>JAULUF010000035.1:12920000-14140625 GCA_031834385.1 Semotilus atromaculatus | reverse complement strand
CGTTCATAAGAACAAAACTGTAATTTTTTTTGAAATTGGTGCAAAATAGGAAGGAGTGTTGGAGTGTTAGTATTTAAATATAGTACTATATATAGTGTATACTATATATTACCAGTACTTGCGTTTTAGAGCACACAGCTCTAATTTTGGTCTGATGACTTCTCTGAGCGAATTATTCAGATTATTCAGTCACATGACTTGAGGCAAAGTTTTTTAGGTCCATTTTTTTTTTTTTTTTATCTATGAATTGTACTTCCATTGTAATGTATGCACAATTCTTTTTACAGAATAAAGAAACGTTAAGCAAGACTTTTAAAAAAAAAATGAATGTGCATCTTTTAAGTTTTACATTTTGTTCCCATTTAGCACTTTTTATGTGATACCCCTAAATTCACATACAAATATTTGGATGGAAACCTGGCTATACTGTAAAGGTCCTATTTCAATTATGAATTTTCTTTCCTAACCGCTCTATCTCTCCAAATATGGCTGAGCCTGCAAAACACATAATTAGGCCCATTTCCCTTGAATACCTCCATGTCATGCCGCACTGAGCGCCTGCCAATGATGCCAAAAGCTGAATGCTGAGAGCAGCACACTGTAAAAAAAAAAAGGTACAACAATTACATGATTTATAGAACAGAATGGAGGACATACTCAGAGACACATACTAAAATACATTTGTTATGTACTTGAAGTTAAGGTTTGTCCTCAAGCGATAGATAACCGTGAACGGTTGTGAGCTGTGATTGACATGCATCTCAGGAGAAACTTTGTCTTTTAAACTGGCTTATTGAATTCAAAGCTGGAATAAATTGAGTTAACATTGTTAACTGTGGGTTTAGAGGCTTGAAAAATGCATCTGTTGTCAGTTGATGGTGTAATCCTTTGAGCCATGTCAGATTGAAGTGGATGTTATATTTTCACTCCAGGATCCTGACATAAAAATAAAAAAACACCAGGGACCAGATTTACTAAACAGGGCAAATTAGCATGAGAGAACAATTCAAATAAAGCGCTGATGGGAGTGGAATGTTCTGCACATCCTTTTCACTGCGTGTCTTTAGTAAACCCTAGTTTTTTAATGCCAAAAGAGTGCGCTTGCACAAATCTTGCCCTAGGTTTCGGTTACTGACGCAAATGAACATATTCTCTTTTGCAGTAAACAGTGCAGCTAGAGCAGACTGCGGTCCAAATGTCTCAAATAACAGTAGCATATGATATAAATCTAGATTTTAAATATACAGTAAACAAATTGGTGTTATTGCCCTATCTGAATGCAGTATGTATTATCTTTTGGTATCCTCAGTTTATTTTATTGTTTTCATAAAGTCTTATTAACTCATGTAAATCTTATTTTATGAGACATCTGACAAGTCCAATTTACTTATGATGGACATTGCATCCAAATATATTTCCATCAATATCTCCCCTTCTAACCTTGTCTAACTTTACACCATAATTTAACTTTTGAATTTGTAACAAACTGTAGAAAACAAAACAACAAAAAATATTAGACAGTGATATGAATATTCCCTGCTGTCATCTTCAGCTTGGCATACTTTTGCATGCTAAGCTTTGTTTGATTTTTCAATCTTGAATCCTGTTTGCAGAGGGTCACATCCTCCCTGGGAGGAGCTCTTTGCTTTGTAGCGCAAAATAAACGTGAAAGCCACGAGTCAGTGAAGCCAAGAGTTAGTGACCTGAGTCAGTGAAGCCAAGAGTTAGTGACCTGAGTCAGTGAAGTGAGTCATTGTGCATTTTAGACAACCCGATCTCATGGCAATTCGTACGAATTTTACGATGTGGCTTATATGTACGAATTCACGACCTCACTCGTACGAATTTGTAAGATTTTTGCTAAATCGTATTGTGGCAAGCAGGACGAGGTCGAGGGCCGTGGGAGGATGGGACGAGGTCTCATATCTCTCACGGAGGAGCGGAGGCATGAAAAGGAGGAGCGACGACAGTGGAGATCGAGAGAGTAACAGGCCTGAGTTTATGCTGTGTTTTGTTTTATTATATGTGACAGTAGTTGTCCGTGAGGGGCTGTTGTCTTTTACTTTCGGTTTGTATTTGGTTTATTTTATGTTATTAAAATCTGTGAATGTTCGCCGGTTCTCGCCTCCTTCTTCCCATAACATCTAACCACATTACATATTTTACGAGTTGCCCAATTCGTATGAATTCATACGAATGAATGACCTACCCCTGACCCCACCTCAGCTCGTACGTATTAGCCACTTTTTAATCACTCGTACAAATTGGTCGTGAGATAGCGTTGTGTTAGACTTGAATTAAATTCAGTTTCACGGTCTTGTTGGTTATGTGCATTCCAGTGCCTTCTTTTAGGTAGGTGGCACATGTAAAATTTTGGGTAAATTGTGCACACGTACACAGCCGTCCAAGTGATGTGAAAGAAAACGGAACTCATCGGACTCAAGATCCAGTTCTGATGCTCGTGTGCCCATTATAGCCACTTTCCACGGTGGACAGGGTCATCATAGGCACTCTGATTGGTCTGCAGCTATGCAGCCCCAAACACAGCAGAGTGTGTTGTGAACTTGTGACCCATTCCTCATAATGATCGTTTTGTGTGACATGTGCCACAGTAGACCTTCTGTTGGCTTGGACCATACAGGATACCCTTCGTTGCCCTCATTCATCGATGAGACTTGGGTGCCCACTACCCTGTCGCAGGTTTGTCCCTCCTCGAACCACTGTTGGTAAATTCACACAACTATCGACCGGCAGCAACCCAAAAGCCTTGGTGTTTCAGAGATTCTCTGACCTAGTCGCCTTGCCATAACAATTTGCCCTTTGTTGCTCAGATCTTTATTCTTGCCCATTTCTCCTGCATCCAACACATTGATTGCGAGAACTGATGGTTTGTTTACTATCTAATAGCCAGATCTTAATTTGTAGCCTTGTTAGAAGATGTTGAGTGATATTAGCTTCACCTGTGACAGGTCATAATGTTTTGGCTCATAAATACTGTATCAATCCTGTGTGTGTGTGTGTGTGTGTGTGTGTGTGTGTGTGTGTGTGTGTATGTGTGCTCGTGTTTATATTACATTGTGGGGACCAAATGTCCCCACAAGTATAGTAAAACCTGAAATCACCTACATTGTGGGGACCAGCCAGCGGTCCCCATGAGGAGAACAGCGTATAAATCACACTAAGTAATGTTTTTTGAAAATGTAAAAATGCAGAATGTCTCCTGTGATGGGTAGGTTTAGGGACAGGGGCAGTGTAAGGGGACAGAAAATACAGTTTGTACAGTTTAAAAACCATTACGCCTATGGAGAGTCCCCACAAAGATAGCGAACCAGACATGTGTGTGTGTGTGTGTGTGTGTGTGTGTGTGTGTGTGTGTGTGTGTATGTATATGTATATGTATGCCTGTTATACACTCACCTAAAGGATTATTAGGAACACCATACTAATACTGTGTTTGACCCCCTTTCACCTTCAGAACTGCCTTAATTCTACGTGGCATTGATTCAACAAGGTGCTGAAAGCATTCTTTAGAAATGTTGGCCCATATTGATAGGATAGAAGTTTGCAGTTGATGGAGATTTGTGGGATGCACATCCAGGGCACAAAGCTCCAGTTCCACCACATCCCAAAGATATTCTATTGGGTTGAGATCTGGTGACTGTGGGGGCCATTTTAGTACAGTGAACCTATTGTCATGTTCAAGAAACCAATTTGAAAAGATTCAAGCTTTGTGACATGGTGCATTATCCTGCTGGAAGTAGCCATCAGAGGATGGGTACATGGTGGCCATAAAGGGATGGGCATGGTCATGGAAGGCCGTGGCATTTAAACGATTCTCAATTGGCACTAAGGGGCCTAAAGTGTGCCAAGAAAACATCCCCCACACTATTACACCACCACCACCAGCCTGCACAGTGGTAACAAGGCATGATGGATCCATGTTCTCATTCTGTTTACGCCAAATTCTGACTCTACCATCTGAATGTCTCAACAGAAATCGAGACTCATCAGACCAGGCAACATTTTTCCAGTCTTCAACTGTCCAATTTTGGTGAGCTCTTGCAAATTGTAGCCTCTTTTTCCTATTTGTAGTGGAGATGAGTGGTACCCGGTGGGGTCTTCTGCTGTTGTAGCCCATCCGCCTCAAGGTTGTGCGTGTTGTGGCTTCACAAATGCTTTGCTGCATACCTCGGTTGTAACGAGTGGTTATTTCAGTCAAAGTTACTCTTCTATCAGCTTGAATCAGTCGGCCCATTCTCCTCTGACCTCTAGCATCAACAAGGCATTTTCGCCCACAGGACTGCCGCATACTGGATGTTTTTCCCTTTTCACACCATTCTTTGTAAACCCTAGAAATGGTTGTGCGTGAAAATACCAGTAATTGAGCAGATTGTGAAATACTCAGACCGGCCCGTCTGGCACCAACAACCATGCCACGCTCAAAATTGCTTAAATTACCTTTCTTTCCCATTCTGACATTCAGTTTGGAGTTCAGGAGATTGTCTTGATCAGGACCACACCCTAAATGCATTGAAGCAACTGCCATGTAATTGGCTTTATGCCCAGCTGCACTACTTCCTGAACTTCAGCCAGCTCCTTTTTTCCTGTCTGCCATTATTGGACAAATTGATTAATTCAGGTGTGCCTGACCTCAGTAGTCACGGCAACAATAATCAGACACACCTGAATTAATCAAGTTTGTCCAATAATGGCAGACAGGAAACAAGGAGCTGGCTGAAGTTCAGGAAGTAGTGCAGCTGGGCATAAAGCCTATTGGTTGATTAGATAATTGCATTAATGAGAAACTGAACAGGTGTTCCTAATAATCCTTTAGGTGAGTGTACATACATATGCATACATTCAATTAAGATGAATTTAATCTTTATAAAATAAGAACCTCTTCTTTGTCCACAGTTATTTCCAGTATAGGGAACTCATCGTTTTAAAATATATTTTAATCTTGGCATTAATTTATTCATTGCACAACCTGTATAAGGATGGCTCTGGATGGTGATGACAAGAGAATTGTGTAACAGTTATAAAAGTTGCATCTTCAGTCTGGTTAGATCGCAGTTGATATCAGCAGAGTTGAATATGTACCTTCTTCCCAGAGAAGAAATTTCTGCTGTACATGTGTGTATGTGTTTCTCTGAAAGAAGGGATTCAAAGGTGTGATGGAGAAAAGTTCTCTTCACTTCCTGTTGATAAAGTGTCTCTGCAGAATTTAAAACATATACTGCCAGACCACTGATAAATGAAAAGAGCAGTCTGGGCCTTAATTCTGCCTTGACATTCCTAATTCTGTTTTAATAATGGGAATTAGACAAAGTGCAACTTTTTTTATTTTTTTTATTACGGTCATGATGGAAACAACTAAATTAAGATGAAGTGATAATCTTAGGTCAGTTATAACATCAACTCACCTCATCCCTCCAGAATTATTGTAATTTCATTTGAAATGAGGTTTACTAAATGCTCTTATTTGAGGCACTTTATAATGTGAAATGCCAGTGATACCTGGAGAATATGACACTGTGATCAAAACTACCAGGAAAAATTATTCAAAGACATCTAATTACACTGTAGCACATCTTAAATTGTATCTTCGTTTTATCAAAATCTCAGTGCAGGCCTCAACCATTTAAAAACAAAAAAAAAGGTCAAACGGACAAGAAAATGACACATCCCAGAGGACCAGATCTGCCGCTGGATAGAGCTCACATCCGCCCAAGATGTTTCATATCTAACTCTCTAGATCTCTAATTCCAAACCATTCTCTATTCTTAGTCTTCAAGGGCTGAAGTTATGCTGTCTTATTACTCTGAGAACAGGAAAAAAAGCAGATCAAGATTTCCACAAAAGTATTAAACAGCAAAACTGTTCTCAGCTTGTTTCTTAAGCACTGAATAAACATATTCAGATTTTCAAAAGTTATTTTAAATTCTAATAATATTTTACAATATAATTGTTTTTATTTTTGATCAAATAAACTCCTCGGTGAGAAAAGAGATTTCTTTCAAAAGTCATCCATCCTTTTGAACGGTAATATACTATACTGTAAAAGCTATGAGAAAAAGAAAAAAAAACGTTTTCAAACTTTTTTGACTTTACAAACTGTTTTATTCAGTGGAATGGAAACACTCTTTACCCATGACCCCAATACTTAATCCTTGTCACCAAGACAGCCACAAGACAGATTTCATACCTCTTTAGTTGTTAGCTGGATGTTTAGTTTGGACTGTGCAGATGATCCTGTACCACGAGAGCAGAGAAAGGCGAAGTTCTTTTCAGTGTGGTGTACAAGCTGAGCACCTTAAACACAGGGGAAGATAGATTAGAGGTCTGTCAGAGTAGAGGGAAAAGGAGGAATAGAGTGAAAAATGTCCAATGATCCCAACCAAATGACTGTCAAATGATTCTGTCCTAGTCAAAGCTGCACAAAGAATGTTTATGATGTTATGTCTGTTCTTGTTTACGAGTGCAGCTTTTACAAAAGAGCAGCTAATTGCTAAAAAATACATTTCAAAAATAGTGTTTTAAAGCTGTCATAAGGATTTCCACAGGGAGAAAAGTGAGAGAGATGGATAGTAATACCACAGCTGTTTGGTTTATTTTAAAAGGGAAATCCAATTAACAAAACAATTAACAACAACAACGAGACTTTTTAGATATATTGCTTTGTGTCCTACAAAATAGATTCATAGGCTTGGAAATTATATGAGTGTGTGTAAATCACTTTTTATTATTGTCTGAACTATTCCTTTAAGGTGAGAACTGCTTTCTCCTTATGGAGAATTAGTGCTGTACACAATGTGCTGCTATCTGACTGATTTATAAATAGATGAGCTGCATCAATAAAGGGGTCATATTTTAAGCAACTATTTCCTTCATCTTGTGAGAATCACAGAGAATTGTTTTATGAAAACATACAGTACTGAGACTTTCAACTCAAAACTACCTACAATGAAAATAAAGATATTTATTGAATATTAATACTATATGACAACTCATATTTACTTCTCAAGAATGCCTAGGTTGTTAAGGAAAAAAATACATTCTTTAGAGAACATTAGAAAAGATTATATGAATCTGGAATCTAAATAATGAATGTCTTTGTTGCAACATTGTAAGTGGACCTCAGGGAGAAAACGTAAATAAAATTTTTTAAAAGACCTGTTTTTTGTGGTTATAGAGGGAGAGGGAAAGGAATTACAAAATGATTGCATCGTGACCTGGATATCGGTATAATATTGTAATGCTGGGTCCCTCCTTAACAGTTTCTATACCTTGTCAGTAAGGGAGAAGAACAGCGAAAAGACATTCACTGAAGTGGCAGTCGGTTCATTCTTACAAATGATATGACTGAAGGAACGCTCGTAAGAGAGATAGAGAGTAAGAGAGAAAGAAAGAATATGGAAATGGAAACAGGATATAGGAAACGAGTGACAAAAAAGTACACATCAAATTAAAATCGAGACTAAGAGAAGATTAGTGGCATTTTAAGAGAAAGCACGGTGATCCTTGAACCAAACAAGTTGACAGGTGTGTATACTCTGTTCAAAAGCCAGAGTGTGATTCACTAATCACTTGGACATGATCCCTCCTTTGGGTACTTCATCAAGGGGGAACTTGAAGATCAGTCGCCCATGTGAGCGTGCTCTGCTCATAGGGCAGGTAATCAAAGGGAGGTAGAGTGTAATTAGAGAGGCAGATCTGTTTCCTATAAGTCCCAGTCTCTGGAGCATTGAAAGATAATCCGATGACTTCTGCACTATAAGTCTCAAGGTTTTCAGTCACACAGAAATTGAGTCTAATTATACCTCGGGAGATGAATATAGACATTAAAGTTTGTTTTTCAAAACTCTGGATGCTTTAAAATAAAATATTAATATTTCACGAGTCAGGAAAGGTATGCAAAATGTGACTGACCATGGGCACATTTGCATCTTTTATTTCTTTCTGTTGAGTATTTTCTTTCTTTTCGAATTCTTTTGTTTTAGCTCCAGTTGTTGTGAAGCGTCCTTGCCTTTGTGAAAAGTGCAATAGAAATAAAAAATATTGTTATAATAGCCTTTAACATAATAAATATTTTATTTGACTGTTTATATGACATTTATTGAACTTGCTCTAAGGTGATGCACAACAAGACTTCTGGGAAGTGAGTGGCATCTCATCCAATAGGGCTAGTATCAGACATTTTAAGAAACAATCATAGGATTGATGCATGGACATGCAGTAATACTGAAGTGATCAGGATTCATTCAGAATGAATTCATGTTTCAGTTGCTTTCATTTAGTTGCCCAGTTAGTGTGCTGCATTTCATTGCTCCTTTTTATCTGTCTCTCGGCCTGTTTCTGAAAGGCCCTTCTTTGCCTTTCTTCTTCCTCGTTTATTCAGTGCAGTGTGCCTTTGTTTACACCCAAAAAAAAACAAAAAAACACTGGCCAGCTTAAGCAGCTTTGGCTTTGAAAATTAAGACCAGCCTGCTCTCAAAATCGATACCCAAGTCTTTTCTTTACCACTGGGCTGTTCTGTCAGTAGGAGCCGAGTTATCAATGACACCAGCTCCAATTCAATCTCTCTCTCTCTGCACTTTTCATTCACACATTCTTTTTGCATCGCTGATTTTGCCTGGCCTAACTCTTTTATTTTTTCCTGAGCCCTTTTCCCACTTCATCTGTGTGATACAATTTGGTTTATTCCCTCTCTCTTACTTTTACTGAGTCGGACTGTCTATTCCTTCTCTTTCTCTGTCTATTACATATTATTTCAATGCACAGCAGCTTAACAACAGTGCTTTTGTTTAGTATGAAAACAGACTCCAGTACAATGAATGGACAGGTTGAACTACAGCTGCATCACAGCATTGATCCAAATCATTTTTTTATAAGCTATATTTTGTTGTTGATGCAGATTGACTGTCAAAAACTTTCAATATGCCTTGGAAAACAAAACCCACCATGACAATGTGGGGGAAAAAAGACACTGAATGAGGACATTTCTAAGACAAACCTTTTTGATAAACAGGAGAGAACAAGTAAAACTGCCTATGCATAAGTGTAACAGATTGATTGAATCGTTGTCTTTTGCGAACTGACAGGTTGCTGGAGGGAAGGAATTATTGCCCAGCCATTGCGCCGGTTCACACGTCATCAGAAAAGAGATGGCATCGATCCTTTTCTCATTTCCGGGGTTCTCAGAAGCGGAAGTCGTTATAGTTGGGTAAACTTCTATAGCAGTGAACAGGAGACGACAGCAAAAATATTTTTTGTATTTCCATTTGGATCAATAGCACAAGAAAAAATCTGTGATAGATTTTTTCGAGAGAAGGAAAAAAATAGAGAGATTGATTATGTTGGTCAGAAGAGAAAAAAAATCTAATTTGTATTAGCAGTTGTATTAGCCCTCAGTAGTTGTATTAGAAGCACCCTCACCGAAGCGTTAATTTGTTTTTTGTCATTTACTGCCAATTACTATAACACAAAATAGATAGCGTTATAAATGTGTATTAAATTTTTTTTAAATGAAAATATGTAAAACTACAACATTTGCGATGTTGGTCACTTTGAAAACGCATCATCACAAACTGTGAAACGGGTCCATTGTCGAGGGGAGCGGAAGTTTTGATCAAGTTTAATTAAGGATTTTGGTGGGAACATGAATTAAAAAGAATCAATACGCATGGATAAATCATTTAGTATAAACACTGCAATATTCCATAAAAATAAGAATGGTCTGATATCATGGTGACTTTAAATTCACCTCTATTCCCTCTTTTTTCTCCTCTGGCCCCTTTTGAATAGAGATAACTCTTGAATAGTCAGAATTGTAGTTGGATAATCCACAGGATCACTCACTGAAGGTTTTTTTTCTACTCTGAGAGGATAAATACTTTGATTCAGAGTAACACTCAATGTGCTGCATGCATGCTTCCTCCTGCACCGTGTTACGTACCTCTTGATGCGAGTAATTAACTTTGATTTAATTTACATCTCTAGATTTGTCGAGTGCCGAGTCTATCATGATGTTCTTTTCTTGTTTAATGGAGGTGCATTTTAGTGGGCAAAGTGTATTTTGTTTCAGTGCATTATGAAATAAGTATTTCTAGGAATGGTTGATGCAATACACCACCCTTCCCTCTTTTGCTTTTGCTGTCTTGCTAATACTTTACATCACTCTGTGGATAAATTTGCTTTCAACATAAGTGCATGTGCTGAAGCACTGACAGCCAGTATTACAATACATCATGTCTGAAAAACCCTTGACAGAGTGACTGACAACTCTGAAAGGGCTGTCATATGATGCGCTAGAAAGTGGAAGTAGTGGACTGGAACTACAGAAAGACGTACATAAACAATGTGAAATATTTCAAAATCACTGTCACATTTGGAAGCTACACATTTTTGAGGTAAAAATGTTTTATTCATATTTGTTTGTAAACATTCTTTACTTCATCTACAGAAACCAGTAGCTTGTGGGAAATAATGTCACTTGCAATGGACTGAAATGAATAAGATCATCATAATGAGATTAGAGCATAAGTTATGTTTAGTGATGTCACTTGAATGGGCCACCTGGCTGACTGGCATTTTAACAGTCAACAACTTTCACTGCATAGTAATTGGTTCATTATAGACTGTATGATTCCATTAGGCGATGACTGATAGATGAAGATTGGCAAAGCACTGATTGTGTAACTCTTCTGTGCAAGTAATATATAAGAAATATATTTGCACAAGAGCCACACTTCAAAATAACTGAAAAATAAATGTTATTGAATTCTTCTCTCTAGATTCTCATTGCTTCATCAATGCGTTTCAAAAACATTCCTTGGTTTTGTGCTTCGATTGACTAAAATTTGAAATATGATTGGATTACACTTAATTGTTACTCTGCAATTCAGACAAACTTCTTTCTTCCTCCCCCCATTTTCCCCCTCTCATCTTTTATTCCCGTCAGGCAGACGGCGCATTGGCATCCCCTTGTACCATCCTGTGAAATGACTACTGCGTCACAGATGTGCTTGCAGTCTGTGTGTGTAACAGGAGGAGAGAAAGGATGATGAAGTGCGTTGTATTTGGTTGGGACGGAGTATAGGGGATGCTAGCACAGGCACAGTCTCTCTCTCTCTCTCTCTCTCTCTCTCTCTCTCTCTCTCTCTCTCTCTCTCTGTCAGGTGCAGCTGCTGCAGTCTGGGGATTAGTCTCACTCCAGATCTCCTTGAGTCAAAGTCAATGAAGGTACCGCATAAACTGTGACTGTAGCAGATATCACAGCGGCTCTTTCCCATCACGTCACAGCTAATGGTAAATGAAGGCAAATGCAGCTGGGAGGCTCACAAACCCAAGTGGAACATTTGGTGTCCGAAACTGTAACTCGCACAGACATCCATTGTATGCCAGTGTGGTAAAATAGTAAGGGAAAAGGGGGAAGGATTTCCTTTCTGTAAGAACTTTGGCATTTGGGGGAGGGTAGATTGAGTTTGATGTCAAATATATAATGGTCATACTGATTTTATGTGAGTGTCCATGGTGAAATTGTGTGGTCAAATAAACTGCACACATCAAACCTTAAAGGGCCCCTATCATGGATTTTTGAAAATGATATTTCATGTAGTGTGTATAATATAGCTCTAAGTGAATGAAAACATCCTGCAAAGTTTTAAATTTGAAAGTGCACCGTATATAAAGTTATTGTCTTTCAAAAGTAAGAGTCGACTCTGAGTCAATGAAATGGAATTGTTTTTCAAACGAGTCATAAGCCGTTTCGTCGTGACGTCAAGACGAAACATTAGCCCGCCCACTTATTGCGCGCGCACCAGGAAAACTTAAACCTCAAACCAGCAGCTGATCCTGTGGATACTGGAGAGCATCATGTCGAGGAGACGCTGTGCTCTACAATGTGACGGTAAAGACATTTTTTTCCCACTGCCCAAGGACGAAGAATCTGTGGTTAAAATTAATCTTTACCATGATACTACAGCAGTCTAATCATAAACTTTTCATGTTACCTTTATTTTACTTACGACTGCTTCTCAAATATCGGAGTCAGCTATCATACATAAAACTCTGTCGATTAATGCAGATTGTCTGCAGATTGCTTTACCGATGTTTATGTTACATCAGTCATTCACGCTAGAGCTTGGCTAATGTATACATAGACACAGACGGTTGGTCTGGGAACGCCCCCGGGAACGCCCTGTCACGTGATGTGAATTTAGCCCTTGGGGGAAAACATTGCCTGTTGAAATACATGCGACAATCATGCCGAAGAGTTGCTGTGTCATTTTCTGTACCACCAATAAACAAACAAATTATGAATTGAAGTTCTACATCCTTCCTAATAAACACACATAACCGGAAAGGAGGACAAAATGGCAAAATTAATCATAATTTATGAGATTACTGTGTGAGCAGTAGATCCCTGAGTGATATAGTAGTGGGTGTTAAACTCGTATTAGGCAGTGGGCCAGATTTGTCTAACGTTACATCCCTTACGAAAAAGAACTATTAATCCTATGGCTATTCTATAGTAGTGTATAATACTTCTGTGATGTTCTGTAATACCTCTATACTTCTAGGCTATGTCCCAAAATACTATAGTATTCCTATAGGATTAACATTACTATAATATTTTGTCCTAAAATACTACAAGATTCCTATAACTGTTTTTCATAAGGGATGTCTCATTCACATTAGCATTTTCAGCTGAAGGTTATCAGCTCAAGACTGCAGTCTGTGAGTTCGGGATAATTGTCAGCAAAGTCCCTCGGCAACTTCGTAGCTACTACTACTGATCACCATTTTACAAAAGGATTAATAGTTTGGAGTGAAGCATACGTACAATTGGTAAGTGACAAGGTTTTATGGACTTATAGTATAGGCCTACGCAAGTTGATTGAGTTATAGGCTAATGTAGCTACCGCGATGTCTTACCTGGAGATTCAACCAGATAACAATTATGTCTGGAAACGACACCTCCGGCCATTTGGTTGGGTCATTGACCCAGTTTTTAATTAAATAAGGGCAATCATAACCTATTGCAGTTAATTTTACAATGTACCGTTGCTGGTCGGCAGGCGTCAATGACTCGCAATATGACATTTTTGTCATTCAAATACATTCGATGGTCGCTGTGCTTTCCCCCAAGCCGCCAACTATGACTAGATGCCGACTGTATGTATTGCATAGCCTATAGGCTCTGTTATTGATACAGTTTCCACGTGTTCACCGCAATAATATTAGAAACATCCTCGGTAAATAAATTAGTAGTAAAATAATCAGTTGATGGACATGCACTTGTTAATGCTGATGGTGAGGAATAGCAACATATCATAATGTAACTTTACCTCAAACTGAGTAGTGAATCACTGCAACGTCCTGCTCGAGTCGTCCTTGCGATGGAGGTTTGGGTTGAGTGAATGGTTCTTCTTCTTCTAGTGTTTCATCATCGGACTCGCGCTCGGATTGATATGGTAAAATCGACATCATTGTTCTTTACCGTGTTTAGTTTACTGTGAAGGAAGCCTCAGGACATGCAGAGCAATGGGTGTTTTTGTTTTCGACACACGCGCTATACGCGGTAAACCAATCACAACAGACTGATCTGTCTGGCCAATCAGAGCAGAGTAGCTCATGGAAAGGAGGGATTTAGAGAGATTGATTCATTTGGCGAGTCGTTTGAGAATCATCGAAAATCTGGTGATTATGTCCAAATGTATATTATGAGAAAATTAAACAGTTTTTTGACGTTTGATGCATGTAAACCTGTTGTAGGAGACTCCAAAACAACATTATGAAACTTTTAAAAAATCCATGATAGGGTTTTTGATAGGGCACTTTAAGTTTTCCTATCAATGTGTATGAGCTTTCTTCATCACATTCACAAAGGTTATATTTTAAGAATTGACAGAGGAGAGAACTGTCCTATTGCAACTGTCAACAAAATGAGATTTATGTAGCGTCATGCCAAGTCATTTAAGATAGGAAGCTTGGAAGAGACACATCCCACCCTGATGCTAAACCTGCATGTACTATTGGAAATGGGAAGCAGCGCCGGCAACTGATGTGAATTATGTCCCATTAACATTCCTTTCCAACAAGGCAATCTGATCCATCAATTTGTATTAGCATGCTGCCTCAAGCCACTGCTTAACCCAAGAAGACATCTATCTATCCAACTCTATGTGGAGTCAAGAAGAGAGTCAATATCTGAATTGATCAAATGCAGAAAGTGGTCTGAATACTGATCAGAATTGTGGTACGACGATGATGACTAAAGTAGGCTCTTTTCAAGTTAAGTTTATGAAAAGCCAGAAGCCAATCATTATTGAGTAGGGCTTTTGCCCTTTGCTTCTGATCTGAACATAATGATGAAAGTTATGTTTTCAGTGGTGACAGCTGGTCCTAGATCAGCACACAAAGTTTATGTCTAAACAGAGCTCCTGTACTTTAGTGGAAGCTGATTATGACCTGGATAGGTGGAAAGAGACCTGGGCCATTTTGAGATAAATATAGTCCTCAAAAAAGCACATTGTGTTCTAGAGGCAGTGGGTTTAAAGTAGGGTATCGTCAGTATACTCTCTGAGAAGGCTTTGTTAAGACAGTATTACTCTGTAGAAATGGAAAGATCTGTATGTGACCAGTGCACTTCTATATTTTAATCCGTAGCATACCCTCTCTTTTTCTTTCATACCGGTACTCATCAAAAATATTTTAGGATTACTTAGGTATTTAGTAATACTGGAAATTACATTACATGCTCAGCGTGCAACGTTTTGGAGTGCTTTGACACAGTGAATCATTTTGTGCAAAAAAATTAATCAAAGTTTCAAAAAGACTTACTTTTCTCATCATACTGTAATGTTCTGATTGCCTACACAAAGCTAAACAAATTCTAATCCCTAACCCATTAGTTAGGGACCCACTAGGGGACCTCAGCAAACTTTTGAGGGGGACTCAAGATCACTTTATATGTTTTAAACTAAACAACATGTCTTATTTTAATTCACCTTTAATCTTTTGGAATTTAATTATTTTAATTATAATTATTTAGTTACTTATTTTAATCAACGGACAGTCCTAATTTCTGTAAAATTAATTTTTAACTTTTTTACTGAATTTTTGAATATTGTTGTGGCCTTGAAGTCAATAAGTTTGAGAACCACTGCCCTAATCCCAACTTTATGGCATTGGTAGCACTTCCTCATAAATTGCATTACTTCCTGTCACTATCCATAATATTTCTAAACTCAGAACTGAATCAATGCAGGCTGAAATTTTCTTGACGACTGCATGATTAAGTTTCCCAATGAAACCGGCTTTGGGGCAGGGGGTGAAAAGAGACCAGCGAGGCCAGCGAGGGAATGGAAATGAACTCAGGTTCAGAGCAAGCAATCAAACAAATGTGAAAACAGTCTGAGAGGTGAAAAGCCATGCCAGATGGGGCTGCCAGTCTCATTTGTGATGCCAGCTTTGACCTAACTACTACCTCATTTTCCCCAAAGATCTCCTATCACTTCTGCAGGCAAGGATGATGTAACCTATAAAGTTTCTTGTCTTAACATGAGTTTAGTAATGTATATTTTCTATATATAGACATTGCACAGGGACAGATGAGAAAACTATGAGCCAGGAAAGAACTGGAGCACCTTGTTCTAAATCCATCTCCCCTTCTGTACACGGCTGCGATAATAGTGTTTTCCTTTTAAGACAGTTCTCAATGCTTTCACCTGCATTTTAGGATGGCAATTTTTGCAGTTTGCTGCATTAGTAAGTTTCGATTCAGCTATTCCTCGCATTAACAATAGGCTATATATGTTGCTCTATGCATGTAATAAGCAAAGGTAAACGCAATTTGTAGATGTCAAAGGTTTTATTAGTGGATACTTTTATTAATATATAACGGCCAGTTAATGGTTAATATATTCTAGATACATTATTAATCAGAGGCAGTCTTGACACAAGTTTGAGCTGTGACGCTTTGACAAGCCCACAGATGACGCGCTCGGAGGAACTTACAGTCACTACGATAGATTCCCTCATCCACGACAAACTGCTCAACGTTTTATTCTCCTCCTCACACGGACATTAGTTTGGCGCAGTTCTCGATTACGGCGGTTTTGTTTTTCATACACATACAGCGAACGCGAGGCGAGCCGCCTTTCACTTCTCTCAGGTAACGCGAGCCAATAAGCGCTCGCGACTGGTTCTCACTGCTCAAACAAGCGCGAGCTCACGGAAAAAGAGGCGGGAACTTCGTGCACCTTCAGAGGACGCGGAGCGCGTGCACGCTCATTCACATCGCTCGGGCTCACACAGTCACAGCCACAGTCACAACAGCTTCACGGGCTCAAACCGGCGGCTTGCAGAAGGGGCAGGTGGACGTCTGCGCAGACTACCACCTCCGCTTGGCGGTCTGAAAGCACCTCGGTGGAAATTTAGCCACTTCTCAAAGCCCGTCAGTGATCTCGGTATCATTTGTCACAAATACATGCCGTTCAAGTGCTCGTAGTAAACAGTTCCTCGAGATGGAAAACGCCCACACTAAATCTACATCAGAAGTTTTAGCAAACTTCGGTGTGAACGAAAACACTGGACTCACGCTGGAACAAGTGAAAAATAATTTAGAAAAATATGGACCTAACGGTGAGTAACCTCTCATGTATTTACCTGGCACAGCCTGGCAGTGTTTAGAAGTGTTTACCGGCGGTAGAGTTGATCATACAAAACACGCGTTTCCTACAGCGGAAGAAAGTTATTTTTTACAATAGGTGGTTTTTGTCTCCCTTAGGTTATATGATAAAAAATAGAGGGAGAGGATGAGATGCATGGTGAGGACCACAGTGGAGTACACTGCTGATTAGATCTCCGAAATGATTCATTATGATGCATTGTCTCTAAGTTTTGGACTTTTACTAAGAATAACCTTGAAATATGATGCTTTGTTCAAAGGTTGTGCTATAAATAATTCTGACTATGAGGGAACTAAAATCTTGTTTTCATAGATAGTTTGGTAAAGTATAATGAAGTCATATCTGTTCAGCCTCTCTTTTATGAGGTGGGACATTATGACCAATGAGACCGACATTTTCCATTCTCCCTCTTTTATTACCCTTAGTTTGAATTCAGGCAAATCCAAAGTGATTGGCGCTCTGTAATATACCTGGCCGTGAGCCTTCGAATGGAAAACCTTCTGTTGAGGTGCACCAGCATTATAGGCCTGCTGAGATGCAAGTGTCCACGTCCTGCAGGATTTCAGACACCCCTCATTATAAGCCACCAGCTCACACACTCAGACGCTTTTGGCCCAAAGGCATGTGCACATTGTGCAGGGAATAGCCATCCTTTGAAAGGGAAATATTGTTTCAAGAGATAAAGAGCTAGATCATTTACCAGTGACCAGCATTATAGAACTTGAGAAACCTGTTTTCTACTTCCTCAGTGAGACAAAATGTTCATGTAGAAACAGTGCGCATCGGGTTACGCTGCCCTACTACCACTGTTTGTTACGTAGGACACTTTAAAATAGCTTTTTTTAACGCAAAACTGCACTGTACTAAATTATTCTGGTTTTGCATCATATATCATTAAGGGATGTGTGTTTCTCTTAATAATACTGGCACAATTTAGCCTACTATATAAGAGAACAAGCTTTACATTTCCCTGTTGTAATAGCCTGGTGATGAGAATATCTTTTTTTTTTTTTTTTTTTTGTCATCTGAAATTACACTGGAAGCTTTATTTGTTCGGTTCACATTGCATGATTTATTTTGCAGGGTTGAGTAATTGAGAGTAGTATAATGAACAAGCATGAAAGAGTCTGTGTGTTTGTATGTCATGGTTTTGATAGCATTGCACAGACACTCACTTTTTATTTGTCCAAGTTTCACTGATATCTCATCTTATCTTTCAGTAGGCTACACTTGACCGTAGTGGCTCTGAAAAATTATCTGTGCTGATTTAATATGTTTTGTGTCTGAAAATCTTTTGAAAAGCATTTTTCTCTGTTTAGCTTGTCATGGTTGCTTTGTGGTGCACAGCCAGAGTCATATCAAACTATAATAGAATTTGCACTTTGACACGTGACATGTTTTCCACTACAGCACTTTTGTTCATGCACTAACCGCTTGCTTGATATTCAAATTAGAACGGTGACAGCTCCAAATGAACACACAGTAACAGAAGATATCATATCAACTATCATTTATTACGAAATTAACATAGTGACAGCCCATCACAGATTAATAAAGAATCCTCATTGCATTTGATCTCCCTGCAGACTCTAATGCTGCATAGGCACATCGTCCCATGACTTTCCTCTCGGGCCGTTTAAAGCAACATACTTATTAACTCATTACATACACACTCAGCAACACTCAACTTTAACTGTGCTTCCTTTGTCGTATGCTCTCAGTCAGTAACCACTCACTAGATGTTTAAAGGAGGTTCCTCTTTAAGATGGACAAAGATTAGGTTTGAATTGATCCCTAAACATCCAGTGCAACAACTCCAGCCACATAAAGGTGCAATATACAGTATGCAAGATACAATAAACAATAAATTGGATATTTGTGTGGTGGTTTGTGTCTGGGTTGAGCTGTTTTGTAACATGATTTGGTTGAGACATCACAGCCGCCTGAGGCTGACTTTTACTTAATGGAAAAAGTAACATTCTTGTTGTAGATGATGTCTCTCTCGCTTTGAGCCATCAACTTCCTGTTTGACATGCAGCTGAGTCTCACTGGGAATACCCTTTCCTCTTTGACCTTTTTAACTTTGCTGTATATTTTGTATCTGTTTGCTGTATGTTTTGTATCTGTTTGTAGTCTATTTGTATTTTTGTGTATGTATATCTGCTTTCAGAATGCATTCAGAAGTTATCTTTAGTTGAGGTTGTGCTTTAAAGTGACAGGTGTTGTAATAAACAGTAATGCTTTTTGACATTTTGCTTCAAGTAAATAACTAATTGGCCTGTGTTCTCTGATGCTTATTTTTTTTTCCTTTCAAATTTTGTTTTACCACTTTGTTTATATGCATTTTGTGTATGTAACAGTGTGCTTTTGTCTAAAGCCTGTGTGTTTGTTTTCTGTGTGTGGGCGGGAAATGCTCCAAACCCTTTTGAGATTATTCTGACACGCTGGCACGTTGTTAATGCAGGCGGACAGGAGGTTTTGTTTACCATTAAGCCATTAATCATTATTGTATATTAGCACCCACATTTTTTTTCCCTGGAGGTAATTCTGACAGGGTTTTGCAGGGTGCATCAGAATTCCTCAGAAAGCATTCCGCATTCCACTCATTTTGTGTCATTCCAAACACTCTTTTTGTCATCTCCTCAGATTTCATTTGTTGATTAAATCTGAGAGGTTTTCGACCCTTCCATAGACTGCAATGTACTGTAATTGCAGTCTATTAAGGCCCAGAAAGGTAGTAAAAACATTGTTAAAATAGTCTGTGACTACAATGGTTCAACCTTAACTTTATGAAGCAACGAGAATTTTTTCACTTAAAAAGTAAACATATTAGGCCTAATAACAGTATAAACGGTTTCGCACTGTACATCTTTGAACTTCCTTAAAAGGTGTTTTTATAGGAATAGTTCTCCCAAAAATGAAATGATCATTTACTTACTCTCATGTTCCAAACCTGTATGAGTTTTTTTTTTTTTTTCACATACAATGGAAGTGAGTCAATAACCAAAATGGTTTGGTTAAAAACATTCTTCAAATTTTTTTATGTTCTGCTGACGGAAGTCATGAATGACATGTGGGTGAGTGAATGCAGACATAATTTTTGTTCAACGGTTTAAAATCACTTTTTAATTTTTTTTTTAAAATGATTAAAGGTACAATATGAAACATTTTTGCATTAAAATATCCCAAAATCTCAAGGCCAGTGTTATATATTTTGTTAAGTTGATAACTTACAATATGCCACATTTTTCCAACTATTTTTAAATCGTGAGAAAATTGTGATTTTTAACCAAGGAAACGGGGCGTGTGAGCAGAGGTGAGCTGGGAGTCGCCAGTCAATGGCGTCATATCCGCGTTACCCTCGGTCTCCGCCGTCTATGGTTTGCGCTCGTACTGCCATAGTAACCACGGTGACAGACGTGGACAACTGTGTTATGCCTAGCAGAACGCTCACACTGTTGTTTTGGTCAAACATTATGGACCATGGCAAGCAGACTTTGAGACAAAAAGAGGACTAAAATGAAAATCAACATCTTTCGAGATGCCAAGAGCTCCACGCCCGCGACTAACTTGGACTTGACAGAGCTTCACGAGTCACGACTTGACAGCGACACCGCTTTTGTACTTTATTAGACAGGTGAGCAAATGTGCATAAAACAAATCAATGTTATATAGCCCAACATGATGAAATGTTAGAATATGATCAGTATGTTATTCTAATGTTGATCTAGCTTAACATTACTGCTAGTTTCATATAGCAAACGAACTAACACATAGAATAACATCATAATGCTGTTTAGTATAGTCGAACTAACACATAGAATAACATCATAATGCTGTTTAGTATAGTTTAACAGTTAACGTTAGACCAAGTGGAACAGCGCTGTGTTCCCTCACAAGTTTAAGTAGTCAAATAAACTGACCTTTGAGTAGTAATTCAGCACTTGCGTGTATTAGGTAGAATGAAATGTCCTCATTCCTTTATTTCCACGGGACTCCCGTGTGATATACACTCACCGGCCACTTTATTAGGTACACCTGTCCAACTGCTCCTTAACACTTAATTTCTAAGCAGCCAATCACATGGCGGCAACTCAGTGCATTTAGGCATGTAGACATGGTCAAGACAATCTCCTGCAGTTCAAACCGAGCATCAGTATGGGGAAGAAAGGTGATTTGAGTGACTTTGAACGTGGCATGATTGTTGGTGCCAGAAGGGCTGGTCTGAGTTTTTCAGAAACTGCTAATCTACTGGGATTTTCACGCACAACCATCTCTAGGGTTTACAGAGAATGGTCCGAAAAAGAAAAAACATCCAGTGAGCGGCAGTTCTGTGGGCGGAAATGCCTTGTTGATGCCAGAGGTCAGAGGAGAATGGCCAGACTGGTTCGAGCTGATAGAAGGGCAACAGTGACTCAAATAACCACCCGTTACAACCAAGGTGGGCAGAAGAGCATCTCTGAACGCACAGTACGTCGAACTTTGAGGCAGATGGGCTACAGCAGCAGAAGACCACACCGGGTGCCACTCCTTTCAGCTAAGAACAGGAAACTGAGGCTACAATTTGCACAAGCTCATCGAAATTGGACAATAGAAGATTGGAAAAACGTTGCCTGGTCTGATGAGTCTCGATTTCTGCTGCGACATTCGGATGGTAGGGTCAGAATTTGGCGTCTACAACATGAAAGCATGGATCCATCCTGCCTTGTATCAACGGTTCAGGCTGGTGGTGGTGGTGTCATGGTGTGGGGAATATTTTCTTGGCACTCTTTGGGCCCCTTGGTACCAATTGAGCATCGTTGCAACGCCACAGCCTACCTGAGTATTGTTGCTGACCATGTCCATCCCTTTATGACCACAATGTACCCAACTTCTGATGGCTACTTTCAGCAGGATAATGCGCCATGTCATAAAGCTGGAATCATCTCAGACTGGTTTCTTGAACATGACAATGAGTTCGCTGTACTCAAATGGCCTCCACAGTCACCAGATCTCAATCCAATAGAGCATCTTTGGGATGTGGTGGAATGGGAGATTCGCATCATGGATGTGCAGCCGACAAATCTGCGGCAACTGTGTGATGCCATCATGTCAATATGGACCAAACTCCCTGAGAAATGCTTCCAGCACCTTGTTGAATCTATGCCACGAAGAATTGAGGCAGTTCTGAAGGCAAAAGGGGGTCCAACCCGTTACTAGCATGGGGTACCTAATAAAGTGGCCGGTGAGTGTATGTCTCTTATTAACAATCGCGACCTGCTTCATACCACTGTAATGTTAAAAAACATAAATGTTTTCACTCATCCATAAACATTAGTAGATCCATCAGCTTGACAGCAAGTCCCATCATCCAGCTCGTCACTGCATCATAAACCTACGCCTTTGTTATTGTAAGAGGTTTGTGACCCCTAGCGGCGAAAAAAATTGCATATTGTACCTTCAACTTTTGTGATTTTTTTTTATTTTTTATTTTATTTATTTATTTATTTATTTTTTTAATGTATATTCTTATTTAAAGACAAAAATTATGATTTTTAAAATTCTATACACCTTTAATTGTATGGAAAAGGACATTTGAACATATCTTTTTGTATTTCCGGAAAATAACTGGGATGAAATGACAACCGATGATCGTATAAATTGGCGCCAGCGATCCAGAAAAGCGAACCCTGCTACTATGCAGGATAAACGCTAAAGAAAAAGAAGAAGAAGAAATGACAACTGGGTAAATGATTACCTGTTGGACCCCACTCTCAGTCTCATATACAGTGAAGAAAATAAGTATTTGAACACCCTGCTATTTTGCAAGTTCTCCCACTTAGAAATCATGGAGGGGTCTGAAATTGTCATCGTAGGTGCATGTCCACTGTGAGAGACATAATCAAAAAAGAAAATATCCAGAAATCACAATGTATGATTTTTTAACTATTTATTTGTATGATACAGCTGCAAATAAGTATTTGAACACCTGAGAAAATCAATGTTAATAGTTGGTACAGTAGCCTTTGTTTGCAATTACAGAGGTCAATCGTTTCCTGTAGTTTTTCACCAGGTTTGCACACACTGCAGGAGGGATTTTGGCCCACTCCTCCACACAGATCTTCTCTAGATCAGTCAGGTTTCTGGGCTGTCGCTGAGAAACACAGAGTTTGAGCTCCCTCCAAAGATTCTCTATTGGGTTTAGGTCTGGAGACTGGCTAGGCCACGCCAGAACCTTGCTATGCTTCTTACAGAGCCACTCCTTGGTTATCCTGGCTGTGTGCTTCGGGTCATTGTCATGTTGGAAGACCCAGCCTCGACCCATCTTCAATGCTTTAACTGAGGGAAGAAGGTTGTTCCCCAAAATCTCGCAATACATGGCCCCGGTCATCCTCTCCTTAATACAGTGCAGTCGCCCTGTTCCATGTGCAGAAAAACATGCTTCACAGTAGGGATGGTGTTCTTGGGATGGTACTCATCATTCTTCTTCCTCCAAACACGGTTAGTGGAATTATGACCAAAAAGTTTTATTTTGGTCTCATCTGACCACATGACTTTCTCCCATGACTCCTCTGGATCATCCAAATGGTCATTGGCAAACTTAAGACGGGCCTTGACATGTGCTGGTTTAAGCAGGGGAACCTTCCGTGCCATGCATGATTCCAAACCATGACGTCTTAGTGTATTACCAACAGTAACCTTGGAAACGGTGGTCCCAGCTCTTTTCAGGTCATTGACCAGCTCCTCCCGTGTAGTTCTGGGCTGATTTCTCACCTTTCTTAGGATCATTGAGACCCCACGAGGTGAGATCTTGCATGGAGCCCCAGTCCGAGGGAGATTGACAGTCATGTTTAGCTTCTTCCATTTTCTAATGATTGCTCCAACAGTGGACCTTTTTTCACCAAGCTGCTTGGCAATTTCCCCGTAGCCCTTTCCAGCCTTGTGGAGGTGTACAATTTTGTCTCTAGTGTCTTTGGACAGCTCTTTGGTCTTGGCCATGTTAGTAGTTGGATTCTTACTGATTGTATGGGGTGGACAGGTTTCTTTATGCAGCTAACGACCTCAAACAGGTGCATCTAATTTAGGATAATAAATGGAGTGGAGGTGGACATTTTAAAGGCAGACTAACAGGTCTTTGAGGGTCAGAATTCTAGCTGTTAGACAGGTGTTCAAATACTTATTTGCAGCTGTATCTTATAAATAGTTAAAAAATCATACATTGTGATTTCTGGATTTTTTTTTTTTGATTATGTCTCTCACAGTGGACATGCACCTACGATGACAATTTCAGACCCCTCCATGATTTCTAAGTGGGAGAACTTTCAAAATAGCAGGGTGTTCAAATACTTATTTTCTTCACTGTATGTTTAAACATGATCTTGATCTGTCAGGGAACAACTGTGATTGCATAGATAGTCTCTCGATTCCTTTAGTCTTCTTTGTGACATTAGGATCTCAAAATGATGGAACCCATCTTCATTAATGATCTTGAAAGCATCTTTTAAACACAAAATAGGGCAAAAATCAGCACAGAAAATGCTATATACTGCTCGCTTTTGGCTATGCTGAATTGAGGTCAACTCCATTATGTATTTCACCTGCATGCAGAAAGAGGCCAATGGTTAGCTGCTGCTGTAACTGTGGTGGATGGAACCCTCTGGGGTTAAAGTCATTGTTAACTAGGTATGTGCTTCCCACAGAGCTGTTGTCATATGGAGAGAGGTCTTCATTTGCTATACATTTTTTATTTCAGACCATAGTAGATACTAAACTCTAACTTTCTACTACTATGCGGAAGAAGCAGCTTTCTCACTTACAGATGTGATCTAAGGACTCTCACTCTTTTATAGAGGATGTTTGGTGGTTTGATTTTTGTGATGCAGAATTTTTGTGGGTTGTGTGAGTGTGCACATGCGTGTGTTTCTGTAGGCCTGTTGGCATGGGTATTGCTACTGTAAAACACTAAAACCGTGTTTACACACTGAAAAACACAGTGACCTGAAGCCATTCTCAGAGGACCCCGTTAATGTCACTGTTTCTCTCTCTCTCTCAAAATGTCTCATAATGAAAATGCATTTTTTTTTGTATCATCTGTGTGAAACTTATGCTTGGATGGTCCTTGTCAGAACTTCAGTTACACCAGGACCAGAATATTAAAATGCCCATTATTCATAGAACACCTCTTTAAGCCTACGATGCTGTGGGTGTTATTTAAAAAAAAGGCTGTCATATAACCTTATTTATTATAATACAATGTTACATTGGTCAGAAACCAAAAATATATTTGTGGTGGGGCCTGTGAACACTTTGGCAGGACAAGTAAAAAACACTGTTCACCAAGGCTGCATTTATTTGATAAAAAAAAAAAAAAAGAACTGTAATATTGTCAATTATGAATTATTACAATTTAAAATAACTGTTTATTTATTTTAATATATTTTATTTTAAAATTGATTATTTAAATTTTTTCATGCAATGCCAAATCTGAATTTGTAATGTTGCATAGCCTAATCCTTTAGAAATCATTCTGATTTATTGCTCAAGAAACATTTATTATTATTATTATTATTATTATTGCTATTATTATCACTGTTAAAAACACTTGTGCTGCCTAATATATTTTTGGCAGTTTTTTTTTTTTTTTTTGGATTTTTTTTATAAACAGAATGTTCAAAAGAAAATAATATTTATTAGACTTTTTTTGTTTTGTTACAATTTACAAGTCTTTACTGTCACTTTTGATTAAATTGTTTGACAAAGTCTTCATGGTGTGACAGGATGTGCTGTATACGTTGACTGCTCATTTTTTTTAATTTCCTTAATGAACCCAGTGGTCGTTTTAACTGAATAATTTCCATCACTGACTGATTCTTTTTTTAAATTTATTTATTTTTTTACATATTTGCCTGTTTTAGTGGCCTCCTTATATAAAAACTCCCATTTATCGCAAAAACGTTTTTACTCTCGCATGAGGTGGTTTTTCAGGCAATTCAAAAAAGGAATATTTCGCAAAACTGCAATGGAAACAGTTTTTGCGCATTTACAGTCACCTGACGTAGATGATGTGGTGTGTTTGGACAGGAGACGAGACCGAGTTCTTCATTAAACTCAAAGACAAAAGTATTACAGGAATACTGGATTCTAAACAACAAAGAAATGCCACAATTTATCAAGACCCTGAAGCAGAAATGAGAGAAACACCAGAAACTCCTCATATGAGCCGCTCACACTATAAGAGTCTTTCCTTGTCATTAATGCTTGGATAACACACACACACACACGTCTCCTTCGGTTAATAATAATGGCCAGTGCAGTGGCTGGGATATACGTAAACCCACCAACAACCGTTGCCATGATTTATGGAATGACTAATATTGCAAGAGGAAAAAAATACGTTTTAGTCGCATAACATCGGTTAATGGAAACGTCATAAATTCACAATCGTTTTTTTATCGACATTTAGAAAATATTGCAAAAGTTTCGCGCAAATCTGTAATGGAAACGCGCACAACCACTGAATGAACCTTTTCAACAACCCTAAGCACACTTGCATTTTCTGTAGGCCTTCTCTATTTTCTCCATTAACCACAAGAAAATATCATCAGCTAGTGTTAACCACAGAAAACGGCTCGTTCCAGCTACAAGTGGTGCATTTTAGTGCGTGTGACCACATTAGTTCTGGTTTTATACATGCAACAGTGCATTAAAATCTGCAGCAGTAAAATGGCGAGGTTTTTGAAGCGTTGTGTTGCATTGGTGCATCATCATTTTACTGTAATTACTCCAACACACCTAATACTGCACACATAGAATAACAATGCAGATATATTTTGTCTTTTTGGCTTTTATTGATATTTTTTGTTTTGTTTCCATGCTTGTTTGAGTGAAGGAAGTAAACTGAGGCTAGAGCGTTATCATTAGCACATCTTGTGTGTGCGTGTGTCTGTTTGTGTGATCTGCTTCTAACTTACCACCACTCAGCTCTCATTCTCACCTCCCACTTCTGCTCACAGCATCACCTCCTTGTGGCAAACCGCTCATTTGACTCAGCCTGCATGAGTGTAGTGTTTTTATTAATCACTCACAACCATTTCTTTTTGGTTTCTGCATGTTCCTGTATGTCTGTCTAGTGGTTATGTGTGTATTCTTTTGCAGAAACGGTCCTGTCTGTTCAGCCCTTGTATTTTCCCTGATCTGCAGGTCAGGTAGAAGAAAGAAAATGCTTAAAGAAGCATAGCTCAGCCGATTTAACCCTACGTTGGAAGCCCAGGAACAGCCAACACTGTTCAAGATTTTGCCTCTCTACAAACTTATACAGGACTTTCCTAAAGGTATAGTTCAGCAAAAAAATAAAAATAATTCTGCCATCATAAACTCACCCATGTTGTTCCAAACCTGCATTACTATTTTTTTTTTTTTTTTTTTTAGATATTTCGAAAAATGTCTTTTATTTTTTGGTCCATTCGGTGGAAGTCAATGGTCACCAAAACTTTGTGTTCCACAGAAGAAAGTCATATAGGTTTGGAACATCACATGAGTGAATAAATTCTGAGTCAGAATGTAATTTTTTTTGTGACTGTGATCTATACCTTTAAGACCCATTAGTCAGACAGCTATAGTTGTGCAGGCAACCCACCGACTTGTTGGATGTTCCCTCATTTTGTGTGTACTTCGATGTATTCACTGTAGCTAGAAAACTGATGCTCTGTGTTTTTAAATTGAAACATCCAAAAGAGACCAAAAGTCTTTCATTCAGTTTTCCTTGAGTGAGAAATTATTTATGTTGTGGGTGTATGTGTGTTGCAGATGTAAGGTTGTTCTGTTAAAACTGAGGATCACTGTTGGTGATGTAGGGTTGCTCTACACCATCACAGAAACTTTGTGCGAGACCTTCCACCTTCAGAGAGAAGCAATGTTTTTGTATAACACCTCAGACAGTCAATATCAATGCTTTGAGCTCGCCATGAAGTAGACATTTAAAAAACATTAAATATGAAATGTAAAAAAAGTGTGTGTGAGAATATGAATGGATTCCAGGTGTGCTCAAATGACTTTGAGGTATATTATAATAACATCAGTATATGGTAACTCTGATTATGTCTCATTATTAGACCTACACTGTAAAAAATTAATCATGGGTCTTGTAATTTTTATTAAAACATTTAAGGTGATAATTAAAAATATTGTGTATATTTTATTAAGAAAATTGTGGTTAAGTGTTGTATAGAAAATATTGAGAACATTTCACTAATAAAACCAAGAGACACATTTTCCTAATTTGTTTAAGGAAACATACACAATTTTGAGGCTTGAATTGAGGAACCGATTAAGCTGATACAATTAAGGAAAAAAGGCTACCAATTTATTTTAAGAGAATTAGCTCAATTCTGCGCTTTAATTTAGAGACACCATTGTTGAAGTTTTGATTGT
The DNA here is from genome assembly GCA_031834385.1 of Semotilus atromaculatus. Taxonomy (NCBI): domain Eukaryota; kingdom Metazoa; phylum Chordata; class Actinopteri; order Cypriniformes; family Leuciscidae; genus Semotilus; species Semotilus atromaculatus. The sequence goes on along the minus strand of JAULUF010000035.1, from coordinate 14,112,522 downwards.
TACCATTGTGCAGAAGAGTAGGGCTTATAGTTAGGTTGTGAATAACTGCATGTATTGTTACTTTGAAGCATGTTGCTTTGTTCATTGATTGAGCAAAAACTTTGCAGTGCTAGCAGTAACAAGTTTGGTTCTGTGCTGTGCTAGCAGCTTACAGTCTTTTAATGATGCAATATAATTCAAAGTCAAAATTTTAAACAGGTTATTTTCATTCACTCTAATTCACACACTTTTGAGCATCAACTTAAAATAAAAAACTTATTTCACAAAAAATATGAAATTCATTGTATCGTAGACTAAATAATTAAGGGGATTTTACATGATTTATTCAAGTAGATTCCATGAAAGAAATCAAGCCTTAAATGATTAGTTCACTTTTAAAAACTTTTGCTGATAATTTACTCACCCCCATGTCATCCAAGATGTCCATGTCTTTCTTTCTTCAGTCGAAAAGAAATTAAGGTTTTTGATGAAAACACACGGTCCAAATGACAGTTTCAGTGCAGCCACAAAGGGCTTTAAACGATACCAGATGATGAATAAAGGTCTTATCTAGCGAAACGATCAGTCATTTCAAAAATAAATAAAAAAGTTTAAGTTTTACAAGCACAAATGCTCGCCCTGCTCTGTTCTGTGATGCGCGTTCGTGACGTCACGTAATACGCAATTACGTTGAAAAGGTCACACGTAGGCGGAAGTACCGAGTCAGTGTTTACAAATGTGAGGAAGGAGGACCATATACACATATTCAAATGTCTTTTTGTCAGTTTATCGTTTAAAATGCCCATTTCAAGTGCGTATGCTGGGTGTTTTAATATTAAAAAGGCTAAAAGAAAAAATTCGTCAGGACAGAAGCGTGACCTTTTCAACGTAATTGCGTATTACGTGACGTCACAAACGCGCATCACAGAACAGAGCAAGGCAAGCATTTGTGCTTATAAAACTTAAACTTTTTTATTTATTTTTGAAATGACCGATCGTGTCGCTTGATAAGACCCTTATTCATCATCTGGTATCGTTTAAAGCCCTTTGGAGCTGCACTGAAACTGTCATTTGGACCTTGAATCGTTTGGGTCCCATTGAAGTCCATTATATGGAGAAAAATCCTGGAGTGTTTTCATCAAAAACCATAATTTCTTTTCGACTGAAGAAAGAAAGACATGGACATCTTGGATGACATGGGGGTGAGTAAATTATCAGCAAAAGTTTTTTTAAAAGTGAACTAATCCTTTAACTACTCAAAAATATTATGTGTAATATTGTTACCATACTTTTTATAATTAAATAGCAGTAATATTTTTTACAGTGTATGAACTATAAACAGATTCAGAAACCCCCTGTCTTATTCCAAAGATTAATGACTGTCTCTCACATGAAATGAAGGAAAGTTTCAATATTGTCCCTATAATATGACCGCTTCTAGTGAGCAGTGTATCTCTCTCTCTTTTCCCTCTCTTTTTATGCAATGTTATGAGAAAACCTCTTTGAAGTTGTGAAGAGTCAAATAATTACATCCCTGTATTCATCACTCACAATTTATTTTCCAGAAACTTCATAACATGTACCCTAACCTAATAAAGTACTGAGTGTTGTGCACCAACAGTAGCCTACTAGGATGCTCACTAATGATGTATGTAGGGGCGTTTATACATACAGCGGCAAAGTGACTTCAACTCAGTGCTATTTTCAGTGAGAGTTGGCAATGTCTATTTGGCAACATGAGTAAAAGCAACCATTGGCAATGCAACAAGTTGCGCAGAGTTGAACTTTATGCAAATAAGTGGCCACTTCCAACATTGGAGCTCACATGACCCACCGCTTTGATACAGTTGGACTAGTAGGAATCTCTACAAGAAACCCACAGAGACTTGGCAAACTCCTTAATCAACGTGTGAACTTTATGCCAAGGGTTTTCCATGTGACCCTAACTTTGAAGTTTAACTTGAGTCTTTGCATGTTAACACAATGTTCAGTACTTTTGTGTTTTACTACTCTTTCTGTAGTCATAAAAATCACAGATGAGTGGATTATGATTTATTCACAATAATGGAGAGTTGCACTTACAGTAACTCTAAAGTCTTTTGCATTCTAGTTTACATCATTAACTTCAGCATGACTGCATTAGAATTCCTTCCGAGTTATTTTGAGAAGCTGAAAGAGGCCTGGAACTTCTGTTTTAATAACTGCTTTGTAAGTGGCACTTAAAGCAGGGAATTATTTTCTGCCTTCAACATACAGTACATTTATCATAAGACTTGGTTCACATGAATTCAAACATTATTTTGATTTATAGTAGTATAGTGTTGTTGTGATAAATCCTACTCTTGATTTATACTCGCTTGAATTATGTTGTGTAACATTTATTTTGGGTGAATGTTGACAGAGAGATGCTGTTCCGGCCATGTCCATGAGCCAGGTGGTCATGGCAACATTCTCTTAAAAACTAATGTTTTCATGGTTGAAACTGACGGAAACAAAGAAAGTAGTAATTTTCTTTTCTCTGAATATATATGAATACCTAACCCTAAATATTTAACTTTGCCACATAAGTGAAATTGCAGTATTTAGGCTATGGACTTGCATCCTCAATTCAACACATCAAGGTGATTGTGCCTTTCTGTGAAATCTGATATTTTTCTAGTGAATGATAAAGCAAAAAAAAGGCTATAGGCTTACATAAAAAAAAAACTTGACCCATAGAGATGAGAATACAGACTTCATAGGAGAATAGAATCTATATTTATATAAGACGTGGATTTTTGTTTTTAAAGCCATATTGGTTGCTATTGTGTACTTTAAATTATGACAATTCTCATTTTTGGGTGAATTATCCTTTTCTCACCCTCAAGTTTTTCCATACCTGTGTGAGTTTCTTTCTTCTGCTGAACTATTTTAAAGAATGTTGGTAATCAAGCAGTTGACGATAGCCATTGATTCCCATAGCAGAAAAAAAATGAGTCAATAGCTACTGTCAAATGTCTGGTTACCAACATTCTTTAGAATATATTTTGTGTTCAACAGAAGAAAGAAACTTATACAGGTTTGAAACAACATTACGGTGAGTATAGGATTCTTTTTAGGGGGGGATTGGATCAGTTTTGGGTGAACTATCCCTTTAATTGTGCATAAATGTGCATCATTTTCCTCAGTTTTTACCTTTTAGATGATTTTTGCCTCAAAAGCGCCAATAATTTAACAACACTGTTAAATGTAATCTTTTATAACTCTCAAAATATTAGTTTTTATTAGTGTAGTAGGCCTAGTTTTTAAATTGAACAATTCAATGAAATAGTGTAATGCTTTAACAGTTATTTATTTATTTCAATGTAAAAAATCATTAACATTAAGGCTTAACTTGTAATATTTTCCATAACATGATGAAACTAATTGTTGACTTATCAGTATCAGCATCAGCCAGATTTTTTAAAATGTAGCATTCTTAAAGTCAACATGAAATTCACAGTATCTGTTTTCTAAATGCATGTTATTGATCTATTTGTGTTCATCAATGCATGTTTAATAAAAAAATTTGACCTCATAATGTTTAATTGAAGTATCATAGCTTGATCTTCTGGTGAAACGACAGACTTCTCTTTGGTGACTTACAGGTTGTGGGACTCCAATCATTGCATTCATCTGCCTCCATTTTTGAGTTCAATGCCCAAACTCAATATCTAATCAACAACCAATGGATAGAACCACCCTGCCAATAATCTCTTAAAATACGGAAGAAAAGATATGTTGCTACATTAATTTTTATCGAAACATACTATCCTGTGATATTATTGGTCAATAGGGGTGGGCGATATACCGGTAGACCTGATTAACCAGTCGAAATTTGTCAGCCGGTTGAGATTTTGGACTATTGTCTCTATTGCCGGTAACCTCGGTTCCCTGAGATAACGGGAATGAGTATTGCGTAGGCGGCTGTGCTATGGCGCTACACGACTTGGCGTACGTCGCCTCAGTTGAATTAACCTGAGTCCTATGGCGAAACAAGCTGCTTATATAGGCAGATGCCCTGCCCCGCCCCCTTTGGCGGGCTCTGTGCTCGGTTCAGTGGGAGGCGCCCCCGATTGGCTCGTGCAGATACGCCTCAACGCCATAGGTTCATGCAGTTCCCACTGCTCAGTCAATAAGCGTGCCCAGATTAGTGCACTGTTATGGCTGTGCAGTAGCACTGTGTTATTTTATAAAAGGCTTCTCAACAATCAGAGAAAAAGGAGTTTACCCCCATAGCGTCTAGCAGATGCAATACTCGTTCCCTTTACTCGTCTTTCCTTCGAGATTTTCCCATGGGGTTTTATAATGGGGTTTTTCGATTAATGTGTGATATAAAGCCTGTGGTAAACAAAACTTCACGATACTTTGAGGTTTTGTTCTACAATGTAAATTACACACATCCATAGAAAAAATGCAAATTTTTAAGAAGTTATGTTGAAAATGTACGTTTTCAAAAAGTAACTAGAAAAGACAGCTTCGGGTGTAAGGGTGTGCAGTGTACGATGTACTACGTGTAGAGCAAAACATCAAAGTATCGTCAAGTTATGTTTACCTCAGGCTTTATTTTACTTTACATTGCACCAAAAAAACCATTATAAAATCAAAGGAACCATTGCGAGTTAGTCTTCCGGCTTCTTACGTCATCCCTGCACCACTGAATGAGTTAATTTTGCCACCTTGTTGGGCTTGAACGGTCAAATATACACACTTGTGTGACAAAATGTCTTTGCAAGTATCCTCGTAAACACCTTTTGTTTATGACTTAAGTGAATGTAAACAGCTGAAAAAGAAAGCATGTATCACTATATTAGATCAGTGCATTCAGTCATAAAGTAACAGCAGCCTAATATATCTGCTGGCATCTGTGCCATTAATGCGAACTAAACAATTTAATTGCTCTTGACTGAATCCCTTTTGTAACTTTAATAAGAATTATGTATATTCAGTGTACACTATTAAATTTACTGCATAGACTTTGCAATCTTTTTTGCACATTTGATTACTTTATATACAATTTATGTGGTAGCCTATTTCTATAGGCATATCTAGTGCTTGAAGGTAGGTCTACATCATTTGTATCTTTGTTCTATTGCAGGTTTTTATTTCTATTGGTTGAAGTTTTTCAATTGGGTCTATTAATTTGTGTCTTTGGATTTTGGTCATATCGCCCACCCCTATTGGTCAATATTATTTTATTGTTGTATATATTTTTATAATATTATTTTTATATATTATATTTTTATATATTATATAATATATATTTATTATTATTATATATTATTTTTTATTTTTATTTTATAATGATGATTATTTTTTTAAAGAATTAAATGCCATTGAGGAGTCATTCATCCACACTAGTAAGACTGGGTACATTTCATTTAGGAAGTAAACAGAGTCAAAGTTTGTTCAGGTTAGCTGTGAGCTCTCTTTCACTGCATCCTGCTGTTTGCTGCCATGCTCTCGCTTCTGAACACTGTTCAGAAATGTACTCCTACTTCCCCATGTGCAGACCTTACAGGCTCTGTGTGTTGTTGGCAACTGTTTCCAGGAAGTGTTTCCCCTCTCCCACTGACTGGTGTGTAAACAGACAGCCACTTGTTCACATTTACTGTGTGGTTGTAGAGTAAAAGAGAGAGAGAAAGATAATTGCAAAAGAGGGTGGAAGAGTAGAGCGAGATGAATTTAAAGAAGGACAACAAAAGCGAGCTTGTGTGTGTGTTATGCGTGAGGGCAGGGTGAAGTCATGATGTAGGAATGTGTCTGGGCCAGAAGAGCTGACACGGCCCAGATGACTCTGAGGGAATCCTTGGCACACCCTAACAGGGAACCCCTTCCATCCCTCCTCTCTTTCTCTGTCTTTCCCACACTTATTTTGTGTCCAGGCCAAATGTCGGGCCCAGAGCTGCCTACAGAGGATTAATTTCTCACTAAGAATTCACCTTTTTTCTCTGATTTGAGGTCAGTCTAGCAGTTTCTTAAATATTTACAAGGTAAAGCGCTCCTAGAACTAGGGAGCTAAAGCAACAGGAGGACAACGTGCCCTGGTAAACTCACACACACACACTCACTCACACACACACACACACACACACACACACACACACACACACACACACACAGGAACTGGAAAGAGAGGGAAACTCAGGGCTATTACTCCCCCTGTCCTACCTCCCAGTTTTTCCACACCACTGGAGAAACATGCTGCTGCTCTGTGAGGTGATTTCTTTCCACAACTGACTTCAGATGAGTTCATATTGCTCTTACATAATATCATGTTGAATTAGAGCTGAACCTGCTACAGACTGTGCCATTGGGTTCATGATTCAAAAAAGAGACCTAGTCTTTTAATGCTGTGAAATGAGAAGGGCCTCAAAATGAATTCGGGAAATGCTTGCACCTTTCTAAGATGTCCAAGTGTCTCAATGCAGATGCAGTAGTTGATTTTTGTTACAAATAAGAGGCTGTTTTTCATTGGTTCATTAAATGGTCACTGAAGTCTTGAGGCCCAGTGTCACACTGAATCCACAACAGATGTATAAGATTGTTTTTAGATTTCAGTTTAGCTGCAGCACTAGCTCCATGAAAACTCAACTCAGGTTATAATAAAAAAAACATCTGTCTATACTGCACTCTCTCTTATTTACATTTGTGTTTGTACTTTGTGGGTTATAACGAAACAGTTCACTACAGAGCTCATAGTGATCCAAGAGGATTCTGACTAACTTAAATGCCTCTGATTGGCCATTGCGTTCACCCTCTCTACAAACATGTCTTTGATTGGCTACAATTAGAGATGCATCGATCGACTGGCCAAGATAATTTTCCGCATGATTGGCCCAGACCGGTAACCGGGCGATCGGTCTCGCATCTTTTAGATTCTGATCCTGAGTCCGTTTTGTTGCCAGCGGCACAGGCAATAACGTCAGCTGTGCATTCTCGCTCTCTTCTCTGACCGAATCTACCGGAACTCCAGAAAGACTGGCATTGTTAAATTTTTTTATTTAATTTAAAAATAGCTTTTTTACCGACAAGACTAGACAACACTAGTCTAGAATTCAGAGTATTGAACGGATTTCATAAGTCAGACAGTGCTTCTGTAGCTAGTCATTCAAAGTAGTAAGTAAAAATGTATGGGATATTCTTGCTTCCTGTAATGTATGCCCAGTACCCCCAAATAGACAAAAATGACTCACAGATATCAGGACATTTGAAGTATATCACTGCGCTTATTTCACAAAAACTGAGCTCTCGACTTCAAATTCTCAGGCTCTCTAGTACAGACAGATCTCATAGCCTGAGGGAAGATGAAGAGAAGACTCTGCTGATCTGTTCTTCAAAGCAGAACACACTCTTTCATGCTTTTTTTCCTCCCTCTCATTCACTTGTACATCTGAATCATCTCATTCCTTCTATTCATGTTTGTCATTACAAAAAAAACATTCAAAAGCTGAAAAAGATCGAACATTATTAAGTAAACATGCAGTCATGATTGCTTGTGTTTTTCCCCCGTACAATTTTTTTCCAAGCATTGCTGGAAATTCAGTCATTGACGGGCTAAATATGTGTGAGTGTTAAAACGGTTTGGCTGCATGCCTTTTTTGAAAGAGAAATGGGAATCTTGGTGCTTTACCGCTGCGTAGTCTCACTGCTGCAAGTCTCCCACAAGATGATTTAATTTTGGTTTGGTAGCCTGTTCCCATCTGCTGCCCAGAGTCTTGACCCATGATGATGCCATGACTGGCATGACCTTTTCCCTTTCCTGTCTATATGATTGTGAGACAAAAATTGTCTTAATATAGAACAAGAGAGGAAAGGAGACAGGTGTTTGTCTCATTGGGGCAGGGAAGCCCCCTTTCTCTAACTCCCAAGTCGGAGACAAAAGCCAGTGCAACCTAGGTTTCTCTTGGTTATCAGAATTTATGTGGATGCAGGCTTTCCCTCTGCACAACAGTGAAACTCCTGATTGTATCCGCACAACGCAAGGCTAATCTTAAGTACACACAAACACATGCTCGTTGGAATTCAGGAACACCCTGTATTTTCTCTCACTATCTTTTGAATCGGCTCCAAGGATTTTCCATTGTGCTTTCTCTTTGGTCCATTCATGAACAGTCTCCCAGAAACAAATGTTCTTGTCCACTTTGTGTACCTTATGTCAAGCAATATCAGAAATTGTGATTCGTTAATGAAAGCCTTTGATAGTCAGATAGAAAGCCGTAATATCACCTAGAGCAACATCAATGTGAATTGCTTATTAATGAGGCCTCACTTTCCCCATATAGATGGGCTTGTATGCAAAACTGCTGAAAATCCTCAAGATTTCAGAGTGGAGCCTCAACAAAGAGGGCATCTGTGTTGTAATTATGATGTGTGTCTGTGTGTGTGTGTGAGAGAGAGAGGTCTGTGAAGCTCCGCCCCCTCCCACTCTCCACATGCTCTTCGGCTCCCACACGCTCTGACTCGAGAACCTTCTAGAACTGACTAAACAGCAGTGTGTAGGCCACAGAGCGCATCTATGTCGTATGCCTCGTGCACAATGCCAGAAATGTTTGTTTCATGAAATTCTCCATCTTCAAGAGAGGAAGCACATTCACTAAACAAACACCATCACAGTTGGTGGTCCATCTGTACATTTTCCACCCCAGATGATATTCTTCATGTACGGTGAATGGTTGTGGTTTACATTTAACTGGCCGTTTGCTGATGTACCTGCTGTGGATTGTATTACATCACTCTAGATGCTCAAAGAAGCCCACAACACAGTATTTTGAATGGATTTGATTTTCAAAAAAAAAAAATCATGGATTTGTTTTTTTTTTATAGAAATATCTTCTAAATTAATTGTTTTATGAAAAGTGAGGATGCACTGATATTAAAATTCCGGTGATACCTATACACTGATCATTATTTTCATGATATTATGAGCAATAACTGTTAAATGGGCTATATTAAAATTCTATAGAATTGTCAAAAAAATCTGTTATTTTACATTATGCAAGTCAATTTAGGCATCATTTAATGTACAGTATGAACTTTTAATTTATTTTAAGATATAGTTACAGTCGACATAAAATGGAAATTTATATCTATTTTCTAAATGCATTGATCAATGTTATTGATTTTATGGAAGTTATCCATGCATATGTTTACTTATTTTTTAAAAACATATCAGAACTCTACCTTCTAGTGAAACAATAAACTCTCTGGTGACATATGCAGGACTTCTCCAATAATTTTTGCCTCCCCCTTTCTTACATTCAGATCTACCTCCATCCAATCAACTGATATGTCTCCACCATTATATTTATAAAAACTGTTTCACTTAGATGTATGTCACAATACAGAGGGAAAAATCCGTTGTTACTTCCGTTACATCACAACTTTAAAGATTACATATGACAGTGTGATTGGTAGATGACTGCAAAGATATTGCAGTTCTTTTTTGCAGTGTAGGAATCTTTCTGGAGAATGTCTTTGAAAATGAAAAAAGTGTTCTTATCTATTCTGCAGAGAGAAGTCCATTAATCCTAAATCAATAATTGTCTACGCTAATCTGTAATCTTCTAGTTTAGCATTGCGATGATGCGTGTATCTGTGTATTTAACATTCAGATATAAAATGGAGACAATTTGCACAGTCACAGGCAATGCAGTGTGAATGTAAAAGAAACTGTTTAAACAACATTTTCACTATATGGCCTTTCTAACAGAATACCCTCTGTTTTGTCCTTTCTTTCTTTCTTTTTCTTTCTCTCTCTCTCTCTCTCTCTCTCTCTCTCTCTCTCTCTCTCTCTCTCTCTCTCTTTCCACTACGGATTCCCTCGCCGTGTTTTGACTGACAGAGCTCCCAGCCGAAGAAGGTAAATATTGATCTTTCCATCATGTTGTTACTGCTCTCTCTTTATGGGTTGCACCGTTAGCATGGGCTCAGTCATTCTGTTTTACTAGAGAGAGGTAAACTTTAAGACTTGCTATATACACATATGCACAGCGTTATAGCTGTGTGCAGTGGTGTCCTAGTGCAAAGTTAACCTAAGACCCAATTGTCATTAAATATATTAAAATATTTATGTCTGTCTGTCCGCTCTTCTCATATCTGTCTCTCACAGGTAAATCACTGTGGGAGTTGGTGGTGGAGCAGTTTGAGGACCTCCTGGTGAGGATTCTGCTGCTGGCAGCCTGCGTCTCCTTTGTAAGTGACTTTCACTCTGGTTTAGATGTGGTTTATTTTATTCCCAGCACAATAATTAGTGTGACAGCCAGACCCCACCATAAGTTTTAAAGCAGGTATAGTTCATGCAGTAGGTGAGGGAATGCAGAACCCTAGACAGAATGAGTTTCCATCATCAACTATCACAAACAGTGTAATTCGGTGAACTAAACCAAATTTTTTTTAATCTCCCTTTCTCATTTTTAAATATCTGTCTTTAGTAGTCAAATGATATATGTAAAACCTTCACCTGAACTCATTTGTGTGGCTTAAGGTCATTTACTTCGGTGGAATGCTCTGTGGATCTAGAGAACACAGGTAAATTAATTAGGTGATTTGAAGTCAAAGCTCATTTGTCCACAAACCAAACTCCAAAGAAACTAGATGTGCAGTCAGCATTCTCTTCAGTTAGACCTTGGAAAGAAAGCATTAAACATCTTTAGTACTGCACGTTTATCACCTGCAGGATCGGTACATTGCTCAATAGTGTTACGTCAGATATAAGTCTTTGTATAAGATATGTTCAAAATGCCATACTTTCATAATCGCACTGTATGAGGATTTAAGGTCTGGTCTACCATATGGGGTGTTCACATACTGTACAGTAATGTAGATAGACCACACCAGATTGCAACTGAACACTCAAGATGGGTTTTTAAAAGTTTAACTATTTTTGAATTGAAACACTATCCTAAAAATGCACTGATCATGGTGCAAGATGCAGAAAAAAATCTGTGAGACATGGCACAAATGTGCTGCATTTAGAGACATGAAACGCCTGAAAGTTTATAGTGTCGGCAGTCTAACACCCTCTCAGCTCACTGAAATCCTCTCTGAGAAATACTTTTTTAAAATTCATCCCAGTAAAAGAACCACAACTAGAAATGTTTAGAATTAACTTATTTGTAATAATATACACTACCATTCGAACGTTTGTGCTCAGTAAGATTTTTGTCTTTGAAAAAAGTTTCTTATGCTCACCAATGCTGCATTTATTTGATCAAACATACTGTAAAACAGCCATATTGTGAAATATTACAATTCAAAATAACTGCTTTCTATTTTGATTTATTTAAAAGGTTAATTTTCTGCAGTTAGTCTTCAGTGTCACATGATCTGTCAGAAATCATTCTAATTGATATAGTATGTATAGTAGATAAAATATCCTTATGCTGTGACAAATTGATTGTGTTGCTGTGGTTCTGACTTCAGACTTTCCATCAGTCTGGATTTTTTTTTAAATATATAAAAAGGTAATATTAAATCAAATTACCCTGAGCCAAACATTATCTGTGTAGAGGGACAGTAGACCGCTATCCACTTTAAGCTAATCCTAAACAGTAAAAGCATATATCTTCTAAAGCCCAGGGTAAAAGTCTCAGTCTATCATGCTCCTCTCTTATTGGCTTTTATGAATATACCTTTTTATGAACTTTCCGTCTGACTTCAAGTAGCAACAAGGGCCACTGTCGAACCTCTCCAGCCTCCCGCCGTTCTGTGAGAGAAATATAACATCAGCGTGCACACGCAGTGGAAGGGATAGTCAGACACTCATGTTGTTTTTTTTCTGCAAAAGTACATTAGCTCCTGTGGTCTTTGTGTACATGCTCTTTGTTTCCATACATCTGCACTCAGTCTTCCCTCAAGTACATCAGCTTTCGGAGCTCTGCTCATGTCATCTATCATTGTGTGTTTCATCAATACTTTTATCGTCTTAACCATGGTTAAATTCTATGAGGCGAGCACCAGTCTTCCGACCACTGGAATCCTGCGGAGCGCTTGAAATTGATAAAAGTATTGCATTAGACCTCCCAGAAAGCAGTGTGCGTGTGTTTGTCTGCTGGTCAAATGCTATGGTGCAATGGAAATACTCCGGGGAGATCAGCCCGGTCTTGGAACTCATTTGTGTGCCTGTTTGAATATATTAAAATCTTTAGCATTCAGCTTTCCTGACTTTTTTGCATGTTATGTGAACAAAGCTCTTGGTATCTAAGCAACGGAGAAAGCGTGCAGACAAAAATGTACTGTTTTGAAAAAAATATATATTTAGTTTTTTAAAACAAGTGTTATTATGAGGGTATGGTAGCCTGACTCATCCTAGAACAGCATGTGCTGGGAATGAAAGCTATTGGATGGAAACAAACAGATCTACATGTGCAGCCGTGCGACTGCTGGTCCCAAGACGCCCGAAATGGTTGCCTATTTTCATTTCAGATTAACTTGCTGTATTACTTCTGTCTTGATGAGCTTTTACTCGTTCATTTTTCCTTCTTTCATTTCATCCATTTCTTACTACTTTTTGTGTATCTCTACATTATCTTATCTGCACATTCCTGGTGTACAGAGATCTCCGTAGAATCAGGCTTCAGCAGATCTGGCATAGTGTACATCAGTATAATGTAATTTACTGCACATTATCAGCGAAATGGTCACCTGAGCAATGGATAGACTTCCTGTATTTAAATGGTAAAGAGTATGCCTACTGTGAGGCATTTTAATTTGTACAATATACTTTTTTTTTTTTTTACTTCCGAGAGTGGTGTGAGAAGTTATGAATGATGCAATTTATGTACAAATTCATCATCAGAAACCTGTCCTGAGGTCATATTTTTGTCACTATGAAAAGCTTTTAGGTAATGATGGCATGAAAACATTTTATTTTTTTAAACATGAAATGGATGAAAACATTCATTGTATTGTTTGTGGTACAATATTCACTATACATTTTCATTACTAAGTTCAAAAACAGTGAAGGTGAAGTTGAAACCTCAAATTCCCCTTTGTCAGTGATATTCTTGGTCATTCTTGGTTCACTTTGTCCTCAATGGTTAAACTGGTCTGAAGATGACAATGACTGGATCATTTGACCACGGCTAAATGTGTTAATAACCTGTATGACTTGCTCTCTTCTGTGGAACACAAAAGAAGATACTTTTAAAGAATGTTTCAGCTGTTTTGCTCATACAGTGAAAGTCAGTAGGGTTCTAAACAATGACTTTCACTGAATAGACAAAAAAACACATTTTGCAAAACGTCCTAAAACATCAAAACTTTGCTCAAATGTTCAAACTAATTACAGTTTGTATGCCATTGTTTGTCAGCTGAACAGTCCATTTGTATTCTGTTTGAAGTGTAAAAACTGAGGAAATGCAAAGAGGATCTACAGTCTACTGATATTTATGAGTGAATAGACCTCAGTTGGACTAGCCGCCCAGAGCCATGACTTGACAGGATTTAGTTGAGCTCTGTGATCTAAACTATAAGCTGCTCATCTGTGTGGCTTTCCTCAATATTTCAGTAAATGTCATCTTTCCACCCGTTTTGTTTTATGGGATTCTTTTTGCTCTTCATCACTTTCTCATTCCGCCTCTTTGACTATTTCTGGTCTCTTCATTCTCTCCCCCATCATCCGCCTGCCCATCTTATTTCACGGTTACTCAGTGTTCTAAAGTAGCCTTATCAGTTTGTAATGAAAGGTTAAAGACAGACTCATCTGTATTGAAGTTGCTTAGAATTTGGTGGAAGGAGAGAGTGTGTCGGATGAATGCATGATATGAATATGAGTGGAGGACAACACACAAACTTGTCTATATAAAGTCCATAAAGTTCATGCAATTATTAGTGTATTTATGGTCATGCTACTTACTTAGCCACTCTTTCATCTTTTGTTATTTCTCCTCCACCCTCCCCCTCATTTTTGTCAAAATCAGTTTTTAGCTGCCTCGAACTATCCTTTTAAAGAAATTGTTGGCTTGTAGTGCCATTGGACAAATATTTTAGGTCAACTCACGCCAAGCTTTTCTGGAGTTTCTATCTCTGATGAGAAGTTGAACAGATCAACACTGTCAGAAAGTAATGAACTTCAAGGCCGTCTCTGTGATCTGTAAAAATCAAGCCGGCACATTCCATTCCATTCCATTCGCAATCATGCATATTGCTGCTTTTAGCTTCTAAGGTAACTCAGGATTTTTCTGAAAATGCCTCCCACCCCGGCCCGAACTCCCACATATCTGCCCGGGGCATGTACCTGATGGCATGATTTCACTGGAATATTTGTAATGGGTGTGGAATGATCCAGTATCTTGCTTTATAACAGACAGAGCCTGATGTTTATTGTACTAGCTATTTATTTAAAAGCGGCATCAACAAGGGCTTTTTTCCAGTACTTTATTAGTTTTAATACTTTAATTTCCCTGCCAACATAATACTTTTTTAATATTTATGATAGAAGTCTTTTATGCTTACCAAGTCTGCATTTATTTGATATTTTATTGTGTTATTGCAATTTAAAGTTTTCTATTTGAATATATTGTCAAATGTAATTTATTCCTATGATGGCAAATCGAATTTTCAGCAGCCATTACTCCAGTCTTCAGAAATGGAAATAGAAAGTAAAAACCATTTGTAACATTATAAATGTCTTTACTGACACTTTTGCTCATTTCTATGCATCCTTGCTGAATAAAAGTATTAATTTCTTTCTTACGAAAGTGAGCGGAACAGTAAACTGAACGGTAGTGTGTGTGTGTACTGTGTATACATTTTACCCCCCCCAAAAATTGTATTAAATTCTTAAATTCTCACTTCAGTAACCTGAACAGAACTGAGCTTTGAATATGAGGTAGGAGTCATTTATGTTTTGTTTGTTCATTAGGTGTTGGCGCTGTTTGAGGATGGGGAGGAGTCAACCACAGCTTTCGTGGAGCCTATTGTCATCCTGCTCATTCTGGTGGCCAACGCAGTCATTGGAGTCTGGCAGGTGGGTGCCTGTGGCCTGAGAAACTGAAGGACCTCAAAGAAATTCTTCTCAATGAGTGATGTCATAACAGCGAGTCTGCTTGATGTCTCACTGTTTAGCATTAGATATGCTACAACTACTACGGAGTTCTTCTGTTCCAAAACATGACTGATCATGATTATCAGGTGTTCATATGAGTTTAGTAGTGTGTACATAAGGATCTATGACGTGTAATTTACATTTATACCACAGTGGCAGCAGGACAAAGCTGACAGAGATAAATCTCTTTACTGCTGTCTCCTGCTATTGTTAGCCTGCCCCCCTTTTGAAAAAAAGGAAGAAATCGCTTATCCAAACTGAAAATATATACAGTTCATGAAGCCCTTGTACTACAAGTATAATTGTGAAAGCAGAGAGTCATCAAGTCAGAATTAATTATTGTCATAAAAATAAATAATCATAAAGGGCTTAAATGTATTGTGACGTTACTAGAAGTTTCTTTGTAGGAAATGTCTTTATGGGAAATAAATATAAAACTGGTCTTTTTAAGCTAAAAAAAGGAAACATTCCAAAGTTCTTTACTTTTCAAAATTAGTCGTAAACATAATTGATCCTAGTAACGGTGCATAAGGGCTAGCTAGCATGTTAGCTCATTACAGCATTAAAACATAACAATGTATTAGATTATAACCATGTTTTTGCACCAAAATCACGTTATAACATCAGTCGAGTATTAGAAATAACTTTCTGTGATACCATGTGGCTTATTACAAAATGAGGCAGAAAATATATTATTTTATAGTATTCTGTACTGTGATAAAAGCTATGTTGATTAGCATTGCATTATAAATGGTTTATTTTTATAAATTCGTATATCTTTTTTCTTTGTATAATTTTTTTGTTTGTTTACAAATTCTAATATAGTAATAATTTTACAAATATATATTTTTATTTCCATTTTTTTGCCTTACTATCAGAACATTATCACATTGTACAGCAAAAGAGATGGATAACTTTTTGTTTATGTTTTAAACCTGGCATTGAAAACAAGAGCAGGCTACTGTTGTTTTAGCCTAATCAGACCAATGAAATATGGGCTGTTACCAATGCGCTACATGTGTATCCTTGCTGATACTATTGTGGTTTGTTGGATGGTCTCAGGAGCGAAATGCAGAGAGCGCCATCGAGGCTCTGAAGGAGTACGAGCCAGAGATGGGCAAAGTTTACCGCATGAACCGCACGGCCGTCCAGAGGATCAAAGCTCGAGACATTGTGCCTGGAGATATCGTGGAGGTTTGTGGTAAGTTTCGGCCTTCTTCTCTCTCTCTCTCTCTCTCTCTCTCTCTCTCTCTCTCTCTCTCTCTCTCTCTCTCTCTCTCTCTCTCTCTCTCTCTCTCTCTCTCTCTCTCTCTCTCTCTCTCTCTCTCTCTCTCTCTCTCTCTCTCTCGCTCTCTCTCCATTTGATAATACGCCATCTGTTTTCAGTCTCTTCCTTTGTGTAATGAGAAGGACTCGAATCTGCAGAGATGATGTTTGTGGCACAATACTCATACTTCCCCCCCCGTTTTGAGTCCTGTGGACATTTTGAGGTTTCCTCTGTCCATTTACCCGCGTGGTCTGACATAATAAAAATTTTAGTTTCTTCTTCTTCCAGTCTTCACCACCTCTCACTGTACCCAAAACACACAAGCACAGGCTGTCGTTTTCCCCAGTCTTCCCATTGGCTTGGTGTATGTTTATGTGTGTTTCACCACAACTCTTTGCCCTGAACGGGAGCCCTTCAGGGTTTCTGTGTGTGTGTGTGTGTGTTTGGGCTCCTTGCCATGAACTTGAAAGCAGAGCAGGAATATCCCAGACTGTATTACGTAAGTGGCTTTCCTGTGAGTATGAGGGTGCCAAGCAGAGAAAAGCTGTGTCTTTTTTTCTCTCTTACCTCTTGTTGAAGATGTAGCCTTCCTTTTGTTTCCATACTGTCACTCCCACCATTTTGTGACTCCCTTTACACACACATATGTGCCCACTCTAAATTGGGGATCCTGCCAGTGTATATGTTGATGTTGAGATCAAAGTAGACCTGTTGTCATTCTGTTAGGCTTGACCATATCTGTGTATCACACACGCACATATAAATTTGCTAGTCTTGGCTTCAAAGTAATCAGTGTTTGCTTCTTTAAAACCCTGCATGCTAATGATCTCCAGTCTGCATCAGCCAATTGTGGAGGAGAGGAGATGACAAAGAAGAGGGGGATGATCAACTGCTTTTCACTAATACATTGAAAACAAGAGAAAGATCAGACTAATTATCCGTGTTATACCACAAGATTTTCCAATTCGTGCCGCATTCATTCAGAAACATGGATGCAGCCACATCGCTTCGTTTGCTTGTGAATGGAGGTGAAAGTGAGAGAGTCAAAGATGAGACTGGTGTGGGTGTTGACGGGAACGAGAGTACGGAGAGATACAGAATGTGTGAGGGAGACAGAGTACGAAAGCATGAAAGACAGATGAGCGGGAGTGAGCAATAAATGCAGAGAGAGAGAGAGAGAGAGAGATATGTGGGTTACATTACCTGTCTTAGCACGGTGGTAACAGGCGTCTCTTTGTTCATTTACACTGTTTGGTCTTGTGCCTTGACAAGCCCGCATTCCAGCGGCCGGATTCTCCTCTCGGCACACATACACACGCTCACACTGTCAGGCTTCACCCTCTGACACCTATTGGGCATGTCACCATGGTAACAAGTCCCAGAGTCCCTCCCATGTCAAGGTCAAACTGACAGACATGTACAGTAAAGTAACAGGCATCACTGTCAGTCCAGATGTTTCCAGCATCAAGTTTCTGTCCTTCCTGAAAGCCAAGATTGTACCACAAAACCGCACCCAATCCCACCCAACCATATTTGATGTTTAATATACAGGATTTAATAAACAGGATTTAGGACCAATGAGATGTAACTGTGGACAGAGATAACTAGCAAACGCAACCGAAATAGAACAAAAATCAGTTGGTTTGACCCTGGAAAGAACAGCAGATTTTCATGTAAGAAACAACTATTATTATTATTTTGTTGAAAATCAATACATTTATATATAATGGCTTTATATTTAACTATACTGTAAAATAACTATAACT
This sequence comes from Semotilus atromaculatus, assembly GCA_031834385.1. NCBI lineage: Eukaryota > Metazoa > Chordata > Actinopteri > Cypriniformes > Leuciscidae > Semotilus > Semotilus atromaculatus. The sequence continues at coordinate 14,094,443 of JAULUF010000035.1, read as the reverse complement.
ACACTGTTATATAGTTTTATATAGGATTGATTAATATTTTTGGCTTTCGAGTGAGATTTTTGGCATTTTCCTCTTCCTGAAGCCTTGAGCACTTCCCAGCCTGCAAGCAAAACAAAAACGAAACAAGGTGAATTGGTCCAAAGGGAGAAGAGAAGAGGTTTTTCCACTCCAGAGGTCTGTGAGGGTGGGAACGGCTGGCACTCTGTGTATCTTCTGCACTTTGTCATAATGGGCAATGGGGGAAAGGGAGATGGCTCTGAGGTTCAAGATTCATCTACAGGTTTATAGCTATGAGAATCCACTAACGAGGTACAGACACATTTACACACATGCTGAGCTGCTTGTGCTGAGTTCATTGGTTATAGTCGTAGCATTTAACAAGTCCTGTTCAGTAAGTGGGAAGCACTGGCAGGACAGAAGTGTTGTCAGCTGCATCTGCTGATATATTTTTTCAATTTCTGTCTAACCCGACTGCAACAATGACATAATCTTGTTGCTAAGCACTATCAAACATGTGTAAACAAACACGCAACACACACAATTACACATTGGAAAAGGGCACTTGTGAGAACTATAATCTATAAATTGGCAACTACAGCCAAAAAAAAAAAAAGAAAGATTTAAAACAAAGGGCAACCAAAAATATGACCCACAAAACCCGTTCCCCTATCCTCGCGGCAAAGTTCTTTCCTGTATCCGCCATTCGCGAGTGGCAATTCCATGGGAAACTTTTGTTGTGGACCACCACCAATAGAATTGGAGGTCGGAAAACAGTTTAGCCATTTTTTTTGCATGCATGAGTAATATAGATATTCATAGATTATTTACACTTTTATTTCCAGTCAGCCCAGCATTATGCCAGCATTATGGTTGCCGTAATCACAATATCCGAAGTGGAACTTTCCCTCAGCTGTTTCGAAGTTTCAAAAATAACATTCTCACTCCATTATAATGTCCGATGAACCAGAATGGGGCTTTACAGAATGCCTGGAGATTTTGAAAGAACTCAGTTGTTCTTTCACTCTCTTTGGGATGAGTAACAGTGAAGTATCCACTCTGTGTTTTAAAAGGAATTCACTTTAGCCTGATCACCTTTTAGTCATACCCACAGGCTTTTGGACCTTTTTGATCAGCATTCGCAAACATCTTGAACTCGCCATCCTCTGTTATTACACTGTCCCACATTTACAAGTAAGCATGCGTCACCCGTTCTAATCAGGTTTATGCCCGATGTCCGTGGCGGCCTGTTTCCTGCTATCAGATGCTTGCCATCTACTGTCATAATGTCTGTGTATATTTAGCTCACTTTGCATTGTTCTGGCTTGCTATGGCGAAAAGCTGCTCGCATTAGCATTTAGATGGGTTCAGTACCCATTCGCAGTGTGACTGAGTGGGTGGGAGACACCGCTGAGGGGGGAGAGAGGGAGCGATAAATTCCAAGAATGAGAAAAGAAAGGTCCGTCGTTGTGGGAGCATAACCAGTATCCCGCCCACCGTGCCCTCTCTATCCCCTCTCCCACACAGAACAGCGCCTGATGGGGGTGTTGTCTCCCTCCTCAGAGACCCCCAGGCTGATGTGAGCCATTCCTGTGACGTGGGAGGAAGAGAGACTGTTCGGCTGAGAAATTGTGTTCAGAGGGTTGGAGCAGAAAAAAATGGAAATAGGGTGAAGAGATATTTTGCGGTTCATGATAGTATTATGCAAGATCATGTGACTAACAAAACAATTTGTCGTTCAATTTGTCGATATCCCAACCTAGAGTTTCTACATTGTCCGGGCCGCTCATCCACTATCTGTCTAGCAGTGTGTAAAAAACGTGTGGCTACTCTCTTGCACCAGGCACCTCCAGCTCAGCCTAAGGGTTTAATTGCAGTATAATTATGGCACTATGGGTCTCTAATTTCTTTAAAATGCCCGTTAAGTGCCCCTGCAACCTGTCCTGGTCCAGGAGCTATATGACATGGGGATGAGAATTTGCAAGTTCACTGACACTGCAGGATTATAGGTAGACATGGAAACTGCACAATATTTTCTTTAGTTTCTGTAAAATGGTTTTGAACATGGAAAAATGTTATTGATGGAAAAAAAGTTGAGAATTATGAAAAATCGTATTTATGGAGTAAAGTTTGGAGTCGGTAAGTTTTTTTTTTTTTTAAGAGATATGAATAATTTTATTGTATTATAGGACACATTAAATTGATCAAAAGTGACAGTAAAGACTTTTATAATGTTACAAAGGACTTCTATTTTAAATAAATGCTCTTATGAACTTTCTATTTAAAAGAGAAAGTTCTGGGATACATTTTGGGATACACTTTTGTTCTATTCCTTCTAGAGAAAATGTATCTTAGTTTGAACGAAAATATTAAACAGAACAACTTTTTATAACATTGATAATATGAAATGTTTCTTGAGCTGCAAATCAGCATATTAGAATGATTTCTAAAGGATCATGTGACACTGAAGACTGGAGTAAGGTAGTAAAGAACAAAGGTTCATTAACCCAAGCTACTACAAAATATGTATTGCTTAAAGCCTAATTGGCTGCAAGGACTCACAAAACCCAGTTGAAAGCAACACATATTGACTGATTCGGTTTCATCCAACTGGCTAGGTTTTTCCCACCTTGTTTTTTTTTCTTTTGTATTAGAAGCGCCTTTTTTCTTTTTTTATTAGAAGCATGAACCGAATATTGATCACTCCGTGTGCTCTCATCAACTGGGTATCGAACGGTGTTCCAGTGTGTCTGCAGTTAGTCTTCGAGGTCGTGTTTCTCTCTCTTGCTCTCTCTCTCTTTCTTTTTGTTTTAGTCACTTTTTCGCTTTGCTTCAGGCTTTGTGTCCTAGTAGTTCAGCTTCGATCTGTTGTAATTAAGTGTTTACCTGGAAAACAAGAGGTCAAGAACAGCCTTGAATGATGGCTGTGCAGTGGCCTGTCTTATATCCTGTGTATGATTGCAGTTATGACCCCTTAGGCATATGTCCTACACAATTTTTTCAATCTGTCTTGCATTCATTAGTAATGTAGGATTGTCTTTGCCTGCCTTTTGATGAAGTAACTCTCAACCCGTTTTTTTTTCTAGTTGGGGATAAAGTGCCAGCAGATATTAGGATCACATCAATCAAATCCACCACCCTAAGAGTGGACCAGTCCATTCTCACAGGTACTGTGGACGTCTGAGATAAACAGCGTTTGTCACTGCCCAATTCCCAGTATTGCTTTATTTAAAACTTTCTGTGTTCTTTAGGTGAATCTGTGTCTATTATCAAACACACTGATCCCGTGCCAGATCCTCGAGCTGTCAATCAAGACAAAAAGAACATGCTGTTTTCCGTAAGCACTTCACTTCCAGTTTTGGGAGAGGAACTTCTCATGTGCATATAATAAGCAGTATATTTGCATATAAGCAATAAGTTACCTACCTGCCGCATAGAATTTTTAGTCTTCTTTCTTTGTGTCTTTTTTTTATCTTGTTTTTTTGTATCTCTAGTTTGGAGGATGTCATTAGAATGTAGGATATAATAAGACTTAAGTATTCTGTTTGTGCACTCAGACTAAACATACTCTTCCTGTCTGTGTTCAATTGCTCAATTCAGATGCTCTAAGTAGGCATGCATTTGACCGCTCTCAGTCCACTTAGATTGTGTTAATATCATCTGGGGATAGGGAACACCTCAGGGTAAGTTATTGGCCTAGTGAGTGATAGTATAACATCAGAGTTAATGCAGTCTCCGTGTTTTCTTCTTTAGTCATTTAAAATAAACTGTATATGGCCCATGTGCTTTTATAGTCCAGCTTAATGCATTTTCCAACACATCGTGGTAATGAAAGATGTAGTTTCCTATCAGGGGAAAATGTCCCTAATGAGATTATAGCTAACTCTACACAAGTCAATGATTTTTCCAAGCTACGTTTTATAAAATTATATGAGACTGAGGAACATCTGATGCTGTTGTTTCCAAGTCTGCAAAAGAGTAAATTTAGATTTGAAAGGTCTTTGGTGGCTTTGTTTCATTTAGGTGTATATGTGTATGTGCTTAAATTTGCCTGTTCTCATGTTTTCCGAAAGGGCACAAACATCGCTGCGGGTCGGGCCATCGGTGTTGTCATCTCCACCGCTGTTTCCACTGAAATCGGTAAGATCCGTAACCAGATGGCGTCAACTGAGCAGGAGAAAACTCCGCTGCAGCAGAAGCTAGATGAGTTCGGTCAACAACTCTCGAAGGTCATCTCCCTCGTCTGCATCGCCGTCTGGGTCATTAACATCGGCCATTTCGCCGACCCGGTCCACGGCGGCTCATGGATCCGAGGTGCCATCTACTACTTCAAGATAGCTGTGGCCTTGGCAGTGGCTGCTATCCCGGAGGGTCTTCCAGCTGTCATCACCACCTGCCTGGCACTGGGAACCCGTCGTATGGCCAAGAAAAACGCCATTGTCCGTTCACTGCCCTCGGTGGAGACGCTGGGATGCACCTCCGTTATTTGCTCAGACAAGACTGGGACCCTGACGACCAACCAGATGTCTGTCTGCAGGGTGAGTGATGTGGCTGTTCGAGTCAGACGCAGGGATGGTGTCTCATTCAGCATCAGAACTGATGTCTGCAGGCAGATCTTGATTTTATGTCTGGGTTGATGACAGCTTCGTTTTTCATTCGCAGTCTTATGCTGACATATGGTCCTATGTGAGCTTTTTTTCTTTTAATATATAACTTAAACAGCACAGATTTTGAACCTCTTTTTTTTATTTGTACATTCACATGAGGTGATTTATTGCTTGCTATAACCAGAGCCAGAACGTATTTCAAGCTGTCATGAAGCGAGGCATTGGAGGTCTCCCTAAAAATTGCATTTTATTTTCAAATTCATGATAGATTCACCTGAGGAATACCCCTTTAAAAAAAGGGGGGGGACCCTTGAGACCAGAGTGTGTCTTATGAATTCCTTTTTACCACGTCTTGGAATTCTTTCTCACTGATTCCAGACCTGTGTGTGTGCCATTTAATGTGGTTTTTGGAGCTCTGGCAGGTGGGTTTCAAGGCCTGTACTATAGTGGTGTTTACCATAAGAGCAAGTCTTTGATGCCTTGCCAGGGCCTCTCATTCAGAGTTGAATGATGCAACAGCAGCAGCTCTCTCTGGCTGCCATATGGAAGACCATAGAAACACACCAGGCACAACATGAGAGGTGAGAAAGAGAGTTACTAGACTGGTCAGGTACAGTAGCAATACAGAGCCAATTCAATCCAAAAGTTTTAGACATTTTTTTTCATGTTCTTTTATTTTGTGTAGGACAATAGCATAGCTTATTCTTCATATAGGCTACACTGAGGACTGTTTATTAATTTTAATTCCAAATTGACAATAGTTATTTTTTATGGAATATTGTCTTTTAATCTAAAAGATTTATCAGTGAACTTTTTTTAAATTCATGTGCCCTTGTAATCTTTCATCAAAAATATTTACATCACCTTGCAACAATATCTCTCGACTCTCGTCTCATTACATGTTCATCTCTTTTTTTTTTTTTTTTACATCAATACTTAACGTAATTGGACCACCTTCTAAATAGCCAACTTCACTCTGTTCCTCGTAGGAGCACCAAAGCAAAACATTTTAAAACAAGGAAATAACAGAGGTGTAAAGAGTACCTGAAAACCATTCTTGAGTAAAAGTACAGATACCTTACAGCAAAAATGACTCTGTTAAAAGTTACAAGTCACCAAATCCAATACGATTTGAGTAAAAGTCTTAGAGTATCTGATTTTAACAGTACTTAAGTATTTTACTCTGTATTTAACTGAATATTGCAATAAATATAGGTAGACACAACAACCTCTTAACGTCTGCAGACTCTCAAGTTAAGCTCAAGTGCACACAAGTAAAGCAATATTCTTCAAAAAGGTCTCATCAATATAGCGGATAAATAAAATAATGTAAAAAAAAAAGTAAAATCAAAGTCAGCTTCCACTGGATGTGCTGGTTTCGGTATCGAAACATTCGATCATGACCTCATCTTCTTTCAAACACCTACGATTCACAACTACCTGCTAATGCACTCACGTTCACGTAAAGTAGCCTTGTTGACAAGTTCGGGTGAGAAAAACACAGTTATTGTTCACTGCCCTGAAACGGCGATATCGCTTCTTTATAGCAGAGATAAACTGCTGCAGAAAAAGTTAGGTGCCATGCAAAATGTAACAAGTAATTGCATTACTCATCACAAATGTATTGGAGTAAAAAGTACATTTACTTATTCAAAAATGTACTCAAGTAGAGAGTAAAATATTGCTAATATTTTTGATACTCAGTAAAACTACAAAGGTAATTAAATTTACTCCAATACTTTCCACCACTGGGAAACAAGCAGTTTGTATGCGTTTGTATACCCATTATGATAAAGAACCTTCCTATCAAAGTGTGAAAACAGAAGTTGTTTTTGCAGTTGTATTTGGTGCTGCTAATGGTGCGGAAAGCACACACTTCAGCTTAAAGCTTCTTGATCCAAGTCTTGATCTGGTTAACCCAATCACACCCATAAACACTAACACTGATCTGTGAACTTGTTTTCCATGGAATTTAATCCCACTGTAATTTCTTCATGCTCTCTAAAGAGAGAAACTCCAGTGTCCAAGTTTGTGTTTGCATGACTGTGCCACCCTTATTCAAATAGGTGTGTGTGTGTGTGCGCGCGCAGCCGCGCACGCATGCGTGTGTGTGTGTGTGTATGTGAGACAAACAATGTAACTTGACTCACAGCACAACTAAGAACGTAAGAACGGCATGCATAAGTACTTGTTCTTTTGTGTTTTAAGGTGTTGTAGCTGTATTTCAGTGCCATCACTCTGGCCTAAAAGCTGTTCATGTTATTACTGAGATTTTCTACTGTCCTAACGAAGGAGAGTTTGAACATGCTACATCCATTCATCACCACCATTCTGGGTTTTGAAGTGATGGGCATATTTGCAACATTGCAACATTTATTTATGGTGCTGTGGTCCCTTTTATGTTGTTGCTTCCGGAGAGTCAGGACATGTTGAAGTCACTCTGGGACACTCAATGTGTAAGTTTCTGTTTGTGCGCAATGGAAAATCTTAAACTTGTACAGACAGGTTGGGAGGACATGATTGCAAAATCTTTTACATTATATTTTCCTACATAGTCAGATTTCAGGCCTTTATTTATTTATTTATTTATTTATATATATATATATATTAGATAGATAGATAGAGAGCTTTTTATAGTACCATTTTGTCCCTGCGTATTTCATGCCCATGTTATTTCAAAAGAAGTGAGCAGGAAAGGTTTGGAGAATGTATTCTTTCTTTGTTTTCTTTCCACTATCGGTAACTCTCCCACCCTTTTCAATCTTTTATCAGCCTCCTTGCATCTCCCGCTTCTAGTTTTGTGACCTTTAGGATTTCAATAGGAAAATCATGATTGCAATATTAAAGTCATATCACATTTTTTTTTTTTCTGTTACTGCACAGTGCACTCATTCGTATTAAAGTGGCCCAACATTTCCATTGTGAGCTCCTCCCTTGTTTTCAGTGTTTACAAAGGAAGCCTATGTTATATGTTATATTCCTTGTTGCAAAGCCCCACAGCACATGTGAACATCCATCTGTGTGTGTCTGCCCGAGGTCTCTCCTGTGTTGGACAGCAGGGTGTTCCCTCTGTTCAGAAACTGCTTAATTCAATGTAAGTGCCGGGGACCTTCCGGAAAGAGTCCCACTGCGCTGTGGTAAATATTTACTCACTCCGCGCCCTGATCCCAGACCTGCAACGATCAGAGCTCAAACATTAAGGGCGAGCACTGTAGTCAAACACCACAACATTCACTTTACCAGCTCTGCACTTCAACAATGATGAGTGTTTCCTGGACACATGTTAAACCTAGTATCAATCTAATACATCCTGTTCAAGGGGATCCTCAATGAAAACACTTTTTAAATTAAGAAGGTACATCTGTATCTTGGAAACTAAAACTCCTTTCAGGCTTACAGTTATGTTGTAGACTTTCAATTCCAGCAAATGATGATCAAATGATCAAAAAAGCCATAATATACTTGGGTGATATTTTTGTGGAAACCGTGATATATTTTTTCAAGCATACAAAACTTCAAAAGAACAGTCTTTATTTAAATCTAATTATTTGTAACAATTGAAAGTCCTTTTTCAAATCACTTTTGATTAATTGAATATTTCCTTGCTGAATGCAAGTTTTAATTTCCTTTAAAAAAAGTATGTGTGCGATTTTGTCAGTAAGATTTTTTTGTTTTTGCAAGAATCCTTAAAAATCCTATAAGTTTCAGAACTCAAAACTTCCTTTGTTAGTCTAAAAACAGCTTTTATTGAAACCAAGGTCCCAAAATGACTCGTTTTAGATTTTGTCTATGACATCATAGCTTGATGAAAACCCGCCTCTACATAAAAAAAACAACGACGACTACTTCTACAACATTGCCTCTTTAGCCCACCTCACCGATTCACACGTCATGTAGTTGTAAATACGAGAGAGACACAAACACAGGATTACTCCAGCAACAAACCCATAGAGATCCCTCTGAGGATTACAAGACGTTTCAGAGTATTTGGAAGGCAAATATACTAACAATGGCCGTTCGTTCGTTTACAAGAAACACCGTAAGTTCTCCTGTCAACTATAACTGTGGTAACTCCAAGTACTTTATTTGCCATAACCTAGACTTATAAAGCATATTTAATACACATAAATGTTTCACAGTTGGCAAATGTTTCAACCATATAACGAAATGAACACCTTTCTGTCTTTGTTTCAACGCTAAATGTAATGAAATACAACATAAAGATGATTAATTACAATGCTGTCGCAGACTGGAGTATCCTGTGTATTTGAGGTGTAGGTTCGTTGTCTTTCTAATTTGGGATCAGACTCTGGCTCAAATATGTATGGCTGAATTTCACCGGTTGCTATTTTTCAACATTGGATGTTTTCAAAACAATTCCACATGTGTAATTGCGGGAAACTTGAAAAAGATTTTAACATGCAAAACTGTTAACCAATCGTAGCAATGAGCGTTTACTTCCAAGTTTTTAATGTAGCAAGCCCATCAAAACAGAGTGTTTCAAAGAGAAGCTCAAAATCAGCATAGGAAATACCCTATCACATCTAAATTAGGATGTTTTTTTTATTTAAAATGCAGAAAATGTTATTTTAAAAATGCAGTTCGTGAACCTTTTAATACTTTAATTCAGCAGGGAAGTATTCAATAAATGCTAAATAAACCCCATTCACATTTTTAATATGCTGTAAATATATGTATATAAATATGTATGGATTTGTATAGAAAAATATCAGGTTTTTTTTTTTTTTTTGGTATATGGTTTTATGGTTTATTTCTCAATCGCCTCTAGCTTCTCTTGTCAGCAGGATTACGGTGTGGTGGGCACTGGGCAGGCTGATTGTGACTTACTGTTGGTCACACACTAGCTTCATCATTCACTACAGACTTTGCCTGCTTTAAATCGTCCAGGATGAACTTTTATGTTTGATAGCCTTTTTTCTTCTCATCCTCTTGCCTTCATACCTTGGTCTTCTGCATCTTAAGCAGCAAGGGATTCCCGCCTGCAATCCTTCATTTGTGTGCACTGTCATTTTTATGCCACTCACGCTCCTTGCGTCTGCTCCCACTGCAGCACGATCCAAGAATGAATGCAGAGTCACGGATATACGTGTTTAGAAAGCCTAATGCAGACTATTCACTGTAACGTACTGTATTGTTGTACTAGGTGCCTTTTGTGTTAAATTACTCTTTATTTTGAACACATTTGTCCTTATTTTGATTTTCCTTTTCCATTCATATTAATTAATATTAGACATTACGTAATTTCATCACATACAAACATAGGAAAGAGAGAGACATATACATTATATAAAAGTTCTGCAAACAAATAGGCCAATTTCAATTTGGAAGCAGTTAAATGAATGTCTGTCCGATTGTTGCTAAAAAATGTTTTACCAATCTCATACTCCACAGTGGGGAACGGGCAACAGTGTCAGCCTCAGCCTGAAGCAGTGACAAAATTCATCACCGAAAGAAAAGGAAGAAAAGACATTTCACATGCAAGACAGAATTTTAAAATTGAGCTTGTGGAAATGTGTCCCAAATGGATTCAACATTCTGTTAAACCTCCTGTGGCTCGTAATGTTAAGTACTAAAAGCGTTCTGCTGAGAGGCTTATTATAGGGACAGACAAGATGCTTATCCTGGGTTTGGAATTAGTGCTGTCACTATGTCGCAGTGTTGTTCAGGATCGCCTAAGCCAATCAACCCACCGTGTGCCTTTCTGGAGGCCAGACATCATCCAAGTGTCACTGGTACTAATGCGGAAGTCACTTTGGCTAAATCAGGCGGAAATACGGGTGTCTAAAATAATTTTCCACTCCTGTGAAACGCATACACACATACACACACATATCCTTATCAGAGGCTCATCATTGCATATCACTGCATGCTACCCTGTTCCCTGGTATCTGTTGCTATGACAACGTATGTATCGCAACACAGTTCCTTGTCTGCCAAGTTATGGGATGGTTGTTGGTGTTTTTGGTGCAGATCTGATTTATAAATGACTGTAAACAAACAATGCAGGCTAGCAACAACCCTCATCGTGATGTTTTTCCTTTAGATTATTTTATGCTACTGATGCATCACTGCTACTTGTTGGGACACCCACAATGTACTGAAATGTACCATCTTAATTACTACTCACTGTGGGGTGGGTGGGGGTCTACTGAATTCTGGAGAATTTATTTAAATATGTTCAATAATTACTGTTGCATAGTGGGGGGTTTTAATTGTCCATATAATGTCGATATACACTACTGTTCAAAAGTATTTACTAAAGACACACAGTGAAAAAGGAGTGCTGAAAAGGCATGAACATTATTTTTGCGGCTGACCTTATTGCATATGCATTTGCGCCATTATTTAAAGGCCCAAAAAACGATGTCCTAAACCAGAAGCTAATTTGCTCCTTTTCTTGGTAGATTGCGTTGGTCATTATGGAAATTATCCGGCTGCGTCTGTGAATTAATACTTTTTGCACAAAATATTCTACGTTTTATTTACTCAATTCATAAAAAAGTATTATTGTATGTTAAACCATGGTAATGGTTCAACACTCAAAGAATGATAAAATTAAGTAACAAAGTCAGTATACATGGAGAGTATGGTTTATTTGTAGAACATGATAAATTATAGTCATTTGAATTCTTGTGGAGTTATTGGGGTGATATGCAGGCCTATAAATATCTAAAGATGAACTTACAACCAAACAAAGATTTTTCTCTAAATGAACATGTCAGAGACAAGCATTCCAAGGTCAAAGAGTACATTGTGATAGTGGGCAGGCAACTGGGTCTAATTTTCTTCTTTTTCCTCTTGCCCAGTTGACAATGTCTGTTTGCATGGTGTTTGACTGTGGAAATCAAGCAGCACAGATTCCTGTGTAGTTAAAGACCAGAGAAGCAGACCACAAAAATAGTGTTTACCAGAAAAGAGAACCTGCTGCTTTTGTAACTTGTGGTTAGAATCAGCTTGACCCACTGTTCCAACAATCACATGCTGTAATGTTCCCAAAAATACGCATCTAATTATTTGCTCTTATGTTAGCTTTATGAAGTAAAAAGTACTTGTGCACGAATGCAGAGAAATGGCACTGTGTGTACAAGTTGTTTTGATAATTTGGTCATTACTTTATAAAGACATTTTTTTGCCTGAGAAGAATGTTCTTTCCAGCAGAGCAAGCTAACTCCATAATCCATTTATTTTAAGGGCTTAAGGGCATGATCCAGCCCTCTGATTGCTGCTGCCTGCCGCTCGCTTTGTGTTTTCCACACTTAAGTTTTGTGTATGTGTGTCCGTTTCAAACAGGAAACAGGAGTACTGTGGAACTCTGAAAGTTTTACAACTTAACTGCTCCATTAATTCTTTAATCAGACACATTTAATTGAGTCTTGCTGTGAGTGAAGTCACGCCAAGAGAGGATGTTTTTCCCTCTGCGTGTTTGTACATTTGTGTACGTTTGAGATAACCTTTCATATCATTTTCTTTTTAAGGAACTGCCCCTACATGGCTGCTTGGCAAGTGTTGTTTTAGCGATGTCCAAGTTTAGATGCTTCATTATTGAGTGTCCATGCAACTTGAGCTCGACCGCAGTGGCTTTTAATCATGATAAAACAAATTTCGGCAAGTCCACCTGCATAGTGAACCTCGTAAGATCAGGAGTCATTTTTACTCGTTCCCAGCGCGCACCTCCATTTCAGACCTGTCATCCAAACAGAAAGGTGGGGACTGCGATCAATGGTGTTCGCCAAATTGGCTTTATGAGTTCCATTCCACCATCCACCTGTTTCATCTGCCCCTACGCCCACAAATTGGAGGAAGTGGAGAGAGAGAAAATAAGATCTCTCCTCTCTCTGCTGAAACGCCCAGGGCTGCCACATGCTCCTGCTGGCTCGTTTCAGTGTGATGAATGTCGTAGCAAAGACTTGATGTAAAAACATAATAATAATAAATAAATCCTAGAGCATTGCATTATGGGTTTGGCCGATTTGTCAGGCTGGTCTCATCTTCACCTCTCATGTCGTTTAGCTTTTTTGGGTGTTGATTCCAAAAATCAGAAACACTTTATTTACTTCAGTAATGCAGTAGAATTTAGTCTTGATTGTGCACACTAAACAACCCAGTACAGTACAACACCTGGAGTTAATTATAATAAAACTGGACAAATCTGCTGAAACATGGGCAAAGTAATTTGTTTGCTTTTTCACCTCATTTGGTCCATTGAAAGCAGACATTTCAGTAGGAGGCAGTAGTTTATTGTAGTCTGTGTTGTCTGTTAGCAGTTGTGTTGTGTGTTGGTTCAGACAGGGAAGAGCTCATGCCAGGCCACTAAACACAGGAACCTACCCAGTGCATTATGACATCATTGCTCTGCCTCTGATTGGCCGGGGGATGAGGGAAACCCCAGAGCTGATTGGGTGGAGTCACAGCTTTGTAACTATTTTCAGATGCCTTGGAGAACTTATTTTCTTGTTCTTCTTTTATCCATGTTTTCTTAGGCACAGTTGTGGAGTTTGTTTTTCCAACTTATTTAATTACAAGAACCACTTTTAAATGGTAAACGTATAAGCGTTTAGAATTTTATGTGCCAGGATTTCCTCATGGAAAACCCGGGAATATCAGGCAATTTTAAAATGGACTTTTCCTGGCCTGCGGATGGAGGGAAGTCATAGAAATTAAATGTCCAAAACAATTTGTAACCCTGATGTGCAGTATGTTTCGTTAATCTCCATGTTTCTCATGCTGTCTCTCTCCCCATCTCACTTCTGTCTCTCTTAGATGTTTGTGGTTAATAAGGCTGATGACACCAGCTGCTCCCTGCATGAGTTCACCATCACCGGCTCAACCTATGCTCCGGAGGGACAAGTGTAAGAGCACACACAAACAAACTCTGAGTCCTTGATCCTTCCCAAAACATCTTGTCATTTTTACCTCCTCCAAATAATCTAATACTCATTCTGGATACTTAGTTTGTATTTACATCCCTTTATCTTGCAATAACTGTCTCCCCCTTAGGCTGAAAGCTGACAAGCCTGTGCAGTGTGGAGATTATGATGGTCTAGTGGAACTGGCTACTGTCTGCTCCCTGTGCAATGACTCTTCGCTGGACTATAATGAGGTCAGTGGTGTGTACGTGGATCTTCTCCTGCATCCAAGCCTCGGATGCCATATATTACCCTTCGAGTTTAACAAAAATGTCTTGTTCAGTGTTTTTGAGTCTGTCCTACTCTTATTGCTGAAGTGTTAACTATTCACCCTGTGTGCTTTAGCTTTTTAATTTGCTTGTTTTCTGCATTTGCCTGTATTTCTCACCTCTGTGCCATTGCCATGGTATCATGGTTACTGTTGCGTAATATCATAGCGTTTTCCGTGGTTGTCGGGTAGGGTAAAGGACAGTGCAAGTTAGGACAAGCTTAAGATTTTTAAAGCATGCTTTGTTGTTAAAGGCACCCAATCTAATGTTAAAGTTAAAGGACACCACTAAATCAGCAATATCAAGCAAATATTTTTTAAAAAGTCTTATTACATTAATCTGACCATGTTTTTAATAGGATAAATAATCGCTAGCTGAGTAAATGTCATGTTACTACCACAGCACTCTGCTTCCTGGAATAATGCAAATATTTCAGGACAGAGTTGACCACCATCCATAAAGTGAACTGTGAATCTAATAAACCATTATAGATGTTAACACAGGAGCCATGTGTTTGAATGATGAGTAACAAATATTAGCCTGGGATTTTCATAGAACACACTGTTAGGGCTGTCACTAACGATTATTTTGGTCATCGGTTGATTATTTTGACGATTAATCGATTAATCTGATATTTCTTGTAGTAATAAAAACAGACCTAAGCTTTTAAAATGACTTAAAATACATATAAATAATAACAATGTAATACTAATTGTTTCAAATAAAGTATCAAAATCAAGTAATCATATTATAGTTTTATAGAAAAACACTTAAAATGCGTAATATATACACACACACACACACACACACACACACACACACACACACACACACATATTTTATATATATATATATATATATATATATATATATATATATATATATATATATATATATATAATATGTGTGTGTGTGTGTGTGTGTGTGTGTGTGTGTGTGTGTGTGTGTGTATATTACGCATTTTAAGATCAACTTATGTACATCAGGCAATGTACAGTATAACAAATGCCTGCAGAGGGCACGCACGACCTGGTGTTGTTGTTACACTTTACAGTACATCAATCCTGGTTTAATATTGGCCAAACGATATTTAATTCAAATGTTAACTTAATCTTTAATATTTGGCAACTTCTTTAAAATAGAAATGCTACAGCCACTGTCATCTCTTGAATAACAAAATGTGGACATTAAAACATGCAAATTCAGAGTGAGGGTTTAGACTTTTATTTTGAAATCTAGTGTACACTAGTGCAAAGTACATGCATTTTCTAAATTGATTTGCATTGAAGAATCAAAACCCAAACAGCCTTTGAAAATGGTCATGTGCTTGTCATACAAATAATATATCATCCCGTAATCAAGAATGACTGGGAAAGTCATGAAAATTAACTGGACAAAAATGTTAAGAACCCCATATAGAAATTATTTAAAATGTTATAATAGGACATGCTTTGTTGCTGCACTTGTACAGAGTTAGATGAAGTTGGATTTCTTTGTTACAGTACATACTGGCATTGTCCATTGCTTTCATGTGACATTTAAAGTGCACAGTAACAATCATGAAGTGAGTGCATGACTCTAGTCTTATGTTTTAAATGATTATGCAAGTGCCATATTCTTCATGTTGTTTACTGAATGTTTACACACTATTGTGCTTATGCTATCCCGCAGGCTAAAGGAGTGTACGAGAAAGTGGGAGGCCACGGAAACTGCGCTCACAACGCTGGTTGAGAAGATGAACGTGTTTAAAACGGATCTCTCTGGACTTAGCAAAGTGGACCGAGCTGCAGCTTGTAACTTGGTAAGAAGGGAGCCATGGTGTGCACCAGGATATGAGACAGACTACAATAAAAGAGAACATAACAGGAGAGTTAGTGATGAAAAACAATAAATGGAGCGATAGATATTTGAAGCTTCAGAAGAAATATTAGAGCTCATAAAGTTTGGTCAGTGGTGCAAGACAGGATATTTAAAAGAAATGAAGACATGGCCGTCCTGTCGAGCATTCTTGCAAGCACAGGTAAATTAGTTAAATTAAGTCTTAAATTAACGTAGAATTGTGAGAAAATGGGATGCGTGTCAGATTTGCGTTATGTGTGGCAGGTCTTAAAGTGACAGCAGCCTAATAAACCTGATGCTGTTGCACCTGCACAGACAAATGGCCTTTCAGCCCGCTGAAACAGGTGGGGCCGACTGCCTATTTAAGTCACACTGAAAGCCATTTTCATCAGAATTTTTTGACTGAGGAGTGGCAGCATAAGCACAGTAAGCTACGCATTGCTCATTCCTGTTATCTCAGGGATCCAAGTTTACGTTAGTAACCAGAAAGTTCCCTTTCAATAAGGTTAACTCGCATTGTCAGTTTCTGATTCTTATGGGGAACGCAGTTCAATAGCGCCGTGCTACTAGCGCAGTGAGTGTGGCGTCTGCTCATCTTCAGTGGAGGGGAGAACCGAGAGTGTTATAACCTGTGTTCTAAAAGCCATGGAAAGGACCTTGGGCACATAGCCTTGTCCTGGTAGAAGGTGCCCTAGCCTCAGAGATCGTGTTCATGACCTCCTGGAAAGACATGTTGGCTCCCGTTGAGAGGTTTTGCAAGAGTGCTGCCACGAGTAAAACCGAGCATCTGTCCTACCTGATTTGATTGATGACCTGAGGGAGCAGAGCTACCGAAGGAAAGGTATAAAGGTGCAGAGAAGGCCACCTGTTGGCTAATGTCTCCTTTGCGAAGAACATTGGGCAGTAGGAGTTTTCTTTCGATACAAAGAGGTCCACCTCTGCTTGCCCAAAAATGCTCCAGATCATGCAGACCATCTGAGGATGGAGTCTCCACTAAGCACGTTTCTAACCCCAACTGATATAGATGGGGCGATTTCCTGGGAAACGGGTAGTGCTTAGCTGGCTGAAAGTGCTGCTTCACCTTGGATTCTGCCTTGGCCTGGGGCTGAGCAGTTGTGGGAGCTGGCTTGGCACGCTGCTGAATTGACAACAACTTAGGGTGACTCGAGGCAGAGGAAAAACTGGCCCGCCTTGGCAGGAAGTTGCACATCGCCTGCGACAACTTCTGGGCTGGTGTAAAAAGCTCCACAAAGCCACCCACTCCAAAATCAAATAAACCCAAGGGAGTGTCAAGAAGGGCTGTCTTGTCTGTGTTCTTGATCTCCATCAAATTCAGCCAAAGGTGGCACTTGATGGAACACCAGGTTGGCCATGGCATGACTGATCGCTTGGGCCGTGGACTTAGTGGCGTGCAGGGCGAGGTCTGTAGCGCTGAGCAGCTCCTTGAAGGCCATGGCGAGAAGCCAGAGGTGGCTGCGTGTGGGCTGCTCTGGGGTTGACCACTTTAAGCCCAACTCTTCTACAGCCTTTGTAAGGAAGCAGATAAGCTCTGAGTCCTGCTGAGGCCTGGCTGTGTCTGTTTCTTTTAGAGGCCGGGAGTGGATTCATCGCCAGAGTTCACCCAGTCCTCTGCCTCAGAAACAGCTAGCGGCTTACTGTCGTCAAAGCCCTTTTGCTCTTTTAGATTGTGAAATTTGCTTTCCCTATGGGGATTATTTTTCTCTAAAAGAGTGAATGACCAGCACCACTTTCTTTATTCCGCTGACCCCTGAATCCTTCTCCTCCCCAAAAAAGAAACTTAGTCACACAGACTCCCAGAGGAATAGCATAATATTTAGATAACCTCTTCATACACTCGCCTGGTTATCTAAACTTTCCACTCTGATCCAAAACTTCACTGCCCTGTGAAAACAAAAAAAAAAGAGACATTTCTTCTCTCTCTACATATTGGTGGTAAACTTTCAAAGATGTCAGATGGTTGGATGGGCACATTAAATGATGTAATATGGAGTTAGATGTGTTTTTTGTTTTGTTTTGCGTTTTGGATTAAGAAGACAGGAAACCTGCTGAGGAATGACGTTGTGTCGTTCTCAAATAAGATGGAAACGGGAGAGACTGGTTTTCTCTCACACATGCATGTCTTATCTAAACATCTGTAGAATGATCATCTGATCCCAATGTAAAACTTACAGAGCCACAAACAGAGTCAGCAACAGAGTAAGTAGGTAGGTCAGTGTAAATGCGCTCTGTTCTCTGTTCTATGGAGGTGGTTTCCACCTAGTGGCAAAATGATGCTCTTGCATCACTGAATGTTTCTCTTGGATATTTTTTTGTGGTTATTTTATTTCATTTATTTATTTTCAAAAGTGAGTACATAACAGAAAATTATGGGGGATGATCAGTTTCTCTTTTTTTTAGCAAATACATTTTTACTTATGCTAGAAATATGTACACTCCAATTCAAAAGTTTGAGTTCAATAAGATCTTTTTTTAAAAATAAATGAATACTTTTTTTCAGCAAGGACACATTAAATTGTGCAAAAGTGACAGTAATATTATTAATACAAATGATTTCTATTTCAAATAAATGCTGTTCATTTGAACTTTCTATTTAATTTTCTATTCATCAAAGAATCTGCCAAAAATGATCATGGTTTCTATATTAAGCAATTAAGAAATGTTTCTTGGCAAACAAATCCGCATATTAGAATGATTTCTGAAAGATCATGTGACACTGAGACCTAGAGTACTTGCAACTGAAAATTGAGCTTTTCCATCACAGGAATAAATTCAAATATATTAAAATCGAAAACTTATTTTGAATTGCACTAATATTTCACAGTATTACGGTTTACTGTATTTTTATTAAATAAATGTAGCCTTTGTGAGTATAAAAAACGTTTTTTTAAACACATAAACATATACTACCAACCCCAAAACTTTTGAATGCTTTTTCATTAAATGTTATATGCAGGGATGCCTAATTGTTTAACCCTGCGGTTAGTTTCAAACTTAATTTTTAAATTTTCTGTTGCTACTCTAATTAAAGTCTAAACACTTTTTAAGAAAACTACTGCAGTGTTGCATAGAGTCTGTCAGTTACTGTGTATGAGACTCTTCTCCAACCACCTGGTCTTGACTTCTGACTACAAACAGTGATGTCTGAAGGCAACCACTGAGAGACTGGCATCTTACCCAACATACATGCACACTGATAGCAGAGAGTGTTTTACTTTTGTTTGATGTAACATCTCTCATTCTCTCCTCATCTCTTTTTCTTTCCTTCTTCCCCCTAGATTATCAAAAAGCTCATGCAGAAAAAATTCACACTGGAGTTTTCCAGAGACAGGAAGTCCATGTCTGTGTACTGCACTCCCAATGGCTCAAACACTCAGAGCAAGATGTTTGTCAAGGTATTGCTAGCTTAAACACATCCAAAAACAGTGGCAGTGTTGGGGAAAATTACTTTTAAAAAAGTAATGCTTTACAATATTGCATTAGTAACTAATTGCATTACTTAGTTACTTTTTATGGAAAGTAATGCATTATATTATTCTTTTTTTTTATATATATATATAAAAAAAAAAAAAGGTTTTATTCTTGGCAAATATAAAGGCCCATTCACACCAAGGGTGCAAATGCAAAAGAAAATGCAAATTCACGCCTGCACAATAGAGGGCGCTTCTCAAACAAACCTTTAAACTGTGTTGCCATTCTGGATTGCAGACAAATAGGATGCAGAAGAAAGTAAAACACTCCTCAGAAAAAAGAAAAACACAACTGTGATGTTTCTCTAAAGTTTATTTTGCTTTAGTATAGTTGAATTGGATCATCGAAAGTCTGCAGTAAAGACATTGGTTAAAAAGTTAGATTAAAGTAGGTTTGTTTTTTTGTATTTATCTATTGCAGGTTTGCATAATATTCTGAGTTTGTATTTCAATGTTGTTATTAATTTTGAGTAATACTGAATGTTTTTGTGCAAGTGAGATGGATAAACTGCAATTTAAATAAAAAAAATAAACTACTTATTTGAAAACGTAACTCAAATATTTTGTTGTAGATTTTGAAGTAATGCATTACTTTAAAAAAAGTAATCTAATTACGTACCTTACGTTACCCCCAACACTGAACATCGGACATCTATAAATACCTTCAGTAAACTTTGATATGCATCACACCTGGTTCTCCTTTCATTCTTTCTGTATGTAGGGCGCTCCAGAGAGCGTGATTGACCGTTGTCAATTTGTCCGTGTTGGTAAAGACCGTGTCCCGTTGACCATGGCAGTGAAGGAGGAGCTGATGAGCACGATTAGAGACTGGGGGTCAGGCAGAGACACACTGCGCTGCTTGGCTTTGGCCACACGAGACGCTCCTCCTCCTGATGACAAAATGGACCTGGAAAATGCTGTCAAGTTCTCAGAGTATGAGGTGAGAGAGTTTGGATGTTGTGTAAAATCTTTATACACATCTGTGCACTTGATGTTTTACCACAATAGTTTTTCGCTATGTATACTATAATGTACAGTGACAAAAAATATAACAGTTCCATTCCGTTACATACCAAAACATCAATAGGTTTATTTTGAAGCAGGATAACACAAGGACACTTCTCAAATAGAAATTTGTTGTGTTTAAAATTATGTATTAAACCAATTATTAATTAGTTACAATTTTGAATTAGTTATTACCGGTACATTATAGTTTAATCAGTTTATATTAATCAGATTATATTTATTATTAATAAATGTCAGTTATTGAAGTAATACAGTATACACATACAAATTGTATATATATATTTTCACACATACACACACACAAATAAATAATATTTGTTTTTAGATTCCACTTTTTTTCTTCTGGTATTGCTTTTGTTCATACATTTTGCATGTGGATTAAGTCTCATGCCACTGTACATGTAAATGTATATGTCTTGGATTACATGCCAAATTTGTTCATCTGTTTAGTCAAATCTCACCTTCGTTGGCTGTGTGGGGATGTTGGATCCGCCCAGAAAGGAGGTGATTGGCTCAGTGAAGCTGTGCAGTAAGGCCGGTATACGTGTCATCATGATCACCGGGGACAACAAGGGCACCGCCGTGGCCATTTGCAGACGAATCGGCATTTTCAAAGAGGATGAAGACGTGGAAGGAAGGGCCTACACGGGTAGAGAGTTCGATGACCTGACTCCAGAGGCCCAGCGAGAGGCTGTGAAAAGGGCACGGTGCTTCGCCCGTGTCGAGCCTGCGCACAAGTCAAAGATTGTTGCTTATCTACAGTCCTTTGATGAGATCACAGCGATGGTGAGATATAGTGGTTAGTGGCTGGTTTCACAAAAGGTCCTTAAAAAAAAAACTGTTGAAACCCCAAAAGAAAGTCCAAAATAAACATTTGTCAAACACCAAATGGTAGTCAAAATTGGCTTGAAAAAAGCAAAAGTCAGTCATCAGTTGGTCACTTTATTAGCTACAACATACAACATAATAAATCATTTAAATTTAATTGTAAGAACAATAGTCTGACCTTCCTGGTGTACACTATCATGGCCAGTACATTTTCTCAATTCACCCAGCAATTAGCAGGTGTGGAAATAGATAATTTTAGGCCCTGCTCTCAAACCTTTTTAATTCAAATTAACTTGAGACCAGGAATTATTAGGCATTAATCTTACATTTAATATTATTGTAAGATCTAATTCCTATACATTTGGTTTGGTATTCAAAATGTTTCATTACCACCACCAATGAATAACTTTTATATACAGCATGTGATCATTGTTGTCACAGACTTGGGCTGTTAATACGATTGAAGGTGACAATCATACAATCTGGGATCTCTGATTCTACTTTCCAGTCTCTTAGCAATAATATGCCGCAGCACCTACTGTACATCTCTCAGAGATAGACAGCCTTGTATTTTATGCTGATTTTCCCTGCTGGAGTTATGAGAGCATGTCTGTGCTCTTCCTGTTCACACGCTGTCGCCCCCAGCCTCAGCTCAGCATGTGTCTGTCTGTCGTTTAGGGACTTTCCAAGACATCAGTGTGCATGACAGAGGCTGCTTTGCTTCTTTCAGAAGAAAAAAAAAGATTTCCTCATCCTCTACTCTACTCCTGTTTAATCCCCAGCCTGTAATACGCTTTTACCTACGAGTGAATAAAATGTACCTTTTGATCATTAGTTCTGTCAGCTCAATGTGTATTAAACCTTTACCTTAATCCACCGTATAAACTAATAGACTTTAAATTGACCCTTTGATAAGCTGCACCCCCTTTTGGTTAATGTTGCTAACTCAGACATGCTTTATAGAACAACCATAGAAGTGAATTGGATGTTTCTAGAACAATGTGATTTTTCAGTAAAACGTGTTCGTTATGTGGTAAAAAATTTGTGAATATTATTGGTGTTTTCTGGAATGAAGTGTGACATTTCAAACATTTTAATTTATTGTTCTTTAAATAGTTAAACTACATAGTAACACGATCAATTCATAAATTAAATCGCTTCAATTTATCTTGGAGCAAATGTATGCTATCATTAAAAATTTGGGGGTTGGTAAAAATGTTTAGTGTTTTTGGAAGAAAGTTTGCGTTTATTTGTTCAGAAATACAGTAAAAGCAATAATACTGTGAAAATATTGCAATTTAAAATAGCTGTTTCCTATTTTAATGTATTTTCAAATGTAATTTATTCTTATGATGGCAAAGCTGATTTTCAGCATCATTAGTCCAGTCATCAGTGTCACATGACCGTTCAGAAATCATTCTAATATGATTTGGTGCTCAAGAAACATTTATTATTATTATCAATGTTGAAAATGTTTAATATTTCTGTGGTTACCACGATGCATTATTTTCCACAAGGTTCTTTGAAGAATATGAAGTTTTTTTTAAAAACAGCATCTTTTATTTCAATCTTTTATAATTTTGTAAATGTTTTTACTGTTACTTTTGATTAATTTAATTCATCATTGCTGAATAAAATTATTTATTTATTTCTGTTATACATTTTCCTTCGGGAATGACGGCTGACACTGACACTAATCCTTAGCATGCAGATTTGTTTTAAGATTTGAAGAAAAAAAATCCATGCATTCCTTGTATAGCTTTAACTGAATTTTACAGAAATGATCCAACACACTGAACTTTCATGGAGATGCATTAGAATAGAGCAAAAGCTTATCTGATAATATGCCACATATTCAGTTTATCCAGCAGGTTAGTCACGGTTTATAAGTGGGGCTTAGAGCTTAGCAAATGTTAAGTGTTGTGTGAAAAGCCCACGAGTATCCACTAACCCTTATCCTTCACTCTGTTCCTTCCTCCCATCTCACTTTCAGACTGGAGATGGCGTGAATGATGCCCCTGCCTTAAAGAAGGCTGAAATTGGCATAGCCATGGGCTCAGGCACCGCTGTAGCCAAGTCAGCCTCTGAGATGGTGCTCTCTGATGATAACTTCTCCACCATCGTGGCCGCAGTGGAAGAGGGACGAGCCATCTACAACAACATGAAGCAGTTTATCCGTTACCTCATCTCCTCCAACGTGGGAGAGGTGGTGTGGTGAGTGAGAGCCTGATTTGTTTAGTGCTTCAGTATCCCAGCCACATTTACACTCATTTGAGTTCCCTTTTTCCCCCCCTCACAGTATTTTCCTGACAGCCATCCTTGGCCTGCCTGAGGCTTTGATCCCTGTCCAGCTGTTGTGGGTGAACCTGGTAACGGATGGTCTGCCAGCCACTGCCCTGGGCTTCAATCCCCCTGACCTGGACATCATGGACAAGCCCCCCCGAAATCCTAAGGAGCCTCTTATCTCCGGCTGGCTCTTCTTCAGATACCTGGCCATCGGAGGTTAGCCCAATATCTCGGTTATTTCATAGAATCTAATGTTATTGACATTTTGTTTTTGCCACATTAGTTCACCTATAGATCTTCCCTGAAAATTGTAAATCAGCTCTCCCGTGTAAAATATATATATATGTTAACTGAAGTAATGTTAATATACCAAATTATTACAATTTATTTTTTACATTTATAATATACTGACAAGAACCTTAAAAACACTGGTGGTAAAGAGAAAGCCACATTATAAATCATAGTTTAGCTTTTCCACTGAGGTAAAAAGAAGATGCCACGGTGTCATGCACACAAATGCAAAATGGCATCATGGTCACTCACATGACACTAACATAATGCAATAAAAATCATAAGAAAGCGTTCAGGAAACAGAGATTTCTGGGAATGTCAATTTACAGTTTTTCACTGTATATTATTGGATGACGACTTCTATTTCAGTTCAAAAAGCTTAAAAAGTATTTTACTGTAAAATTTTATATATATATATAAAATTGTATAGAGTAAGGGAACTTACCGTTAACCAATTAACAGGCATTTACTCTTGTTTTTCTAGGATATGTGGGTCTAGGCACTGTCAGTGCTGCTACCTGGTGGTATTTGTATGATGAGGAAGGGCCACAGGTGTCCTTTTATCAGCTGGTGAGTCAACAATGAGACTGTATACTGTACATTACATTTATGTTTGACCTCTAATAGCTATTCTAATAAACAATTAGGCTATTATTGTTTTTAATAATACTATTGAACTATATAGTAAAAAAAAAGTATTTATTGATAATAATAGTAATAATTCCAATAATAATAATTATTATTATTTTACAGAACAACCGTAATATTGCAATGCTAATGATTTTGGCTGTCTTAATTTCGTAACTAAGCCCTTCAGAGGTCACAATGACTGTCATCAATGCGTCAAATGATTTCCTGTCTTTGTAAATTTTGCATCTGATATTATTAGATGTACTGAAACACAGCCTTTCTGTATTATTAATAGCCACTGTGAAACCAACAAAATTTTGCTAAATATCTTCAAGATGGCTAATGGGGCTAATATTACCGTTTTTTTTTTTTCTAATTTTCTCATCTGTAGCGGCACTTCATGCAGTGTACCGAAGACAACCCCATGTTTGAGGGCATTAACTGTGAGGTCTTTGAGTCACGTTACCCCACCACCATGGCTCTCTCTGTGCTTGTTACCATAGAGATGTTCAACTCTCTGAACAGGTAAGATCTGCAGCCATGGTGATAGACATATTGAAAGAACACAGTTGATGCAAAGAAAAGTAGTTTCTTTAAAGCACACTTTAGATGTCTCATGAGCTCGGTTGAGTTGTGCTGGGTCTGTAACAACTCTCGAGATCTTTTTCTTAAAATAAATCTTTTTTGTTGTTAATGTTTTATATAATTTGTATGTTATTGTTGTCATTTTTGCTACTTCCATTCTTCTCACTTCAATACAATATGAGTGGCATAGACTGGTGGTTAAAGATCTGGGCTGGTCCCTCAAAGATTACAGGTTTAATCCCTTCAAGAGGTCATTTATTGTGGCCTTCATCAAGGCTTTTACAGCCTGGTTGCTCAGGAGGACTGTTCCTCTATTAAGTGCATTATGACATTTTTTTTTATTGTGAGGATAACCTAAATGACTAGGCTACGTGATCTCAGTCAGTGCCTTGGGTCCTAAATAACTTATTTATACATTTAGTCATTTAGCAGACGCTTTTATCCAAAGCGACTTACAACTGTGGACTAAACCAAGCGAGTCATCGTGAAGAGGAAAAAACAACAATGCAAGACGTACTCAAAATAAGTTCAGGCATTTATCAGAGTAGCATAAGTCAGACAAGGGAGGATTTAAAGGAAAAGGAAGAATTATTATTATTTATTTATTTATTTATTTTAATGTTAAAGCTGCTGTCCGTAACTTTTTTAAGTTAAAAATAATCCAAAATAATAATTAAAAAAAAAAAAACATCTTCAGCCAGTGTTCAAAACTATCTGCTTGCCGTAGCTAGATTCAAAACGGTTAGCTTGTAATAATGATTTTAATTCCAGTGGTACTGGTGGGTTTCCGCGGGAAATTCGAGCATGTCTTTTCGTCATTATGTCACATCCGTACACATAAAGAAGGAGTTTCGGCTAGCCGGCAACACTGCGCGTGAGGAGATGTAGAGATGGGCTTTTCTCGCGGCACCACTTTACATAATTAAACTTATGGCGGATCCAGAAAGATCCAAACAACAATCATCAGTGTCAACTGGAGATTAACCAGATATAAAACCCAAAAAACTTCGTACTTCGGATTTAAGGTGACAAGAGAAAGAGAAAGAAACCCTCTCATGCGAACACAAGGATAAACTTTTTAAAAGTGCGTGAACTCCGTGTTTTGAAGGGTTTCGAAACGGAAGAAGAGACGGCTTTTTTCTGCTAAACAAGTAAGACATTTCAATAGTTCAATCGTGTAACAGTACCACTGTTTTCTTAATTCACAGTTATGGAGTTTCCTTTGTTGTGCCTTTCTCGTTTAGCTATTATGGAAAATATGAATTCTGAACTACACAGGTAATCATAAAACACATTAATGTAACGTTAGTCACGCAATGCTGATGTTGTTAACATGAACAATTTAAGAACTACGTATAATTTGCACAGTTGCTGTAACTTAAATCGCGCTGATTAAATCTAACGATCGCTTGTCATGTCGAATGCTTTTTCCCCCTTAGTTGATCAGAACAAAAATGGATGTTACTTACTTGTTCAGAAGACATTTTCCGGTGAAAATTCTTATGTTGGTCAAACTTTCAAAAAGTGAATCTGTGATTCTGAATGACAGTATCCACACAGCGCGGTGATTGACAGCACTCGCCTCAAAACACCGTGTTCATCCGCGCTGTTTCATGCCGATTTACAACCCACGTAAAGATGATAATTCCGCAAATAACTGCAGTTACAGATTTCGAACAGAAATGGTGACAAAAAAGGAAAAGTTGCGGACTGTAGCTTTAAGTGCTCATGGAAGAGATGAGTTTTCAGTTGTCTTTTGAATGTTGTCAAGGGTTCTGCATTCTGGATGAAGGTGGGGAGATCATTCCACCAGCATGGAACCGTGAATGAGAATGTTCTGGAGAGTGATTTTGTGCCTCCACGAGTCGTCGCTCATTGACCGATCGTAGGCTTCTGGTAGGGATGTAGACTCGTAGGAGGGAGCTGAGCCTGTGGTCGATCTGTAAGCAAGCGTCATGCCTTGATCTTGATGCGAGCAGCGAGTGGTAGCCAGTGCAGAGAGATGAACAGAGGAGTGACGTAGGCCCTTTTGGGCTCGTTGAAGACCAGACGAGCTGCAGGATTCTGGATCATTTGTAGAGGTTTAGTTGCACATGATGGAAGACTGGCCAGTAGAGCATTGCAGTAATCAAGCCTAGTAATGACCAGGGCCTGGACAATAAGTTGTGTTTTTGTTTATACCAACTCTTCTCTCATTTAGCCTGTCAGAGAATCAGTCTCTGCTGAGGATGCCACCCTGGGTGAATATATGGCTGCTGGGAGCCATTATCCTTTCCTTGTCTCTACACTTCCTCATCCTGTATGTGGAGCCTCTACCGGTGAGTCAGATATATTGGAAATATCTCTTTTTCTGTCACTATAGAGTAAGATTTAATATTTTATATAATGGTACAAATGATAGAATGAACCTCAAAAACACCTATGGAATAAACCTAAAAAAAAACTAAAGATTAATAGGATATATGAAGACTTGTGCATATTTAAGCATTTAGAGGGAATGTTCACCCAAAAAATTAGAATTATTAACTCATTTAAACTATCATTAATCATTTACTACATTTTTACTATAATTTCTAAATCTATTGTCAGCAAAAGAGAGGCTGCGGTTTTTAAAAACAAATAAAAGTTCTATGGTTTAACGTTTGAAAGCAAATAAATTAAGACAGCCAAAAACATTAGCAATGCAATTTTACTTTTGTGCTGCAAAATAACTATTATTATTATTATCATTAATAAATAAAAACCTTTTTAGTATACAGTTCAATAGTGTTATAGTACTAATGTTTGTTTTCATTTTTGTAATTTAATAAAATAAAATATTTTAATATTTCATATATTTTAAAAACAATAAAAGCAATAATAATAATAGCTATTGTTGTTGCTGTTAATAATAATACATTAACTACTATTGGTAGTAGTTGTATTGTGTAGTCATATTAAATCAGTTTCAGAACAACTGAAATAGAGATTTAAAAAATAAATAAAAATGTGGTGAGTTGTCCCCCCTATATCTCATGTTTATGACTAGTCCAATGTAGTGTAATGTAAGTTTTTCAGTTTGGAAATGTATTTGTGAATATTTAATGCTGCAAAGAGATGTTGATCACATGACTACTGTTAGCTAATCAGATGTCTTAATGATTGAAATTGTATGCATGTGTTGAGTTTGTGTTGTGTGTCCCGGAGGAAGACATGGGCCGAAACACGTTGAATTGATCAAACTGACTGTAACTGCATATTTTAAAGCTGGGATATGCCCCCCGGGTCGCCTCTTTGTTACCTGTTTCACACCTGAAGAGATTGCATCCCTGCATGTTATGTTTCTCATTTGGTCTTATCTTGTGTTTCCCAGCTGATCTTCCAGGTTACTCCACTGCATTATTCCCAATGGATTGTAGTCCTCAAGATCTCAATTCCTGTCATCCTATTGGATGAGGCACTCAAGTATATCTCCCGCCACCACTTAGAAGGTACAGCCTGTTTACAGGAACATGCTTCCCTCTTTTTGTGCGGCTAAAGTGCTGTCGCTGTCCTTGATATGACTGTTCATAATATTCCAGTCAATGCTTCTGTCTCTTTTATACTGACTCTGTCATTTATTGTTTGTTTCTTCTGATCCGTTTCTTCTCCGGCAGTTTAACTTTCTCCTCTCATCTTTAAAAAGGTATTTTCTTTAACTGTCCATTTCAAAATCACCTTTATTCTTTTGGTCTTCATTTCCTGAAGGCACTATGAAAACCTACCTAATCTCTCTCTCTCTCTCTCTCTCTCTCTCTCTCTCCCTTTCTCCCTTTTGCAGGTGAAGAGGAGGAAAGGTACAGGAAGAGTCGGCAGCTGAAATTCTAGGACAACTTCCTCCAGACACACATGAACACACGCACCCACCTGCCTATTTCCTCTGATCTTTTAGGACTCCACCCCATGTGCACACATTCACACACGCATCATCAGACACCTCATCATCAGTCCTCCCGTGTCTCCGCTGCATGTCCAGCCACCACTAAAACAAGCAGGGCTTGTAGTTTGTTACTGTGTGTGTGTGTTTGTAAGAGAGCGAGACATTAGGTGTATGTGTGTGTGTGTGCTGGCATGTGCATGGGCCTAATTCAATCATGTCGGTTGTGTGACTGTTTGTTTTCTTTATCTTGCTTTTTAGCTTTCAACACACTTTCTGTACATAGTATGGCAGTTACTGGTGCACTTGAGGGAGAAGAAAGGGGCTTTGAGGTTAAGCATTTGGGTATTACGGGTTAATTTCACAGGGGGACGATGAATCATAATTTGGCCATAGAAAAACATTTCACTATAAACAATGAAAAGAGACTGAAATTGAAAAAGAGAGGATGAAGATGGCACCATGGGCGTCTTTTAACGTCTGAATGTTTGTTTGGACAGAATGGCCAGTTTCTTTAAGCTCTTTTTCTCTCTCCTTTCTCTCTTCTTTACATACAGGGTTGCCACCTTCAGTGCTGAGAGGTCCTTCTCTTAGCTATAAATTTCCTTTTAGATAACTGTTTACACAAAGTTTTAACCTGGCAGCAGATTTTTTTTTTTAATTGCGCTTGAATGAGTAATAATAGGCCCAGGAATTCATTTTAGCTGTAAAACATTTCAAAACAGTCCTCTTTTTCTTCTTCTTTCATATTGTAAAACAATTTTCATATTCTTTCATTTGTAAACACAAAGTGAGCATGTGAATTGATGTATCCCAGAGTTCTGCTCTTCACCTCCTCTGTCCTGTAGAGTGAACTCCAGTTGAACACTAGTAACTATCTGCTGCAAGTAAATCGATCCAAACATGGAGCAGCCTGTCACATGCTGTAAGTATTAATATCAATGGCAGGTTTTGAATATTCTGAAAGGGAAGAGGAGGAAAGAAAGGGATTTGTTCATTGACGTGAAGGGTAGACTTTTGCTTGTTTAGCAGTATCTGACTCCCTCCTACGCACAGACACAGACACATTGCCCCCTCATTACGGAGTGAAGGGCTCTCACTTGAATGTACTTTCACTCGCTTCTTCCCTGTACCGTGTTATCCTAGTAAATCAGTAATCACAGCTGTTTAACATCTGCAGTCCTTAGCTGCACCTTTTCATCCTTTAATACTGTATGCTGCCAAATGGCTTTTTTCATTTGCTCTTGTTTTTCGTCCTCCATATTCTACATTTTGGTTGAGTTTGAAGTCGTCGTCATCATGAACACAAAAAAACATCTTTTACACAGTGGGTCTTACATGCTTGCCGTACATGTCCGCAGAGGGAGGACTCTTTACCGCTAGTGCTTTTCTTGCAATCTTGATGAATTCTGCTACTTTTTCTTTCTTTTTTGTTTTTAATAAAGTAATAATAATGTATTTGACTGAAAGAACCCAGGTGGTTTAGTTTGTCAGTTTTGCTGTTAAGGATATGATATGCCTTCATCGATCTGTTGGGAAATGCTGGTGTGCTGTTTTCAGACAAATTGGCAAACCAACTACGCCTGTGCCTGGTGTCATTATGCTTGCCGTGGTAAAACCGCAGTGTGAAGAGTCTGTGTCCGCTTGTTAGCTATAATGGCGTGAGCATCCTTTCGTCGCAGTCTAGAATCATCCGTTTTGCCAATAATAAATGTGAGTGATGTAAATGCTATTTAAAACAGGCAAGCTCTGTGTCTCACACCTTTAGCTATTCCAATATAACTTTAGGGTCAGCGTATTGACACGAGGCAGTAAGGCCGCTCATATTCATCACACTAGCATCTGCGCCAATAGAAAGAGTTGGCTTGTACAGCCTTGCTAATAACTACTGATCTCTTGAACTCTGTACAGAAGAAAAAAATTTAAATACCTGATTGCATGGAACCTTGTTACTGTAATTAATAACCTATACAGTATATTTAATTTTTTAATAATGACTTCAATGAAACATCACCACCCGGAAGAAAACAGTCCAAAACTTTTTTTTCTTCTCTGCATTCAAGTAACTGAAGATGGAGAATATTTTGTAGACTAGTAGAGTTTGTTTATTCATTGTTACCGTTTGTTTTTAAAGGTTGCAGGGGTTTCTGTGTCTTTTCAATTTAGTCTAGGAGTTGTAAAATACAAATAAGAATTGTGCTAATGATCATTTTTGCAACTATAAATGGGTTTGAATGTCTGAGGACTTTTAGTTTTTCTTTTTTGTCTGTTTTGTTTGTTTGATTGTTCTGGTAAAGGAACATCGTGAGGTTTACACAGTGACGTCCAGTAGTCAATACTGGCTTATGAAGGGCTTGGTGTTGGGTACATGTGCCTCCAGAGATATGAAATGTCTGTGTGTTATGCAGAAAGTTGGACGTCCACTTTGTAAATCTTTTTCAATTCCATTTACAAACTCCTTTTGTTGGTGCTTCTGCTACATACCGTTTTCATGAAACAATACTGAATGTTTTCATTCTGAAACGTACATTGTTTGTAAAGAACACTTATTTTAGAAGGCTGACAATCAGAAAAGCAAACAAAAGATTGTAATGACGTTTCCCTCCATTCGCTCTCGAGCACAGTGTGGTCCTGAGATGATCCGTTCGTTCTGGACAGCTGTCTTGTCTTTCTGCCTGCGCGCAAACCGGCTGGAGCTTTGCACCCACTTCTGAGAAAGAATTCTCTGTAAACGCCTTGGTAATATTAATTGTGGATACATAATTTTATATATATATGAAAAGACATGTCAAATAAAGATTATTTATCTTATAATTTATTTCGACGCTGTTGTTCTGCTTTCTTTCCTTTTTTTACGCTTGCAGATCCCTTTACTGTATCTGCAGTCTAGATTTGTGGCTGCAATGAACACTAGCTACCACCAGGTGACAGTGTAATATCATAACTTACTGGTCTATTGCTCTATTCAACAACACCTCACAAAGTCACATTTGAACCCGTCTTTCTACATAGACGCAATGGGATTCTGAATGATATTATGGAATTATTTAAACTTCAAATAAATAGCCTTTTCTCATACTTCTTCACCGTTCATCAAGTAACGTTAATTCAGCACCGCCAACTTGTCGTTCCTCAGAGAAATGCTAGACGGATAATGAATGGTTTGAGTGGAGAGAACGGTTAAGTCCGCTGGTACAGTCGAGAGAGGATTTGGAGGAACCAGAGAAGATCTCCACATAATGAAGTCAGGGAGTGAGAAACAGCAAAGCCATGGAGATATGGTAGGTGAGGGTGTAGTCGGACAACCCTCATGTAGGCAGTATGTTTCTAAGCTCATCTGATTGCAAATGAAACCATTCTATTTTCATTCTATTAGAAGACACTCTTGGTGGAATCACTATGGCTCTGGGTGGAATCAAGGGATTTTTCATTGTAAATCAGACTTTTTCGTGGCAGTTTGTTAGCTGTATCTCTATTGAACATCCTAATAACTAGTTTTAAGTATATTATAAGGTTCAGTAAGAAGTACATTACCGTTTACAAGTTTGGGGTCAGTAAGATAAAATATATATATATATTTTTTTTATTTATAAAAAGGCTCTTTTGCTTATTTTTATTTGATAAAAAATACAGTAAAATTGTAATATTGTGAAATATTACTATTTAAAATAAAAATTTAAAACATTACTTATTATCAATGCTGAAATCAGTTTTGCATTCTTGTTCAATAAAACTATTAATTTCTTTGAAAAAAAGAAAAATCTTCTCAAATATTGGAGTCAGCTGTGGGCCGCTAACATAAAACTGTCTATTAATGCAGATTGTCGTTCTCACTACTTTGAGGAAAGATTAAGCATGGAGCAAGATTTGTTTTACCAATGTTTGTTACATCAGTCATTCACGAGCTTGGCTAATGTATTGCATATAGCATACATGCTATTGATACAGTTTCCACGTGTTCACCGCAATATATTAGAAACATACTCGGTAAATAAGCACAAGTAAAATAATCGGTTGATGGACATGCACTTGTTAATGCTGATGATGAGGAATAACAACATCTCATAAAGTAAGTTACCTCAAACTGAGTAGTGAAGTGAATCACTGAAACGTCCTGCTCAAGTCGTCCTTGCGATGGAGGTTCCGGTTGAATGAATGGTTCTTCTAGTGGTTCATCATCGGACTCGCGCTCGGATTGATATGGTAAAATCAATGTCATTGTTCATTACTGTTTAGTTTATGGTGAAGGAAGCCTCAGGGCACGCAGGGCTGTCAGTTTTATGGCAATGGGAATTACTGGTAAACCAATCACAACAGACTGAGCTGTCTGGCCAATCAGAGCAGAGTAGCTCGTGGAAAGGAGGGATTTACAGAGATTGATTCATTTGGCGAGTCGTTTGAGAATAATTGAAAATCTGGTGATGTGCAAATGTATATTATGAGAAAATGAAACAGTTTTTTGACGTTTGATGCATGTAAACCTTTTGTAGGAGCCTCCAAAACAACATTAGAAAACTTTAAATTATCATAATAGGGGCCCTTTAAACTTCTCTAAAAGAATGTTTATTCAAATGGCACTCAAAAGAGCAAACAATTATTTAAATCAGAATGTACTTTGCTGTCTGGTGATTGTGCAACATCAAACCACATTTGATTTACAGTATCAGACTGATTTGTCAGAGGTTATTAAGTGTCTTAGGTTTCTATTCATGTAAGCGCATGTTATCAATTAAAGAAAACCAATGAATAAAAACCAGAAAAGAAAATATTTACAGATGACTACTATGTATGTACCAAATATAATGCTGAAAATAATGCTGTATGAACCATTTATGTAAAATGGTCAGAAAATCTACAGGGAGGTTTGGACATTTTAAATGGAAAATGTGTACACTGTAAAAAAAAAAAGTTGGATTAACTTAAAAAAGTAAGTTACCTGGTTGCCTTAAAATTTTGAGTTCATTGAAATTAAAAATTTTAGTTAATACAACAAAGGAGATTGGTTTAGTAAATAGAAACTCAAAATATTATGTTATCTGAACTACATTAATTATCTAAGTTGATATGACAAAATATAAAAAGTTGTGATAACAAATCATCAAAATTCATTTTTACAGTGTAGGAACCTTGACCGCGATATAGCCCCTGTCTTTCATGGGTTTATTAGTTTAAATCGCAAGACGTCTGTCTAACTTGTGTGTAGTTTTATTAAACCATTGTTGAATTAGCTTGTTCCCATTGAGATTTAAATGTCTGTTACAAGACCTGACCAAGAAGGGCAGATCCAGACAGCATAAAAATAGACAGCAACAGACTTTGGAGTTCAGTGTACAATGTCATCTAACATCAAGCAAAATACACGCATTGTTCCTGAAATACTGCGCAAATTCAGATGTGCGTCAAATGCAATTGATGACTTAATGACAGTTTGCTGCCAATTGATAGTGTAGTAGTCAGTTGTTAACTTTGCATAGCAATACTTTAAATCCACCTAGCATTCATAGAATTAAAATAGGTATAGTCTAGTCTTTTTAATAACTTCAGTTTCTATAAAGTAGCTTTTAATAATTAAGCTTGTGTTTCATTAAAAGTGTTTTGTAAACTCCCATTTTTGTTAGCTCATTATATTGTACATTGTATGTCATGTTTCTTGATGTGTTTATTTGAATAGGCCTTATGTGCACTATGGCAGGTTTCAGGAACAGACCACAGGTGACAGCAGCAAAATAGAGGTTATCCTTAGGGCCAATGTGAGGCACACAAAATTAGATATTTTGAAGGAAAAAACTAAAAACATGAAATTCAATGAATTCTGTTGATTTTGGACCGCACCGACATTCTTAAAAATATTTTTTGTTTTGCTCTGAAGAAGAAAGAAAAACATACAGGTTTGGAACAACATGAGGGTGAGTAAATGATGACAATATTTAGCATTTTTGGTGAAATGTTCTTTTAATGTTGCTGTAAAATTTAGCGAATATATATATATATATATATATATATATATATATATATATATATATATATATATATATATATACCATCTTACATAGATAGGTAGCATGCACATTTAATGTCTAATATTAGGATTGGATAACAGTATGCCAGAACCAAAATACGCCTGTTTTTTTAGATACTGGCTTCATTATTTTTCCCACGCTATAGCTATGATCCCTTAGGCATGCACCTAAACACCTTATTCAATATAAATAACTGCACATTATTAATATTCCTCTGTTTTTCTATTTCTGAACCTATTCAGATGTAATATATTTGGAACCATACCTTTAAAGTCATTATTAATCCCATCCAAACAAAGATTTTGCATGCTCAGTCAGAGAAGGTGTGAGCGATTCAGCATAATTAGTTTTTCCGTTAATGAGCCTATAATTAATCTGAATGTTGATGTTATCTGTGCTATCTCGTCTTTAGCCTGTAGTATTCTACAATCATTATTGTCTTTAGACCACTTTTTAGATGACTGCACATTGTATGAGTGTTCACAATGTCAAAATGTCATTTCTTTTTAGCAGCAGTGTAAAGAGTACCTGAATTTTTTTTTTATGCTTTAAGACAAATCATGTTTAAATTCATAAGTTAACACCGTTGCTGAGTATTTTCTCCTTAAAACTGCAGTGAAACAAAGACAGTCTCAAAAATGCGGTTTGAAATCGCTGGTGTTTCTGACGTCACAAACTAACTTGTAACCAATCACGTCAATGTATGATCATCAACGAGTGAAAGTGTGGGGCTATTTCGTATATTCATAGAACCGCTTACACTAAATGAGGCAAGGGAGTTACATTTAAACTACTTCAAGGCATGATGAATTTTTTTCCAAAGGCCATGTCCACACTAATACGTTTTCGTTTTGAAAACGTATATTTTTCTTTCCATTTTGGCCTTCCGTCCACACTGATACGGAGTTTTAAGTGAACAAAAATGTAGCTTTTGGAAAACGCTCTCCAAAGCGATATATCCGGTATCCGGATTAATGTAGACATAGCCAAAGAAAAAAACTTTGAATGTCATTTTGGTTATCAAAGGTGAGTTTTAAGGGATAAAATTATTGACTACAGGGGACTTTAAGTAAAAGTTGAGATACCTCACAGTGAAAATGTCCATTACAAGTACACTGCTTGAGTAAAAGTATCCATTTTAACAGGACTTATGCATTTTACGCATACTGAATAGCCTAAACGATGCAGTAATCCTCAACACCTAAGAGACATGCCAGTAAAAAACAAGAAGCAGTTGAGATGTGATCCATTAAAGTAACATGCCGACTTTTTGGGACTTATTCACCGGATCCCCCAGAGTAAGATAAGTACATGATCCCTTTTCATCTTCATGCGTGCTGTAACTGTCTGACGCCCCCACCGCTAGCCTAGCTTAGCACAAAGACTGGAAGTAAATGGCTCCAGCTAGCATACTGCTCCCAATAAGTGACAAAATAACGCCAACATTTTCATATTTGTATGTTGTGATTTTTTTTATAGTCACAGTGTGTACAAATAACAAGGTCATATGAAACACAGGCATCTTTTAACCATACACTGGGAACTATATTCTCAGAAGGCGAAGCACTGCTACTTGGGGGAAGTGATTTGCTGGCAGCACCAGAGAAGCCCCATGGTGAGGAGCAGAGAGTTCCTCAGAGTGTTGCGTAAGTCCCAAAAAGTCGGCGTGTTCCTTTAAGGTCAACACAACAGCCTCTTAAACATCAACAAACAAAAAGTCTTTGTTAAGCTCAAATGCTCAAAAAGGGCAAAAGTAATATTCTTCAAAAGGTTCTCTTTAATATAATGGATTAATAAAATAATATTAAGTCAAATTAAATAGTCAAAGACGCTGGCTGCGGCCGTGTCCTCATCTCACACTTATGATTCAGCAACTATGCTAGTGCTAAGGCACTCACATTCACGTAAAGTAGCCTTGTTGACAAGTTTGGGTGTGTAAGAATGAACAAATGTACAAAATACAGTAGCTTTAATACCCTGTAGATGATGATATCACTTCTTTTGTAGCATAAATAAATAAACTACTAGTCAAGTAGAGAGTAAAAGTGGTTAATATATTTGATACTCAGTCAAATATATACTACAGTAACTATTACATTTATTCAAATAGCCTACTTTACACCACTGCTTTTTAGATTTAAAAACATACAGCAAGACTATGGTAGTCCGATTCCCAAATGAGTGACTAATGAGCCGGTTCTTTTTAGTGAATCAAAAACACACAGTGCAACAAGTGTAGTATAATTCATAGTTGATTTATGAACCGGTTCTTTTTAGTGAATCAAAAATATTCAGTGCAACCATTGAAGTCTGATTCCCAAACTAATGTATTTTATGTGCTGATTCATTTTATTGAATCAAAAACATTGTAACCAGTGAAGTCTGATTCCCGAACAAATGACTCTTATATGAGCTGGTTCTTTTTAGTGATTTGAAAACTTAGGCATACAGATATATGGATCTAACTGTTAAACATAATCATACACTTTAGTGCATGTAATGCTTCAGTATGGGCATTCTAATTGGCTTCATGCAGATAATAATAAAGGGCCACATATAGTTTATGCTAATCTGTGAGGCTGCACTGAGAAATGATGCAATAATCCCATCATATTGGCCTTTCTTCTCCTCTCTCTCAATGTCCAGACATGCATATTTTAAAGCTGCCTGTTTGTCACTGTTGTGCTCATAGGTTAAGGATCCGCTTTTCCGATTTCCTCTTCCTTCAGCTTGATAAATCACTCTGCCACCCAATCCCTCTTTCCTTTGCTCCCCCATCTTTTTTTCTATCCATCTCTTGTTTCTCTGTCTATTACCCTTCTCTCTCCTCGATTTGGTGGCAAAAAGAGCATATTAAAAGCATTGGTGTAAATTATTGGTATGAGTCATAGCAAACTCAACAGCAGCAGACATTCAGAGTATTTTTATGAAAAGACTGAATGGAGCTTGCAAGGATACACTCTTGGTAAAAGGTGAGTGAGAAAAGGCAGGATAAAAAGAAAATTGCACAGTAGCTACAATGAGTCCTTGTGTATGTGTATAAAAGTGAATTCATTTTGGTGTGTGTGTGTGTGTGAGATACATAATGGCAGTTGAGCATTTGATTGTATGGATATCCTCTTTGCACCTTGAGCACCATGGCAAATGCTGTGATGATGATCTCCAATCTTTCCCTCAAGACAAGGATTTTCTTTTTAAAGCTCCTTATTGGTACCTAGATGCAACACAGCCTCTATTCCCGCTGGCATATGCACATGCTAACTTACTTCACCGCCCATTACTTATATCAGGTCGACCATCTTGTAGACTCGGATTAGTCTGTAATAGGCAAAAGTAAAAGGAACAGATGGGTTTGACCTTTGAATAAATGAACTCACATGTCATTACCCATGGGGCATGATGCTATTGCCTCTCAAATTTATAGACACTCGAACATAAGGTTGTTTGTTCAGCTACAGCCTTCCAAAAGGTTCAAATAGCTGTAAATTAAAAGCATTACAGCTTTAGATCAGGTTTTCTTTATTTAATTTTTCAGTCTCATAGGGGGTGGGACATTATTCCTGCTATGTTCAGGATACCATTCTGCCATCAACGTGTACTATTTTTCAGGATACTGTGTGTGCCCATTTTACGCTGATGATGTAGCACTAAATGTAGTCCATTATACTGCTAGTGTGTGTGTGTGTGTGTGTGTGTGATTAACCTTTTACCATGTATGAGATTCTGAGTATCTTTCAAACAGTGAGTCTGTTTGTTTGTCTGTCTGTTTTCAATCCTAATATTGTGAAATATTATTACAATTTAAAACCGCTGTTTTCTATGTGAATTAGTAAAATGTAATTTATTCCTGTGATCAAAGCTAAATTTTCAGCATCACTCCAGTCTTCAGTGTCACATGATCCTTCAGAAATCATTCTAATATGATGATATTAAAACAGAAAACAGTTGAAATTAAATTGTCATAATATTTCACAATATTACTGTTTTTTATTTATTTATTTATCAAATAAATGCAGCCTTGGTGAGCAGAAGAGACTTATTTTAAAAACATTAAAAATCTTACCGATCTAAAACGTTTGACCAACAGTATATATATATATATGTTTATATATAATATATACTACCGGCCAAAAGTTTTATATCTGTACGATTTTTAATGTGTTCTGCTCTTCTAATCCTTCATAAAGCACTGGGTAGGTAGTGAGGGGGTTCATCATTTTGTATTGACAAGAAAAAAACCAGCAGCTGAGTTACAGAAAAACTACTCAGAACCTGGGTAAAAACATAAAAAATAACCCAATAAAATAATTTGGGTTAAAAAATAACCCAGCATTTTTTCCTCACAACGTTAAAGGAGCCGTATGTAAGATTGTGGCCAAAACTGGTACTGCAATCACTTTCAAATTACTGACTCGAGGTTGCCAGATATGCTGTAGGATCCGATTCCGACACGTTTGTATCTGCAGCTGTGGTAACTAGAGCAGAGCTGGCAACCCGAATGCCGCAACACTACTGATTTCGTGATTGGTAGATAGTTGGAGGGTGGAGCATCAGACCAAAGCACAACATGACAACATCAACATCAGTTGAGGGCTGCAACTTCACTTTTTAAATGACAGTATCCTGGCCGGACTACTGTTGTCAGTGATATAAGTATTTGAAATGAACATGATTTCTTAATGTCTAGTGACATATCAGGGAAAATGTATGATTAATTGAAATACATTTCTTACATACAGCTCCTTTAAAGGGCACCTATTATGGAATTTTGAAAATTACCTTTCATGTAGTGTGTAACATAGATCTAAGTGAACAAAAACATCCTGCTAAGTTTTAAATATGAAAGTTCACCGTATACAAAGTTATTGTCTCTCAAAAGTAAGAGTCGACTCTGAGTCGCTGATATGAATCGATAGACGAACAATGCTTTTTTCGTCAACTTGACAAGTTTTTTGAATAAGATACGCCCACTTATTGCGCTCGTAGATGCCAGGGAAACCTTGAAAACATCATGTCGACGAGACGCTGTTTTCTGAATTGCGACGCAAAAGCGAACTTTTTTTCATCTGCACAAGGAGGAGAATTTGAAGACTAAGTGGCTACAGATCATATACAACTATACCACAGAAGTATAGCCTAAACCTTGTGCTTTGTTCGCGTCATTTTGAAGATGATTGCTTCACAAACATAAATACAATCAAATAACGTTATGGATTCGCGAGCCGGCTGATGTTGAAGGAAGGTTAAAGGTTGTATCAGTCATTTCAGGCCCAAAAAAAAAACAAATGGGTACACCACCACTCAAAACCAAAACAAAGTGTTTCAACCAATCACCGACAGGGATCGGGTGTTGCTCTGACTTCGCGTCCAGCCGTGAACCAGCTCAAAACCTCACAACACCCGCCCCTGTTGGTGATTGGTTGAAACACTGTTTGGTTTGGTTTTGAGTGGTGGTTGTCCCATTTGTTTTTGTGTACCGATTTCAGAGCCTATAGGCTGCCTACAGAAACGCGATTTTTGGACGGCATGCTTATGGGGCGGGCAGCTAGCTGATCGTTAGGAAAGATTAGATGAATGTGATCATTTATGTTTCAGCCTTTTTTGGGCCTGAAATGACTGATACAACCTTTAAGTTTATTTGGATCAGCTTCCTCCTACGAATCACAACCTGTAAGTATTATTAATATTAATAATTGTTGCTTTTACGGTTTATGTAGCATGCTCAATAATTATTTTGTGTGTTGTGTACGCACAGCGCAGCTTCTATAGTCTTCAATGTCAATTGTATTGAAATATGTGAAGTGTTTGTCGTTGTTATTGGAGTTGTCATAAAGAATAGAGTAATACCTCGTAGTACTGCATTATCAATATGTTTATGCGCACGCAAACAAAGACTGAATGTGCTTTTACCACTGAAATTTGGGCGATCATAATGGTCGCTAACATAACTCAACTTAAATTCCTTATCTTATTTTGAATTTTTTACTACAAAGCGGTGCACTATAATCATTATTATAACAAAATGTAATTGATAAAAGCATTGTACACTGTACTCTGTGTTAACCAACTGACTGGTTGTTGACTCCGTGTTAACCAACTGACTGGGTCATCTGACCAATCACCGCAGAGTAGCGTCACGCAAAGGCGGGGTTTGGAAAAATTAATCTCTGAACGATTCTTATGGGAGTCACTGAGCAAATCAGGTGAAAATAAATGCATATTATAAAACAACAAAAGTGTTTTTTGTCATTGCATGCTTGTAAAACTGTTGTTAGGGACTCCCAAAACAATATTAGGAACATTTTAAATGTCATAATAGGTGCCCTTTAAAAGTGCAGGCTACGAACCCAGTAACCCAGTTTCCATGCTGAAATAAAAAAAACACCTGTATGTCCTGGACCTGGACTGTGTGTAATGCTCACCAATTAGATTTGACCAGAAAGTGTTTTTCAGTTTTGTGTGCAGTATGAATAAGACATTAGAGAGCAGGCTGTGGGCGTGTCGTCTGAAGCTGAGACTAATATGCCATGAACTCGGCGGGCTTTAGGACCCGCCCATAGTAAAAGAAAGGGAAATGTTTGATGGATCGTGAAGTTCATTCAAGCTTTCAGTCAGCGTGGTAATGTTACACACGTAACATAAGAGACGCAAATGAATTCCGCGTAATTCACAGACTGATCTGTAGCGCTGCTCGTAAACGGGAGCTGGTGACCGTGAGCATGTGACATGGGCATGTGTTTGAAGCTGCTCTGCCTCACTCGCTCACTCGTTCGGTCGGGGATCTGTCAGCAGTGCGGAAGAGAGGGAGAAAGAGGGATGGGGCAGATATATGCCATCAAACTGACTCACAAGAGACTGAAATGATGCGGAGATTCCGTCGCGCCATAAAGCCCGAACACAATTCAACAAAATAAGAGGCAGAAACATTCTTGCTCGGATAGACCAGTGAGCGACAGACAGCAGTCGGTGACATTGATGAAGCCAGCTGTCACTCACTACATGCTCCCGAAGCCTCGACTCACGCCGAGGGTGAAAAGCTCGATTTTGGAACTGAAACTTTTTTTTTTTTAATCATAAAAACAGATTCATTCGAGTCTCTTCTGCGAGAGCCAAATCGAAAGCAACTTCAAAATGCAAGAGCTGTGATCGGGAGATTGTTGAACAAAAGACAAGCGACTAAGTTGATAGGTGAGTGCAGTTATCATATCAGCATGGAGATAGTGACAGTGTTTTGTTTCGGTCATCTACAGCGGTAGTGGTCGAGCGAGCCACTTGGCAGGAAGACAGTGTAGAAGCTGTTGCAATGCTGTTCTTCTGTTCTGTTTTTAACAATGCAGCTGGTTACTTTAGCGTGGAGAGCCGAAGGGGCGGGTTCTTACTCCGAGAGCCCCCTTCTGTCACCCTAACTGCACTATTTCATGATAGAGCAGTAGAGCAGCCAGAAACAAAGCTTTGTGTTTTGCCATGGGACACAGGGTGTGCAAGAACAGAAGCCCAATAAGCTGACACGAACTATTAACCATTACATTTGTTTCTTTATAGCCCTGTCATTTCTTTTAATACTGTGTTGCGTTATAATGACGTCAATAAACAAATCGCGGTTGCTATTTAGCTGTAAGGTAAAACATAGGCTATTATTTGAATATAATTAAATTGGTCAGGAAAGTTATAAAGACAAAGTATCTTGTTTTGTTTGTTTGTTTGTTTTTAAATGGCAAATATTAGGCTACCTCTTAATTGGAGTAGCCTACAAAGTAGCCTACAATAACGAGTTGAGTTGCTAAAGTGATGATACACATGCATGGCAACACCGGATGCATGCTACTACTAGAGGTGTAATTTAGGGGGTGGGGGCGACAAATCGCGGTCACCATAGTTATTGATTTCTATGGGGAGGATGAGAATTTTTTTCTGTAAAAAGAAAAATCTCCAGCCACCATAAAACAAGACTGCAATCAATGCAAACAATTCAGAAAGAATATATGAGGGGAGTCATCTGCAGCATAGCCTATACATTGCTGATTTTATTACAGGTAAATTCAGTCTGAATGTGTCACTCACTGGTAGCTGTGTTTTGGGTTTGGAACACGGTAGCTGTTACTCTACGCTCTGAAATAGTTTACCATATTTTCTATTTATTTATTGCTTAGTCTATATTCTGATGTAGTGTACTCAAAAAAGCCTTTTTCTTTTTAATAGCTGTTACATCCCTGTCCTATTCTGGTTTAATTCTGGTTTGTTTAAGCTTGTCAAGTTGTTTTTTTCCAGTCTGACCAGCTAAACAAGTGGCCAAAATGAGCCTGCTAAACCAGCAATGACCAGGCTTGAACCACCTAAGACCAGCCAACCAGCTTATGCTGTTTTTAGCTTCTTTTTTTTCTTATAGCCAGCATACTGGATGATGACTGATTTAAAAAAAAAAATGTTTTTTAAAAAATCATTACATATATAATTACGTATAATTATATAATGTGAAAACCCCCATTACGTTTTTGTGTGTGCCAATCAATATTTTAGGTTGCTTTTGCACACCCTGGTTTATGTCACTTAGAAGGGTAGGCCTATATGAAATCATACTTTTCAGTAATGTAAGATCATTTAGGGTTTGGTCTGAATTATTTGGGGCTATAAAACAATACTAGGATACATTACATGCCATTGACCTGTTGGATTGGTTCTGTAACACACACCAGATTTCTGTCCCTTCTGCCTCTGTAAATCTAATCCTCATTGACTGTATTGATTCTACTGTGCTTGAAGGATTTCTCAGTTTTGCCAACCAGGAATGCCATGAAATATGCATGGGGAATAGAACAATGTGGTTAAATACAGCTGCTTTACTGGTCTTACTGAATATCTCTATCTCTATACAACAGACATTTCTTATCTGCTTTAATTGCCAATTAGGTGGCTGTTCTCAAAATGTAAGCTAATAGATCCAGTATTTATCATTTTTAGTGCACCATAGCCAGCCAGTCGCAGGGGCCGCTGAGAGCAGGATGTGAGAGAATAATTCAGAGGTTATACATCTATTGGCGGCACTTCAGCAGTGCTCAGTCGCTCCTGGTGAGTGTGAGACAAGATGCAGTGAGCTTCCTTTTTCTCTGAGTTTGTTTAGCTGATAACACATAATCAGCCTTTATTAAAATGCAACCAAGTATCAGACTGATCTGTCAGTCAGTATGTTGTCAAATATATCCTAACCAAAGACAGAGTCGAGCTGTGAGTGCAGACAGTTTGTGGTAGTCTTTTTGTGAATATTTTACTAGCTCTGTCAGAACAGTGTCTTGGAGACAGTTATATGAATATTAATTTGACACCATTCTTACTAAATATGACTACGACAATGACAGATTCATTTTGTACTTAATTTTGTCACAACATCAGCACTACTACACCGCCTTTTATCATGAGTCTGAAAAGTTGTGTTTATAGGCTGATCAGATATGAAAAACTTTATAATTTTAAGTTGCCCATTGCCCTCTCACTGTTAAAGTAATATCGACATTATAAATGTTTTTGTGACCCTTTTTTTCCAGTAATTATAACTTTATTGTTCTGATTAAAAGTTTTTCCTGTTAGCTAAATGATATGGTAGTAGCAATAAGCTGTTAAATTGCTAACCAAAGTATGACTGAAAACACAAAGACAATGAAAGGTTTAATTGGACCATTTTCCCTTCAGTTATATTATGTGATATTATTTTCATGGTTAAGAAAAAAATATTCTAGGATTTTGTGAGGGGAATGAATCTTGCATTACAAAGTATTTCTGTGTGAAGCAGGATGTTCAATGAGAAAAAAAAAATTAGGGAGGGACTAGATTTAATCTGGAATGCAGTGGATTGAAGAAAGTGGGCGTTACATACTTGAATGTAGCCAGACTTGAACATGTGTCTGCTAAAACAGGGCCTTATTGAACATCCAAAAGCCCACCTCAATGATGTCAGTTTTAAAATAATTGATACGATTTTGATAAAAATTTACTTTTGTAGTCTTTAAAGTCAGCATGAAATGAAAATTGTTGTTTATTAAATGTTGATCTTATTGTGTACAACATCTATGCATGTTTAATTTTTAATTAAATTTTTTTACTTTTTAAAATCAATGTCAGAACTTGATTTTCAGTTGAAGTGTCATATCGTTTAGTCTTCTCCAATTATTTAGTCCACTTAAACCCCGGCCCGTTCTTAAAGGGATAGTGAACATCATTAGTTCTTGCTGAAGCTCAAACGTGCTGCGTAACACATGAGAAGCTCAAACGTAGGG
The DNA here is from genome assembly GCA_031834385.1 of Semotilus atromaculatus. Lineage (NCBI taxonomy): Eukaryota > Metazoa > Chordata > Actinopteri > Cypriniformes > Leuciscidae > Semotilus > Semotilus atromaculatus. The sequence goes on along the minus strand of JAULUF010000035.1, from coordinate 14,049,487 downwards.
CTGGGCGATAAAAACGATAACAATAATTATTGCGATATAATTTTTCTCGATAAAACGATATCAAGAGTTTGATAAATGTTCGATAATGTGTTTGCGCCAAAAGGGGAACGAAACTCATTTGAACCACACGCCACACGGACCATTTATCCGCTCGGCTCAAAGTCCAAACACCAGCGCAGCGCAAACTCACTAGAGCAGATGTGTTTACTCTGATCGGCCTCGGTCACGAGATCCAGTGAGAAGTGCTTGAATTCAGCGAAGAACACAAATGTCTCAGTGATTTAACCCAGTTTAAAGGCAGATGAAACAGCGCTGACGAACAGGAGAAACACTGTGCGCAACGATACAGTCAGAAAGCTTTTCCGTCTACAAATTCCGGACTAATGGAATTTAATTACAGTATTCAGGCTACTGTTTTTCATACAAATACCATAGAAACCATAAAGTTACATTTTGCCATGATAGTGAGGTGCTGTAGGTGATATCTGTGGTTATCATGATCTAAATGCATGATACTGGGTGACCAATGGTTAATTTGAATAAAACTCAAACAGTCAGAATATTACATTTTAACAAATAAAAATAAGGTCATGACTTTCTAGCGAAATTCTGTTTACCACAACTGATGTGTGAGTTGATAAATGTTTATATGTGAATAAAAGCCTAAATTCAATCTCTTCATAAAGCGATCCTGTCTCTTCAGAAAATTTTGACTAAAACTCTCGATTCATATGGATTCGTTTTATGATCTTTTTACGAACTTCGCGTCAAATTGGTAGTTACGTAGACTGTCATTGGAGGGACAGAAATTTCTTTTTTGGGGTGAACTAACCCTTTAAATTCGACCTCAAGCTCGTATTCAGATCTGCCTCATTTCAATCTATAATCAACAGACAGAAGCAAGTCACTGCCTCACAATTTTTCTTTTTCGATAATCGTTTTTACTCAGATGTACATCACAATAGAGAAAAAAAATCCCTTGCTACGTCATCTGATTCATTGTGACTTTAAAATGAGGACCAGCAAATCGTGCAATGAAAGTGAGGAACACAATATGGATCAATGTTGTGTGCAGACTTGTCTGTTGTCTCATTGCCAGGGGGAAAATCCAGCAATGTCACCTCTGCTTTGGGTTTACACTGATTCAGCAATAAAAGACACTGGAGAGTACTGTGCTGTAGCGTAGCACTCCTCCTCCTCTGTGCATACACAAACACACACACACATCTCACCTCTAGTTCCTCTTCTCTGCTTGTGGAGCGTGAGTGAGCGAAGCCATAGTATTTACTACTGTCAGAGACGCGAGAGAGGGTGGGGCGGGGGCACAAAAAGAGTTGGTGCTCCTCCTGTCACATATTTCGGAGGGTGGGAGAGAGGCACAGAGAACTGGAGTGTAACAACGTGTCAGGAGGCAAGAAATTTGAAGACGCTGCGTGAAGGATAGAGAACAAACCTTTGAAAGTAAGTGTAGTTGGGACATTTTAAGACATTACAAATCCAAATAAACATTGAACTTATCTTGATAAAACTTATAAGATTATTAAAAAATAAGATTAGGTTGCATGAACTAACAGTGAATGCTATTTTTAAAACATTTTTGATTTGTTATTGTCATTTTCTACACGTACATTTATAAATGAACATTGCATAATGTATTATGAAAGTACATGAATTAACAATAGAACATGTCTGAATTAACGATAACCTGGAGGAATAGTTTCTGTAAACAATTGCTGCTCATTGTATATGATGAATTAACTAATGTTAACAAACTGAACTTTATTGTAAAGTGTTACCATTATCCTATTACGATTTAATATAGACCTATTTCGGCTATATATGCCTATATAGACCCATATGAAATTAATTCAGATCCTGCATAATGCAATAGGACGCCTGTTTGACGTAATCAAATTTTAATGTTCAGCATGCTTGTGATAGCCATTTGTTTTGCTAGATTTTGCTTTTTAGATTTCAGCTCTGCACATTATTTCTAGCAAGATTTTATTCTGATCAGCAGTGAACTAGAACAAAGCTTGCAATCACCACCTTCTTGGTATTTTGTATAAACAAGAATTGTGTGATTGCGCACGTACTGAAGCATAAGTCTTTTATTCCTGCCGTTGTCATCTTTTGATGAAAGCTGAGATTACTGTGCATTTGTGAGGTAAATTAGTCTGCTTACAGATTGCACATCATGCTTCCTTTGTAATCCTTGACTTAATTCTAGCTCAGGCTTTGTGATCTCTCTGTGTATTGAGATGGGGTCTTTTGTCATCACGGGCCTATATGACATGCCTCAGTCATACACGTCCCTCTTATCCCCAGTAATTGCACTATGAGTGTTCAGTAAGACCAGGATTTATGCGTGGGTTTCTGACATTGTATTTAAAAAATTTACATCATCATTTCCTTTTGTACAACTAAATGTCCTGACAATGTAGAACTTACATAATGGAACGCCTTTTTAGCATTATAAAATGCGTAATTTCAATTCTGACTATTGATTGGTCATTTCTAGTGGTGCAAAATACAATACAATGCAGTACAAAACAGCTATATTTAATGAATGAACCATTATTTTTGTTATCCATCCTGTTATGTCAGGGTCTATATCTCTTCTATTGCCTGGTAGTTGATATTTAAATGTTTTGACCCATTTTAAGATTTAGATAACTTTAACCATCATCTAGTACTATTTTAAAGGAATAACAAAATATAATATGGCAAAGATTTGACCCAATAAGATGAGCACTTTTCCTTTAAGAGCACTATAAAGTGCTGTTACTGTTGATTGTAATGTCACAATGAAATGTGTGCAGTAAACCGTTTCAGAGCTCTCTTGTATAGTAGCTAATTAATCATTCAGATGTATTGGTTATTAGTCTCTGAGGTTAATTCTCTAACTTTTTAAAGGATCTAACCTGCATCCCAGGGGTCTCTTCTCTTTACTATTACTGAGGACTTAAATATGTATCCCTCTTTTGAACTTTACTTTGTCATGTGGTAATGACTAATTTAACATATAACTGTCTTTTTTTTTGTTTTGAAAATAGTATAGATTTTTGTTTATCAGCCATAATATGACAATAATTATTTGCATGAAATGATGCTGGCAACGAGAATAATTATTTTTATATATATTAATATTATAACAGTTAAGACGATCTCCTGTTTTTAGTCAGTCCTTATACTGTCAAAACAGTGTGAACAGGCTCTTCTGTGGAATAAGGGATTCCGGAAACCCAGAGGTTTGTTGACACGTCTTCCACTGTATTTGGTTTAGTGATGCTTCAGTTTGTTTCCTCAATATACACATGAGAATAAAGCAGTCATCTAGGACATGTCTCATCAACTGCAGCATGTGTGTTTGTGCCTGCCTGTGTCTAATTGACCATGACTTTCCTGTATTTTGCTTTCATATAAGGCTTGTTTGTGCTTTGGAAAGATTGAACGATAAGCTAACTATTCTTTCTGCTTTCTTAATTTAAATTTTTTTCCAGTTATGTTTCTATCTTGATTTTGAAATGCAAAGCTACAAGGATATGTAAACCTCCCCAAGCATTTGTAAGACTGGAAGAACTGGTTGAGGAATGACCACTTCTCGAGAAGACAAAAAACCTTGCTGGATATTAGTATTTGAACTGGCTCTTGTGAAAGTAGCATCACCATCCGAGACTAAAAGTCTCACCTCTGAATCATCCTATAATCTACATTTCTTCCCCTCATACCCCACTCCTTCCCCTTCATGCGAGATCACCAAAGTTCACCCAAAAATCTATATGGTTTAATGTGAATTATTATCATTCATAAAGTATTCCACATATTTAGTATCATCCGAAATGTCTCAAGTTGATTGGAACAATGTCTAATTTCCAAATAAGTAAAACAAAAGGTAATAAGGTTTTAAGAGTTTAGAGATAACTGGCACAAGAAGGAAGATGATCTCTAGACAAACAGACCTACCCCCAAAAGGTGTAACTTCTGAATGCAAATTTCCATTGTTAGCACGTTTCCATGTGAAAGAGGTTTTGGCTATTTAATTTCTGTCCTCAGATGAGCCTGTGAGACTGAGAGTCTCGGCCGCTCTCAGCCTCACAGGCTCATCTGAGGACAGAAAGGGCCCCGATCTCCCCGAGACTCTCAGCCTCATGTAGCCTATTTCTTGATGTCGGGTTTGCATCTCTTTCTCTCATTCTAGAGTTTTCAATTTTGTTGTATTGATTATTTTTGAACTGATTATGAAATTGGCATGATACATTTACTTGACATAATTGTTACATTTGATTAATCTAACTGACTTTGACATTGTTTTCATTGGAGTTAAAAGGAATAATCAAACATTCGCACACATTTAATGATGCACAGATATCATTAAAACCTTTTCATTTATGGAGTCAGATGAAAGACGGACCCCGCGTGAGACCTTCCCCGCTAATCGAATGCCGCCATTGGATCGATGTAGATGGGCCTTACACATTCATGTAAAATCAGTCTGTAATTGTACCTGCACGGCAGAGCCAGAGCTTTTTCAACCTGGTGCTTATCAGTTAGCGGTGAGATTGTATCTCATGCCCTTGAAAAGCCCACAGATATATAGTTTGTGTTCATGCCCCCTGCTGTGTGTGTCAAAGGGCACAAGCACATTGTCTGTCTATGGCCCCTTTAAATTACACCTGGCATTAACATGCATTCCATGTCCGGATAACATCTGAATATTCTTTAGCTGGATTGTAGTTATCTCCACTTACCTGTGCAAAATTGAAAATGGCACATAATGCATCAGAGGCTATGCTAACAAAATGTTACCTCATTTACCAGATTTGAAAAGCATTGGGGGATGATTCACAAGGCTTCTCATAATTTTGTCAGATAAAATAATATCTATCTATTGCTTGTTTTGGATAGAAATTGGCCAGTCACACTTCACTTTTTGTTCTGTTGAAACACAAGCTCAAGCGAATTTAGCTGTGATCCAAAGTTACGACTGACCTGCAATTTCATATCACATGAAGACATGTGACCAACAGAACTATATATCATGACGATCATGACGTAACAGCTGAATTAAAAAAACACAAACTTTGCTGCATTACAAGAAAGTGAACTTAAAAGTTGATTTATTCTATTTGTTATATGTTGAATTTATGTCTTTAAAATTTTTTTATATAACATGACCATTGTAGTATCCAAAGAAATGTTGCATGCTCAAATGCTGGTGTGACCGCTGCTTAAAGGATGCTTATAAGGATTAGAAGTGAAGAAAAACGAAAATAAATTTCTTTAAATGCTGAATTTATGCATCACGTAAAAAAATTTTTATGACGGTCTGTTGGATTATTAGAAAATAATGCACAAGGTGGTAATACACGTTGTTTTGGAATTAGCAACGGAGGCGTGAGATAATATGCATAAGAAAGTAGTCCTGCGCTCTAGTGAAAATTCCACAACATCATTTTAGAGCTAGTAATGGATGCTTTAGCCATTGATAGCAGTTAATAATGCAGTTATTAGAGGGAGAGAGATTAAGCATGTTTGAATTACCTAAATCTGTGCATCTCTCAAAAGTGTTCCGCAGCAGCGTCTCTACTAATAGCAAAACTGTTCGTTTATCTGCTTTAAGAACAGCGCTGTTTTTACCTATAGTGAGAAATGTCATGTAGCCTACTGTAGTTTTTAAGTTGTTAAACTAATTTACTGATAAAATTGTCAGTTGACAACACGTTTCTGTGCAAGTTTGTGTTCGTACTGTATGTGTGTGCATTTGAGTGAGAGAGAGAGAGACGGGAGAAAGAAAGTAGGCCTATGTGCCACTAATGAAACACAATTTTGTGGCAAAAACATGGAAATAATTTGTCATTTTTATCCTCGACCTCTTGTTTACTATATTATTTGCTTGATCAGTGTCGTTGTGGGTTTTGGTTCTTTTGCTGTTGTAATCTGTAAGGACCTTTTGAAATAACTGAAATCGTTTGGCGAGTGATATGGAACTGTAATGCGGTCAAGACCTGCCTGGAACTACTTTAGCTGTGCGTTTCCCTGAAACCGATTGCATACCTTAGATTACATTTGTCAACCAATCAGATTCAAGCATTCAACAACCTCGTAGTATAAAACATTATAATTTAGAGTAAGAAAATGGATGCTCATTGGTATTTTATATAGATTACAAAATAATGAGCAATAAACAGATAAACAATTAAAAATGAAGATAATGAAAGACACATTACAGGAAATCCAGAACAACACTAAACCATAAAATAAAATAAATAAAATATACATTTTGATACATCACAGCACACAGCCTGACATTTTGATAATTCTGCTATTTTACCAAAGCTATCATTTGTTTTGCTGGATCACAAGAGCTGAGTTAAATATTGGACATGTCCAATACAGAAGAGTTGGGTAGTTCAATCATCCCATATTGTGTGGTCAACTTTGTTACAGTAATATAAGAAGGGAGCCCAAATTTTGTAAAAGACTTTTAGTTTCTCTTTTATGACATAAGTGAGTTTTTCCAAGGCAAGGTTGCTAGTCATTTCTTTAAACCACTGACTAGAGCAAGGTCCTTGGGTCTCCTTCCATTTGAAAGCAATAGCACGTTTGGCCTGGAGCAAACTAAAATCAATTAGTTTGTGCTTTCTTGCATTCACCTCAAGATTTACTGGGTATATATGAAACAGACAAAATTTGGGTGCAAGAGGGATATTTACTTCAGTCAGTTTACCAATCATAAATACAATCTCCTTCCAGAATCCTTGTATCTCATTACACTCCCATATACAATGATAAAGGGTACCAACTCCTTGTTTGCATTTTGAACAACACCTGGATCTGGAATATTAGGATTCAATTTATGTAGTTTGACTGGGGTGATGTATGTCCGCAGAAGCCATTTATATTGGAGCAATTTACTCCTAGTATTGATGCTGTGATTTTGGGCAAATAAAACAAGATTCCATCCACTCTTCTTTCGAAATGTCTTCCTGAAGATCATTCTTCCATGTTGTTAAATAAGACAGCAAACTCTCTTTTGTACCCCTCTAAAAGTATATTATAAAATAATGACAGATTGCCCTTGTCCCTTAAATGTTTTAAAGTGTGCTTTTCTACAGTTGACAAAGGGGGTTCTGAATAATTTTTAATTTCAGAATGTATAAAACTTATTTGTAATTTTTAATTTCAGAATGTATAAAACTTATTTGTAAATATTTTAAAAATGATATCCCTCAGAAACATTTTTTCTCATCAGTTGTTGAAATGACATCATTGTACCTTCCTCGTATAAATCTTTTACTTGACTTATTCCCTTATACATCCAGTTTTCAAATCCCTTATCACTTCTACCCGGTGCAAACTTTGTGTTACCCCAAATTGGTGACAAACCTGACATTGTAATTGCTTCATCTAGAAACTTGTGGGCTTCATACCATAATAAAATGGTATTCTAAGGAAAGGATTGTGCTTAGTTTTTTTTTTGAGCGCTTTAATTGAAGAAGAGTAAAGATACATCTTTAATGGAATCATTATTCCATTTTTTTCTGTATCTATCCACGCTGGAATGTCCGTATCTAAGAAGTAGTACATAGCAGAACAAATTTGAGCTGCCCAATAGTAAAGTTTTCTATTTGGTACTTTAAGCCCTCCCTGTTCGTATGGTAGATAGAGTAAGGAGAGACGTAACCGAGGACGTTTGTTATTCCATATAAATCTTGCAAATGCTTTCTTGAGTATAGCAAAGAAGGACGCTGAAAGAGGAAGTGGAATTGACTGGAAAAGGTATAAAAATTTAGGTAGGATCGACATTTTTAAGATACTTATACGTCCAATAATAGATATTGGCAATACATTCCATCTCTCGAGTGAGTCCATAACTTTCTTTACTAATGGGTCGTAGTTCATTGGAATAATTTATTTTATGTTTGGGGTTATCTTAATTCCTAAATATGTAAAACCTTCAGGAGAACTGGCGAATTGCCTGGAGATCGGACCGTTACTTCTTTCATCACCATTCAGTAATAGCAAGGCACTTTTATTATTATTAACTTTGTAACCTGAAAACTCTCCAAATACAGTTAGTATATTATTAAGTGCTTGAATAGAAGGGTCTAGATTTGTAAGAAATGCCACAATATCATCTGCAAACAAAGGTAAACGATGTTCCCTCTCACCTATTGTTATGCCTTTTATTTCAGAACTACTCCGGATTGCCATTGCAAGGGGTTCAACTGCAAATAAAAGTAACAGTGGAGACAATGGACACCCCTGTCGTGTAGTCCTGTCGTGTTAACCTCTACTTAAGTTAAAGGGTTTTGAAATTTGGTTATTTGTTATTATTTCTGCCTGTGGATCACTATAAAGGAGCCTGACCCATTTAATATACCCATCACCCAGCCCAAATCTCTTAGGTATACCCATTCAATCCTGTCGAATGCTTTTTCCGCGTCCAACGACAGGATTGCATGGTCCTTGGCATTTGACTCTACGTATATTATGGAGGGCTTGTCTTCCAAGCACAAACCCATTTTGATCATTCATTATAAGGTTCGGTATAAATGTTTCGATTCTCTTTGCTAGGCATCACATGACATTAAAGATATGGGCCTATAAGATGATTTTTCATTAGCTGGTTTGCCTGGCTTTAATATAAGGGTAACTAGTGCTGATCATAATGATGGGGGGTAGCATTTCATTTTCAAATGCTTCGTTGAACATTTCAAGCAAGTGTGGTAAAAGTTTATCTGCAAACTTTTTATAAATGTCCATTGGGATACCATCAGGTCCAGGAGCTTTTCCACTACTCATGCCCTGTAATGCCTCTGAGAGCTCTTCTACGCTCAGATTTCTCTCAAAGTCACTTCTTGTCCCCTCTGATAATTTAGGAAAATTAAGTTTATCAAGAAAGCTGTCTTGCCCTTCGGAATTGTTAGTGTATTCAGATTTGTACAGATTTTCATAATACAATTTAAAATTATGATTTATTTCCAATGGGTCTACAATATTCACCCCATTCTCTAACGTTAACGAATTGATGGTTCTATCTGTTTGTATTTTTTTAATTCTCCATGCAAGCAACTTTCTGGGTTTTTCTCCCTGATCGTAATAGGATTGTTTTAGCCACATTAACTAAGCTCTTAGCTGTTTAAGTACTGGTTAATTCATTGTATTGGGCTTTTAGTACAATAAGTTATTTTCGCTTTACAGGGTCATTGTTGCTAAAGAGGTGTTCCTCTGATACCTTAATTTGTTTTTCCAGATTTTCTAATTGTGTCTGATATTTTTTTTATCTATATCTTGTATAACTTAATATCTCCCCCCTGATATAGGCTTTGAAGGCCTCCCATTTGATTGAAGCACTTGTCTGATTTGTATTAACTAGAAAGTATAGGTCTATTTTGTCATCCAGAAATTGAACAAAGTCAGGGTCCAGCAGCCAACTTGCTTGAAATCGAAATCTGGGAGGGGAAGATACAAGATTGTCCATTTGAAGTGTAAAAGTAATAGGGGCATGGTCAGATAGTAATATACTGTCGTACCAGCATTTACCTACTTTTGAAACTAAGCTGTTAGAGATTAAAAAATAATCTATTCTCGAGTATGTTTTGTGTGTGTTTGAGAAGCATGAATATTCTTTTTTACTTGGGTTAAGATACCTCTATATCTCCACTAAATTCAGATCAGTTATATACTTTATGATAATTTTTTTAGATTGTTGATGGGTATTATCTATTCCTGAAGAGCGATCGTACATTAGGTTTAATACACAATTAAAATCTCCTCCAATTACATAATGTCCGGGAAATGATGATATTGTGAGAAAGAAGTTCTGATAAAAGGAAGGGTCGTCTATATTAGGAGCATATATATTTATTCGATTAATTTGTGTTGACAAGATCGCACCATTAAGAACTATGTACCTCCCTAGCGGATCTATATGTTGCTGTTTTAACTGAAATGGAACAGATTTGTGTATGAGGATCATGACTCCTCTAACTCGAGAGGTGAAAGAGGCATTAAAAACCTGACCTGGCCATCTCTTCGTGACCCTACTGATATCTTCTTTTATTAAATGTGTTTCTTGTAGAAAAATGATATTTGATCCCATTTGTTTCAGTCGACCTAATACTTGTTTAAGTTTTACCAAGTTATTTAGTCCTCAAAAAATATATTGATTCCTCTACAACCCACACTCCCACCCCCGCCCCCCATACATTCCCCCAAACGGAAAGCATGGAAATACCCCCCAATTACCAACTTTGGTTATGAAACACGGTTGATCCATATAACATGGAGCAACCTTTTGCAGGCTTTCTATCGTTATTCACCCCTCTGTGCTCACAACCAAATACCGAACAAAACTGGACCACTAACATAATTAAAATTACTCTTCCACCCTCATAGAACATAGGCACAACTTAAATTCGACTTTTGTCCAATTATTCGTAAACTTATAATGAAATTAACAATGTATTAAACTACACTTAAACAGGCACAGTAGTTTGCAGAGGTATCCCAGTTCTTTAATACATATATGAACATATTGTCACATAAACTGGACCACTCCGAACTTTACCTTTGTTTAATAAACATGGGAATTAAGTCCTGTTAAGACTATACTTGCCTATGGCGTTTAAGTTGTGGTACGCAATGACCGTATGAAGTCCTCAACCTCCGATACCGATTTAACAATGTGGCATTGATCGGAGTGCGTAACAATCAGGTGCGCTGGGTAGAGCATACCGTAGCGGATTTCCATGCCTCTAAGATGGGCCTTCACTCCATCGGACTGGCGTTGCCGCTGGCGCGTCTCGGCTGACAGATCCGGGAACAGGCTGATCCGTTGTCCTTCATATCGTAATTCCTTCATTTTCCTAGCTGCTCTCAAAGCTTTCTCCTTATCCTGGTAGTTCAAAAACTTCATCACTATCGCTCTTGAGGTCGCCGGACGATTTGGGTTAACCTGCCCTACCCGATGAGCTCGTTCAATGACAGGTGCGGAACTGAACGTGTCGTTCAAAACCCTGGGGAGCAGGCCTTCGATGAAGGCGCACATGTTAGATCCTTCTGTTTTCTCGGGCAGGCCGACTAATCTCAGGTTAGAACGCCTTCCGCGGTCCTCCAGATCTTGCACTTTGTTTCGTAAAAATTCAGCTGTTTCTTCGAGTTTTTTTACTTTGTGTTGAAGGGTTGAGACGTCCTGTTCGGTTTGTGCGATTCTCTCTTCTGCCTCACCTATTCTTTGCGACTGTGATAGTAAGTTTGATTTTATGCCGTTTATAGCATCGAGCATGTCAGTTGATTGTTTTGTAAAGTCAGCTTTCAAAGACTGGATTGCGCTGAGGATGTCATCGTTTGTTGCCGTATTAAGTACAACTTGTGCCTCCGTTAGCTTTTTGCTTGCTAGTTCCACGGTTTCCTCCTCCACCTGAACAGACGGCTTCGAATGGTGTCCAGATTTGATGGTTTTTGGTGGCATTTCGTCCCTCAAAACTTATAAATGACTTCCAAGTACTTTTAAACGAGATATGGTGGTCTTTCTAAGGATTTTTGTGAGTATTTAGTTGCGAGCCTAACTCATGCGACTGTTCAGCTGCATGTCATACCCGAAGCACAACTTTAGGTAATTTACAGTAAATGTAGTTAAATCAGTTGTATATATGTACACATATTTATACACAACCAATACTGTTAAAAAAGGAAAGAGTACAGATATATCATGCATCCCTAGCTCTACACATTAATATTTACACCTTTGTCAAAGGTTGTCAGAATCCACCCCTGACCACCTCCAAAAGTTTTACATCACAAAAAATGGAAACTGGTGCGTTTTTTCCCATGGTTAGGTTCGTTTAGGCATGTGAACATGGCAATCGCGCTCAGATCTGCACCAAAACAATCACTCCGAGAATGTCTGAACAAGGTGGTCTCGGGCCGATTCCAAACGAATTCTGGGGTGGTTCGCTTGAGGTGTGAAAGCAATACGACCCAAAAAACTGTCTCCGACCCCTGACCAACGAACCACCAATTCATAGTGGGAAATGTTCTATATATATATATATATATAGCAGTAGTGTCTGATTCTGTGAGTGAGAACATTAATTATCACAGTTAAAAACCAAAAGAGTACCTTTTCATCTGGGTATATTCACACCTGTCTTGTTTGGTTCGATTGAATCAAACTCAAGTTCGTTTCCCTCCTTGGTGCAGATCTTTTGGGCAGGTGTGAATACACCAATTGCACTTGGGTGCGGACCAAACACCCATACCGCGACCCAGCTAAAGGTGTTCTCGGTCCGGTTCCAAACGAACTCTGGTACATTCAAATTTCTGTCCACTGAATGAATGACCTTAGCACACGTGTGGTTTTGTTTACAAATTTTGGTTCACTTGCAAAAAGGGCAGTGTGAAAGCGAACCACACCAAACAAAAAAACAACAACATTGTATTTGGTCTGGACCAAAGCAAGTGATTTCCTGGTCTGAATAGAGAATGTTGTGTGAGAATGCTGTCCCGATGAAGCTGATTCCTGCTCTAGCTGGACTATAACATTATCGTCTTGACCATGGTCTTGACAGTAATCCTCTTGACAGCGCTAACAGATACTGAGAGAGAGAGCGCATTTGAATTTGCTGCAGTACAAAGTATATCATTTAACAGCAGGAATGATGGCTACATTCGTAGTGTTTGCGTGTGTCTCGACAGTTACAAATAAAGCTGCAATAACCTGTCAATTATCTTGATGGATGATGCAGAGCAAACACTGACCAATAAGAGGACAGTTACTCGCGTGTGACTTTCGTGAACACATTTTGGTACTACGCTTTGAAAGGTTGCCTTGTGAAAGCGAACCAAACCAAGAAGAAAATGCCACATTGCAACAAATTAAGTCAGTGTTTCGGAACAAAACAAACTATCTATAGATGTGAAAACGTAATACTAAGTGTAAAGCGGGGCCTATCTGTCTTTGTCTGGTAAAAAAAATAATAGAAAGACCATTTCTGGGTAGCGCTGTGGTGCAAAAACAGTGTATCACAACAAAAAGCAGGGTTTGTTTTAGATTCTCTGTGATGCAAGCCAGAGGATGGTTTCATGTGAGCTCAGTGGCAGTGTATTTTTTGTCTGTGTGTGGAGTTAAGAACTCTGCTATCAGCCATACGCCCCACTAGTCACTGTCTCCAGGCTCTTCTAAGAGAGAGAGCGAGAGAGAGAGAGAGAGAGAGAGAGAGAGAGAGAGAGAGAGAGAGAGAGAGAGAGGAACTCTGTGAGAGGAGTGTCTGTGGAAACACTCAGAATATAACACATTGCTAATGCTAATCCCTCAGCCTGAGGATTCCCCCAAATATGTATCCCCATTATGCATGCAAGAGAGGGAAAGGAAGAGAGAGAGAGGGAGGGAGGGAGGGAGGATATGATATGGTGAGTGAGACATTCAGTATGCTAATGAGGTTTAGGCCATTCAGTTGCAGTAATAAGCCAGATCAGTTTTAATATGTAAAAGCAATGTTAAAAATTTATATAAATAGTATTTCAAGCTTTCAGGGAATGTTAATGAAGCAAATTAGTTTTTCAAATTCATGTTTTTATATTTGACATATTAACCTGTTTCTATTTTTTTCTTAAGAAAATCTCGCTGGAACTAGTAGGTCATCCAGGTACTTTTCGCCTACTGTTTTATGTACTATGAATTCGGATATACTACTCCGCTCACATACTGTACTGTTTTTTGCCTATTATATCGTATGACTGTAAGTAGGCATATTCAGATGCAGAGAGTCACTTGTCACCATAATGTAACCTGCAGTAAGAGTTACAAATTCTCCACCACAGACTGGTGTCACGATCGGTGGCTGGAATGAACTGCACGACGAAAGGAATATAAAGGAATTATAATAACTATAACAGTCTTTAATGAATCCACAAAGAATACTCTGGAGATAAATGTAAACACCTTCAACACAGGCAATACCGGACAAAGGAACAGAATGATACTCTGAAAAACATGGGGAGTGTAATCATGGTGAACAGAAACAGGTGTGTGACGGAAACTAATTAACAGCCAGGGAATCTAAGGCTATGTCTACGTTAATCCGGAAACATTTGAAAACGCAGTTTTCGTTTTAAAACGCTCTCCGTCCACACTAGCGGACGTTTTTCAGGCGTTTTCCGACGTTTCAGTGTGGATGAGAAACTTCTAAATTCACCTTACTGCACATGCGTGATACCTCACAAAAGCTTACTGATACAGATGGAAAAATAAATAATAAAGTGATCTCGCAATTCTTCTAACAGGATAATTTTATTTACCAAAATATCTCACCATTCACTGATCGCACTCAGTCACCATATGTTTGGTCTAAAACACGACTGCTCTCCTGTATTGCAGGACAGCAAATGTGAGTACAAACTAGTGTGCAAGAGTGTGCAAACTAACATATTTGAGCAACAGTGTAAAAGTGAATCGCACATAATTAACAGGCACAATACCGGTAAACATGAATATCTATTGGTACAACATGGGTCATGACTAACCTTATGTCATCGTTTTCAAATACCTCTAGATTCACAGTCCACACTACAACGCGAAAACGGCGTTTTCAAATGTATCCGCTTTGGAGAGCGTTTTCCAAAAGCTGCGTTTTTGTTCACTTAAAACACTGTCTCAGTGTGGACGGAAGGCCAAAACGGAGAGAAAAATATACGTTTTCAAACGAAAACGTATTAGTGTGGACATGGCCTAAGGCAGGTAAAACAGCAACAGAACAAAACAGAACATATTCGTTACAACTAGACAGTCTGTCTGGAACCTGTAAACATGGATGAGTGGAGTATTACAAAACTCCCAGTGCTGTTGGGCTGTATATCAGCACTCAGCCAATCAAATTCAAGTACTGGAAGTAACATGAAATTCAAAATATTTACCCTACCATTCAAAAGTTTGGAGTTAGTATTTTATGTTGTTTTAAAGAAATAATACTTTTATTCAGCATTATATTGATCAGCAGACAGTAAAGACTTCTACATTTTTACAATAGATTTAACAATTCTAATAAATAAAGTTTTTTAAATGTACTATTTGTCAGAATCATGAATTTTTTTAATCTCAGTTTCCACAAAAATATTTAGCAGCACAACTGCTTTCAACATTGATAATACAAAGAAATGTTTCTTGACACGATATCAGCATATTAGAATGATTTCTGAAGGATCTTGTGACACTGAAGACTGGAGTAATGATTCAGCTTTGCCGTCACAGGAATAAATGAATTTTTACAAATAGTAAATTGTGATAATATTTCACGGTCAAATAAATGCAGCCTTGGTGAGCATGGGACTTCTTTCAAAAACATTTTTTTTACCTATACAAGACTTTTGAGCGATAGTGTTTAATGCATAATTCTTAAGACATTATTACATAATCCTCATTCTTTATTTTTGAAATAAACTTCAGTCATACACACATTTGCTGGTGTACTTTTAACAGCAGGAGCCTCCTGTACTCTGATTGAATCATAGGTTTCAGGTTTCTCTGACACGATTGATTTGCTGATTGAGACAGTGATCTACAGATTGTGGGACTGTTGTTCTGTTCAGTGACAGGTGAAGCATTGATGATTTTAAAAATCACTGTAATGGTTTAAATCTTACACAGATAATTAACAATCCTACTAGACCTAATGTCAGAAATCCTAATAGGGCTACTCTTATTGACGTGTTTTTGACAAACACACCGCATAAATATTCAAATGTAGGTGTGTTTGCTAACGATTTGAGTGATCACTGTGTTATTGCTGCGGTAAGAAATGCAAAAATCCCTAAGACTAAACCTAGAATAGTTTTTAAAAGAAACTTGAAGCACTTCTGTGAGCAAGCGTTTTTGCATGATTTGTCTAGCTTTGAATGGGATAGGATTTCGCTTATTGATAATGTGGAGCTTGCGTGGAAATTTTTTTATGAAGGTTTTATTAGAATTGTGGATAAGCATGCTCCCTTTCAGAGGTTAAGAGTAAAGGGACGGGATAACCCATGGTTTACTCCGGAGGTGGCTAATCTTCTTCGGCAGCGAAACCAAGCTTGGGCTAAAGCAAGACAAACTGGTACAGATTCAGACTGGCTCAGTTTTAGACAGCTGCGCAATCGTTGCACATTTTTTATCAAAAAGGCTAAATCAGATTTTTATTTAGCAGCAACAACAGAGAACCTAAACAATCCCCGTAAATTTTGGAAAGCATTAAAATCGGTAGGCACCATGAATTCTAATAATGAATTACCTCCGTATATTATCAATGATGAAGCCATTATATCAGAAAAGTCTGTAATGTTAGATTGTTTTAATAAGCACTTTGTGGAAACTGGTTCCTTGTTTGAGCGGCAGCGCCCTGTAGGAAATACAATCGTGACAAACTGTGTAAACTCATCCGCTCCACCAAGGAAATCCGGTGTGAGTGAAGAGGTATTTTGCCTAAAGCCTTTCTCTGTTGCGGAGGTGCAATCAGCACTTGTTGCCTTGGACTATAGTAAATCTCCTGGCCCTGACAGTTTAGAGCCTTATTTCTTGCGAATAGCTGCTAATTTTATTGCTAAACCAATTTCAATTATTTTTAATCTTACTTTAGTCTGCAATGAGATTCCAGTGATCTGGAAATCGGCCTATGTACTCCCCCTATTAAAGGGAGGTGATTCTGCCCACTTGGATAATTATAGACCGATTTCTAAATTATCAGTTTTAGCTAAAGTTTTAGAAACTCTGGTTGGTGCTCAGTTAAAGGACTATTTGGTTTCCAAACACATTTTGTCTGACCTACAGTCTGGGTTTCGAAGGCAGTACAGTACCATTACTGCTTCAATGAAGGTCATTAATGACTTTATTGAAGCGTTGGACTGTAAGAACACCTGTTTAGCTCTTTTTATAGATTTATCTAAGGCTTTTGATACAGTGGATCATTGCATTTTATTGGAGAAGCTACATAATATTGGTTTTTCTAACCAATCTGTTGAATGGTTTACCAATTATTTGGCTGATAGAACTCAGTGTGTTTATTTTGATAATCTTAAATCTGCAACATTGAATGTATCAAATGGTGTCCCGCAAGGATCAGTCTTGGGTCCTATTTTATTTACTATTTATATTAATAACTTGGGTAATGACATCCCGCAAGCTCATTTCCATTTTTATGCGGATGATACCGTTATCTATTGTAAGGCTGCAACGTTACGTCAAGCTTTTTCAAATTTACAATCTGCTTTTAACCTTGTGCAGGCACAGCTCTATCATCTTAAATTAGTTTTAAATGTAAAAAAAAACTAAGATTATGCTTTTTTCAAAATCTAAGAAGGTTCTTGAGAGTCTTCCAAGTATTTCTACTATTCATGGGGAGCAGATTGAGCAAGTCAAACTGTATAATTACTTGGGTATATTAATTGATGATCAGCTCTCTTTTAAGTTGCACATTAATAAATTGGTACAGAAGCTCAAATTAAAAATAGGATTTTATTTTAGAAATAAAGCCTGTTTTTCTTGGAAAACCAGGAAGAGATTAGTTGCTGCAACATTTCTCACCGCACTTGATTATGGTGACCTGCTTTATAGAAATGCGCCTGTTAAATGTTTATCTTTGTTGGATACTGTCTTTCATAGTGCACTAAGATTTGTGACTGGATGTAAAGCGTCAACACATCATTGTACATTGTACAAATTGACAAACTGGCCTTCATTATCTGTGAGGAGGCATATTCATTGGCTTACGTTCATTTACAAGTCTATGTTGGATATGCTCCCATCTTATCTTTGCACTTATATGTCTCGCAGCACCTGTTCTTACAATTTGCGCTCTGGTAATTTGTATTTGTTGACTGTACCTAAGGTCCGTACAGAGCTCGGTAAGAAGGCCTTTAGTTTTGCAGCACCATCCACATGGAATACATTGCAGATTGATTTGAAGTTGCAAGATCTGATTTCTCTTGGTCTATTTAAACAATACATGAAATCTTTGGAACTGGATGCTATAAATTGCTGTCACTGTTTTAATATGTAATTATCAATAGTTAGTGTTACAAATTCTTAGCATAAATTAAGTGTACTTTTAGATAGTCTAATGTCGATGGTTTATGTTGTTACGTGTGTTTGTTGTTTATTGTGCACTGTCAATACACTGTCATTTTGGCCAGGTCTTTCTTGGAAAAGAGGTTTTAAATCTCAATGAAATAACCTGGTAAAATAAAGGTAAATAAAAAATAAATAAATAAAGCAACGGAAGGAGCAGATGGCTCATGCCCATGTCCCATTCTTATTGCTCAGCGTGAAAATCTGTCATTAGATCATCTCCGGTCCATAAAGCCCTGCTCTTATTTCTTTTTAGTCGTGTTGTCATACGACCCCATTAAAAGTCTTGTATTCAAAATCTCAAAATTTGAACCTAGAAAAAATTCAACTCCTCATAAAATGAAAATATGTAAAATAATAATTTTAGATGTTAGACATTTCATTTTAATTAATTTAATTAATAAAAAAAAATCAATTCAACATTCACTCTTGTTGTGCTGATAATATATGTAACATTTTTTTGTGGTCTAAGACTTTTGAACTCTACTGTATTTAAACACTTTTTTTTTGAACGGCAGATCTTTTTCTATCCTTCTTGCTGCACGTGAAGTTTTTATTTAGCTTGACCTTTTCTCTTTGATGATCTAAAAGGCTTCACTCTGGTTCTTGAGGATTTTATGTCAGAAAGCCCAGGTAAGAGAGGAAACTCAAGCCTCTCTGTGGGAGCTGCTTCTCGCTGCTAAATGAGATGGCTTCATTACTTTAGTGCTCTGTACTCAAAACTATTAGAGTGGTCAGTGTTCAGTGGCTTTCCTATTAGACTTCAGATTAAATCTACTTACATTGCCTTGGTCGTCTAACCGTGTGTACACAGGCCAGGCTTCACCACAGGAGTTATGGAGAGGGAGATGTTTTCACCAACCAATTAATCACATCTCTAGAGTACATGGTTTGGAAATAAACAACCCCCAAAGCCCTCAATCTGGAGACTAATTCTTTCCTCAACAGATGGCAGGACCTCGTAAACACATTTTGAGGGAAGCTTTGAGCAAACCTTTGCATTGAGGAAAGCAACTTTGAAATAGATAGCAGCATAGATGTACAAATGTGACGGCAGTTAGCTAAGAATCCACAGGTGTTTTTCTTCACCCTTTAGCTCATTGACTGATGGAAAAGTATAATTTTAGAAAGGGAAGGAGCATTTTTGGCAACAAAAAAAAGTATGACCGTGAATCTTTGGGTTAGCAGTGAATCGATTCAAAAGTGATTTTTGCACATTTTAAACAATTTTACCTAATTTAGGAGCGTTTCCTTAGAGGAGGCTAGGGAGCCGGTCCCTCCTCAAAAATTTTGACTAGAAAATGACCTATATTGTAAAAATAAAACAACACAAATATTACAAAATGTCCAACAGCGACACCCGCAGGTAAAGTTACAGTGGGACTACAGTGGGGAGGGGCGACATGTCTCTTTTGCCTCCCCTGAGCCCATTGATTTTTACTGGGGGGTAATTGAAAATGAAGGGGGTAAAGTAACATGAGGGGAGGCAATCAACCTCCATCGCGCTATGATTGGTTATGAATGGATACGATTGCTTTGTTTGATAAATTCCCTCCTCTTGATTGCGTGTTTGTGAATCAGTCTGAATGAACCAAATCATGGCGTTAATGGGAAGACTAATTAAATGTAAACAACTCAGCCACTTAGAAATTACTGCGATCATGTCAAAATCAAACTTGAGATGGCCTGAAAATATATGTATATATATATGAAGAATGTTCAAAATGGGTAAAATGCAGCACTCCTCATCACTGTCACTTTTTACCCAGTCGTCCAATCACAGTGGAGGAGGGGTGGGACAAGTGCCACACCGACCAACTGTCACATTCTGCTAGTACAATGTAGTAACACTTCGGTAGATATTTCGTATCATAACAACACAAGCAAAGTGTCTCAACTGAAAAAACGCTGCGCTGCCAATACCCTCTCACAGCTAAGTGTTTTCAGCTGGCTAAAAATAAGTGTAATACATAACACACATTTAAAAACCCGAACACTTGCTTCCTCATTTTAGAACATCACTGCACACCACTGTAGAATATATTTTAAATACTGAACATTAATGATTTGCAATGCATTAAAGGGGTCATGACATGTTTTTATTTTTATTTTTATTATGTTCCCTTAGGTGCAACAATAGTATTGCTTTTTTTTTTTTGAAAACAAACTTTTAAAGTTTCGTGATTTATGACATTTTCCCACCCTGTTCTCATCCTCTCATTCAAACAGTCTGTTTTGGAGGTGTTTCCCCTTTAAGAGTTCAGTGTTAACGGCCACTGTTATGATTGGCTAACGTCAGTACTTATGCATAAATTATTAATGCCCTCTAGTCAGAACATGTGCGGATTCTGCGGAACTGTTTACAATAGTAGCGGGTGCTGCCGATTGCTGCGTGTGAGGCGATGGCTCTTGCAATGATTCAACTATATATGTTTGAGCCAGAATCAGATGAGGAATCAGAAGGAAATTAACCATCACCACAACAACTACGAATGGATCAGCCCGTGTCCACATGGAAAGTTTGAAACTATTTTGAATGAATATGTCTTTTGTAACCCGAGGGCCGAGACACTTGAAAACGGGTTATTGTTGCGTAATTATCCTATAATTTGTTAGCAACTAATTTCAATGAAATGATAAGGTGTACCACAGACAAAATGCATGCACAGGCCATATTTGAAGATGCAGCATTGATATGGCAAATTTGTAATTTTGTATCTCATGTAGGCCTACTAGAAAGGCGACATTTTCAAAATTCGATTATACGACGGTGATAATGATTGAAACTAGAATTAACGTTTTAAAAGGTTTTAAGATTAAATACATTACTTACAGTTGTTGGGCCTAGAATAGTCGGCACGGCCTGATGCGTAAGCAAAAGTTTTCTGGCAAAGCCAGCATTGTACTGCGTTTTGTTCTCAAAACAGTCATCCATGAAATGCAGAGAACACACGCTTAAATAATCACTGCCGTGAATGGGATGTCCGCAAAAAATAAATTGCATCCATTTTTCCCTGATGTTTGGATCTTTAGGCAGTGTATTCAAACATGTAGTTTGTCCACAGCCAGGAACAGCACATCTGCGTGGCATCGCAACCTTGTAAACAGACCCACTCGCTTCACGTCGACTGAACACATGTGCGCGTGACAATGATGCGATGATGCGAAATGAGACGTAGTTGTCTTTCGCTGGAGGCGGTCATATGCAAACGACTGGTACATCACTTCGTACCGTGACGACGTCACTTCGTACAAAGGATCTAGAACGAGCTGTATTTAGAGCTTGATTAAATAAATGGTTTGTTTATAATGGGGAGGACGTCTTAAGCTATGAAACTTGCAGGAGGTTTTAATTACAAAGACCTCTTAAATACCAAAAGATCAAGGCAAATTTGGTTTCTCATGTCATGACCCCTTTAAATTATTGCCATTTTAAACTGATTATTGAGCAACACAATGTACCAAATTAATTATTACAAACTATGAAGGAAAGAAGATTTGTAAATTATAAACTCTCATTCAAGCTTTTTGTTTTTTTGCCCATGCTTTCGAAATGTCATAAACTGTATGGCTGTGAAGCACTGCCCTGGTTCTCTATGAAGTGTTGAGGTGGTCACTGTGGGAATACTTAGACGATGACTCCAACCCACTTGAGTGTTCGAAGAAAATGGAAGAGATCAAATACCCTTTATCTCACTCAAATCGGCAATGGCTTGAAAGCCATCAGTGACGCCTTCAGATGCGTCTACAGGGAGACAGGCAGGATATAGTTAGAAGAGAAGAGAGAAACCAATTCCCACTCATTTTATTTTCTGAGTTTGCACAAGGATGGTTAGAAAATCAAACGGATGATAGAATCTGTCTTAGTTACATAATCTGTGAATAGGTGTGGATTCCTGTAGAATTACACAAGTTGACCATGCTATTGACTAGTTTAAGGGTGGGTTCACACTTGTAGTTAGGTTCTCTTCGTTCTTTTGGTCTGGACCAAAAAAATAAATATTTAGTGTTTAGTTAGATAGTCTTGGTTCACTTAACAATCAAGATACAAAATAACATGTATATTGTGTGACAGAACTTACTGAACATCCAAAACAATTCTGTGCGCTGGGCTAAATGCTCTAGTTGCATGTGCGTACATAAGGTGGTATTTTTACCAACTCACGAAGAGCTTAGAAAATAAGGTGTCAGGCTTGTTACTGGAACAGCTCCTGGAATTCCTCCTTTACTAAGATCTGCTGCAAAAAAAGACAGTGGTTCCGACGCCTGCACTGATCTGTAATGGGCAACATTGCCACTATGTCGAGAAAAAACAGGTATGCTTGAGCATTGTATTCTTTTTTGGGTCGCGTCTTGTGATTTCATGTCCTGTTTTTAGTTAGTTTAGATGTATTTGGTCCATGTTGCGTTCATAGTTCACCATCGCTTGATTGGTGCACACCAGGGTTCAGATGGCAGCGCTCACACTTATTCAAATAACCCGCATTAACAGAGCAATCGCACCATAGTTAGTTTTAAGTGTTCCAAGTGTGACAGTGATCACAGACATTTCTCAAAATATCTTTATTTTCCAACCTCTATATATTCTTTTATGTTGAGCTGATGAGGGTGAATTTTTTATTCTTTGTTAATTGTGAAGTTTGTTAATTGTTAGTTCATCATCATCACCATCATACCCCATACATGTATTATTGTTAACAAATTTAATCTTATTGTAAACTATAACCAATCATTCAATCACGCGGTTCTGCTGTAAACTATTAATATGGATTTAAAGCATACATGCCAACCCTCCCGATTTTTCCGGGAGACTCCCGAATTTCAAAGCCCCTCCCGAAAATCTCCCGGACCGACCTTTCTCCCGAATTTCTCCCGATTTCCACGAGGACAACAATATTGCTACACCATCCGTCACTGGGCGCCGTTTCAGACCGAACAATAATAAAAGTTACACCTCGAAGTCAAGCGCGGCGATGGGCCAGTCTCAAATCGCACACTTCATGAGCACTCTCGGTCTTGTGGACTACAATGGCTGCCGCGTGGCTGCCGCGTGCGCGTGTCCGTTAAGTCCGTGAGACCGCAGTGTCTCTCATTTGTCATTTTTAGATCTCAGAAGGGTGCTCGCGAGCGCCCCCAAGTGGTCGATTTGCGCCCTTGATGCACTTTTGCCGAGCCCGCACTATATATGAACCCCCCCCTTTTGAATATCTCCCTAATTCTGATGTCTCAAGGTTGGCAAGTATGATTTAAAGAGTGATGAAGTGATTTGTTAGTATTGGTTTGAATATATTCTTAGACCCAGATAACTTAAAAAAAAAAGAAGAAATTAATGAGTTTATTTTCTCCTTAAGGAGCTTGTTAATTTAATGGTCTAGGATAATGAATGGAAGATATCGACGTTGTCTAATTAATCCTGCTCGCTCAGGTTCTAGACCTTATTTGAAAAATATGACAAATGTTGGCAATATGTAAACCAGGCCTTGGCTAAAACTATTCTAATATGGTGATTAGAAATGAACCATTAAAACAGATTGCATTTCCCATATGCATGGATGGGCCTGCTTTGGCAGATAGCTGGATGCAGAGAGAGAACACAAGACTGGATGCACTTTTATCATAAAGCAGTGCTCACTTTGCAGAGATAATTTTCTTATCGTGAGATGATGGTTTTGGCAAAAGCTTAATATTGTTTCTATATTATGTTTTGTACTGCCTAGTGAAGTTCATGAAAGTGAGTGGATGCAACATAGTTGCAACTTAATTTGATTTGTGAAAGGGAAGTTTACTTAATACATTTGAATTGAAAATTAGACTATAACTGGACAAATGGAAATCCAGATCCAGACTGACACCAGTGTTATTTTAGTATTATTTATACTATTATACTGTACATACTGTGGTGAAAAGGTATGTACAGTATAGCATTATTACTATTAATTAGTACTTATTATTGTCAGTGACATAAATGTTGTGTTTCGCAATGTTTGCTTCTTCAGTTGTTGTGGTGTTGTTGATTCACATTGCTTAGATTGTGCAGAGTAGTCAGAAAATGAAAACGATGCATTGTAAATGCTTATTTTTTTTTGGCCCTGGCACAAAATGACCAGCTAACATAATTTCACTAATCATATCATAAGCTAGGAAAGTGTGAACAAGTATTAGTCAAGATAAATAATTATATCATTCTGATTGGATTATAAGAGCAGGCTGATTGATATAAAAGGAAAGAAGTACTTCCTATCATTGTGTTCTTGTGTTAGCAATGGTTACCTCCAAAGAACGACAGTCATCTTCGCTTTGCATCAAAATGGCCTCACATGCAAGGAAATTGCTGCAAATAATATCAGAGCTGCAAATAATATCACACCTGAAAGAACCATTTTTTGGATCATTAAAACTTCAATTAGAGAAATTCAACTGCAGTAAAGTAATTAAGGCATCAGGACATCCCTATAGTGTCCAGCAAGCGTCAAGAACGTCTCTTCCTAAGGAAAGAAGAAAAGATGAATGTGCTATATAAGTGCTGTGTCGTACCAGTGAAGCATCCTGAGACCAGCCATGTGTGGGGTTGCTTTTCATCACAATTCTGCCCAAAAAACATCGCCATGAATAAAGAATGGTATCAAAACGTCCTGCAAGAGCAAATTCTCCCAACTACCCAGGTGCAATTTGGTGATGATCCTGTGCATTTTCCAGCTTGATGAAGCACCATGTCACAAGGCAATGGTGATAATGAAGTGCCTTGGAAATAATTATATTGAAATTTTGGATCTGTGGCCCGTCAACTCCCCGAATCTTAATCCCGAACCTGTGGTCTGTCCTCAAAAGACAAGTGGACTAGCACAAATTGTCAAGTTAAGTCACCTTCATTTATATAGCGCTTTTAACAATATGGACTATTTCAAAGCAGCTTTGGAGTGATAATAGGAAACTAAATTAACAGAGATTGTTTTGGCTTTACAGCAGCACCAGAATAAAGGTATTGGCCAGCTAAAGTTATTGATTTCACTTCTGTTGCAAAGATCATTAATTATTAATTTAAGGGCCGCTTTCACAACACCGTTCTAACAGAAAACCGAGTGAAATTCACCGAGTGGTCTGGGGTGTTCACTGATATGCTCACACAAAAATCGCTGCAAAAGAAAACAGGTTTTATCATAGTTTTTGTCCAACCCCATTGATATGTATATCTCTAGGGTAAGTGAGAAACATTGTTATAATACGAGGCAGAGTCTAATGGATATTTAAAAAAAAGCAGCGATACGATTCACGATACTGGTTTCATGATACGATTTTCTCACGATTTTTTCAACAAGTGATTAATTTAAGAAATTATAAATGAAAAAGTGTCCCTTTTATTATTTCTCAGACAAAATGCAGCACATTTCTTTTTAATTTTAAAATATATTTGTCAAATAAAAAAACTACATTGAAATATAAAAAAAATCCCTTCAAGGTTGTTTCAACTCTTTCTGTCTGTCTGGTCAAGAGGGTGGACACTGGTACCTTCGCACACTAAAGTAAAACACTATGTAAAATGAATACCACATTGAGAGGGGTTTTAATTTTGTTATAATTTGTATCATTTCACTAGCAAAAGTAAAAAAAAAAAAAAACATTTAGAAAATATGTGTTTAACGGTGCGTGCACACCAGTCTATGGCACACACTGGCACGGCGCGAGCGGAGCAAACCAAGCGTTTTCAGTTCATTCCTATGGAAGTTGAGCTTGGCTCACACAAGCTCTCAAGTTCCATGAATGAAGTGAAAACTCGCTAGTGACTCACTCGCTAGCTTCGCGCCATTGTGTGCTCGCTGCTATTGTGCCTGTAAAGCGAGGTTCACAACTTCAAAGTAGGCTACAGTAAACGCCCCTGCTGTTTAAAACATGTATCGCGATTCGTTTAACATTTTAACCGACTTGAATCGTCATACATTTTTATCGATTTTCAACCGGTTGCGAGTGAATTGTTACATCCCTAACCATTTGTCTATCTTCCTTTTGTGTGCCAGTTTCTCTAAACTTCTAAAAACCTTATTTCCTTTTGTTTTACTTATTTGGATATGAGACATTTGTACCAGTCACCCTGAGACTGTTTAAATGATACTTAACATAATACTCAATGATAATCATTCTCATTAAACCATATACACTCACCTAAAGGATTATTAGGAACACCTGTTCAATTTCTCATTAATGCAATTATCTAATCAACCAATCACATGGCAGTTGCTTCAATGCATTTAGGGGTGTGGTCCTGGTCAAGACAATCTCCTGAACTCCAAACTGAATGTCAGAATGGGAAAGAAAGGTGATTTAAGCAATTTTAAGCGTGGGATGGTTGTTAGTGCCAGACGGGCCGGTCTGAGTATTTCACAGTCTGCTCAGTTACTGGGATTTTCACGCACAATCATTTCTAGGGTTTACAAAGAATGGTGTGAAAAGTGAAAAACATCCAGTATGCGGCAGTCCTGTGGGCGAAAATGCCTTGTTGATGCTCAGAGGAGAATGGGCCGACTGATTCAAGCTGATAGAAGAGCAACTTTGACTGAAATAACCACTCGTTACAACCGAGGTATGCAGCAAAGCATTTGTGAAGCCACAACACGCACAACCTTGAGGCGGATGGGCTACAACAGCAGAAGACCCCATCGGGTACCACTCATCTCCACTACAAATAGGAAAAAGAGGCAATTTGCAAGAGCTCACCAAAATTGGACAGTTGAAGACTGGAAAAATGTTGCCTGGTCTGATGAGTCTCGATTTCTGTTGAGACATTCAGATGGTAGAGTCAGAATTTGGTGTAAACAGAATGAGAACATGGATCCATCATGCCTTGTTACCACTGTGCAGGCTGGTGGTGGTGGTGTAATGGTGTGGGGAATGTTTTCTTGGCGCACTTTAGGCCCCTTAGTGCCAATTGGGCATCGTTTAAATGCCACGGCCTACCTGAGCATTGTTTCTGACCATGTCCATCCCTTTATGGCCACCATGTACCCATCCTCTGATGGCTACTTCCAGCAGGATAATGCACCATGTCACAAAGCTCGAATAATTTCAAATTGGTTTCTTGAACATGACAATGAGTTCACTGTACTAAAATGGCCCCCACAGTAGGGATGGGCATTCGATTAAATTTTCTTTGTCGATCGTCGGGAGAATTAACGATCGACTATCGATTAATCATTAATATTTTTATATTCAAATTTATTATTTATTTAAATTTTTATAAATTAAAAATGCAATGAAAATACAAAAATACAGCGTGTTTTTCCTCGATTAGATCTTTATTACAAGATGATCAACTTGTGGCAGTTAAACTGGACGTTCGGTTAGGCTAAATTTGAAGATATAACGTTACAGTATGCGCTGCGGGAACCTGCAGCTGCGAGTTGGCGTTCTTAAACAGAGACCCTCGTTTGTTCCAAAATAATAAATAATAAAAAAATCATGTTAAACAATAACTTAACCAACAACATCATAATACTTAGATCTGACAGGTTTTGTCAAAATGTAACTCAAAACTATCCAAGGCACGGAGTCGAGAAAGGGTGAGAGAGCTAGATTAGCCTACCTAACAATCAATTAGGCTAGGCTACTTAAAGCCTCATAAAAAATAACTCACATACAACTTCTACACCAGTCTACTGATTTTTGTTGAGAAAGATAAGCATGTTGATGACATGATCTGGGGTCAGACGCGACCGCAACCTGGTGACCGTCAAGCCTTGTTTACACTTTCGCCTGGCTCTTCAGCACGAGTCTCTGCAGACTGCGCGCGCACCTCTCCAAACGGACGAGGCGTTTATACTCGACGCGCTCGAGTGTAAACCAGGCTTCAGTCCAGCCGCTGAAAACACCGCTCTGATGAGGGGACTGACATTGCCGGGATGCACAGGTACCTCCGCGCTAACATGACCAGCCCGGGGAACACGTTCACTTTCCACTCACACTACGCAACGCAGCAGCATTAGTTTAATGATAATCGATAACAACTGAACGTGATCGACGAAATTCTTAATGATCAATAATCGATCGTCGATTAATCATGCCCATCCCTACCCCACAGTCACCAGATCCTAACCCAATAGAGCGTCTTTGGGATGTGGTGGAACAGGAGCTTTGTGCCCTGGATGTGCATCCCACAAATCTCCATCAACTGCAAGATGCTATCCTATCAATATGGGCCAACATTTCTAAAGAATGCTTTTAGCACCTTGTTGAATCAATGTCACGTAGAATTAAGGCAGTTCTGAAGGCCGGAAAGGGGTCAAACACAGTATTAGTATGGTGTTCCTAATAATCCTTTAGGTGAGTATATATTCTAGTGTGAGTTTTAGATGTCCCTGAGAGAGGGGAAGAGGGGGGAAGTGAAATGTTAATTTCCAGCAAAGTCCTCTGTCTCATAGACCAGTGGTCAGGTCTCTCTTCAACCATTTTTTCCAGTCTTACACTAGCATCATGTTTGTCTTTTGGTATAATGACCTTTCGCCACACATAGTGTTACACAGGGAGCTGTTATCTCACCATTATACTGCTGTCCAGTGAGGTCTAGAGTAGAGACAGAGGACATTAGATAAAATCTAGACAGTATCCATGTTCGGACAGACTATATAACAGTATGTTATATATGAGTTTAGGCTTAATTATTGACAAAGCAATGCTGTTTTATGTCAAGAGACAATAGCCTTACAGCCAAAGCTCATGGTGTGCACTGTGAAACTAGTCAATAAAACAGCCCAGCCCTGTTCATTTATTACCTGTGAGATACAGTAATATACAGCGTCATTAAAAGGGCTAAGTATGGATTTCCCAAAACAGTAAGTAAAATGTAAATAGGATGTTAGTGTTGCATTATGTTTTGCAGTATTGTTATCTACATAGCACATACAAATCTTTGTAATCCTCAAAGTACTCATAATTCTGTCATATTTAATGTAAAGAGGCCTGACTGCAGATTAACTACCATCCATCCAAAGAGCCACAACTGTGAGTGAAATTTAGATTTAAATGATCCACTCCTTAAAATTATCCACATCATGTTTAGTAATTTTTAATGGACACACGGTCGGTAATCTCTCGATTTTGTTTACCCATTTCAATGCTATGTGACTTTTGAATTGAAATAAGAGTTTTTTTTTTTTATTATTAAAGAAATCTGATCCATATCTAGTAAACTGCAGTCATGTCTTTCATGGGAGGGAATCATCAACAATTCAATCTTTACACAAACTGGAATATTTTGAGACTCAAAAAAAAAATCATTGTGTTTCACAGTTGAAAGTATGAATTGGGTTGACTGTCAAAATAAAGATTTTAGAACAGCGTAAAAAGCTAACAAATTTAGCTTTGTCAGAATCAGAATCCCACCCAATGCTCAGACTTTACTGTTCTAACTAAAAAAAAAGTCGATTTCCTTTGTTCCTTTATTTCCCCAACTAAATTTGCATATTACCCTTTTACTTTAATGGTGTTTCTGCACTTGCCGGAAGAGTTCCTCCTTTTTACTGTATGTTGTGTTTGTGGTTTGTTTTGTTGCTTTCATTCTTCATTGCGTTGTGTGTTTTATCTACAGTATTTTCTCTCTTTTCTGTTGGATATATGTTGTGCTTTTGCATAGTAGCATTTATACAGCATGTCATCTGGACTAGATTTTGTTTAAATTAAATCATAATTCCCAGAACGTCTTTTGAGTGGGTTTTAATTGATTATCAGCAACATTGTGTCTTCTCCCTGATTTTGCTACTAAGAAAACCATTAAAAAATAGAATTTTTTATCTGAGTCAAAGCCATTTCTCTGTGCACAGAGCTTGTAAACTCTCTCTCTCTTTGTGCACACACAGTCAGTCCATGTCAGGTTGTTTTCCAGCTCCTCTCTTTTCAAGCTTCCAGTGCTCTTAATTGGATTTGCCAAGATGAAGGGTGACACAATTACACAGGCAATGGTAAATGTGCTCAAAGAAACACACCAATTTATTTTCCAATAACAAGATTTCGTTAAATGTAGTCTCGTTTTTTTGCATCCATATTAGTTATTTTCCATGAAGAAAAAAAGTGGACTGTTTACATTTATGTATTTAAATGGACAATCCATCTCACTGATCATTCATTCATTGTTCATACACTGTACAATAAGGTTCAGTTTGTTCAGATAAGTTATTGCTCTAGGTATCATAAACTAACAGCGAATAATACTCTTCAAGAATCCTGAAGAAATCTTTTACAGTTTCCACAAAAATATTAAGAAGCAATAGGTTTTCAGTAACGAATCACTAATTATGAACAATAGGAAAATAAACATTTATTATTATATGCTGTACAATGAAATGTTTGTCCATTATTCATTTGTGTTATCTAATACATTTACCTAATATTAGCAAATTGAACATTTTACTGTATTGTAAAGTGTTACTGATTCAGCTGTTCTTGAGTGATAGCTGTCCAAACACAGGTCTGTCTTCACCCACACTGTCAAGCTTTGAGACATCTAAATCCTTTGTGGATTTGTGAGAGTAAGTCTCCTCATTAAAGTGTCCTTTTGCATCCGATAGAGTAGACTGGAAGCCAAACTAACAGGAGGACGAATGTGCAGAAGACCCTGTTATTGTTGCATCTTCTACATTTAACTTTTTCATTGTTTCTTTAAATGCCAGACCACAGAGAACATGGTAATGTCTTGCGTCTCAGTAAGTTATGTACATAAGGTACATTCGGCAGCTTTGAAGGAGTTTTAATGGGGTAGGAAGAGCCATGTTTGTGTGTGTAAGAACTGTTCTCCTCGTTGGGCTGTTTTTAGAGGCACACAGTTTGAGTTGGGTGAGGTCCAGACTCTCTTAGGACAAGCATGAATTTCCGCCATTCATCGTTTATGAATGATGATTACCATCAGCTAAATTTAGTGCTGTGTGTGTTTTCTCTCTAATGCATCCTCACTGTTTCTAGAGCTTTTTTCAGTTGGGAGATCCCCAGATGGATCCGATCCCCACAGCTTGCTTTAACTCAAGCACATCCCGTGAGCTGGTTATGCAGGTCCGCAAGTTTTATTTGGATATGGGAAATGGGAAAACACCAGAAGCTCCTCCTCTTGTGCCCCACCCTCACTGGTTGCCCTATTCCTAGACAGGTGCTGACCTGTACAAAGGGACGCACTGGAGGTCTTAGCAACGTCTTATGCAGTGCAGGGAGGGGAACTGGATGTCCCATGTTATGTTATGAACAATGGGTTCTTCTTCATCTGGTTCCCCTCCCTATTGAACGGATCATGCCTCCATCCACCAGCCGACCACTCAGGAAGCCCTCGGTTCATGTAAGTAAATGAAACGAGGCGCTTCTATCTCTCTCTCCATCCGCTAATCCCAAATTCACTAGCTGGGGGTTAGTAGGGCACATAGAGGTCAGCTCAGGATTTGGCAGGGAAAGTGCCTGCTGCTATTTTTTTCTTAAATATGTCTCTGACTCTTCTTTTTAGAGTCTGTGGAAGGACGATGTTTCGTATGTCTTCTCTCGATGATAACAGTGATGTAGAGTGAGTGACCGTGGCTATAATAGCTTCACTGAGATAATCTGCGTTATTCGATTAAAGTGACCCAGATTACAGCTTGACACACTCAAACCTAACACTCTCTTGTAAGTTGCTTTGGTTAAGTGTCTGCTAAATGCAAATATAAAAGTAAATGAAAATGTGTGTTGAACGTTCCAGAGATGCGGAGAGAAGAATAGTTTGAGATTTGACAATGTGAACACAAAATGTTTATTGATAGGAGTAGCAATACCCTACGCCCTGTTCAAATGGTTGAAAGTGTCAGGGGGCTTTGGTGAGTTTCTAGATGAAATAATGTGGTTATATAGAACAAAATGATGTGGTCTTTGTGTGTCCTTTCTGCTTATTTGGCTTTTAGTTGTAAATGAAACCATATCTCAAGCTTGATTGATTCCCAAGCGTGTAATCCAATTTTACCCCTGACCTCAACTGACACTTTCATTCCATTTACCATGGTTCATTTCAGCTCTAATTTCACTAATGTACCCTGCACCGAACATGTAAGAAACATTTGAGAAATATTGAGATATGAATGTACTATATAGTTTAAGAAAGTACTTGTGTATGTCACACGTCTATCAAACAGAATTCTACAGCATAAAACTTAATACAAGCTTTATAATAAATCATATAAACAGTTTTTAATGCTTTTCAGTGAGTCTTGTGAAATATTTGTAATGTTTTTGAAATATATTTTATAATTTAAAGTAATGGTTTAATATTTTAACATATAATATATTTTAAAACATAATTTATTCATGTGATAGCAAAGCTGAATTTTCAGCAGTCACATGATCAGAAATCATTCTAATATGCTGATTTACATTTCTTATTATCAATGTTGAAAACAGCTGTACTTAATTTTTTTGTGGAAATTGTAACAAAATATAACAATGTAAAAGTTTCTACTGCCACTTTAGTTCTAAAGACAATGCAAATTTCACTGACGAAACCGAATTGACATGCTTTCATTTTGTTCTTTATGGAGATGATGTGTAGAAAGAGGTGACTTTGTGTCACCAAGTGTGTGTGTGTGGTTTGAAATGGATCCTTCTTAATGGCTTAATGGATGCAATATAAAGCTGTTGTTGATAGTAAAGTAGATGCTGAGACCGTTTCCTATGATTTTCCCATCACATCTCTTCATTATCTTGTCAGTTTTTAAAAATTGACCTTTAAAACATAATTTGTTTCTTACAATGGCAGTAACAAGCAACTTGACAACATCTTAAAAATGTGGTGCATTTGAGATGAGACACAACACAAAAGTATAGTGAAGTAGTCTACTTGCAAATTGCATGTGTGATAATGGGCTCGGGGTGAAATATTTCTATGTGACATTTTTCTTCATCACCAACTCCAACTTTGCTTACAAAATGATAGAAAATGTTCTCATTTCCCGCAATAATAGAACGACATAATTAAATTATCAAGTAAATTAATGATCAAATAAGGCTGACAATATTATGACTATAGCATATCGCCCAACTTTAATCTATTCATTGCTTTCGTCTGCCACAGTGATGTGTTTAAAATATCTTTATTTGTGGGATTTTCTCAGCAAATATTAATAGGCCTATATGTGGTTACAGTAATTGTGATGAACATCATGTAAATCATTTGAGGAACAATTTTAAATGATTTACAGCCTTTATTTTTCCTATTCCCGTCACACTTTTTTTTTTTTGCTCCCTGTTGTCATCCAGCCTGTTCATCTCTATCTCTCTGTCCTCACATTGTGTCCGTTCTTAGTGTGGGATTACCAGTGATTAATGAATCAGTCTGATCACACCACATCAGCAGTGAGGATTAGTATCTGCTGTCCATTACTGTATGAATGAAGCTCTCCCTCATTCACTGTACTGGCTCCATATGTAGATCAAGAGTCCACCATTATACTAATTAGCCAGATTATAGTGTTACATACATTAAACACATTCCCTCATAATGAATGATTAACATGCTACATGTCCTTTAAAATCATTGTATTTTCTTATCAGGGTAGCTACATTATACATGTACAGTGAAAAAAATGGTAACACTTTATTTTGATGGTCCCTTTTGAACGTGCTATTGACTATAAGTAACTTTGCAACTATATGTCAACTAACTCTCATTAGAGTATTAGTAGACTGTCTGCTTAATATCTGCATATACTTTATTGTGATGGTCCTCCAACAGACACTCTACTGACTATAAGTAACTTTTCAACTACGTCAACTTATTATAACCCTAACCCTACCAGTCTATTAATACTCAAATAACACTCTAATGAGAGTTAGTAGACGTGTAGGTGCAATGCTTCTTATAGACAACTGAATGTGTTAAAGAGACCATCAAAATAAAGTGAAACCAAAAAAATATGCTTGGGTTTAACAGTTGGCTGTGAATGCTGTACATGCATTGCACACAAATGCACAGACACACACATCAATGCTAGTTAAAGCTGTTATGCCTGGGCATAACAAGCAGTAATGCTGTCTGTAGGTCAGAGCACATGCCCAGGGGCTTCAGACATTAAAGCTGTTAGCTGGATGTGTGATACTGTGAACTTCACATAGTGTATCTTGTATAAGTCTTAAGAAAATTCATGCTCAGTTTTTTTTAAATGGTGTTGTATTTTACAGGTAGAAAGAGCGAATCCACCAAAATGTTAAGCAGCTGTTTTGAGTAATGATAATAAGAAATGTTTCTTGAGCAGCAAATATTAGAATGATTTCTGAATGATCATGTGACACTGAAGATTGGAGTAATGACTCAGTGTAATTATCACAGGAAAAAAATCTATTTGAAATTATATTTTAATAGAAAACAGTTCTTAAATTGTAAAAATGGTTCACAATATTACATTTTTCACTGTATTTTTGATTAAAAAAATGCAGCATTTCTCTTCTTACTTACTTTTTAATGCCCAGAAGGGGTATAAATGTACAGTACTTGTCCAGTAATAACAACCAAATAAATTATATATTGTTGTGACAAAATCATTCATTTCATTTGTTTTATTTAATATACATTCTAACAATGATTAAACTATTTAATCTCTGAACTTTTGTACAAAGTATCTCTTGTTCATGTAGGTTGATGAGCATGTCAGACTGTGTAAGCCATAAAAGGTATTTTTGTCACTTATAAGTGCCCACTAAATTCACATTTCATGTTCCAGGTGGCCCTTTAAAGGGTAACTAAACCCCTGGTCAGAGCCTGACTCCACTCACTGGCAATATTTGAAAAATGCTGGAAAAGTGGGTAGAGCCACTTAGGAAATAAATACTCTAACCTGATCGTTTTCAATACTCGCAATTCCAACTCCTGACTCGCTACTGTGGTTTTGACGAAACCAGATGTTTTTTATACTGCCATGGGCGTTGTAGCTCGTACCAAGCGCATGGTGAGCTGAAACTTGCTTGCGTCACCATCAACCGCTTACATCACGAACAACCGCATACATCCAATAGGAAAATCCAACTGCAGTAGCCACCGTTCACCCTGAAGAGGGCAGCACTCAGAGACGTTTTTACACCATATATTGTAGAATTAAAACACTTTATACCCAAATGTCAAAAAAGTTACTCGAATCAATGAACAGCATTAATAAAGCCCTTTCTTACAGATCATTAACTAAAAAAAGTTGGTTTAGGGTTTAGTTACCCTTTAAGTAGATGGGTACCAGAGAGGCCCTGGACCATTTGCTAAAGGGACCCTGCAGTCTTCATGCACAGTAATGTGTTTAAATTAGTGTCTGGTTTGAGACCATCTCCAAGCTGTTGCCTTTGTTGTACCTGCCTGATATTCAATAGGGCATCTCTCTTTTTCTTTCTCTCTCTCTGTTGTATAGCTGATATGTTCAATTCTTTCTTTCATCACTGCAGAGCGTACAATTGAAGTTTCTTCCTGAGAATAGTCATCATTTGTCCGTTCACCCTCTCACGCTGGCATTTTCTGACAGCCTCCTCTGAAATCCCCATCCCACTTGAGTTGGCTGGCAGCTCTGTTTTGTTCCCTTGCTGACTTGAATAGGTTTTAATGGTGCTGCTTCATGTTTGAAATTAATACTCCTGGCTTAAGACAGCAAACCAGACAGTCACCCTGTGACAATTGCCACATCCAACATTTGCTCTGAAATCCAGGCCTAGCCCACATAATGTCTGAGCTCTCTGCAGTCAACAGTCTCAAACATCTTTTCTGGAGGAGGCAGACAAGTTGTTTTGGCTGGTTCTCTTGCATGTGGAGTCCGAGTGCTTGACCTTTTTGTGGTCTTTTTGTCCACATCATACTTCTGAGAAGATGTCAGTCTGGATTAGGACTGGGGCGGTATGGATTTTTTCTTACCGCGGTTGAAAAGCAAGAAATTCCCGCGGTATTGCGGTAAACCGCTATTAGCACCATCCCGTGAAAAACTGCGCCCCCCGCTCCCCCCCCCCCCCCGCCCGCGCGCGCGCGCGCGCGCGCGCAATACATCCCGCGTGCACACAAGCGCACACACAAAAGGCTAGCCTGGTTTATACTCGACGCGTCCGCATGAGCGCGAGTCTCCGCTGACTGCGCGCGAAGCTCCCCAGAAGGACGAGGCGTTTATACTTGACGCGCTCGCTGTTGTGCTATTCTGTGAAACGACAGCGGGCGACTGAAGTAATTGTCCTCTTAACCATCATCAACGTGAGAAGAAGAAATGTCCACACGTGACAATGTTTATTTTAGTACATCACCACCAATAACACTACAAAAAGAATCGAGTAAAAATCCAGTAAACCCTGAGATTATTACCTCAGTGATATTAGAAGAAAATATGTGGATATAAAAACATGTAGACCTATGTATTTCATACAACTCAATTAACGATCTCTTAAATATTTCTTATTTCACTAAACAATTAAGTTTCATGGACATTTTATAAAACATGGAACTTTATTTTTATTAAAATGGCTTATGTCTGCTCAGGGCCGGCTTTGCCGACAGGCGACACAGGCGGCCGCCTGGGGCGCCATCTGCTGGACGGGGCGCAAAATTGCAGAATAAAAAAAAAAGTTAATTAAATGTTATGAAAGCTGCGCACACGCTGTACACTTTTACTGTGCACTGTCCACACACTGCTTGTATTTGTCCATTTCTTTTACTAGATTATACAATCCTAAAAAACGACTGAGTCACTCTGACTGACAGGCAGCTGTCAAACTCACGCGCGTTGCTCAGCAACCGGGAGTGGCGTGAAA
This sequence comes from Semotilus atromaculatus, assembly GCA_031834385.1. Taxonomy (NCBI): domain Eukaryota; kingdom Metazoa; phylum Chordata; class Actinopteri; order Cypriniformes; family Leuciscidae; genus Semotilus; species Semotilus atromaculatus. Next base: position 14,012,631 of record JAULUF010000035.1, on the reverse strand, counting down.
ATATGGACAAAGCAAAAAAGCGGCCGGGGGCTAAAATAGAAATAGCCCATTCGTTTTGTTTTGCTTAATCGGCGGCGCTGGGTTTTTATTTGATGGGTATTATCATGGGATTAATATTATAACTATTATTATGTAATGTAGACAGACACTAACTAAAAGACGTTTGATTTTTTTCTTTGTTTAATTTGAACACTTAATATGGGTTGGAGCTTTTAATTTTGAACTCTCAAAGTGCACCAGATTGATGAATTTAACATTAAAATGCACAAAATTTTCTTACGGGGGAGCATGCCCCCGAACCCCCCTAGCCAGCAGCCTAATGGATTAGTAATAATAGTAGTGGTGGTAGTAATTGTCATTTATGTACTACAAGTTACATGGTCGGTCAGATAAAATGTATTTGTACAATGCAATGTAGGATGATTTAAATATCCTTGAACGTTCTTTGTAGCATTTGTATAAACAATTTATTACAGTTCAAGTCATAATTTGCTTGTTGAAGTTTTGGAGTGACTATAAGAGCATTTTTGTTTAGTTAAATAAATACTCATTATTTTTAAAGGAGGGGGGGCGCAAAAATTAATCTCGCCTAGGGCAGCCAAAGGGCTAGAGCCGGCCCTGTGTCTGCTACAGGCTCATTTTGTAAATGTAAGAAACTAATTTAAGACGCACAAACTGGGTGCCGGTGCAGTGAGACATACATGCTTGCTCAGCCAGATTCGGCTCGAAGTTGTTCATCTTCGGATACGGGGCTGTGCGCGATGTTACAAAGAGTCTTGCGCACCCAACGCGCGCGACCGCCCACACAGCAATGACATCATTTTTACCGCGCGCACCTTCGCGCTCGTGCGGACGCGTCGAGTATAAACAAGGCTTTAGGCAAGTGAACTTAATAAGGAACATGTTTATTTAACATTTATTATTTCACATTTAGAACAGGAACATTTAGAACAGAAATGGAATGATGTAGACAAAACGTGCACATGTGCAGGCACTTTTTTTTTTTTTTTTTTTTGCGGTGATGACGGTGACGAGCTCAGACCCGCGGTAGGGGTCACGTGACCGCGGTATTGCGGTAATGCGGTAAACGTCCCAGCCCTAGTCTGGATTCCTGCTGGAAAAGAGGGCTGTAATACTTCTCTTTCTGAGTAAGAGCATTTGAGCTTGTCTGTTTCTCTCTGTTTACTAAGTTTAGAAATTCCCTGTTAACCATCTGTCTTGAGTTCTACATGTGATTATTGTAATTAGCAAAACTTGTTTAGAATGAGCATTGGCATACAGTGGGCAAAAGTGATGGCTGGAGGGGATATTTAAGAATGAAGAATACACTAAACATTGTTACGGTATTAAAATGACCAAATTATTTGGCAAGAACAGCTTTTATTTTAAATATATTTTTTTTGTAACATTAACATCTTTAATGGCAATTTTGATTAATTTAATGCGTCCTTGGTGATTAAAAGTATTTTCTCTCAAAAAAACTCATTTACCAAGTGTTATTAATGTAGCAAAATGAGATAAATGAAATTTCATTTAAAATATTTGTGTGCTTATTGTAGTGATCATGGTAGCAGTAATTCCTCAAATGATGGAGAAGTGTGTTATAATCATGCATATATCTAGATGCAGTGTGCAGCAGTGTTTTTTTAAAGAGCTGATTCATTCGTCTTAGTAAATTGCGCCCTTACCCTGTTATTATCCATTTTCCATCATACAGATTATTAATGCTAAATCACCTGTTGATACTTTCAGATTACGTGTATGTCTTCTCAGCAGTGCTAACATCTATGTACTTTGAGAAGGAAGTAAAGCTCATGTTTCAGGATGGTGGTACACAATATTTATTTTTAATAACGGGTTTTCAAGCACATATTGTACTCCTTGTGTTGACAGAAACTCATACTAGGTTAACAGAGGTTTTTTTTGTATCACTCACAGGTTGCTTTATGCAGTGGGGAGACTAGTGGAAGAAACGTTGAACACTGTAATACTGAGGTGAGTCCTACTTCATCTACTTGATAAGATCCACTCTATTATCACTGCCTTAGTTTTACAATTATTTGTGACAGGTCCTTTTATGATATCACACTTTACACCTGATTACATCAAGTTGTTTGTGGATCGGTCTAAAAGGGCAACTTCTACTTCTATTAAACGTATATTAAACACTCGTACTGTAATCTGTCTAGCTGTTCCTCCGTGTGTGAAATCCCATTTGTATTCATCTGCATGTACATTGGCCGTGTCCTCAATCACTGTACGCTCCAGCAGTTTAAAGCCTGTCAATATTCATCTCATCAGTGCTCCCACTCTCTCTCAGCGCTTACCAGCCTCTTAAAGGGAAAGTAATAGCTGTTTATGGACTCTTCAGACGGTAAAACTGTACTCTAGTGTTTTTAATGTTTTATAGCAATATTTATCTATGCATTTGGATGTGCAGTAGCTAGAAACAGTTTTTTAGTAGCCAAATCCCACTAACATGCTTTAGAAAACAGTATATTATGAAACACCTCACAGTCATATTTTCTGCTAGGTCATACCACGACTACCATTTACTGTCCGTAAAATAAGTGTTGATTCAGACTTTCACTACAGCTGGTTAAATTCTACCATGTGACATATGGATGTGACCGCGTTTTTCCCCCTTTTAAAAATTAAACATTTATTGTGAAATATGGACGACCATATAGTTGGTTGCATTTTTAATAATTGCTTAAGCATTTTGTCTATGGCTCAATAAGAGCACTCACTAGTTGAGAAGCGCTGTTGTAGACTGCAAAAAGATTTAAAAGTTTATGGTGACACCATTTATTATGTTCTATTTCAAAGCACATCTTTCTCCCTGTGTTTAGTCAAGCGATAGTTTGCTGTTTATCTCGTCTAATAGCACATGGTTCCCGCTCTAGATCACCACCCACTGACTGATACAGCGCTAGAACCGTTTGGGCGCTGTTCCCTCACAGTTTGCATCAAAGCTTTGGTGTTGAATTGAAGTGAGAGGAGGCAGAACGTGGGCATGTAGCGTTGCAGCCGTTCACCTCTCCTCCTCCTGTTTTCCCTCTTCACATATCCTTCACTCTGCTCTATGAATTCCTCCTCATCCGGAGGGACTCTCTTTAACAGCCGCATAAATGCACTTTGCTTCTACAAGGATGCCTGCTTGAGCTCAGCTCTGCCAGTGCAGGAAGAAAGTGTGTGTGTGTGTACTAAAGTCTGCACACTGCATACAGATGTCATGGATTGAAATGGATATCCAGCACCTGGGAGCACAACTGAGGCATCTGTGAATGCAAACTCAGTCACACACAGAAAAACATGATGTGAGTTATATTCTCTTTAGCATGAGCTGACAGGCCTGCCTAGAAGAGTTTAGAGAGTCAGCTCTTGCTAGCCTACAGAGACAGAATGGAGAGGAGAAATCGCGATGTAACTGACTAGCCTCAAAAGTATTTAGCATGATTTGAGCTAAAAAAAGCTACATTTATCATACAATTTTGTACATACAGATAGTGTTAAAAAGGGTTTGATGTTAGCATGTTGCTTACCTTTAAAAGTAATCCATTACAATATTGCATTACTCGGAAAAAAGTAACTAATTGTGTTACTTCGTTACTTTGCGTTACTTTTTTTCTCAACTGGTCTTTGCTTGCTAGTTGGTGTTTTAGTAACAACAACAACAAAAAAGTTATATTTTTGGCAAATGTAAAGGTTAGACTTAAGTTTACAAAGACGTGAAACTCACCGAGTGGTATGGGGTGTTCTCTGATATGCTCACACAAAAATCGCTGCAAAAGATGCTTTCCAACAGCTTTTATCGTAGTTTTTGTCCCATTCTATTGACTTGTATTGGATGTTCTGTGAGGTACGGTATTACTCTGCCACCGGATACGGAAATGGGGTTGTTTGTATTCTTTCTGTAGTGTTATGCAGTCGTGCGCTGCGCGCGGTATCGTAGGTTACGCTAGCAATTGCCAAAGTTGCATTATCGCCACCAACTGGGCTGGAGTGTCTATTATTCAAGCTCTCAACGAATGTACGAGTGTGAGGGGTTTGGAAAAATAGGTCCACAGTTTTACAACGAATGGTAAAACAGCTGTTAGAAAGCATCTTTTGCAGCGATTTTTGTGTGAGCATATCAGAGAACACCCCAGACCACTCGGTGAGTTTCACGTCTTTGTAAACTAAAGTTTAATGCGTTTTTATGAAGGATTGTTAATATGCACCTATGCTACCACAAAAACCTAAAATTCTCGGGCCAGGCTAGCATTTGTTCAAATTTCAATCTTAACCGTTCTATTTCATTAGAAACGATCTTAAAACAGGGCTTTATGTGTAAAATACCGAACTTGTCCTAATAGAAATGTTAAAAAATGAAACACAAATGTGGTTTATCTAAAGTAATTTTTGCTTATTAGTATGGTTGAAGTGCATCATCGAAGTTCAGCAGCAAAGACATTGGTTAATAAATTGAGATCTATTTCAAATTTAATTATTACAGGTTTGCGTAATATTCTGAGATTGCACTGTTTTTATTCATGTTGAGGAATACTGAATCTGTATTTGTGCAAGTGAGATGAGTAAATGCCTGCTCACACTTATTCTAAAACTACAATAATCATCATGTTCACACAGCGCATAATGCTTCTGCACTCTCAACATGGGGACAGGAGATCTGTCAGTCAATAAATGGAAAAACTAAGTAACTTGCACTATTTATTTGAAAAAGTAACTCAGTTATTTTGTTGTAAATTTAAAAGTAATGCGTTACTTTACTAGCCTAGTTACTTGAAAAAAGTCATCTGATTACATAACTCAAGTTACTTGTAATGCCCAACACTGGTTAGACACAAAGCGTGCCACCTCTCTAAAATTAGCATGATGCCCTCACACAATAGCATAAAAATAGCGCCTACAGATACTGGATAAAATAGTTTTTTGATTAAACTGTTTTTATTATTAGATTTCAGTATTTAATTAATTATAATATACTCAACCATACTTTTGCTTTATCTGCCATCTTGGATTCTCTTTGCCGCAAAACATCCTGATATTGCATTTCGTGCAGGATTCGTTATCCTGCTTTAGAATTGGGCCAAAAGATTTTCAAAAAGAGCTAGAATGTGTGCACTTTTTTTGCACACTTTCTGTAAAATTATGATAATTCTGTGAATATACAGAATGATCTAATCTCATTATCTCATTAACACACTTCAGCATACAGGAACTAAAAGGTTTTCCAAATTAGCCAAATTAATTTTATTCAGATTGCCATCCTATCTAACTCTTTTAAGTTCCAATTATAAGAGGGAAAAACACACAAACAAGAAAACATTCATGAGATAAATACAGGTGCAGGTCCCACATGGGCCTAGTGATTCATCTCTTGTTACAGAGATCTGCATGAGTGACTAGAGGGACACCTAACACCGATTGCATGAGAAGATATATGGAAAGAAGTCATTTATAGGGCATTTAAGACTTGTAGCACGTAACATTAGTCTCACTTTCCGTGGTTGCGAAAGAATGTGTCTGGATGAGTCAAAATCTCTATTTTTAAAGAAGAACCAAGAATTATCTTGGTGTCTCACTTACATTATTATAAGATGCCCATCTGCCCAGGAGGAAGTGAAGTCTCCGGATCAAAATAGGATTTTTTTTTCCTGTTCAACACTGGCCATAAGTGGCACAAAGAGAATTTTATATATTAGCTTGTATATATACATTTAGAAAATCAGCTGTGCATGTTTGCCAGAGGTGTAAAGTACTTGAGTAATTTTACTTGATTACTGTACTTAAAGGTGGGGTATGTGATTCTCTTTTTTGTCCATTTTTTCAAAATCACTTGAAATCCTATTCATAACCCACTGAGTTAGAAGCACTGAAATGAAAATTAATCAATTTAATCATCTGTGGATTATTAAACAAATAAATACTATTCGAATGCTGAAGTTACTATTAGAATATTGCTTTTTTATGTATATTTAAAAAAAAAAAATTATATGCAATCTTGCCTTTCTCGCCACCTTGGCTTACACGCATGTGAAAATGAAATGCTTTTGTTTCCTCTGATGAACAATAAAGTTTTTGAATCGTAACACAAGTGTGCACGTTATCCACGCTGTATCATCATAACAATACTGTCAAAAATGGTAAATGTTTAACGACCTAAAAGCGCCCGTGAAGCAAAAAACGCAAATATCTCACTGGATTCGGCGAGCACCGAGCTGGTTGGAACCGTCTAGTCGAACTGAAAAGAACGATATAAGTTTCAGAATTGTTGGTGGTGTTTTCACGGAGATATTAGCTGAAAACCATCGGAGATATTAGCCGCTTCAACCATATTCAGCACGGATAACATGTTTATTAGATGTCCCTCTAGTGGACATAACGTGTAACAACAACCACATGCTATAGTGGCATTGGCGATCCATAAGCCTGTGTAATGTCGTAAATATTAATAATAGGATGAATTTGAGCATTTAATATTTGAATATTATTCGAATATTAAATAAAATAAGGAATGGAATTCGAATAGTATTATAGAGGAAGATTGACAGCCCTACTGTGGATGGGCAGGACTCGAAAAACTCCAGCCAATCATTTCCAAGACCACCTAGAATCATTGGACAGTAAGTCTGTCAATCAAACGGTTGTACCATACCCCCCATCCCCCTCAAGCGAATCAGGGCCAGCATTGGAGGAAAGAAGGTAGGATCATTTGAGTTGTGTATTTTCAAAATCTGCCGGCCGTTTTGCAAGTCACATACCCCACCTTTTTCAGTATTATTATTATTTATTTTTTTACTTTACTTGAGTACAATTAAAAATCAATACTTTTACTTTTACTTAATTAAATTTTTAAGAAAAAAAAGTACTTTTTACTCCTTACAATTTAATTTACAGTCAAAAAGTACTTATTTTTTGGAGATCACTTCATTCTTTTTTCCCTTGCTATTACCAAACCAATTGAATTGCGCTGATGCCCAGTTTAATTTAAATGTTATTTATTCTGCCAATGAGATTCGTTTTCACATTCCATGAAATTGTGCGCGTTCGTGACGTAACGTAATATGCAGTTACGGTGAAAAGGTCACGCGTAGGCGGAAGTACCGAGTCAGTGTTTACAAATGTGAGGAAGGAGGACCATATACACATATTCAAATGTCTTTGTGTCAGTTTATCATTTAAAATGCCCATTTCAAGTGCGTATCCTGCGTGTTTTAATATTAAAAAGGCTAAAAGAGAATTTTCGTCAGGACAGAAGCGTGACCTTTTCAACGTAATTGCGTATTACGTGAGTCACGAACGCGCATCACAGAACAGAGCAAGGCGAGCATTTGTGCTTATAAAACTTAAACTTTTTTATTATTTTTGAAATGACGATGGTTTCGCTCGATAAGACCCTTATTCATCGTCTGGTATCGTTTAAAGCCCTTTGGAGCTGCACTGAAACTGTCATTTGGACCTTGAATCGTTTGGATCCCATTGAAGTCCATTATATGGAGAAAAATCCTGGAATGTTTTCATCAAAAACCTTAATTTCTTTTCGACTGAAGAAAGAAAAACATGGACATCTTGGATGACATGGGGGTGAATAAATTATCAGCAAAAGTTTTTTTAAAAGTGAACTAATCCTTTAAGTTAAATGCGATAAACTGGCATTAGATAGTAGTCTGACAGTCCTATAACTAAATACAGTTCTAAAGCAGGATAAAACCTTGTATGTGGTTCAATCACTTTATGTTTTAAGAGATTAAAAGCTTAAACGTGAATCTCTAGTTTTCATTCTTGCTGTTACTTTTACTTCTTTAATACCCGAGTACAATTTTAATGTGGTACTTTTTTACTTTTACTCAAGTATGATTCTGGGCAGATACTTTTACTTGTAATTGAGTAAAATTTTCCCTCAGTACTTGCACTTCCACTTGAGTAACAATTTGGAGTACTTTATACACCTCTGATGTTTGCTTCTACTCACTATCCTGTTGTTTCCAGTGAATGTAATTGATTCATAAAGTGGAACGCTCCCGCTCATTTTGCTGAGCGCACTGGATTTTGACAAGCCAAGGGTGTGTGTCTGCCTCCTGGATGTAATATGCAGTGTTTGCTACATTGCGCTCTTGTAACGATTCATTTCAAATGCTTGTAGATAGTGTTGGAATGATTACTGAACACATTTTTGCTGAAAGTGACACATAATAGTATGTCATACAGTGTTTGTTTCAATTTGACTGATAGCTACAGTAAAGAAAAGTAAAGATATTTATAATGTTACAGAAGATTACGATTTCAAATAAATGTTGTTCTTTTGAACTTTCTATTCATCAAAGAATCCTGAAAAAATGTATCACAGATTCAACAAAAATAATAAGCAACACATTGATAATGATAAGAAATGTTTCTTGAGCGGGTGTGTGTTTGTTCATTGTAAACAGGCCTGAATCCACTGATGACATTGAGATAAAACTGCCCCAGTGCTGAGCCTGACAGACGGACAATGCTTTGACCCAGTGCTCAGTCAGTGATGCCAGAACGAGTTTTAGAATGAAGGTTTGCTAGTATAGTATGTTAATTTGAAGGCCTGACTCATGAATATTAATTAGTTTGTGTTGATGTTGCCAGACTGTCCAGTCACGTAACTAATTAAAATTCATGAGTCAAGCCTTCACCTTGTTATTTATTCATAAATTAATGTGCATTACATTTGAGTTGTTCATAGATGTTCTACGCTGGCTTAATATTGAAAAACAATATTAGATCAGCATTAGATGTTTTCTTGTTTTGATAATCTGTCAAGGCATTGTATTACTCCAGAAATTAGGTCTGTAGCTATTCATTTCTCATTTATCACTCTTTTAGGGTTCAGAGATTTTGTAGATCAGTGGATGTTTGAGCAGACTATACATTTATAGTTCAGTACAGGCCAACAAAACATTTTAATTTTAATCATCTAAGGTCAGTTAAGTTGTTGGGCCAGGCTCATCTGGGCAGATTTAAAAGGCATTTGGGACTTATAGAAGAAAACCTCTCATGTTTGGTGCCTTTATATTTTGAATAACCTTGAGCAATAGAATAAGGTAGCATGTCCCAAATACGTCAAATCAAGAGTGGCTCCCTTGACATTTGCGTTACAGAATTTCTGTTTCTGGAGCCTGTCTCATGCCTCAGTGTCTCAAGCTCACTGTAGGACAGAAAGGTTGTGATGACATTTCTATTGCTCAGCTGCTTTTCCTATGGTAATTCTCCATTCTCCCTCATAGAGGATTCTCTGAAATGGTTTGCATTGGAATGAGACAATAACAGTAAGAAATGAAGGGAGATGAATGGAATGATATTATGATAATGGATGAAGAAATTCATTCCTACGTCTTTCTCCAATGCTTTTTGTTGCTCTATGTTTGTTATTTCCATGTAGAGAGCTATATTTTGTATTTCCACCTCTTTTATCTATAAAACAAAGACTCAAGCAGATGCCAAGCTCTGCTTTGATTCTCTCTCTATGAAGCGAACAATGTCTGATGATAAGAGAGACATTGATGTTAGAGAAGCGAACAGTGCCCTTGCTACCATCAGATGGACAGACAGCTATTCCTGCTTAGTCTTTGCAAATTCTGGACACCTCAGCCAATGTGTGGACTATTTGCGTATTCACTCAGTCCTGAATATCAGACAGTTAGAAGATAAATATTTGACTGCCACACATTTATTGATTTCTGTTGTTCTATTATGTTTTTTTTTTTTTCAATGGCATTATTGATATGATAATAAGCACTGTGAATGATCTGGGGATATTTTGGAAGTGGAGTATGACACTGTCAGCTTTGCAGATTTGCATTTCTGTTAGTTTTGTCATTATTTTTAGCAATTTATGTATCTTTAAAATGTATTAATTGTAAACCGTAATAAATAAAAAAGTTTGTAAAAAATGTACTGACCCCAAACTTTTGTACGTTAGTCTTCTGACTTTAATTCTCTGTGATATTTCTCTACATTTCTTTGTTTTTAGTTCGGGTTCAGGGTCTTGTAAGGTTCCTAATGATTTGTTCGCTTTCTAAAGCTCTGTTGCAGTGGGGTTGAGTCTGGCCCTGCAGTGTGTTGTTAATCACACTATAGGCCTCAGGCAGCCGTCTCACTCGCAGCCTGTGTATGGATAGAGGAAAAGACTCTGTCACTGTCTCAATCAGCCACAAACAATCCCCAAACAAACAGATAGATTATTTGAGTTTAAAGGCTCTGAGGGAAATAGGATGCACAGTCTTGCCCGCACACACACATGAACACACAAGTCAGTAAGTGAAAAGCAGTTCTTGTTCACAGTGGTGGCTCCTAATTATCTTCCGTCTGAGGAAATTGGGCTCCCTTAGAGAAACACTTTTTTTTCATGTATGGATTGGCACCTTGCTGCCAGTTGTATTCACACCCTCCACACAGTTAATGCCAGAAAAATGCCATCGAGAGCATGATCAAGACATAACTGACCCTCGTTAGAGCCCAAAAATTAAGTTGAGGACTGATAATGTTCACACAGAGCCTTTCATTTTTCTGCTTGTTTGAAAAGGATGAGGAATGAGAGCAATGACATTTGATTGAATGAGGTGTAGCGTCTGGACCAATCAGACACACACTAATTATTCATTATATTTAATGAACAATCTGAAACTAACATCCCAAATGAAATGAACACACTGGCAGAACCTGGCGTCCTGTTGCAGGACTGATTAAGAGACTTTTACGACCTCCAAAGGAATGGGGCCACATGCGCAAGAGAGAGACAATGGGAAGACAGAAACAATCTTTAACACAGACTTTGCTGCATTAATCATATACTAACTGGTCTATAAATGAATATGCATCCCAGAAACTGTGAAAGATTTACTGTCTTATGTACTATTATGTATATACTATGATATGTATTTTATTATACCACCAACTAGCGGTCAATGTAATCTCACCTGTGTCATGCCTCCTACCTAATCCTCATTTAGTTACTCACACTTTGATGTACATCACCTTCTCTTAGAATGCAGTGGGGATTTGTTATATCTATCTGAGCATTAATGAACAGGAAAAGGGTAAGAACAAAGATCTATAAATCAAATTCTCCCCCTTTGAAATGCCACCTTCTTATTGGTCAAGCCAAACCTGAGAGGAGGACCTTCCTCTGGCTTTAAATGGCAGCCACACAAGCCCTTCCCTCTTTTCTTTCGTTTTTGGCTGTTACTGCTGCTCCTTCGAGCTGAGATTTGTTGGAGGCGTGGCCTTAGTAGGGCCGAGGGCCCTGGGCTTTAACCCAACCAGCCATGCGCTCTTGTAAGAGAGAGGAGACTCTCTCACAAAAGAACCATGGACAACATCAGGAGTTTGGAACAACGACTCCAACCAACAACGACTCCAACCACCCAATCTTCCGACTTCATCCCTTCTCCTGGGTGCTCGGCGTGGCCTTAGCAGGGCCCAGGGCCCCCGGCCGTGACTCAACCAGTCATGTGCTCGGGGGAGAGAGAGAACTTTCAACCAACTTCCACATTTTGACACTCACAGAATCATCAACTCTTTAATTTTCAACAACTTCAAGAACTGTGTACCCCGACCTCAATTCAATGAAATGCTTTGAAAATGAAATGCTGATGGATCTTTTCATAGTTTACAATCTTCTCCATCGTTCCCTCTCCGGTTTCCAATTTCATTCTATCCCTCACCTATTTATGTATTTATGTATATCTGTACATATGTACGTATGTTTGTTTAGTTTATGTTTATGATTTAGTTAATAAAACTTGTACATAATATGTATTTGGTTCTGATTTGCTGGCAACGCGAAGTCCCTTTACGATTCTGATCTGGTTACATGCTCAAAGCGCTGTACAAGCTAAGAAATAATTATTCTTCTGTGATCATGGAAGTTACCTTTTTCTTAGAATAAATGAATAATCAAAGAGTTTGTTGAACAAACTGATTAATTGATTGTAATATTAATTCAGCCACATCAAGTTAATCCAATTAACTGACCCAAATATTAATAATTTATCATAACAAGTTATTATTGATTATGAATATTCCATAGAGCTGATTCGTTACAGAGGATACAACATCAGCTATATTACCATTCCTTCATGTGTCTTTTTACAAAACACAGCAAGCATTGCTTTTTATAGAACAATCTTATATATTATGCCATCTTAAACTATCAGCTTATACCACACAGTAATTCCAGTCAAATTAACAGAACAACTTTTCCTGTAAATACACAAATGTGTTGTTCACACAAGCAATAGCATTCCGTCTTTTTACCAGTTACCATTCACACATCAGTAAGGGTCCCGAGCTCACGACCGTCTAGCGCATGTTCAAATAATTTAAAGCAGAAGAGCTTCTGTAAACTGGGGGTCAGAAAGCCTAAACAAATATATCATACAACCCTTACATCACCACATGTTGTTTGGCACGGTTTCAAGAAAAATCCTCCTCGGTCCTCCAAAAATAAACTCCAGCATATTCAGTTGTCAGACATGACTGGAACTTCAAAAGGGACCTGGTCCTGTGGTCAGATTAAACTAAAAAAGGGCTTTTTTGGTGGCAAACCCACCAGATGTGGTTGGTGCAAACAGGGATAAAAATACCCCATGCCTACGGTTAAATATACTGCTGGATCTTTAATGTTGTGGGCCTATTTTTTTGCTGGAGGTTCTGGACATCTTGTTCAGATACATGGTATTATGGATTCTAGCAAATACCAACAGATAAAAAAATCAAAACCTGACGGCCTGGAATTCACTGGAATTTTAAGGAGAAAATACTCAGCAATGGTGTTGACTTATGAATTTGCTTTGCACATGGTTTGTCTTAAGGCACATCAAAAACAGCACATAGACATATAAACAACATTAAAAACTTGATTTTCACCACAAGCGGTCTTTAAGTGAAGTCAGTCCATTCGGCGGCCATCTTGAAAGCTTTCAGCTCCTGCCTAGCCTACTTGAATGAGAAAAGTTGGTCAAAGTTTCATCCAAATTATGTTTCAGTACAACTTTTACAACTCTTATGGTTTCTTTTTGTCTCTTCCTCTCTTTATCTGTCTATATAGTCACAGCTTCCTGTAACTGCAAACCAACGTTGGAGTTTTACCACTTAATGTAAAAAAAACCCACACACCCTTCCTCCCTGCCTCAAAGCTCCTCATACTGCATCGTCATGGCGATGAGCAGTGATCCTGGTTGCGTGGGGTTGGACCTTGACCCAGACTCTTCCCCGACTGCTGAAATGACTGAAAAGATGTCCGCCATGTCCCTAAGGTCTGATCCCACCTCCAGTGTAGTGAAGAATGGGACAGGTGTGAAGAAAGCTCTGCCCAAGAGGACACACCTGTCAGGAAGGAAGATGTCATTGCAGGAGAGAGGGACGTACGTATCTTCTGGCGGCGGGGCTGAGCGCTACTCCCGAATAGCCAGACAGCCAACCATCGAGTCCAGACGAGTGTCCATCTCAGACTCGCAGGTGAGAGACATTTAAATATTGCCAGGAATTGCAATGGTTGTGTATGAAATATTATTCCTCTGATCGTTACATTTACTTTTTTAGGACTTGATAGATTGTTTTGATGACCGATATCTTCAGGGTGGCCAAAGGCCGATATAAACATTTAATAAATAAACATTTACATTTTTACTTTAGATAACTTATTGATTCTGTAATCCTATTGTAGTATGTTTTGCAAATAAAGAATTTAAAACATGACAAAAAAAAGAGGTAAAAGGTACAATGGTAAAAAAAGAAAGTAAATGGTAAAAGAAACCAAAAGTAATATGGCAAGTCTGCACAGTGAAATCATATTTTCTCAACAACAAAAAAATACTAGGTAATGCTGCTTTTTAGGGATGGGTAAAAAATATAGATTTTTCAATATTAATCGATTCTTATTTTTAAGAACCGATATCGATTCTTAAATCTCAAGAATCGATTAGTCATCCTGTTTTCATTTGATGAATGAATGGAATATTGTACCCGCATCCCATCCAATAAATCGCATTAAAGGGGTCATGACATTTTTTTATTTTTTTTATTATGTTCCCTTAGGTGCAATTATAGTATTACTATAGTTTTTTTGTACCAAAAAACTTAAAATTTTTTGTGATTTATGACCTTTTCCCACCCTGTTTCTCAACCTCTGATTCAAACAGTCTGTTTTGGGGGTGTTTCCCCTTTAAGAGTTCAGTGTTAACACCCACTGTTATGATTGGCTAACATCAGTGCTGCTTATGCATAAATTATTAACGTTAATTATTTTTTATCACATGTAGGCTACACAATGCTCCACCACGTGAAACTTCGGTCTTCCGATCTTTTACCATTGTGTGATTTTGATTCATATGCGCGAGGGAGGGAGGGAGGGAGGGAGGGAGGGAGGGGGAGAGAGAGAGAGAGAGAGAGAGAGAGAGAGAGAGAGAGAGAGAGAGAGAGAGAGAGAGAGAGAGAGAGAGAGAGAGAGAGAGAGAGAGAGAGAGAGAGAGAGAGAGAGAGAGAGAGAGAGAGAGAGAGAGAGAGAGAGAGAGAGAGAGAGAGAGAGAGCAAGACAGTTTGAAGGCACGCGCGTGCGGCCGTCTCTCTCTCTCTCTCTCTCTCTCTCTCTCTCTCTCTCTCTCTCTCTCTCTCTCTGCTCGTTCTTTCAGTAACATGCGCCCTGTCACACTCCTCTACTTCACTCACCGATCAAATAAAGCTTTGGCGCGTTGCATATGCTGCAAATAAACTGCATCCAACTGCTTTCCCTGACGTCAAACATGTTATTTGTCCACATCAGCCAGGAACAGCACATCTGCGTGGCATCGCAGTCATCTTGTAAACAGACCCACTCGCTGCACGTCGACTGAACACATGTGGGCGCGAGCCGCGCGATAATGATGCGAAATGAGGCGTAGTTGTCTTGCGCTGGAGGCGGTCATATGTAAACGACTGGTACGTCACTTCATACCGTGACGTCACTAAGTTCAAAGGATCTAGAACGAGCTGTATTTAGAGCTTGATTAAATAAATGGTTCGTTTATAATGGGGAGGACGTCTTAAGCTATGAAACTTGCAGGAGGTTTTAATGGTACAAAGACCTCTTAAATACGAAAAGATCAAGGCAAATTTGGTTTCTCATGTCATGACTCCTTTAATTGTTGTGCTTTCTTACTATTGATATTAAAAAAGTCAGAATTTTCAAATTACGTCCATTTTCTTACAAAAT
The DNA here is from genome assembly GCA_031834385.1 of Semotilus atromaculatus. NCBI lineage: Eukaryota > Metazoa > Chordata > Actinopteri > Cypriniformes > Leuciscidae > Semotilus > Semotilus atromaculatus. Next base: position 13,997,405 of record JAULUF010000035.1, on the reverse strand, counting down.
TCAAAAACATAATTAGGCCTACCATTTTGGCGCTGTGGCGTGAGATCGCTCTCGCGCAGCTCAGCTCAAGAGAAGCACATGATCTCTTCCGCCTTAATAATACCAGTTACAGCGCGAAATAAACATGAATAAGCATCTGAAACTGTGTTAAAAGATCACAACTTATCGAAATCCGTATCATGTCACATGGAATCGCTCAATCAGTGTTTCAACCGTGGAAAGACGTCAGTTAAACAGCTTGTAAACAATGTCATGTAATGTCACATTTACCTCAGAAAAAAACATATGTGACCATAAACTCGTTAGTCAGCTAAATTAACTCTATTAGGCAAAAGGAGCATTTTGGTAAATATATGCATCATATTACATATTCTATATTATAATTTTTTATATTCTTCGATTATTTAATGCATGTTTGAATAAATCTGGCAAGTTTTTATGACAGCTACCATTTAAATGTTTATATTTCATATAACTTTCTTTTTATAAAAAATAAATAAACGTGTAATTTAAGAGTTTATATCGCTACAAATCAGTTAATTTTTACCTTCAACATTATAGTAGACTAATGAAGCCTAGTAGGCTATATTTTACTGCATTAGTTAAGAGATTTGTTTTCCTTGAGAAAATTTGCCTTGTATTGTACCTGATATCCCAAATAATCAATATTGAATCAAATCGAATCGGAATCGAAATGGAATCGAATTGCAAGCTTGTGAATCGAAATGGAATTGAATTGTGAAATTTTTGTAAATACCCAGCCCTGCTGTTTTTACATACAAAACACAGTGAATATGACATAGCAGTCACCTTTTAACTGACATAAAACCTGGTGAACATGCGGCTCGTTTGAATGTACGCAAATGAGCTGAAAGCAAGATTTTGTGTAGAATGAATTAAATCTCAACCTGTTCTTCAAACATAGGTGTTATTATGGCTTAAGGTTTGTTGCTCGTGTTTCTTCAGTGACAGCAGATTTGTGAACGGATGGAACAGATTTCTTAAAGTTTGTACAGTTCTTGGAATTAAATATTTATTAGATAAAGACATGTTTAAAATATGAATGTCTATTTGCTTAATGCCGATGGTTTAAAAGAAATCTGGTTACATCTGTCTTTCTAGTATATGTCTTTCTAGTATGAAATCCTCTCTTACATAGTGTGTGTGTGTGTGTGTGTATGTGTGGCCTGGTAAACCCTACGTTATGGGGACAAAATGTCCCCACAAGGATGGCAATATCCGAAATCCTTGTTCGTGTGGGGACATTTTTTGGTCCCCATGAGGAAATCAGCTTATAAATCACACTAAGTGATGTTGTTTGAAAATGTAAAAATGCAGAATGTCTCCTGTGATGGGTAGGTTTAGGGACAGGGGCAGTGTAAGGGGATAGAATATACAGTCTGTACAGTATAAAAATCATTATGTCTATGGAAAGTCCCCATAAAACATGAAAACACAACATGTGTGTGTGTGTGTGTGTGTGTGTGTGTGTGTGTGTTTGAAGCAAAACTCATTTCCTGTGATCAGTGTACAGGACGGGTCATGTGGTGACCCATACAGCCATACTTTAATAAGGCAGTATTTGCAGTATTTTATTTACTAAAACTGTCAATATTTACAAATCAAACTCCAGTTGAGTCAGTAAGTGAGCTCCACTGGAGGAGTCCTATTTGTAAATAAGTTATCAATATCATTAATAACTGGATAACATTAACAAACTGGAGTAAAACATTTATTTGTCATTTTTGAAAGTGTACTGCTTTAAACCCAGTTTGACCATATCAGTCTGACTTTAGTGTAGTCAATGACAATTTATTTGTATAGCACAATTTAAAACAACAGCTGTTGACCAATGTGCTTTCCACAATGTAATTAAGTTAATTTAAAGAATAACCAACAGACGAGACAGAATGACAGAAAAAGACCTAAAAAATCACATCAGACTAACAGACCTAGATGTTGTGATTGTACTGTAGCTTGGATTCATCCAGTGTGCATACTAAATTTGATGTTCCACAGAATAAAGATTGTCATGGGGTTGGAACGATTATGACAGAATTTTATTTCTGAACTAATCCTTTAACCCAGCCTAGACTGATTTGCCGGTCTTGTCTGGTTTAAGTTGGTCTTCAGGCCTCGGTGTTCAACTTATTTAGCTGATCAACCAGCTGATCTTCCAAACTGACTAGATGATTAGTGCACAAAACCCCTCTAAAATTAGCGACCCAGGTTAATTTGTCCAGAATGGAAGACCTGTGAATCAGCTTAGGCTGGTTTAGGTTGTTTTCCTCAGCAGGAAGAGCAAAAAAGAGAGAGAGTCATTAATTAAAATATGTAAGTGGTCAGATCATGACCTTGTGGTCAGCACATGTGCTTTAAACAATGACAAAGTAATATGCAGTCTTTGTATGGAGGATTTTAATAATCACTGAAGTATGAAATATCATCAAAAACACAGTTTATGAAAAATCCATTTGTGGACCATTGAAGGTTAGCGGTAACATCTTTATGAATAATTATATTCTTTAATAGAAGATGTAAAAGCATTCAGACTGAAAGCATCGCATTTCAGAAGAATAAAATATACATTTAGAGGCAAGTTCAATTAATCATGGATTCATGAAGATTAATCAGGACAAAACAAATCACGAGTAATCTTACATAATTATTTTAATTATGATTTTATTTCTCAAAAAAAACAAACTTTTGACAGCTGTATTATAAATGAAAAGACTATGTGTAATGAGCAATTGAGCACACATTCTTATGAAGAATAAGAAGAAATCAAACATTATTGCGTTTTCTAAGGATCTTCATGTGAGTCTCTGATATGATCGCTATAATAGGAAGCCTCATACAGCACAGCATATCTTTCCCACATTCTTGCATGTTCTGCCATGATGTACATTAGTGCTTGTGAGATGGTTGTCACTGCTGGACAAGGGCCTTCACAAATTATATTACAATGAGTTTCATTATCTTCACAATTAGTTATTTAATTAACAGGATGCTACTTCTTGAGGGAATTTTATAACATTGTATACACTCATATTTGTACATACATCATGTTTAAGAACATTTTCATGCAGAAATTTAAGATAAATTGTACACTACAGTTCAAAAGATTTGGGTTGGCAAGTTTTTTTTTTTAGTTTTTTTTTTTAAAGAAGTCTCTTATGCTCACCAAAAATACAAAAAAAACACACACATTAATATCGTGGAATAGTGGTAAAATCTTAAATAATTGTTTTCTATTTCAATATATTTTAAAATGTAAATTATGATGAATAAAAGATGAATTTTCAAGAGCCATTACAGTCTTCAGTGTCACATGATATCCTTTAGAAATAATTCTAAAATGCTGATTTGGTGTTTAAACTCTTGTACTATTTATATATATTTTTTTATGGACACCGTGATTTTTACGGGATTTGTTAAAGAATAGAAAGTTTAAAGGAACAGCATGTCAAGTGTATGTTCAGTTTTGGTTTCATTCTAGTTCCTGTTTCCTTTGTTCTCATTTTCCCTAGTCAGTTTGTTTCTGTAGTTACTGATTTGAATTACACACCTGTTTCAGTTCCTGGTAATTACAGTAGCTTTCAATGTTTAAGCCCTCTGTTCATTCAGGTCTTTTTTCGGTGTCATCTGTACGTGGTTATTTTGCTAAGCTTTCTCCTGTGCATGTTTTTTTTTGTTGGATTTGTTGATTAAAGACTCTTTTTGTTAAATTCTCTATCGTCGCACAGATGACTCGTGCACTTTATTACAGCCACATCATGACACAGCATTTATTTGAAATAGATTTTTTTAACAATGTAAATCTCTTTACAGACACTTTTGATCAATTGAATGTGTCTTTGCTGAATAAAAGTATTAATTTCTTTGGAAATAATGGAATGGAAATAATGGGTGTGTATTATGCTAATTACTAACTGTAGGTACACGCCCCTTTAATTGCAATAATCTAGATTCATCGACATTAGATCCAGAATAAGAACAAACTGATGTGTATCTTATCCAACTTTTACACAATTATTTATGAATGAGATGCATTTTATGTGAATTATAATTCATGATTTTTCTGAGGTTGAGGTGTCCTGTTCCCTTCTTATCCTGAGTCTGTTTATCATGTGGTGTTGAGGCTCTCAACCTCTCATTCTATTCCTCTCTCTATCTCTCCTTTCACTGTCTTTCTCTCTTCATCCCAGGAGCTTGTCACATCTTTGAGACTCTCTCTCTCTCTAATTTCTTTCTTCTCTCAGACTTCAGACAGCTGTCATACATACTCTCCTCTCCACAGAGCAGTCAAAATAATTGACTGTCGGATTTCATATGCCTGGATATTTCTCTTTTCTTTTCTCTTTGCTTTTGCTCTTTCTCTTTTTTGTTTATCCTTTTGCCCTTTTCCAGTTTATTCTCTTGTAGTATTTTCTTCACTGACCTTTGTCCATGATGCTCTCATGCCCTTTCTGTAAAATGATTTGCTCCCTCTCCAGCATTAAACCCAAACACATGCACACAAACCACTACTTCCACCCTGAGATCCCAGATGTTATTGTAGTACAACATTTGAATGCACAATACGATTATACCTTACTTAAACCCAAGATTATCTGGTTTAAAAAGAAAAAAAGGACCAACCTGGAAGAGGACCAAACTGAGAATTGAGCCTGTGCGCTAATCTTTGTCTGTCACGCTTAAACGTTTTATTTTTGCCCTCTGTGAAAACCTCAGCTCTCTCTTTTGAACTTTCTCTAACATTACATACAGTAGACAACAAAAAACTTCCCACATCACTGTTTGTGTGTGGATATTTCTACTCTCTTCTTCCTCTAAGTATGAAATTAAATAGGGTAAAAGTGTAGACTACTATGAAAAATTTATGCAATTTGCTTCAAGTAAGGGCTCTATTTTTCTTTACGTTCCATGACGATATGAATAATTGATGAATGATATGAATTAATGATGTGATGAATAATGTTATTAATATTGTTAATTTTCAATAGGCACAATATATTGGTTTCGGATTTGGTAATCGGTCAATATTAGAGATAAAAAACTAATTGGATCGATATCAGCTGATTTTTACATTTAATTGTGCATGCTCATTTTCTCTATTTTTACATTTTGATTACATTTGCAGTTATCTAAGGGGGCTTTTACACTGGGCTCGTTTGCTGCGGTCCGAGCCCTATTGTTCCCCTGTCCCCCCGCACCGTTGGTCTGGTTTCACACTCAACTTGATTCTTTCGAACCCTGGTGCGTTTGCGTGCATCATCACAAACGTGTACGGCTCATGATAGAAAGCAGAACGCGGTCAAATTCGGTGTTATTATGCGCAGCCGAGTGAACAACACAGGTTTACTGTGTGTGTGTCGTATAATGTGGGCTTCTGCTGCTTGCAAACGGACTCTTTTGAGGAGACAGTGGATTTCCATTCATTTGTTTCCCTGATTCCACGAGCTATGCGCAAATACACTGCAGGCTCACTCTCGCACATATCCAAGGTAAATCAACAACACTATCATCCCTTACATGTGTTTTATTAAACTAAATACATCATAATCAGCTAAAACGCATGTGGAGGTCACTTTACTTCCTGAACAAGTGCGCATAGGTTCGGCACGGTTCGGGAGCAACCGAACTCAGACCACCTCCTCCAGGTAGTCTCGGGTTCGGTAGCCCAGCCCAGTGCGCATGACACCGTTCACATTAGCGATTTTTCATGCGAATCGCCAGGCCCTAACACTCACTTAAAATTTATCTTTTTAATCTTTATCAAATCTTAAAATGAATATCCATGTTTCATACCGTTGGCTACCTATTAAAGTTGCGATGCCTAAATTTACTTGAAACATTTAAAACTATTGATTTTAGTTGTTAGTGTTTAATTTTTTATTTACTTCTCTGCCATTCACAAATTATAGGACATAACATGAATGTGAGTGTTTAGTAGCTTATTGGTAGGCTATTTCCTGTAAATTAAATGTGAATTACAGACATTAAGTATTGTCCTCTGCTCTTGTTCATGGTGAGTTTTGACCATCTGCTTGTGTGTGCAGGTGCGGGTTTGGTGCAATGCAAAACACACTGAGTGTGTGCCAGTAATAGTCTGGACTCAGCCAGGACTGGAGTCCATTTCCTCTCTTCTGCCCTCACCCACCTCTTTCTCTACCTCTCTATTCTCTGTTAATAAACTGAAAAATTACTACAGCATATTAAATCTTTTTTAATATGTATTTCTATTCACACTCATCTGTCATTACATTCTCAGTGTTGTTCCTCTCCCAGTGAAGTTCTTCTTCTCTCAGCTTCTCATTTTTGCTTTTACCACTACTAGTCTTTCTTCCTGTTCCTCTCAGTCTTTGCTTTATTTTGTTTGAAAGTGCTGAAATGTTGTTGAGCAGGGATGTGTTACCATTGTAAATTCATCTTTCGGTATCAGTTGTAGGACGACATGTTTTCAGTAAAGCACAACAGAACAAAGAACCAGAAGAAAATGGCAGTTTGTTGATGTTTTTAATCATTTAAACTAAATTGAATGCTTTTTAAAAAATAACAAATGTCTCTGTTCCATCTCTTTATCATACTACAACATTAGCAGTACATTCTAGAAAGCAACAATGTCACATTTCTGTTATAAGGGCAGAATTGTTTGCAGTGGTAATGTTCCCTGCTGCGGTGAAAACTCTGCCGTTCATAATGCACCGAGGTTGCTGATCCAGATAGTAATTGTTTTGCCAACTTGGCTACTTGCAAGTCTTTTTACACTTGCCAGCTGATTCACATGAAACAATCTGTTTTTGTTTTTAGATGCCTTTTCTTCTTCAATAATGGTCTTGTTCTGACCCTGGTTGTGGAACAGTTCAGTCATAATTTTGTGAATGATAATCCAGAGATAATCTTAATACTTCAGAGCTTGCTGACTCTAGGCTGGTCACCAGAGGCATCACGCTCATACTATTTTTCAGTGTGTTGCGTGATCAGCTGCTAAATTCAAATCTGCTGAGACTGATGCGGTCACTTGTCATGTATCATAATGACAAGTGTTTTCAACCATATAATGTTTATTTTAGGTTTCTGACATTTTAATACACGTATTGCTAGGGAAAAACATTTATAGTTTGTAAAATACGCACTGATGTCAATGGAAGCGGCAATAATAATCCTTTCATCATTCGAGGACATGTTTTGTTGATATCACACATTGTGTAGGTAACTATAAAGTTTGCTCTATTCTTTTCCCAGTTTACTGACCACTTACTTTCATGTTTTTCGGGAGATGTAGAGGAATTTACATGTTGTAAATCAGACAAATTCTCTGAATTGCAGCTGCACCCGTCGCCCGTTATAGATCAACTAACATGATCATTATATAAAGGTGGTTAACCGACAAAATATATTAACTTGCATGTATTTGAGAATCTGAATATCAGATATTTCATTATGTAGTTAATAAAAAAGGATCAGTCAAACAGTGCTATTGTGGCGGTGGTTTTTCACATGACAAGCATTGCCATGGAAATAATAATACATAAAAATGTTAAGCGATCACTATCTTCGATATTAATGAATAAAATCTAAATAAAAGATCTTCAATGAAAAACAATATTTAACTGCAAAGTGGATCAGATTTTCTGCCAATAGTCATTTTTCAGGCAATGGGAAACTGAGATTGCAGTATTTGCTGTCATGGTCAACCGGGATGCAAAATTATTTTAAAATCTTTTCTTTTACAGTTTCCATTCTTCCCTTGTGGAATAGGTTATGAAACAAATGCAGAGATTTGTTGTTTCTGCCTGTAACTGGCTTACATGTTCCCTCAGATGTGCAATATATTAATATAGTGTCACAGCTCCTTTATGTGTGCAGCTGGTATTGATTCGATTCTCTCTCTGTCTCTGTTCTTTTCTCTCTTTCTTTCTCGCTCTCTCACAATTTCAGGATTGCATCCAGCTTAACCAATACAAGTTAAAGAGTGAGATTGGGAAGGTAAGCCCCCTACATTATTGTCATATTGCATAATTTTGATAAACGACGTGCATATATAAATCACAATTGTGTTTCATAGCAGACATTCAGACACTGACTCTTTCTGACCCTCCGCACAGTCTCATAGTCTGACTCATCATAATCTGTGTTTTTGTTTTTTCTTATTTCCTCTATCCATTTCTTCTATCTTAAAGGGCTCATATGGTGTTGTCAAGTTGGCATACAACGAGGATGATGACAAATATTATGTAAGTACCTTTTAAAATAACAATTATTTTACATTTGAATGTCCTTGTTGCATTTAGTGCAGTGCTGTAGGCTTTTGGGGTGGCCTGTATGGCCAAAACTGAATTTGGTGATGCTAGTAGTACCTTAAGTCATGAGGTGTATATTTTGAGCGAGTGAGGATGCAAAATAAAGTTAAGGAACAATATACTGAGGAAAAGAGATTGGAAAGAGAAAAATGCATGACAGTGAGGATGTAGGAGATGCACACTCTTAGAAAAAAGGGTTCATTGGGGTTCTATATAGAACCATAGGGTTCTTTACTCAACTTCAAAAAACCTTTTATGCTAAAAAGGTTCTATAATGATAAGAAAGAACCCTTTTGGCACAAAGGTTCTTTACAGGCTATTATTTATTCATATATTACATTATTCTGCAACATTTTGTAGTTGTAATTAAATTATTGTTTATTAATCTGTTGTAGTAACTTAATATCACATTTTAATCATGCTGATTTTTGGAGGAGAAAAACTGAAATGGCACTCTTCGTGTGATATTGATTAACTACATAAAATGATATAAATGTATACATTTTCTAAGCCCCATATCTTGATTTTGTGATCATTCACATGCATTCATAAATACTTTTTAGGGTATTGATGTTTGTCAATAATATGAAATATTTAATTCGGAAAGGACAAAACAAATGATAATGAATGAGGTCCATATAGAACCTTTTTCCTGGTTACAAAGAACCCTTAAAAAGGGTTCTGTATAGAACCTTTTATACCTTTTAATGTTCTATATAGAACCTTTTCTTCTAGATTGAATGGTAATGAAAATTAGAGCAGATGGGGGAGGGTTGTGATATAACAGTGATGGCAAGAATGTGCAGCAGTCCTTAATTTTATCTGGAGCTGTTCATATCAGCCCACAAACACAATATGCACACAGTAACCTGACCAACAAATAGAAAGATATTCACAATTATTTTCATCATTTTCTTCTGATACATATAATTTAATTGGCTGGACAGCAAAGAGCACACAAGTAGCACATGATCTGTTCAAATTATGTTTTATTTTATTTATTTATTTATTTAGCAGTTTTTAATTAAAATGTGGAAATTGTCCTGCTGTGTAACTATCCTCATCTTGAACTGAAATACAGAAGCATATATGTAATGAACAAAATGGATAGAAAAAAATTACTATTTTCATATTGCCCCTAAAATATATATATATAAAAGACATTTGTAATATGTTGTCACCAAGCCCTGTGTTAGAACCTGACACAAAAGACTTGTGATATCGAAAATGATTTTTAAATGGATATTTGTTTGGGCATCTTTTCTAATTTTGCTAATCAGGCCAATAAATCAGGAAGTAAATAAGAAATTTTTCAAGCTTTAACGTCAGGGGGATAGAAGAGGGATATTTTCTCTTTCTACTCTTAATCATTTTGTCACATTTATGTATAGCTGTTATCAAAAAGTGAGATTTTCAACATTAATAAGCATAAAATACGTTTTTTGTGGATGCAGGCAGCATATGGCCTAATAGCTAAATATTCAGAATAGCTGAATATTTTGAAATATCCGGCAGTGTGACATGAAATGACTCTACTCAGCATTTTCATGTTGTATTAGAATTGTGTATGCAGGCTCATGATAATGGAGAGACTACGTGGAATGTATGTAAAGGATGTAGATATGGTCAAACAGTTTAAGTGTTGAATAAGGAAACAAACAGTCTAAGGCCCTGTTTACACCTGGTATTAAGATGCATTTTGGTCGATTGGATCATGAGTAGACAAGAAAGACAAGTACCCTTTTATACCTGGTGTCTTTTGTCCACTTTAAACCACTTCTGTCCAGATTTATTAGAGGATAGAGCCTATGGGCGGGTAAATGTACTGTATTTTTTAAAGATTTTTCAATCTAATGGACAAAATAAGCTTGTACAATTTACATATGAACGCGTCCAGAGACGATGGAAAAACTTGCAAGAGAGCAGCAGCTTACATTTCAGGTCTTCAGCCGACAAAGTTTACATCTCATTTGGCTAGAGTGCTTCCCATTATGTTTACACGTTAAGGCAGTAGGTGGAGAGTAGGTGGTCTTTTGCGGCTCTTTGAACACATTCGACCACATGTGTGTCTATACTACGAAAGCAATCCGGTCTAATGCAATGTAGAGTACCTCTGGAAGTGGTCGAAAGTGGACAAGCTTTACACCTGCAACCCGTTTACACCTGTATTTAGCACCATACACTTGTGATCCGATCAACCAAAACGGATCTTAATACCAGGTGTAAACAGGGCCTAAATGACTTGATTGACATGTTGTTGTTGGTGCCATAGTGATGTTTTCAGAGTCTCTGAGATGCCGGATGGGCAGGCGCTTGTGCACCACAGTCTGTATGAGTAGTGCTAAATAGGGGTGTAACGATACACGTATTCGTATTGAACCGTTCGGTACGAGGCTTTCGGTTCGTTGGACCATTTTTCCTGCCACCCAAAATTTCAATATTTCAATTGTAGGTGCGTGGCAAGCGCGCGCTGGCGCGACCACAACATTGCCCAATGTCAAATGGCAAAAGTAATGAAAGCTGAACGAAACTGAGCTACTCGTTATTTTGTGTTTCACGGACCGTTTATCAGTTTGGACCAATGCAGCGCGAGCCGATCTTGATCAAGCGACACTGTTACTACACAGCCCTAAGACATCCAGTAAAGAAAGCATTTGAATTTGCCACTGAAGTAATAAAACCGCTGCGAGATCTAGTCAGAAGAAGATCTATTCACATTTCTCTGTTATTAATGGATCAAACTGCGCTGATGTGGAAACCAGGAAGAAACATTGTGCCATGCATGAACTATCCAGTGTCCACAGATCAGCAACATTCACCATGGATTTACTGTAACACTCACTGTATCCATGGGTTTACTGTAGTAACACTAACTGCAATCATGGAAGTTTGGCAGGAATATTAGGCTACAATTCTTTTAAGTAACGTTACGTCGGTTTTATTTGGACATTATGAATGAAATTGCTGCCCTGTTAATCTGAAATTTTAAATGTTAATCTGAAATAAAAATAAACATTTGTTTATAACAATATTCCATAAAAATTTTTTTGAAGGAGCTGTTTTTTGTCTTACATGCTCCTAAGAAGAGTCAAGTATAGTTCCATCATTGCTCCAAGTATAAAATGATCATACTTTATTATGTTAGTTAGTTTTAAATAAATAAAAAATCAAGGACATTTCTCTGGCATTTCTTTTTGCTGCATCGAAAAAGTACCGAACCGTGACACCAGTGTATCGCATCGAAACGAACCATGAATTTTGTGAACCGTTAGACCCCTAGTGCTAAAGCAAATCATGTCTATTGAGAGCCTATTCACTGGATGAAAGCACTTTGTTAACGAGAGAGCTAAGATGAGATTGGTTAGACTCCTTCATGCTGAGAAAAAGGCCACAAACACTCAAACTAGCACTTCTCACAACAGGAGAAAAGCACAGCTGAAATCATAACCTTGAGGAGAATGGGCTGGATCATCTTCTGTCGGAATATATATGAGATATAAAGTGGGTGACTCAACAGTGGGGGGTGGGGGGTTCTTGTTCTTTTCCTAAGCATGCACATACTGGAATCGAAAGGCATGAATCCAGCATCATATAATGTATCATCTTAATGGGGTCTTATTTGGTATTAGATGCGATCTTTTTGCAGGTCTACTGATCACATCTGACTATTTTCTTGTCCTCCTCATAGTCATCTGTCATAATAGACAATTGTATATCAAAGCGAGATATAGCTCCTGGTTTACAGCTACATTAATTAATTCATTCATGCTGTTTGGATATATAACAGCAAGGATGAAAAGAGGACAGAGATCAAATCCCTTCACAAAGGCAGTAGAGTGAGAGTGCCCCCGTCTCTGGCCTTTACACTCCACTGACCTCAGAAACTCAGAAAGCAGGGTATTACCGGTCTTACAATTTCCACACATTCTCTTTTTTCTTTACCGGTAGAATGAATCCTGAAATTAAAACTAATTCTTAATTTAACTCAATGGGTTTTCTCCTGCTCCACCCTTTCAGTCTTTCTCATGCTTGTGTTTAAGTTTCAATTAACTTAAACGGCATATTAGAATGATTTCTGAAGGATCATGTGACTGGAGTAGACTGTTGAACATTTAGCTTTGCCATCAAAAGAATAAATTATATTTTATAAATTATAAATTATATTAAAATATATTAAAATAATAAAGTTATTTTAAGTTGTGATAATCATTTAAAATATTACTGTTTTTTACTGTATGTACTGAATGTTTTATCAAATAAATGCAGATTTATTGAGCATGCGACTTACGACTTACAAACTTTTGAATGGTAGTGTGTGTATGTATCAATTATTAATAAATAAATAAATAATATTAAATAAATAAAAAAAGAATGTAAACTGTATTTTTCATAGTATACAATAAATACAGTTCCATCACCACCTGTAACAAACTTTATTTAGGTATTGGTTCCCTAGTGGAAAAAACACCTATACCAAAATGTATTTAAAATACATTTATTTCATACTAAGTATACTACAAATCTATTACTTTTTACTGACATATCGCTTGAGACTTACTGATATAGATATACATATAATTAAACTTTATTTGGAGTACTTCTTTATTCCACAATGCACATTTCTTAATTAAGCCTTAAAATGTGTTTAATATCACTATTAGTAAGGATTATCTCTGTATAATATCAGTACCTTAAGTATACTTGCAGTAGCTCCACTTTAGCACAATCAAATATACTAAAGTATATCTTTAGTTTAACTTTAGCACTGTTTCCAGATAACCAACGTGCATTAAGTACAAAATTAGTTGTTCAAATTTAGCAGACTTTAAGTATATCAGTTTAGTGTACTAAAAAGTACAATTGCAGGGTATTTTTTTAATTAAGAACATTACTATGTAAATGTATTTGTAGTATACTTAGCATAAAATACATGTATTTTAAATACATTTTAGTATATTTATTTTTCACTAGAGTTACTTGCTGATTCATCTCATCGTTTCCCAGTCATTTATATTCAGACGCTTCAGTTCTTTCCATCCATGCTGCATTCTAACTAGCATTTTTGTTTCATCGTGGTCACCTCTGACATGTTCATAAAACATTCATGTTTCACTCTTTTTTAACTGAGTTATTTAAACTCTTCAGCAATACAGATGCAGATCTCCTCCAGCTGTCCTTGAGACTTTTTCCTGTTGCTAACTGTTATGGATTCACGTCAGAAGTTTTGCATGCTTTCAGTTTTAAGATGAATGGGGCCTTTTTATTGGTGCTGTATGTGTTTTAAACATTTATTATTCTGAGACATTTGATTTTATAGCATGAAAAATTAAGGGAAAAGACCACAGAGTTTCAACATGTGCTTCAGTTAAAATTTGAATTCTCTCCATGACAATATGTGAAAGTGTGTCATGAGAAACTCAAGGATGAATTTGGAAATTGTCAGACACTCACGAAACCTCATGTTTTCTGCAGGTGCTCGAAGCCCAGTTGAAAAGTAGACAAGACACAGGTGTACAATTCTTCTGTAATGGACATCTTCCATTATAGAAACGACACAGATGACTCAGTATGTTTCCCAGGAAGTACATGTTTTAAAAGCCTAGTTCTGTGTGCCAAAAGCAATTTATTTGATTAACATTTCAATTGCTTACAAAGACATCTGATCCAAGCATCAGCGGTTGAATGTTGCCCAACCTTTTTTTTTTTTTTTTCTCGAGAGAAAAAAAACGATATAAACTACTTGATTTACAAACCACAAGCACTTTGGCCTGCGTGCTTCTTATTCTGTCACTCACTGTTTGTGACCAAATTTCCACATTCACTTTAGCAATCACTTGCACAGAAACACTGCTGTGAGGGGATTTTTGAGTGTCCCATCAAGGCCAGGAGCAAACGAGAAAACTGCAGTTGATTGAACTCTGTGAAAGCTGTTTGATTAGTGTGTAAATGGAAAAAAGTCAGTTATGTCACCCACTTTATTGGCTCAGGCAGATGGAAATAATTGTTTGAGAAGACCTCTGTGTATAATAGTTTGGATATCTATATAGTCTTTGCAAGATTGTCTGTTTGTCTCATTGCATCTGTGTCTTCTTTTTTTTCAGGCAATGAAAGTGGTATCTAAGAAGAAGATGATGAAACAATATGGTTTCCCTCGTATGTATGGCATTTAAATTCAGTTTTAATTTAAAACCATATGTATGCAGATGTTAAGCACAGCAGATGTTGTTCTTTGGGGCAGATGTTGAAGTAGTCTGAGGAATCCTAGCAGTATCCTGAGTTCCTTTTATTCTTCATTCTTTCGCTGTGCAGGCCGCCCTCCTCCCCGAGGTCCTAAAGCAGCCCAGGGGGAGCAGCCCAAGGTGCTTGGTCCTCTGGAGAGAGTTTACCAGGAGATAGCCATCCTGAAAAAACTGGACCACCTCAACATTGTTAAACTGGTTGAGGTAAGGATTACGAACAAATCCATTAATTCATATAATCCACTCTGAAAGGAACTGTATGTAAGATTGTGGCCAAAACTGGTACTGCAATCACGTTCAAATTACTGTAGAGTGGTGTATCCCCTCCCCCTCCCCCTGACTCGAGGTTGCCAGATAGTCTTTAAATTCTTCGCCGTTTTCAGCCGTCTCCATCTTTCAAAGACAGTCTTTCATCTCATGATTATATCATAATGTGACAAAATCCGAAACGAGTCGTTTTAGGAGGTTGGTTTCAATAAAAGCTGTCGATTACAAGGAAGTCCTTCCTTTCAAACTTTCTTTTAAACTTCCTTTCCTTTCTTAATATTTTCTGAATTAATGAGCTTTTTTTTCTTTCTGAGCAAAGTTATTTCCTTCTGAACAAACGTCATTTCAAACTTCTTTCCTCAAAGAATGAACAGAAGAATAACCAAACAAAGAATCTCTCTGAACTATCCTTCCTTCCTTCCTTCCTTCCTTCCTTCCTTTCCTTCCTTCCTATTGCTGGGCTGCATACCGGTTCATACCGAAAACCGGTGTATATTTTCGTTATGATATTAATTTTTAATATACCGCCATACCGATGTATTTAATTACACAACGAACGTTATGCTGTGCCGCGCGACACTTTCAGACGGACTCTTTACAATGTTGCACTTCTAAGCAGCGACTGTGAGGCGAGGGGAAACCAAAGAGTATAGAAGTACCAAGAGGCGATGTAGGATGTTGGAAAATAACAATGTATTTTTTGTTAACAAAATGCTTTTTAATATTCGCTATTACTTCAATGCAAGTAAACAAGCGCGCCGTTATTTGTTGCAAGTGAAGTGTGTGTTCAAGCAAGCCAGAAATGCGCAGATTCTGCGCAATACGCTGTATTTAATATATCAAGAGGACTCACGAGTTGCGTAATTTTTGCGATAAATCCGCGCAGCTTTGGCTACACGAACCTCCCCAGCAAAGTGAGTAAACATAGAAACACGCCAAATTGGCTTGTGATTTGACAGCGTTACCCGCCAAAGTTAATTTTTACCCGCATTTGGTGGGTTTGCGGGTGTTAATTTTAATCCCTGAATGTTGCACTCCAGTTTGTCATTGTGCTCGAAACTTCACACCAATAAATCATCAGAAATATTGCTAAAATGTGCGTCTCAAGCGCCCTCTTTACGTCCTAATGCCTGTTAGTTGTCCGTGGATTTGCCTATATTTGGTGTTGAAAATTTAAACGTCTTTAGACATCGAACAGGATTTTTTCACAAAAGTGACAGCCCTAATCATCACTGGCTCTTATTTGTAAACCACAGCATAATTTTCTAGGGCCATGCAAACCTGTATTATTGGTGTGGAATTATTCTACTATATTCTCTAATGACAGTAAAATAGTCCATCCTAAGTCAATTTACTGCAGTAATTCCTCTCTCAACCAGTAGAAAATGCTTTGAACACCTGATTATGCATGAAAAAAACAAAATAAATAAATCGGAAAACCGGCATAATTTTGAAAAAAACCTTGAAATAAATTTTTGGTCAAACCGCCCAGGACTACTTCCTTCCTTTCAAACCAAACCAATGATTTGATTAATGATTAATTATTTGACGACCACTTGGAAGAAATGTTGTTTGACAATGGGTCTCTGGCAGTCGGGTGTAAACCTCAAGTTAAAATGGGAAATACAATAAAAACATAGAGAGATGAAATTTGGAAGGAAATGGACTTCTGTACCAACCACTCAATAACACACCCAGACGACCTAGTCATGTGTCATTATGTAATTTGTGCCAGAGGAGACTAAATAATAGCAACACAATGAAAATCAGCCCTGTAATGTCCTGAGAATGAGAGATGAGTGCAATCGATCGCAGGAAGGTAGAATGGATGGATGTTGAAGGAGAAAAGCGCCTTTCCTTCTCTCCCCCATGGTTCCGTCTGAGTGCTCTTCAATCACAGCAGCACCCACGTACGTCAGCAAAATTAGAAAAGAGGGGTGAGTGAGTGCATGTGAGAGAAAATTTAAACAGAGCATGAAAACGTTTAAAGGAATCTTAGAAAGTGAACCAGAGGAACCACCTACACTCCAATCACCTCCTTATCCTACTGCCGGCCCAACTACAGTCTTAAGTCAAGAGTATAGAATACAGAAGGAATACAGAAATGGAGCTCTGCTGACAGTGAAGGATGAGGTACACCACCTGCTTATCGAATCTCATCACCGAAGTAAAACTAAAAGTAGCGACTCTGTGCCAGTAGCTTGGCTGTTTTCAAATTAAGTGTAACTTTTGCATCTAGGTTTTCCAGTATCAGGGAACTTTTTCAAGCAGTGACATAGAATGACAAATGCTTTTTCTGTCAGTATTTGCACATGCAGCTTTATAGCCAAGCGAGCTGAGGCAATAATCAAACACGCTCTTCTAAAATGTTGTCTTTCATACGCAGTGTTGGACAGTCTGATGTTTTTCTCTGCGTAATAGTGTAGCTGTTAAAACATTGCTGAAGAGTGTTTCCCACAAAGCTCCTCTGTAATGTTAGCAGCTGTAGATGCCCTTATTTTTTGATGTTGAAATCGTATACGTGTCCTCATGTGCAGACTCACACTGAATCTGTGACGGCTAAACTCAGCAGATTTCTGAAAATGTTTACTCACAAACTTCTACAGAAGTTCTACAATAGTTTTCAGCTATTCATAACAGTATTGTTCCATTGAACACATTTGAGCAGTTTAATTCCACAGATTTGCCCAAAAGAATCAATGAAGATTTTTTTTTTACAATTTGCTTTGAACCTACTAATGGATGTCACAGACTTTCCTAGACCCCAAGAATGCTGGAAATCATACAGTGGATGTAGCAAGTGGTGTTTTTAATAAAAATGTCTGTTTCAGGTGCTGGATGATCCAGCGGAGGACAACCTTCACATGGGTATGTTCTTTTGTGTTGCCATATAATTCTAGTGGTAAAATGGCACTTGTTCTGTATAAAAGATTCTGCAATTATGGTGTTTCACAGTAGCTAATGTTTGATCAGTTGTCATTGTATTAAAGTTATGC
Organism: Semotilus atromaculatus; assembly: GCA_031834385.1. Taxonomy (NCBI): domain Eukaryota; kingdom Metazoa; phylum Chordata; class Actinopteri; order Cypriniformes; family Leuciscidae; genus Semotilus; species Semotilus atromaculatus. The sequence continues at coordinate 13,979,597 of JAULUF010000035.1, read as the reverse complement.
ATGGTCATTCTAAAACATCCATTAGACCAATTGTATTTACACTACAGTTCAAAGGTTTGGGGTTAGTAAGATTTCTCTTGAAGATTTCTTAAATAAATTAATACTTTTAATCTAACAATGTATACATGACAGTATACATTTCTATTTCAAATAAATGGTGTACTTTTGAAATTTCTATTCATCAAAGAATCCTGAGAGGGTATCCTCAAGAGTATTGTGGTTTCCACTAAACTATTAATCAACATCGTTATTTTCAACATTGATAAGAAGTATTTCTTGTGCACCAAATCCTGAAGGATCATGTGACGCTGAAGACTGGAGCAATGACTGCTAAAAATTCAGCTTTGACATCAAGGGCATAAATTACATTTTAAAATATATTAAAATAGAAATCATTTTAAATTGGAATCATATTTCACCCTATGACTGTTACTGCATTTTTGGTCCAATAAATGCTACCTTATTGAGCATAAAAGACTTCTTTCAAAAATATAAAAAGCATCATACCGAACCAACACTTGTGAATGGTATTATATTAGTATTCCAATCATCAAAATGAACCCCATATTTACACATAATGCATGCTTAACTCTTTCTTTTCATTGGTGTGTTCATTGGTTGTAGTATTAAGCTGTTTGCTCTCATTGCTAGTCATCACATCACTTCACTGCTCCTTTTTACATGAAATTAAACACTTTTCACTTTTATCACACCAACTCTCATTTAAAATAAATGAACGCTGGGCGTTTTTGTCGCTGCAAAATATTTGCCAGTATGATCCCCTTGAAGTCTACCATTTATAAACTTTACTTTTTTCATAAATAGTTGAAAGTCAAACTGTGTGCTGCCTGTCTTCCTAATTGGCTGACGTGAGATTCTGCAGAATAAGTGTCTCATACATAAGACTGTGTGACACAATTAATTGTCTGCTCTTACTCATATTGTATGAATGAAAATAAGGTGTTTGTGCTGATGGATTGCTACAAACGTCCACTGATTAATACTGCGAATAAAAGCACATATCATACTTCTATGTGGAAAAAAGTCTGATCATGTAAGGCTATGACATGCTATATGAGGACTGTGAACATTACATTTCATAAAGTGCACTGAATAATGGATTTGTCAATAACAGAATGTCTTTTCACTCTCACTTTGCTTTAATGACTCCCTTTCTCCTGTTCTGATCTCTCCGCAGTGTTTGAGCTGATGCAGAAGGGGTGAGTATTCTGTGTGTCCACTTTCACCACATTATCTTCCATCCTCTGTCCTTCCATTAATCACTCCATTCCTCCTTCATCAACTGCTCTGTCTTGCATATCTCATGTATGTTGTAGTAAGAAGTTGATCTGAATCGCGTTTGGCTGACGAGCCTCAGCAGATAAAACTTTTTTTTAGTTTTTTATATTTATGTGGAGTCTGTGTTGTGCTGAAGGCAGGTCGTTTTTTTGGTGTTATCAGACTCCATGTCGGTAGCTGCAGTACAGTCGCATAGACTGTATATGTCTGACGTTACTCATCCCACTTCTATCACATTGTTTATAATACACATTTCCAGACACGTTCAGTACAGTAATGTTACATCCTACGGTCCTTACACTGAAATTGTTCAGTCTAATAGTACACTGTGTAGTACACTGTGGTAAATGTACACTGAATAGTTCACAAACCGTTTTCGTTATCATTCATTCACCTATGTTGACATTGCTCATTGTGAAAGATACACAAATAGTTAGTGAAATGCCTTATGCTAGATAACACCACATGTCGGCTAAATGCAGTCAATGTAACGTTATCATGGTACGAGCATGGAGCATTAGTTCAACGTCAAGCTGATCAAAGTAGCCTATTATTGTAATGTTGCAGTGGGAGTTTACTTGAGTTTCCAGCGTGTTGTGATGCTTTCTCCAGTGTGTTGAAAGTCTCAGTGTGGCCGGTACCCTGAGTGCTCGCTCTTGAGTTCGAGCACGCGCACGAGCGCTCTTGTAAAAATTGGTTGTAATCTAAAACATCACCGCTAGAGACCGCTAAAAGTTACATATAGCACCTTTAAATGCTTGTTATCTTTTTCTCACTCAGTCTCTTGTTCGTGTCTTTTCTAAATCAGTTCTTGTTTTTTGTCATTGAATAGACTTTTTTTTCTATATATTATTTTTAATTGACATTTATTTTAATCAATTAAAAATTGCATTATTAATCTTTTCTGTAATACTTCTGTTACTTGTAGTGTTTATTTATTCTGTTGCTTTCTAAATCTCTGAAATTCTAAAATTGCTTTCTAAAAATTTCTAAAAGGGTAGCAGTCTTCCAGTTTATTATAAGGCCTTTTTTTATTTTTTTTAAATGTGACATTTTACTTTGGTTGAATATGAGTTTCTGCCAAGTGGCCTGGCTTTGTTTTGGAGAGAAATGTGTTGTTCAGTATCCCTGCTGTTTGTGGGCTTGAGCCTTGAAAAAAGCACATTAAAACTTACTTTGCATAATTACAGAATGGTCTATTTTCACTAGACCTGGCTGAATATATTTGGCCTTTCTGCTCAATCGTGATTCACTGCCTGTGGGTAATGAATGAAATGGCCTTTGAGGACCCTGTTTTGTGTCAGGTGGTTTGTGTTATTGGTTTTTATGTAAATCTCACAGTCACAGTTCATTTAGAAGAATTCGATCCACTGTGTACGCAGTCATATAGTTTCACAGCATCATCTGTTCCCTTTCGTTGTCACTTCGAGTTACGTAGAATGAAGACAAATGGGGTTTCGCTTAGAAACAGGGTGGACAAAACTCTGTTCCAGAGTTCTCGGATGACAGTGTGTGCCGTCCCCGGGCCGCACCTCTCTCATCCCCCTCTGTCGCCAGACACCTGGCAGAGCAGGCCCCCGCGTAACGCTGGTCCTTCCCTGGCCTCCTCTGTCAGGATGCGGTTCCAGGATGTCATTCTACTTCGCTGCCCCACTGGTGGGACGTCTGTGGTTCACATGACCCCGCTGGCACAATTCTTGGGAGCCTGGCTAGAGCTAAAAACCCACTGACGAATATTCGATTAGTTCATTTAATTATAGATTTTCGAATAGGTTGTGTGATTATTGTCTAAAAAAATCATCCCCATGTTTGCGGTGTTGATTCGGTGGTGACACGTTCATGTAACGAGAGGATGGTCGACGCTGCCAATAACGCGAAAGCTGTCACAAGGAACCGGCAAAAGTAATGATAATGAATGCTACAACTGTAGCAAGGAGACATTTTTATTGTTTATTAATAAACAAGCTTTCTATATATATTTCTCGTGTCTGTGAGGCAGCTTAAACGCTGAGTTTCGGTTCATTTATGAGACGAGCTCCAGTTCACGAGCAATCGCGCCGGCGCCTGCATGTCCTGTTATTTTGTCTGCTATATTTGCTTCTTATTCATTAAATCCAGGCAACTGGTTGATGAAACATTGATTAAAATTAAGATACAATTGATACAAAACGAAATTCACATTTTCTACAAAACAAAACTTAATGAAGAGGTCAAAATCATGTCTGACACAACGTCTCCCGAAATATTGCGGCATCAACACATCCCGTCTTGCTAAAACACACATGTGGGCTATCCAATCTTTTGTCAAGCAACATTGTCTTTATTTCAGATTTAAAAGACGAAAGACGACATTAAAAATTGCTACAAAAATGGTTGTTCTGGTGTTTCTTTGTCTGTTTGCGCCCGCAGTAGGCATAATAATCGTGAAATATATTGGGTCCGTGTGTCATTCATTCAATCGTTTTTTCGAATAATTTATTTCCTGAACTAAAATGAAAAAACGAATAACGACGGATTTTCTGATTGTGTGCTCAAATCAAAAATAGAAAAAATTTATTAGCCTAGCCTACTGAATTAGACAAATTTTAATTTTGATTTTTAATTTAACACCTTAGTAGGCATATATCAATGAAATCATTTTAAACAGATCAAGGTCCAAAACGATTGAACGAATGATATTGTAAAATAAAAATAGGCTTATAAAAAAATAAAATAAAACGGACTTCCAAAATAATCTGGCGGGCCAGAAAATATTGCGCCTGTTGCCGACCCCTGCCCTATGGTCATGTCGGTGAAGCGACTTTGCAGACTCTGGCAAAGTTTGTCGAGCAGCTCAGACTTGGCCTTCATGACACGGTTTAGGACGCTGTCATCATTCTCGTGCTGCTTCATACAGGCTTTTAGCTTGGGCCCAGGTCTGTGGTACATTTACATTAGTAAGTTTATTTAAGATATTCAGCTAAGCAGCAAACACATTAACACAACTTTTCAGTTCTCACTCTGACACTCACCTGGTTTTGTATTTTGTGAGCACTGTTTGGGTGGCAGTCAGGCAGCTGTGTACTTCAGCCACTGTGATAGCTGAGGTTTGAAGAGTCAGAGAGAAGCTGCTGAGGTGAGTCAGGCAATCATGCATGAAGTTGCAAAACATGAAAAATGCTGGATCCCGGTAGGTTTGGAACTGGAAGTAGTGGCGTGCTTTGCTCTTCTGCACTGCATTCACCCCTTCAGCATCTGGTGACTGAATCTTAATACAAAATCCATCAAATCAATAAAGAAAAGTCATTAGTCAATTTATCATTTTTATATATGTGTTTTATAAGTGCAAGTTAGTTTGATTTATTAAATTACACTGAACAAATTCTAAACCAACTAACCTAAAAAACTAACCATTTAACTTAACATTCAAGTTCTCTAGACTGTTATTTAGCCTACCTGGTCTAGGTGCTGGGTAAGTCCCTGGTAACCCCTCAAAAAATGGTCAATGGCCCTGAAGAGGTGAGAAACCCACCTAGTGCCTCCAACTCTAGTTGGTACAAGGGGATTCTGGCCCAGAATCTTGAAGCTGTGCTTTAGGTTTACCCTGTTAAGAGCACTTTTACAATAGAATGTGTGCAGCCCTGACAGCACATCTTCAATCTGTTTTGCCATAGAGCAGCTCTTAATGGCATCCTTGAAAGCTAGTTCCAGGCGGTGTGCCATACAGTGAATACCCAGGACGTGCATTTTACTTCCTCTCAGTCTGCTCACTACTCCTTTACGTGGCCCTGTCATCACCGACGCACCATCAGTTGCACATGCCACCAACTTGGCCTGCCACTCTTCTCCACAGATCTCCCTCATCATGTTATCTATTGCCTGAGCGATGTTCTCACCGTCTGCTTTCTCCACATCCTGTATCCCTACAAAGTGGACCTCCACCTTGCCTCGGTTGCACAAGCGTGTATACAGCATTTCCTGTTCCATCACGGCAGTGTCAGTAGACCCATCAGACATAATGGAGAGGAATTTCGCTGTCGCTATCTTTGACTGAAGGGTCTTCCTCTCAGCTGCAGCTATGTGCTTAATAAACACCCTGGCTTGCTTCCAATTCACGTATGTGCTACTTGTGTTAATTCCCTCTTTCTCATCTAATCTATAAAATGAAAATGGAAAAATAAACAATAAAAAGTTAGAAGTAAATACCGTACCATAGCACTAACTTTATAGGCTACTTTATGCATATAAAACTAGCCAGCTAACTTACTGACATTAGTTACATGGGCACTATATTCTTCTGACCTTATTCAGCATTTAATCTAAAATCTACTAACTTATTCAACATTTAATAAAATAAAAAAAAAAGACTTACTTGCATTGCCATTCGTAATCTTGAAATGGGTGCTAATTTCCATCCCTGTCCCATTCGTCGACATTCGATGTAACGTCTCCGTTCCCTACTCAGGGAACGAGGGTTACATACGCAATCGAGACGTTCTTTCACTGATGTCTCTTACTTGCCCAGTGTGGCCTTGTTATAATGTCTTGCTAACTTACACTATGTAACTTTTTTTTGGTTCAAAATGAACAAAATATAAATAATGAGTAAATACCTCATCAACCCTTCTTCCAAAACATGTTTTTGTCTTACCCTGATTCACTATGGTATAAGCCTGCTATAACTGTTTAAACAGTATTTTAGACCTGAACGGATGGTTTTCTCGGGAAATTGCATGCCTCGCCGTGTCTCGTTATATCCGTAAATACAGAAAAGTTTCTCCGGCTACTTTGATGGATGTATGATGTTGGAGTGGCATAGGTTAGTTGTCACAACGAGCGAGAAAGGTTAAAGCTAAAGCTCGAACCTCCGGGGAATCACCTGCTTGAAAAACATTGCGAACAGAGAAGAGTCTACTGGCAAATATAGTATGTGACAGAAAAACATTTGCCATTCTGTGATGTACTGTACTGTTGTTTCGGATTCTGGTGATTTAAATAGGTCACTAAGTTCATGTTGTCTGGCTGACTAACATAGATGAGATTTTGTTGAAACATCAAAAATAAGTTATTGTTCCGTGATCCCCGCGGAAAGGGCAACCCAGGGTACACAGGATATTACTCTGTATTTCACTTTTGTTTGTTTATTTTGTCACTAATGATAACCAGGTAATAAATCTGAAATAAGAAAATACAACATTTAAATTTTCATGTGCATACAAACATACTTCAATAGCCCAATAACAATATGCAACAAAACATTAATCAAAATACAAATTATATAACAGTATTAATATGCTATAATAATAATAATCATTTCATAATTTTCATGTACATGCTTCACTTCAAACTTCAAACATTAAGCACCTTACTTAAGTCCAACCAAAACCTATGGAAAGAGGAAACTATAGCTGGAAACTACAGTTTCCAGAATGCCCCGCGGCAAACCAGGAAGAACAACGTTACTTACATTAAATACCTGTCTGCAATTTATACTTCATCAAACATTTATAAAGCCAAAGAAAGTAAACACAAATGGACACATATGGTATAGTGATGTTATAAGTAAGTCTAAATGTTAGATTTATGTCCCATGGCTACGCCACCTCGTCAATTTATAACTTTGGAGCATAGCGTTATCTTTATCAGTTAACTAAACTGCTTAGATCTACCGGAGAATAGCGTTATTTAACGGACATAAACACAGTACAACAACATAGCATGCATGATGAAAAAAAAGTTGTACTGTATCACGTGCCGTTTGAGCTGAAGCGCCACAGCGGTCTGTCACATTTAAAAGCACCAACAACTGTATTTATTGTTTGAATCTCGTAACAATATTGACAGAATATGAGAGCAGAGAATTTGTTCCATATCAAAGGTAGTCTGTAACTTTCTCTGTCTTATCTGTCGGTGTCAGTGTCCTCTTTGACTCGCGATTTTTCTCTGCTTGAGAAAGATGTGTGCCGTGAGCGCGTGTGAAAAGGGTAAATTACGGTCACTGACGTAACAACGACAAATGTTTCCAGCGAATCGACAATCAGAGAAAGGCATTAGATACAGCAGTGGTCCAATCAGTAGTTAAGTATGGGGGTAGAATTGTTGCTTTATTCCAAATAAATATATTATGATCCACAAATAAATGTAAAGAGATTCACAAAAATATATCAAATTCACAAATAAATAGATTAAGATCCACAAATAAATGTAAAGACTTTCACAAAAAAATATAAAACTCACAAATAAATAAAATTAGATTTGCAAATAAAAATATATATTTACAAATGTTTTTATGCCACAAACACAACTCTGCCTGGCATTTATTTGTGAACCGCTTTCTGTGCATTTGTAAATCCCCTCACGCATTTGTGAATCCGTTCCTGCGCATTTGTAAATCCCCTCACGCATAATCGCATTTGTGGATTTTGAAACGTCGAGGTGCAGACAAAACGTGCTACGATTGGTCAGCTCAATGTGGCCATTATCTGATTGGCTTGAGGAAACGGTGGGTGGAGTCCCCTTATTTGTGGATTTGTCTGCACCTCGACCAAGCGGCAACATTCTAATCTGAAACATGAAGCCTACCCGGAAGTGCGAAAAACTGCAATACATCGAAAATCCGCTAGGGGCAGACCTTTAAATAGATATCTATGGGGGCAGGTCCCAAAAGGGAGCAAATGTCCATAGACCCCCATGTTAAAATGTCCATTTTCACAGCATAAATTCATGTTTTTACAGGTTGGTCCCATGGACTTTTATTGTATTTTTCGATAGGTTCCGAGTGCCTGACAACTGTGAGGGGGGTGAATTTTTTTCTAACTCGTTAGTTTAGATCGTATTTAGATATAAAATGTATCACAAATAAGGTCGGTTAACTTTGATTGACAGCTGATAACGGGATGCACCGAGTGAAATTTGACGTCTCGGCCATGATCTGACACAACACATCACACCACCTCTGTATCCTTTCTGAACATTTGTATTTTTGATTTCCCAAGATTTTCCATGATGGCGCCGCCCATACCCCCCATAAACGGCCTCAAAACCGTTCTTCAGAAAGTCTGTGGGTGACGTCACAGATGCTTTGTCCATATTTTTTACAGTCTATGACCTCGACGCTAGAATTGTTTCAAAATCCACAAATGCATGAAGGGATTTACAAATGCACAGGAACCGATTCACAAATGCGTGAGGGGATTTACAAATGCACAGAAAGCAGTTCACAAATAAATGCCTGCAGGCAGAGTTGTGTTTGTGGCATAAAAACATTTGTAAATATATATTTTTATTTGCAAATCTCATTTTATTTATTTGTGAGTTTTATTTATTTTTTGTGAAAGTCTTTACATTTATTTGTGGATCTTAATCTATTTATTTGTGAATTTGATATATTTTTGTGAATCTCTTTACATTTATTTGTGGATCATAAATAATCTATTTATTTGGAATAAAGCAACAATTCTACCCCCATAGTTAAGAGCCTGAACTTGTTTAGTAATTCGGAAATTAGCGCACATGAAAAAAAAAAAAAAAAAAAAAAAACAGAACAGAAGAATGTCTCATTTAGCGTGAGATTTCTTTGTCGAGCGTGAGATTGAGGCTGAATGCGTGACTGTCACGCCAGATGCGTGAGAGTTGGCAACCCTGAGCATGGCGACAGCAGACAACATGAAGCGTACATCATAAAAGCAGACAAGAAAACTTTTGAAATGAAGAGAGCTTACCAAGTAAGCTATCAAGTAAGGCTGCACACCGGGTTGAAAGTCATTATAGACTAAATGAATCGCGCTTCCTTTTCACGTTGTAAACTCTGGTCACATGTTTCACAGCAAACCCCTCTCTTAAACAGGCACTACACTTTTAGGCTACTAAACCTCAAACGTTTCTCCATAAGTGTTATTTACAACATTTGTAACTGATTTAAGGTAAACATTTGAATTAAACATGTATAAAAAAATAACAAAACTTCACAAATGTGACTAAATGTTTATTTCGCTACCTATCATTTCATTCACAATTTCTCTTCATGAAAAGTTGCTCGCTGTTACTGTCTTTTATTTGTACCTTATCAGTTAACTTACAATAAAGTGTCTCTATTGGTCACCAGCCCTGTGATGGAGGTTCCCAGCGACAGTCCCTTCAGTGAGGACCAGGCCCGCCACTACTTCAGAGACATTGTTCTGGGCATCGAGTACTGTGAGTCATTTCCTTTATTTTTAAAATCCTTTTTCAAATTGCTGGGTCAACCACCTCACTGTGTTCCATCCTCAGTTTCTAAGGAGACCACCTTGACATGGTTTTAGTAATAGAGCATCTGAAGTTAAATAAATCCCAGGAGAGAAGAGCGAATCAAACTCCTAGAGATGAGCGGCTGACATTAATCATTACTCATGTAAAAATAAAGACCCAAGAGAGCTCTGTCTCAAGGAACATCTCTATGTTTGTTGTTCTAACTCATCATGGCATCCTGTTAGGCTAATGAAGTGAGCGAATGTGGCAGTGCGCTCGTGTATGTGAGTGGGGGGGAGGTCATCGTTTCCTGATGAAAACAAGTCTGCTATTTCTTAAGGCCGTTCTGATCTGTCAAAAGAAGAAACATGACATTTTATTTTGCAACATAAAGATTACATAATGATGGTTAAAGTTACATAAAATGGATACAAAAAAGTTCAGCTCAATCAACAGTACAGTATGTGGCATAATGTTGATTACCACAAAAACTAATTTCCAAAAGCAAAAATCTGGGTTACAGTGAAGCACTTACAAAGGGGCAAAATATAAACAATATGTGTGTTATGGCTTTTGTGTAAAAAACAAATGTACACAATGTAATAAACCCTAAAACGACTGTAAAATTTAAACAGCTGTACACCTTAAATAATACAAATAAATTTTAACAGAAGTATTAATGTTGCTGTTGTTGTTTGTTGTTTATTTATATATATAGCACTGTTAAAACACAACCATGGTTGAACCAAAGTGCTTTACATATAGATTTAATGTAAGAGCTTTTACTTCACATTTATGCTTTTAAATCCTCCAAAAATTGTCCCTATTCACTTCTATTGTAAGTGTGTCATTGTAACCTAGATTTTTGAATTTGGGATTTTCATAAGCTGTAAGCCATAATCATCAAAATTATAACTTTTGCAGGATATTCTATTTTTTTCGAGTTTCACCTGTATGTTAATTAAGCTTAAATTGTATTGAACCTTTAAATAAGACACAAAAAAGGAGAATGAGCTAAGCTGAGTAGATTACCAAGTGTCTGTTCTGCTCGAGTGGAAACTCGTCTTTCATCAATTAATTTGAGTCCTACTAAACAGGCAACACTCGCTGTGGCAACCGTCTGGATGGCAACAGGCCATTTGCATGATTCGCTACAAATCATTCCGTTCACAATGAACTCCTTTGTGTGTCTTTAATTTGTGGACTGCAATCAGAGTATGGGTTCATATCCTGTTTATTTCATTAGCACAATGCTAGTTACCTTAGGGAGCCATGTCAATATAATTAATAGTTATCTAAAAAATCTGTGTGTGGGGGTTTTTATAATATGTAAACTGCTTGAGAGACAATTTACATAAGCTGTGGTGTACTCCATGTGTTATATTCACCTTGCTTTGCTGACTTTGATCAAATCATTATATGCAATAACCTGCTAATGCTTTGAACACATCTCTTTGTTCCTTAATGGATTTTTCTTTTTTCATTTCCATGCTTGTCATCTGAAGACATCATAGACATGGCTCTTGTTGTCGCGTATAACCAGTAATGACACATGACTGAAAGATGATAAGTGGTGGGCAGGTTATCTTTGATTGACCACTTGAGACAAGAAGGCGTCTCTTAACCAATCAAATTCAGCTTCTGTGTGCACAGGGTGACCTTCTTGATCCTTTCTGCTGTTCCTTAGTTAAGCTGAGACCTATGGAGCGAATTATGTGCCAAAACCTCACACACACACAAAACGTGTTTTACTCACACCCAATGATTCACAAACAAACTCAGTGTGGTTTGTAAATACAAAACATCACTCACAAACTAATGCATATTGTTCTGCAAATAAAAAACGTACATATCAAACAAATACAGTATGTTTTACATATACATAAAAACGTGTTTCTTCAATGACAAAAATATCCTCCAAGTACAAACTAAAATCTTTCAAGTACAAAACAAAATTCTCCAAGTACGAGAAAAAAACCTTCAAGTACAAAGCAAAATTCTACAAGTACGAAACAAAAACCTTCAAGTACAAAGCAAAATTCTACAAGCACGAAACAAAAACCTTCAAGTACAAAGCAAAATTCTACAAGTACGGAAAAACTGTCACGTGACTTTTGGCACTATTTTTCCGCGTCCAGGCAGATTTTCTTCACAAATATATCCAGGCCATGCGGATTTTCTCACAAATGCAGTTGAGCAACTTCCTCTTCTAGAACAGTAGATGGCGCTAAGATAGGGGATCAATTTCGCGCTAGTCTCTCGGGAGAAACACTGATGTGAAACGCGTGCTTGCCTTTGCCCATGGGAAAATGATCGGTGAACAGTGTGTTTCGTCTTTATCTATAATTAACCTTATTGAGGTTTTGGTAAATGTTTATTATATAGACAGAAATCCACATTAGCACTTAGTAGCACTCCACTCTAGGATTAGGGAATCTATAAGCTGAAAGCTCTGCCATGTTGCTTTTTAGGCTACATTTTTGTAAAAACGTTTCATTTACTGAATGAGTCTATTTCTTTCGTTCTCCATAAATTAATGAGAACATTGCATTTAATTGAAAGGAGGGTCCCACTTATTCATTAATTTAGTTGGAATTCAGTCAGCTTAACTGTTAATGTAGGCTAATAAAATAATGAATGAACAAAACAAACAATATAGGCTACAATTGTTTCTTAACTTCCCTGTGACGTATTGCCCAAATTATTATTTTGGACAGACAAAAGAAACCCTCCTTAATTTATGGAGAACGAAAGAAATAGATTCGTTCAGTGTAATCACTAATTTAGTCATTTCACACGCGTCTTATGTAGATTATTATATTTTTTTATTATTATTATTTATTTTTTTTTGCGGTGGTGACGCGTGTAACATGTAGGGTGGCACTGCCAATAAAGCACCTTAAAGCTGTCACAAAGAACCGGCAAAAGATTATGAATATGTAAAATATAGCAAGGAGATATTTTAATTGTTTATTAATAAACAAGTGTATTTGTCAGTGTGACAATGCTGACTCGCGATCTTCGCAGTGAACGCGCCAGGATTAGCCTACTTAAGCAGAGAGCAGTCTCTTAGTAAACAGGATTAGATGGCCGCATTCTTACACTTATAAAAGGCAATTCAATGCGGACGTAATCCCTCAGATTGAGTAATGCAACGGAAAACGTTACAAATTACATTTTTGGGCATGTATTCTGTAACGAAATACGTTTTCCCAACACTGCCTACAGCTGAGGAAAATGAGCGGTGAACAGGTGTGTTTCTGTCTTACTTAATCTAATTAACCTTATTGAGGCTTTCTTTTGCAAAATGTTTATTACATATAGACAAAAATCCATATTACCGCTAGTAGCACTTCACTCTCTCTAGGATAGGGGAATCTAAGCTGAAAGCTCTATCATATGTTGCTTTAAAAAAAAAAAAAATCTACATAAGACGCGTGTGAAATGACTAAATTAGTGATTACACTGAACGAATCTATTTCTTTCGTTCTCCATAAATTAAGGAGGGTTTCTTTTGTCTGTCCAAAATAATAATTTGGGCAATACGTCACAGGGAAGTTAAGAAACAATTGTAGCCTATATTGTTTGTTTTGTTCATTCATTATTTTATTAGCCTACATTAACAGTTAAGCTGACTGAATTCCAACTAAATTAATGAATAAGTGGGACCCTCCTTTCAATTAAATGCAATGTTCTCATTAATTTATGGAGAACGAAAGAAATCGACTCATTCAGTAAATGAAACGTTTTTACAAAAATGTAGCCTAAAAAGCAACATGGCAGAGCTTTCAGCTTATAGATTCCCTAATCCTAGAGTGGAGTGCTACTAAGTGCTAATGTGGATTTCTGTCTATATAATAAACATTTACCAAAACCTCAATAAGGTTAATTATAAAGTAAGACAGAAACACACCTGTTCACCGCTCATTTTCCCATGGGCAAAGGCAAGCACGCGTTTCACATCAGTGTTTCTCCCGAGAGACTAGCGCGAAATTGATCCCCTATCTTAGCGCCATCTACTGTTCGAGAAGAGGAAGTTGCTCAACTGCATTTGTGAGAAAATCCGCCTGCCCTGGATATATTTGTGAAGAAAATCTGCCTGGACGCGGAAAAATAGTGCCAAAAGTCACGTGACAGTTTTTCCGTAGCCTACTTGTAGAATTTTGCTTTGTACTTGAAGGTTTTTGTTTCGTACTTGTAGAATTTTGCTTTGTACTTGAAGGTTTTTGTCTCGTACTTGTACAATTTTGCTTTGTACTTGAAGGTTTTTGTTTCGTACTTGTAGAATTTTGCTTTGTACTTGAAGGTTTTTGTCTCGTACTTGGAGAATTTTGTTTTGTACTTGAAAGATTTTAGTTTGTACTTGGAGGATATTTTTGTCATTGAAGAAATACGTTTCTATGTATATGTAAAACATACTGTATTTGTTTGATATGTACGTTTTTTATTTGCAGAACAATATGCATTAGTTTGTGAGTGATGTTTTGTATTTACAAACCACACTGAGTTTGTTTGTGAATCATTGGGTGTGAGTAAAACACGTTTTGTGTGTGTGTGAGGTTTTGGCACATAATTCGCTCCATAGAGACCTCCTCCGGTCAGACACACTTGATTTTGTACCTCCTCTTTACTGACTATACTCAACCTAGTAGCTTTATTAAACTTGTTTTGTGTTAAAAAACTGACATTTTGCTCAAAATTAAGTAACTTGTACAGTATAAGTATGGATTAGTATTACATGGTATGCTAATGTTCATTTTATTTTTCTGATCACAATTAAGCATGGATGGATCAGTCTTGAATTTTAAATACTTTTTGATGTTGCATTGAGAAGATTGATCCTCACATATTATTATTATTATTAAATGTAAAGTATTTTTGTTTAATTATCATTTGCAGGACTATAAAATGTAAAAATTAATAATAAAAGAATATGACTTTTAAATATAATGTTAAATGGATAAAATAATTTTATCCTCATAACTTTACATTTTAATTATCGGTTTTAGTGATATTGACCTTGATAGCTAGCCTGACTTCGTCATACTCCGATTCTAGTCAGAATCTGAGTTTGATACTGCTCCATTGGGCTGTGATTATGGGGCGTGTTTCAACCGGACCAGGAAAGAAAAAACAAAAAAACAAAACAAAAAAAAACCCCACATAGTTCCCCATTTGTTTTGGTAGAAAGTTGTCTAAAATAATGTGCTTCAATATGTAATTAATGGTTCATGATCAAATTAAATATGTACAAGTCTAAGTTGCATACGTTTCCAGGACAAGCCTTTTTACCATCTTTACCAAGAGTACCTCTCGGTTAGTTTGGTGCTACAGTATTTACATGAATCATTCAGCACAACATTGCTAATATTTGTTATCTCGGTTATTTTACAGATACGTAAATGAAGCTAAGTGACATGATGTACAACGCAGCTAGAAGCTAACGTTAATGTTTTCTAATGTTTAGCTAACACTAGAGATGTTAAAGATAATGTTCAAATACGTTGTTGACTTACATTAGAACAGATGTAGACATTCTTGTTTAATGTATCCACGTTTAGTTAGTGTTGTGGTCTAACATTATCGCATAACTTTATCCAGAGCAGACACTTATAGCGGTTGAGATGTGGCTTGGGAAAGGGTAAAAAACACACACCGTCACCCAGCCTCTCGGATACCTAGTGTCGGAGCAGCATGTACCCCATGCACACCGTTTGACCATTTTAAACTTAAAATGACAAGAAAAAAACGTATAAAAACGAGTGAAAACCGACTAACTGCAATGCATTTCAATGGACGTGGAAGCAGAGAATGTCCGAGTGTATTGGGTTAGCTATGCACACTGTGATTGGCTCATTGCGTTTTGGGGCGTGGCTTAGCCATAGGTCAATTGGATAGACCTACAACCAATCAGAGCAGCGGAGTAAATGCTCTTCAATGACAATGCTCTTCAATAACAATGACAATCTTCTTCATTCATCTCTCCGACCGACAAATGACTTGATCGCGGTTCTCTGTTCCTCTTTTAAAATTAACGCGCTGTCGATATCTTCTATAACAGACGCGATGGCGGAATCTACACATTTCATAAACAAAGTTCGGGAGGAGCACGTTCAAATAATCAATCCAATCAACTTGTCATCAAACAATACTATGTCTAATGTTACCCTATCAGCATGAGAGGAACCATATTCACTCTTTCAACTCACCTAACACTCCTTGACAGTTTTCAGCATCCCTCCACCACCCCGAATTCTCACTATTGGCTTGTTCTTCCACAGCCAGGAATACGTGGGAGTAGTTTGGGCCGACTACGGACAGTAGGCTACGTCATATACGCATTTATCCTATCTGACTTATAACTTGTGAAATCTCAATTCTCCAGCGGCAGTCATCTTTGTTGTTAACGAATTCAATCCAAGTACTCTTTGGTGACGTGAATGATTACGTAACTGTTGAAGCTGTCCATCATCGTATAAAGCCCGCCCTGGCAATTTGATTGGCCTGATGATTTCTGAACCGATCATAATTATTCCTCGATGGATTGAGTCCAGACCAAACTTCCCAACCAAAAAAGGTTGTGGGCGGGGTTCGGTCTGGCATCCAGGCTACTTGATAGCATGTGGTGTCACCCATCCTTATCACCCTCTAGCCTAAGACTGGTTGCCCACTGAAGCTAAGCAGAGTTGAGTCTGGTCAGTCCCTGGATGGAAGACCTGAGAAAACTAGGTTGCTGCTGGAAGAGATGTTAGTAAGGCCGGGGGTGTGTCTGTGTGGGTCCTAACGCCCCAGTAGAGTGATGGGGACACTATACTGTCAAAGAGCATCATCCTTCGGATGAGACGTTAAACCGATGTCTTGACTCTCTTTGGTAATTAAAAATCTCATGGCACTTCTCATAAAGAGTAGGGGTGTAACCCCTGGCGCCGTTGTACTGTGGCTGCTGTCACATCATCCAAGTGGATGCTAACACTGGTGGTGGTTGAGGAGAGACCCCTGATATCATTGTAAAGCACTTTGGGTGTACAGTAGTACATATGAAAAGTGCTATAAAAATGCCTAATTCATTCATTCATTCATCTCTAATAATAATAATAATAATAATAATATCTGTTATACTTGTATTATAAAAAAAAAATTATTTACTATAAAGTATATATATGGTTATTTCTAAGTTTTGAAGACCAATGAGTTATATTTGTTTTGTGAAGTCTATTACAATTCTGAGATGCTTGTTATTCTTTTAGATGATATATTCGAAATATCATATTCCTTCTCTTGATATTCTTTCTCTTTTTGCTCAGTGCACTTTCAGAAGATCGTTCACAGGGATATCAAACCATCTAATTTATTACTTGGAGATGACGGCCATGTCAAAATTGCTGATTTTGGGGTCAGTAACCAGTTCGAGGGTAACGATGCCTGTCTCTCCAGCACTGCTGGTACTCCTGCATTCATGGCCCCAGAGACGCTGTCAGACAACCGCCAGAGCTTTAGTGGAAAGGTAATGCGTGTCTGTGGTGATTTTGCTGGGATGTGTTGTGATAGGCCAATCAGATTGATTTTGTGAACCACATCATTGAAAAATTTGGCTCAATAGAATTTTTTTTAAATGAATGGGACACTACTTCTCCCATAAATGTGTCAAAGAGCTACACCACTATTCAACAGATTTTTAAAATAATTTTCTTAATTGTTTTTATTTTTTATTTTAATAAACAGTATTTCAAAATGCAATTTATTCCTGTAATGGCAATGCTGAATTTTCAGCATCATTACTCCAGCCTTCAGTATCACATGATCTTTTAGAAGAAATTTGAATATGCTGATTTAATACTTAAGAAGCATTTTGACATAAACGACAACAGAATAAAATTTTTGAAGGAACTCTCCCTTCAAGAAATGACATTAATCTCAATAGCTCCTGCATCAATATAATAGAAGTTGTGTCTTGTTCAGGCTCTGGATGTGTGGGCCATGGGAGTGACTCTCTACTGTTTCGTGTATGGGAAGGTGAGTCGCTTCATATACTGATATGATCAGAATGATAGCAGTAATTCTTCACTGTGGAATTATCTATCAGTAAGATCAATGGACGGGCCAGTGTGCTACTGCAGTGACATTTGTGTGATTGATGATTTTGCTCACTCATCCGTCTAACCTCCTCTCCCTCTCCTCTTTTTTTCTTCCTTGTCCTCCAGTGCCCATTTATTGATGAGTACATTCTGGCACTTCACAATAAGATCAAGTGTAAGCTGGTGGAGTTCCCAGAGACGTAAGTCGCCCCTCGCTGTGTGTGACGTATCTGTCGTCCCACAGAAACCGAAACAGAGAGAGGAAATGTCAGAGATGTTTGAGTGTATGATGATGTGAGATGAATTCTATTTTGAGGCGTGTTGGTTTATGTCTGATATTTGTGTATGCTTGTGCAGGTCTATGATATGTTGATGAAGTCTGTCGTCTGTGTGTGGAAGGCCAGAGGCCATCCAGCTGCATGTCATCAGCATCAAGCGTGTCTCTCTCACACATACACATGGTCCCTGATGTCATGCTGCAGTGTTCTCACTGGCTAAACTAACTGCAAAATATCATAATGTCATCACTGTGAGTCAAAAACAGTGTACATGACAAGGGGCTTCACTCACTTTTTGGGTTTCTTTTCTAAGCGCAAACCTCACAATTGAATTCTATGCTTACAACAAGCCAAAAATTAAAGGAATGACGAAAAATTTTGAGAGATTTGAGAGATTCAACCTAATTCAAAAGTAACCCAGACCCAGACCCCCCCACACACACACCTTGATATTAACTGCTGAAAAAGGCAGTAAAAGTGAGAGGACGTTTCTTTTTTTGCTGAGTACATGTTGTTGTTGTTTTCATATTTGCAGAGCTTCTTTTGTGTTTAGTACAGTTGAGCTCTTTAGCCCTTATGATTGTTACAGAGGCAGTGTGACAGTCAGTGGGGGTTTGAATCAGTGTTTCTTCTGTCTGCAGTGTGTCTCTCCTCTTGTAAAAGCATTCTGTCATTGTCTAGCAGTACCATCAGGTGCATTGGGTTTGTGTTTTCAGCTGTTTGCTTTGCTCTGTGTTTCTGTGATATCTCAGGCCAGCTATCAGCGAAGGGTTGAAGGACCTGGTTACACGAATGCTGGACAAAAACCCAGACGCCAGGATCACTGTTCCTGAGATCAAAGTAAGTATATATATATATGATGGAAAGGAGCACTTCTTAGATTGAAAGTGGCGAGTAATCCCTTCCACCTTCATCTTCACCACTCTATATTGCAAGATATTGAGTTACTATTCACTGTGGAGTGCATCTATTTACACTGAAATGAATGTGCATATTTGACCTTTTTGGCTGGGCTAGTCTTATTAATCAATGCTATCCTTCAGAATTCACCTCAATTTTCCTTCCTGCATACCGGCGAGAGAGTGCGACTTCACTTAATATTGAAATTATAGTCAGTTTCTCAAAAAGAAATGTATAGTCTTCACTCACAATAGCTCCAGTGTTTCTATCAAAGACCATTCCTGAGCCGCATACAGGGATAGTGTAAATATGACACAATATCTCTGATAGCTTCTGCACCATCTAGCAGACTTGCTGTTTGGACAGAAACACATCAGCTAATCCCTATGGAGAAGGATTTTGGTTCAGTTCTGGAAACTTCCATCTGCTGTCTCAGTGTGACAGTGAGTGTGAATAATTAGCACACACACTCGGCCATGAGAGACTCCTGCCTGCATGTCATTACCCAGAAAATGTTCCATTAAAGCAGCGATCCCCAGAGCACACACTCAGCCTACATTCACTCAGCAGCTCTACTCTCATACCCTTCAGACTAACTTTGTTATTAGGACAAATATTTTTATTTCTTTAATAATTGTCTGATTGGATGAATGGTTAGATGGATGGATAGATAGATGAAAGGATTGATGGATGAACAGATAAATGAAATAGAGGATAGGTTAGATGGATGGACCAAGGAATGGAGGGATGGATGAAACTATATGTGGCGAGCAGGATGAGGCCGAGGGTCGTGAGCGAATGGCGCGAGGCCGGTGGCGTGATTACTAATGAGCGACACCTGCGCGACGCACCGGTCTCGTATCTCTCATGGCCCTCGGCCTCGTCCTGTTCGCCACACTATAGATGATGGCTTGATGGATGAAACACTATATAGAGTCTGTCTGGATGGATGGATTGATGAATAGATGGATAAATGACAGCTGGATGGAAGAATGGATGTATGTATGGACTGATCTACAGACATGGGTGGATGGATGAATGGATGGACAGACCGATGGATTGAGGAATAGATGGATACATGACGGCTGAATGGATGTATGGACTGATCTACAGACATGGATGGATGAATGAAAGGATAAATGATGGATGGATGCATTAAATGATTGATGGATGGATAGAATATTAGATGGATGAACCGATGGATGGATTTATGAATAGATGGATATATGATGGCTGTATGGACCGATCTACAGACATAGATGGATGGATGAATGGAAGGATAAATGCTTAATGGATGGATGGTTGCATTGAAGGATGGATGGATGGACGGACAGGCGGATGGATGAATTGATGGATAGAAGATGGCTAAATGGATGGATGGATGGATGGATGTGTAGAAAAAAATGTATGGTCTGATCTATGGATGGATATACAGATGACGGAGGGATGGATGGAAGGACAGATGGATAGATGGATCTACAGACAATATAATTGGTAGGGTAGATCAATGGATGAACAGATGGAAGGATAGAGATTCCCGTGATGGATGGAAGGAAGGAAAGATGATTGATGGATGGGTAGACTAATGCATATATGAAATGATAGGTTAAATGGCCAGATGGATGGACGGAATGACGTGTACACACAGCATGTTATATACGTGTGTGTGTGTGTGTGTGTTTTCAGGTGGACCCCTGGGTGACTCAGGATGGTACAGACCCATTGCCTTTAGAAGAGGAGCACTGTACTGCGGTAGAAGTCACTGAAGAGGAGGTGCAGAACTCAGTGAAGTTTGTCCCCAGTCTGTCTGCTGTGGTAAGTGAAACCGAGAAAGAACACGGGTTTCGATGTGTAAGGGTTCATGAGTTGCTGAACTATAGTTACATGAACACACATAAGCCAAATGTGTCTAGTGCATCGTACTGCTGTCAATGAGTGGATGAATAAGGAGGTTAAGACACAACTGACCTCAACCAAACAACTGAAACCTCATCACACGTCAAACTGACTCTGCTTCTGAACTGTCAGCTTTTCCTTGATTCCTTTCCTGGAATTAGTCCTTCTTGCCATCATCATCATTTCAGTAAATGCAAAGTGTATTTGTAGCTGTCCCCTGTTCTTATTTCTCTATTTTGTATTTGTAAATGTTGTAACCTGATCTGTATTCTTTTAATATGTACAGCAAATTAAGTCTAGTTGTCCCCTCTTTCCTGTGATGCTGTAGATATTGGTGAAAGCAATGTTAAGGAAGCGTTCCTTTGGGAATCCATTTGAGTGTCCCAGCAGGAGAGAAGAGAGATCCATGTCTGCTCCCAGCAGTCTTCTCATGTAAGTGTTCCAACCGATGACCAACTGGAAGCCAGAGTAATATAGCTGTACTAATACAAATGACTCTCATTTTGCTCACAAGCCTTTTGTAAGAGGTTGAAGTCTTTTCAGCATTGCAACTCTTTTATTCTTTGCTTTTTTCACTCTCACATTCAAGGTCGCAGCATGATATTTCAGACGTCATGTCTATCTATTTGAACAGGAAGGTGTGCTAATAGTCACCCATTACTTCTCCTGCCGCCAACATACGTTTCCATAGTAGCATGATTCAGACGTTTTTTCTCTTGCAGTAGCTTTCAAAGCTCTGGGACTGTTTTCACTATTTCTGTCTGGAACTCTCTTCTCTGCATTGCACTGAGACGGCTGACTCCCTCATTAATATTTTTATATATATATAGCGACTCCTGGCCATAAACTAGGGCAGATTCTTGGTCTTAGCGCTAGTTTATGATAAACATTTTGTAAGCTTTATATTCTAATGACTAAACGCATCACACACACTTTTTTGCAGAATTCTAATGTCCTTGCCTTATTCAGCCTGAGGGTGGCGCTCTAATGATGATTTACAGACTTTAGTGTACACGACAAATGCATAGGATGCATTTATAGAATTGCCTTAAAGGGATAGTTCACCCAAAAATGGTGAAAATTCTGTCATTAATTATTCCCCCTCGTCATTGGGGGAATAACATCATTTGGAACACAAATTAAGATCTTTTTGATGAAATCCGAGAGCTTTCTGTCCCTCCATTGGGAGCAACGCAACGTACACATTTAAGGTCCAGAACGATAGGAAAGACATCATTAAAGTAAACCATGTGACTCCAGTGGTTCAACCTCAATTTATGAAGCAACGCGAGTGTTTTGTTTGCACAAAAAAAGTGTGCAATATAGATCTAAATGTATATTTCAGTTTTTCATATTCAGCATCTATATATACACACAGTATATACAAGTTCTTTAAATGTCACAACAATAATTCATTTTTTATTTTTTTATTATTCCTCTGGATGTTTGTGCCATCCATCCTTTGATAGTAATTCTCAGAGGCCTTTTGCTGGTAATGTATCTGCCCACTAGACTGACAGTAAGTGTCTCCATGAAGTCATCTCTGTCCCCACTCTGCTGCTTTTCCCACATTAGAGGGGGTTTGTTCAAGGACAGCAGCATGTTCTCTCACTCTTCCTGTCTGTTAGATGCCTGTCAGAATCAGCAGAGGGTTGCTCCCTGTCTTCTGAATGCCCTTGATCAATACAAACAATCTGGTTATCTCTGTATACGTTCCAGATAGACCTTGCAAATATTTTAATGCAGTACTGAATGCTCTGTTATAGGTTGTATTGTTTGTTTGTTTGTTTTTTGTTGTTGTTGTTTTCAGATGTGCCATATGCAGTTATTGTTTGTACAATCAAAACTGAAAGGTTTTTGATTATCTGTAAACAAATGACATGCTTGTTTGGTGTGAACTCTCTCTGTTGACAAAGATGCAGTCTGACTGGGAAATGAAGTGGATCAATACAGTGACTCAGCACACCGGTGACTTCTTTTGCAAGAGGCAGTGGATTGTATTTTCATGTACCTCTATAATTTTTTATTAGCCATTTGTCAGTTAGTTGCTCCCTCTGAGTAATAGCGTTTCTGAATAAATAGATCAAAAGCAGCAGTGCCCCCGGTTGGTCGAAAGCTATCATCGTAATTTTGAAAATCCCTCCGTCCCTTTAAATCTCCTATTGTCAGGGGTGACCATTTGCATGTCATCCATAATTCAGTATCAGATTGAATACACTACCTCCCGCACCTTTAATAACCTTTTTCATCTACACACACACTGTACATACTGAACACACACTCTCCCTCCCTTTCTCAAGCGTTTGTGCATACTCACTCGACTGCAATTGTTACTCTTGCAATTGTTTCTTGTGATACTCATGATGATTGCATTATTTATGAGTAGATTGTTTTCTACATCTCTCTTAAATATTAATTTTGTCAGAATATTGACTACTTTAACAAACTGTTTTAGCACACGCACATTATAATTTAGTACAGCCACCATATCGGCATCTGCTGATGGTGAATATACATCTAATACACAACATTTCATTGTCCCTGCTCATGTCTACCCATTTTTCTGGTATCTAGTGCTCACTTAAATAAAAATTTTAAATGTAATCCATCTTTCATGCTTTCAATTAGAATGTTGTGTGTGTGTGTGTGTATGTGTATGTGTATGTGTATGTGTGTGTGTATATGTGTATGTGTGTGTGTAATAATTATAGGCTTTGTATCAGCCACTATTTTTATATCAGTGCATTTTGTCAGCCTATTGTTCTGTTTGTGCTTGATAGCACCACTCTTCTACTCCACTGCTGTATATTAAACCTATTGGTTGTCATTTTGTTGCATCACGCCACGTTTTTCTTTCTATTTAAAAAGTTGTCGCTTCTGGCCTGGTTAGGACACACTATACACAATTGCACATCACTGAACAAACCCTGTCTGAGAGCATGGGGAAAGAAATTTCTGTATCACTACACATTTGTTGGATGTGATGAAAATGTGGCTGCACATTATTACTGTACATATCAGGACTTTTTTTCTGGCCTCCAGCACCTTTAAAAATCACTCTAATTTTTTAAGCCACAGAGCGCAGGTTGAGTGTGGGTAACATATTAAAATGTTCATGAACCACAGACTGGAGTTCGTTGATAATATTTCCTGTTGGTGTTTGTCAAATACAGGGGTTAAACGCTGTCTCTTCTGAACAAATATGCTTGGCATTTGATGAGTTTTTTTTATAAGCATCTGGCACATGCATCTCTCTTTAGTAGTTGATGCTAATGCTGTCTATTTCCATAAATTGACTTGTATTGCAGAACTCGTCTAATGTCGACTGTTAATATAATTGGCATTCTGACCAGCAAAAACACACTATAGTCTCTATAATGACCTGGTTCCTGCTGCTTTACTTCACATGAAACTGCTGATGCTCTCCTCCCTTTCCTCCACTCTCTCTCTCTCTCTCTCTGCTGCAGGGACTCTTGGCCATTCCGGCCCTCTTTTAAACTCCAGCCCTCGTTAAGGTAACTCATTGTGACAGGTGGTCATTGTCATTTGTCACTGAAGCCCTGTGTCAGATTCCCTGTCCTTCTCCATGTATTCCCACGGGTCAGTGAAAGACCTCCATCCTGTCCTTGTGTGGCATTTCTCTTGCTTTATGGCAGTGAAAGTATTTGGTAACACTGTCAAAAAAGTCCAAGCCTGTGAAACATGTCATG
Organism: Semotilus atromaculatus; assembly: GCA_031834385.1. NCBI lineage: Eukaryota > Metazoa > Chordata > Actinopteri > Cypriniformes > Leuciscidae > Semotilus > Semotilus atromaculatus. Next base: position 13,955,234 of record JAULUF010000035.1, on the reverse strand, counting down.
TTATGGTCTTTCATTCAATCCCACCATATACATTCTGAGACCTCTGTGTGCAGTTGTGTCTGTTGCAGAGAGCTTTCCCATGTTCATCTGTGTTTCCTCCAAGATTGTTTGTCAATGTGCTAGTTTTCCATTTTCAGTGTTTAATACTGGATAGTTTTTAACCACAGACGATCTACATATGCATCACACCTGTTTAATACATGTTGCAGATTTTACAATGTTCGGATTTCGACAGCAATGTGCTTTACAATCATATAGTGTTACAGAAATGTTCTTAAATCTGCTTCAGGATTCTTAGTCATTATCAATGTTGAAAACAGCTGCTTTAAGTTTTTTTTTTTAGGATTCTTTGAATTCAAAAGTATGTAATTATTTTATCTTTTTTTTTTTTAATCATACTGCCCTGAAACTTTTGAACAGTAGTATATAATATATAATGTACCAAGCTGCTACAATGACACTTTTGAGCTAAAACTAATAACCGTTTAGTTATAATATAACCGTTTAATCTTTTGCTATAATTTTTGTCATAAAAAATATTTATTTTTACTTAAGGCACTTGACAACTAAATAGATATTCTCAAGCACAATGTCTTTGAAAAAAATCTATACTTCTTACTTGGACAGACAAAAATCACAAAGTATTCATTTTCTGTTCATTTCTTTTTTCTGTACAACCATTCACAGTGCATTTTTTAAAATTGTTTTTGAATATTGTGGTATCATTGGTTTAAGATTTATTTGCCCTAAATGAAATGCAAATGTTTAACTGCTGTTGGTCTATTGGTTTGCAGCCTCTCTATATCAATTTTATTCCAATTAAATTTCAAACTTCATTGCCATGATTTTTTTGGGGAGCCAAAGCATCTGTGGTTACATGGGCGATTCTTGGCCTGAATAATCTGTGTAGTAGACCAGACCTTATAGACTATAGATTGTCAAAAGTCTGCCTTTTCGAAATCAACTACTGGATCAGATAATGATTCATTTCTCTCTGTATTTTTCTTTCTCTCTCAGAAAGGGGAGCAGTGGAGAGGCTGGTAGAGAAGTCGAGCTCGAGGACTTGCATGAGGACGAACCACCCACCTTTTGAGTGTCTCCATAGATCCTGAAGCGTTCCTCATTGTCTGCGCTTCTTCATTCAGACACTTCCAACCCTTCGAGCAGATGACCATCATGACCCAAACCGCTACACTACACTCTTTTTCCACCAACTTGAGGCCCACCTTGACACTGAACTGGATTCTGCTATTGCTCGTCATCATTCAGGCTTTTCGCTTTTTTCAGTCTTGCACAAGAATCACTTTCCTTGCTTTTTTTAAGTCCACCGTAGTAATGGTTCTCAGAAAACCTGGCCTTGGTAATCCGGTGAAAATCCATACTTTCTCGTTTCTCCTTCATGCAGTTTGGATCTTTTCATCTTTGTTCTCTTATCCTGGCTAAACAAGAAGATTTTGGATGGAATCTGGGCCAGGTTTGTTTGAAACCAGACTATGTCATAAGCTTTCTAGAGCAAGACTACAGCATTTACAAAAGATGCTAATATTAACTTGGTACGGCACCTTATAAAGATTTAAAAAAAAACAGTGATGGCGCTGATGCAGTGTGCTGCCATCATCATGTTTGTACATGTGTATAAAATAATAGCTATGGTGTCTTGCCTTTTTGTATATTAATGTGCAATTCTTAACCCTATCCACATCATTGCATGCCTGAAATATGGCCTTTTCCATATTATGGTGTTTCCATATCTGTTGCTTTCCATTTCTTTCATACTATCAAAATGTTCTCATTTCATTCAGATACAATGTATAAACAGACACACACACACACACAGTGTTGTAGTGTGAATCAAAGGGGCTTATGTAACTTCTAGACACTAAAAGAGCTCTTGATGTATAAATGACTGCACATTCAGTCAATTCTAACGAACAGGGCTTTCTCACGAAATATACTGCGTTTGGTATAAGCATTATCTAGAACAGGGCTTTTTCTCCATGTTTGCGAATGTCAGAAATCCCACATTTGGAGCGCACCGGATGCAGGGCTCTCATGTCGCAGCGCTTTGTCTCTACAGGAACAGAATGTGTCATTGTTTACCAAGTCTTCACATTCCAAAAGGCCTATTTATCAGTCAGCAGTGCTAACGGGCGCTTGAACACACATGCCACCAAGGCAAGCAAGTGTACGCTGATGCAGAAGGAGTCACTTTCACTCAAAACAGACAAGCCAATTGAGGGAAGGATCTGAATATGGTGTTTAGCTGTGGAACGAAAGTGAACCGCCATTCAATGTCATCACGGTCCCTCTTGGCCTGTATTAACTCAGTCCAAAACAATACTCCCTTGTTTACATTGGATCGTCTGCCAGGCGAACCCATCAGCCCCTGTTTTTGAACCATGTATTGAAAGTACAAAGAGAATCTGAGTGGACAACCATTGTAAATACGCATTGGCAATCGAGATAGTTAATTACGAGCACAGATCACTCATATTAATTATATTTTTATTGTGAAGTCCCCACTGAGTGTGTTTGTTTTAAAAGGACAGTTCACACAAAAATGTAATACTGTTGTCATTTACCAAAGGTCTGTTCATACCAATACGAATGTACGGCACAAAATTCTGTCCAATTTTCACATGCAATTTGTCTGTTCAGACCAATGTGTTAAAAAACAATGGCAGTCCGGCTGAGTGAAAAAGGCAAATTAATGCTTTTAAATTTGCTTAAGCTTTTAAAAAGCAGAAATACCCCGTTACCCTGGTACTCAAAGTCCTGTGCAACTTGGTTTTGCTTAGCCGGACCATCAGACTGACAGAAAGTCTTGAGTTCATAGCAGCTGTCATTGGCCAAGGACCACCCAAGAGGACGTCTGACTGACATGTAAAGCAACCAATCACAGTTCACTTGGTTTAGCGTCATTTTTAGGGGCGTGAAAAAGTAGTTAATGCAGTTTATTCAAGAACGTTGTGCAAGTTTACTGCAACAACTTAAAAAAAATCCAGCTTTTAGTTGATTGATGAGCGATCATTGTCATTGTTTTAAACACAATGACTTTCTTCTATTAGGGGGTCTGGCATTATGACGACTTTGTTTCCAGTCGAATCAGTAAAGAATGCAACTCATCTCCCGGAAATCCTGGAGAAATTAACCAGATGGTTAATAATCATAAACAATAAACAAATCAGACGGTGGCCTCAAAACTCCCAAAGTGTTTCCCATTTTGTGTGCCACATGCATCAGATGTTCAGTTCGGTCCGTGGACGTGGATCTTTCGTCTGCTAATTAAATAATTCCAATTGATGAATTAGAATATAGTGTTAAATATGAACGCTAAAAAAGTGAACAGGTTGATGTCCGCGTTTGTCACAAGCTTCAAATTCAAAAAGCTTCGGATTTGATCTTTTAACATACGCACACTGCACAAATTACTGAGATTTCCATTGTTGTCGCATACTAACCATCTTCTTACCATTGCTTATTTTGTTTGTTTTAGAAATCAGACTATTTTGTCCTAATTGAGAGACAAAGAGCACATGAAGCTTTGTGCCATGCTGTTTATATATATATAAATATATCAAGCAGTTAACATGCCCCTTACCACATCCGAAAAAAGTTAGGTTTTTTTGCGAACTTTGAAAAGATTTGCTTCTCGTTTGGATGGAAACCCAGATAATGAGTGGAAGGAATATTTTTAGATGGTCACGACAGTCATTTATGTCACTATTCAACAACAACAGCTCGTTCTGTGCATCACACATCATGCATATTACGTCACTACACGTGCAGGACTTTCCAGTTTAGTTTTTCAATCCAATCAAATTGTCCTGCCAGATCCACCCCTTACAATCCGATATGAAATTTCAATCAAATTTGGCCAATTCATTCCAATTGACATGGTTACATGTGACTTTTTTTATTCGGACTGTGCTACTAGTCAAATTACAAACGCATCTGAAAAGAGTAGCTTGGACTATTTTGAGGTGACCTGTCCCTTTAATTAATTTCAAGAGAATAAAACAGGACTCAATTAGGTCAGCTGCCAATTATTTCTATTAAGCAGCTAGTGGTTAGAGGAAACCTTTGACCGATGTCAGTCATTTAGATGACTCATTATTGCTTATGAAGACAGATTGATAAACTGCAGTGAAGCGCTTTCATTATATTCTCACTAATATCCTGTGCAGATGGTGGTCCATTTTTCACTCCTACACATTCTTCCCCTGTTCTCTCTCTTCCCCCATCTCTCTCTGACCCTCTCTTATGCACAAACTTTATCTAGATTGGTTCTTGCCCATACCATTTTCTCTTTAAACTGAATTACACACGAAAAACCATTTTCAGTGCCAAACGACTAGTCTTTTTTTGGTCTGTTTGTATAGAGTATTTGATTTAGGCATTAAATGGAGTCTCATTTATGTTGTGTATTAGGATTCTGTATGTGGTACTCAGGGTCTGGACACTGCTGTTCTGTAAATACAGAGAGAATGGAGTAGCATATTCTGTGTTCAGGAGCTCTAAGGTGTGTTTACTGTATGTGTATAAATCCATTGAATGTTTTTAAATGACCCCCCCCCCTTCTCTTATATGAGCAGTCGCATTTGTCCATTCTGTCTTAAATGTGCAGTTGTCTTGTCTGTTACTTCATGTATGCTATGCACCTGTTAGTGTCTTGACCTACGGCATGTCCTATAACTTGCTATAACCTTTACAAACCTCTCTCTAGGTTCCCTGTTCCTTTTGATATCTATGAGACAAAACAAATAATGTCTAAAACCCCTTTAAATTGTTTCCTTCAGGACTTTTGTATAAGCTAAACATATGCAGCAAAATGCCATACTCTGTCTGAGCAATCAACTCGAGTGTGAAGGCTTTATTTTATTTTCAGGGTTTCAGCTCATGTGCAATAGATGAGGTTTGATCATTGTCTACCCACATTTATAAAGGCTTCTACTGTTTAACATGAGTCTCTGAAGGAAGTGATTAAAGTGGCCATTTTGACGCACTTTGTAGCTGTGAAACGCTTTTGCTATCAAAGCTTTTCATTTATTACAAATGTTGATTCTAAAGTATATCAGAATTGATTCATGTATATAGATCGTAGAACATTGTCTCGCTCACATACCTGCAGTTTGAACTGCCCAGTTATTCGAGTCAGAGTGCCTGATATTGCTGGTTATTTATAGACGTCTGTATTCTGCTGCATTGATCTGAATGTACCTATTACAAAAATCAAAGAAAATAGACAAAAAAAGAGAGCATGGCCCAAAAAAGCACTGAATGCAACTCTTACTATGTAAATATGTACCAAACCATATAAAGATGCTATTTTTTGCATGCTTTTTGTACACATAGACATAATCAAAGACAATAAAGATATCACAGGTGACTCTGGTTACTTCTTTATATTTGGTCATTTATGGTTTTATTTTCATTGTTTATGATAAAAAAATGAGCATGGAATCATTCGATGGAAATGAACTACTAATAATACATATTACAGTAGTACTTTTGTACACAAAAAACCAAACAATCCTTCCTGGTGCTATCTGATTTTCAGAGAAACTAAAATCTAGGTAGATGCCAACAAAGAAAAACTACTCCATTGTAAATAAATCCAGACAGAGTTAAAGCAGAGGGGGTTTTGTATCATCCTGAAAGGGTTTGGTTTGGTTTTGATTTGAGTTTAAATTATTTTGTTATATCAGAAGAAAGAGACTAAGTGTCCTAATCTGGAGAGACTAATCTGTTTTTAGCAGGAACCACTTTACAAACAAATTAATATATGGGCATGAAATACACTCAAAAAAATGAACTAGGAAGGTTGTGCACTTTACATAATATATTTACATTTAGTTTACTTATAATAACTGTGTATTTTGACTTTAAATGTTTTTTTCTATTAAGGTCAACGTAATTATGTCTTAAATTAACAGTACAAAATCTTAATGTGTTGCCTAAACACAAACCATTTATGTTAAGTCAAAAATTCTTACATCCAGAGGGTGGCAATATAGTGCGAGCCAACTGCCATTTTGCCCGAACTTAATTTGATTGTGTTCAATCTGCTTAAATATGTAAAATTTAAGTTTACTTAATCCATTTGTGTTGGGTTTACATGATTGATTTGTGTTGCATTAACTGAAACTGGGTGGTGCTTGTTAGTTCCCAGCATGCTTTGCATATGGTTGAATTAACAGAGAATAAATGTTAAAATTAAGTGTTATTTTATGTTTTTTTGAGAAAATTAGAAAAGGGGAAGACCTGATAGTGTGCAATTGTGTTTAATGTTCAATTATATTGTAATTATTGAACCATTTAAATTACAGTGGGTTACCATTGTGGAGAATTTAGTTAGGATGTGTACTGATTCAGAAATACTGACAACAAATGCTTTGGCTGATGAATCTTTATAAATAAAGATGCAATAAAGTGTGACTCTAAAATAAATTATATTGAATTGGATGAATGAATATATGAATTTGAATACCTGAATCATATCAGGGAGCCTTTTAAATTCACTGACACTATTAAATTAGGCTGTGCCCAACCATAGTAAATACGTTGAATCAACCTTAATGAATTAAGTTGACCCAACGTAAGTACATTAAATTGGAATAACAGAATTGCATAATGCTGAAATAAAGCAAGTTAATCATGTGGAAATCCTTTCCATGATTCCATTATTTTTTTATGTTCATTCAAAGAGTTATTTTTTTGAGTGTATTAATAACCTTAGAGACAGAAAATGAGCACAGCTAAAAAAAAAAATTAAAAAAAGATTTCCTGGATAAGCAGTTGGGATTGAGTAATCATTATTCAGACATATTTGCCCATTGAATGCTGCCATTGACCATTTAAAATCAAGTAGTCCAGAGAGCTGTGTATAATAATAATATAAAAGACTTTTGACGTGAAGCGCCCTATGTTTTTTGGCTCAGTGTTTCATTAATGAGCTAAAGTAAAAAGTAAAAACCTAAACCATCATCATTCTGTCTTTTAGAGCTGGATAGTTTCAGCTTTGGATGGTTCATTGACCATTCATTTCACACAAAAATCAGTGGGTCACAGTTTGACTTCACAGGAAAAACCTGTACAAAAAACCTATCAGTAAAATAACTGGTTTAAGATGATTCAGTATCAAGATTTGTATATGGGTGACATATCCAGACATTACCCTGTTTGTTTAAAAAAAAAAAAAAAAAAAACATTACAGAAAACTCTGTAAACCCCGTAAGGACCTCATAAAATTGCCCTTTACAGTCCTGAGCCTTTTAATATTAACACACCTAGTGGAGATTAGCTGCGCATTGAATCAAAACAGTGATTGGATATGTTTTCTCAGTAGTTTGGGAAGGAAATGTCCTTTACAAAGGAAAAGTAATGTTAGACGGTTGTCTGGCCATCTTGCTAATGCTCCAGTGTTGAGGTGTTGTTGTTTTGTTTTCAGTGCAGTGACATTAGTCAGTCATCATGGCAGCCGTCTTGACTTTACTCCTGTGCACAGCAAAGATCTGAATCACTGTGACTACAACTAAAATCGAAGTTGTTTATGGAGATATGATATCATTCTTCAGGGATCTGCGGTTGAATAGTATGTTACCTTCGGTAGTTCTCTTTCTTTCTGTGATGGGGGCAAGGCTGGCTTCTGTGGATGAAAAAAAAAGCATATTTGAGATTATCAACCACAATGTTTTTCTTTCTCAGAGAGCTGCTAGAGTGGGAGTCCTGCTGGTTAAGATGTGCCCTCGCTTTCTTTTCTCAATAAGAGACAAGTTCGGTCAATTTGCAGCGTTGCTACGGTAACTATCCCTGCAGAGAAATCTACAGAAAAGCCGTGGTGCTGCATAGACTTGAATGCAATAGTTTCCCTTACTGCCCACGTGCATACGGATCAAAAGTAAGATATTAGCTGACGCATGTGTCGTTATAGGACTTATTTTCCTCTCTCACAAACACTCCATCAGTTCAAGTGAGGCGTGCTTTGTAGACCATATGAGGGCATTTGAATTATGCGTATCCTGGATGTTTTCTTAATGATACTACGGGAATTTAGCTTGATGTAAATGTTTGGAAACAGCACTGCATCTGCAACCACTCAAGTAACAATTTTCTTGCATGTCATCTAACTATGTATCTCTGCTGCCATCTAGTCTAGGCTATGGGTAGTGAACTAGCATAAGTAACTGACAACTGTATCTATCCATGAAAAGCATCAAATAACACACCAGCAATCAGAAAAAAATCTAAATTAAAAAAAAAGGCAGGATACCGTTTATTCATTCAAAAGTCAACACTCACCTCTTCCTGGACTTCTGTCTGCTTGAATTTCATACTTTTGTAGAAATCTTTCTTTGGAAGTAAATATAGAAGGAGCAAATCGCACACGACGGTGGCCTTAAACGAATTAGAACAAATATTAACTCACTTCAGTGAACATATGGTTATGAAATGAACGGTTTAATGTCTGCTTCACTGTATAATTTCTGTTTCAAACAATTGCTGCTCTTTTGAACTTTCTTTTCATAAAAGAACCCTAAAGAAACATTTCCACAAGCAGCATAACAGTGTTCAACACTGATCATATGAAATGGTTCAGCAAATTAGAATGATTTCTGAAGGATTATGTGACACTGAAGACTGGAGTAATGATGCTGAAAATTCACCTTTACTGTCACTGAAATAAATAACATTTAAAAAAATATATAAAAAATACAAAACAATTGTAATAATTCACAATATTACTGCATTTACTGTATTTTCGATCAAATAAATGCAACCTTGATGAGGATAAGAGACGACTTCTTTTAACAATTCAAAAATGTAATTCAAAATTATTTGACCATAGTGGACCAATCAGAATCAAGTATTTCATAGAGCTGTGCAATCTAGTTCCACATAAATGCATCTTTAACATGGAGAATAGAACACACATTTTTTTTCTTCATCTGGTATCTTCACCTTGATTACTTATAACAGTAGAATCCAAAAGTGAAATCTGTGGTTAAATTTAACTAAGGAAATTAAACCAGGTTTATCTCTTTATGATAGTGTATTCTCTGTGAGACTCACCACTCCAAAGATTCCTACTCCTGAGCCTATGGCCGTCAGCGTGGGAATGATATCAAATTTTCCTGCCTGCAAGGAAAAGTGTAAACAAAAATTTAAATGTGCCAAAATTTCTTTGTAAATGATCCATAAGAAAAATATGCTTACCCGTCCATGAACAATGATTTCTATCCGTAAACCAAACACCTTCATTAGTGTTCTCTTCTCCACGTTATTCTCCGTATAATATTTAGCAAATCTGAAAGAGTCAGTAGCACATAATAGTTAAAGTGTAGTGAATCCAGAAGATATTAATTAATTAATTATTTTGGAGATCTCATTGAAGTTCACAGGCTTATGAACAATACAGTACTGCAGGTTTGACCTTTTCTCAGTTTAGCTGTAATTTTATGTAATGCTGTAATAATTTTGATAAATAATCTGTGATTGTTTAGTGAAAATTCTCAAATATTTAATTATATAACCGGGTTTGTCTCTTTAACAGTTCTGCTTCCAAAAAGTTTGTTTTCACAAGGTGACTGAAAAGGGAATAAACTTTCTTACCCACCTAAAATTGTATCCCAATGATGGTTTCTCCACTTTGTCATTTTTCCCTGTTCCATAAAGACCATAGAATTCATACTTTGGTTTGCAATGTCTGATACTTAGGTCCAGATTGCAGTCCCAATCAACGAGGACGCCTATAGCACCACCCTAACACATCACAAATACCATGAGCATTATCATCTTCTTCAGTCACTACAACAATAATACTCTTGTAAACCATTAATAAATAATGTCATTGTAAAAATGTTATATTGGATGTGTTGAAATAGATGTATTTGCAGCAGGAAATAGCATTTTCAAGCCATAGGTTCCTTGGGAATTTCCTACGTTTTTAAAAATATTATTAAAATAAGAATTTAAAGTCAATTGTAAGAAACAGTTGCAATTATGAGAAATATAGTTGCAATTGCAAGATGTTATGTAAATAATTAAAGATGTAAATATCGCATCACATAAAGTCACAATTATAGAACAAAATATGAAGGTCTCTTCAAGTTTTGTTTAGCACAGACCTTAAAGGAGAATTCCGGTATTTAGCACTTTGAGTCTATTTTCTAGCTTGTTTTAGATGCACTAGAGTGGTGGACATTTAAAATCATCAGTGACGAAAAACCTACCACACGAGCTATGTCAGAGAAATTGAACCCGGAACGCTCAACAATGTCTCCTAATCTGAAGATAGGACACAGTGGATCAGTCTTGGGGTGATACACACAGCTATTGATGTAATTCTTGTCCACACTCTCCACCAAGTTACTCCTAGAGAAAGAAAAAAAGTATGATGAGAATGTTCATCTAGTAGACAAAATTTTGTACAGAAAAAAAAAAAAATGTGTAAAGTACCATATTGATTTACAGCTGTGGTAAGAATTATTGGGACCCCTGGTAAATATGATCAAAGATCACTCTAAAAAATAAATCTGCATTGTTTTCCCCTTTTTATTGTTCATTAAATTTTTTTTTGCAAAAATCTAACCTTTCATTGAAGTAAAATAATTGAAAGTGGGAAAAAATCACATAATGAATTAAATGCTTTTCTCCAAAACACATTGGCCATATAATTATTTATTAAATACTTTTTGCAACCTCCTTTAGCCAAGATAACCGCTCTGAGTCTTCTCCTATAATGCCTGATGAGTATGGAGAACACCTGAGACCATTCCTCCATACAGAATGTCTCCAGATCCTTCAGATTCCCAGATCCATGTTGATGCTTCTTCTCTTCGGTTCACTCCGCTCATTTTCTGGTTCAGGTCACAGGACTGGGATGGTCATGGCAGAAGCTTCATTTCGTGTTCAGTGACACATTTTTGTGTTGATTTTGATGTTGGTGTTGGATTGTTGTCCTGATGGAAGATCCAACCACTGCCCATTATTAGATTTCTAGCAGAGGCCGTCAGGTTTTGATTTTTTTTAATCTGTTGGTATTTACTAGAATCCATGATACCATATCTGAATAAGATGTCCAGGACCTCCAGCTAAAAAATAGGCCCACAACATTAAAGATCCAGTGGTATATTTAACTGTAGGCATGAGGTTCTTTTTATCCCTGTTTGCACCAAACCTTTCTGGTGTGTTTGCTAGCAAAAAGCAGTTGTTTTTTTTGTTGTTTTTTTTTGTTTCATCAGACCATATAACCAGGTCCCTTTTGAAGTTCCAGTCATGTCAGACTACTAAATATGCTGGAGATTGTTTTTGGATGAGCGAGGGGGATTTTTCTTGAAACCATCCCAAACTTTCTATTTTGTGAAGCTCAATCTTTTGCAGCACACTGTTTTCTTTTGCAGCACAATGTTTTATGCATTGTGATGGATTAAACATTTGGATAAAAACATTTATTTCATAATGTGACTACCCCCTCCTTTTGTTTAACATGTGTTTTCCTTTTTTTTCAACAAAAGTTAATTTGATAAATGCAGGCTTCCTACAGTACCTCCATTGAACCCCCTGTTGAAGACACTTCGTTTATAGGAAAGGCACTTTTAAAATAGTTTTCTAAGTTAAAAGTTTCCTTTTGCTTTCATATGAGATTTAAAAAACACTTTATTTGCTTTGAATTGATTTGTTAGGAGTTGCCATTATACCACAAGGAGCAACAAACAATTTGGAAAAGAAAGCATTTACCTTACTACATTAAACTGGGGAAAAGTAATGGAGTTTTTGATGAACAGTGTGTGGTTTTCTGCTGTCTGCAGGATCGCGGGGCTACATGAGGGACAAAACAAAGTTAAATGGATCAGACTGTGGGCTGATTCAAAACCATTTTAAATACAATTTGTTACATGCTCCAGGTATAAACAAAGATACATTTATGTTTAAGGTACTTTTCTAATATTAATGCGGGTCCTAAAGCTCTTGCCTGATCACAACTTTTTCCAGTGATATTCCTCTGAACTTTCCTCTTTTGTTAATGTCAAATCTTCAGAAATCTTCAAATCTCCCTCTTGCTCACACTCTCTTCTCCCTCATCATGAGAGTATAAACCCCTGCTGATTGGCTACAAGTTTGTTGTGGTGCTCTGTTCGATCACTTTTTTTTTTTTTAAGATTAAAATAACTAACGTCCAGTTCTGTCAAAGTCGAGTCACATTGATTCTTACAAGTTACTGTTTGACACCCCAATGTGATTTAACATATTAATCAACAATAATAATAAAATAAGCATCCATACTCTGGTATTTGACGGTCGTCTTCAACAGGACACCAGGAGTAGATCTCACAAGTGCTGGTGTTGGTGACACACTTGCCCGTCATGTGCCCTGAGAGAGAACATAATGTCGTAAGGGAAGTAGTAGTTTAAGAGGTTTGGAGTGGATCAGAACAGACTGAAACAAAAGCTCGATCAAAACATATATACACGAGGGATGATCATTGAATCCTAAAGTCTGACTTCCCTTGTGAAAATGCTTTGATTTATATTTTTCTAATTTGGACGTATGGATGGATTAAATTAGAAAAATACCCCTCTTGGAGCACGCGATTATGTTTTGATCATGCTCTTGTTTCAGTCTGTTCTGATCCACTCCAAAGATCTTATAGTTATCTTATAGATCTTATACTCTAGCTATTTAGGAATGCTTTCATCAGATTGCAGTTGGTCATATAATGTTTGTAATTTCTGTCTGACTCTTTTTAGATTGCCAGGAACATTTAAATTCAAACACTGAACTTTCTTTGGTGGTAGCATGGCATTGACAAACCTTGAGTAAGGATTAAATACACAACATCAAAGACACATCAAAGACATAATTATACAATTAGCATGAAATAAAATGCAGTCCACAGCATGGCATAAACAAGACGGTTGTGTTTTCACAGAAAACGACTGTGAATTTTTCCCTGAGTTCACAGAGTCAGTATGTAACAGGATTAGTAGCACATGTTGTATTCAAATTTGTTGGAAGTTTGTGCCAGTCATCCACGACTGAAAGTCAGGAAACTGAATTACTGCAATGTGAGATAATTCTGTTTACTTATGCCTGTATGTCTGCTATCCTGCATGTGAAACTTTGTCAATATTTGAGTATTTGTGACCCACATAAAGCTCAGGATATTAGATTTATGCCAATCATAATGATATATATATATATATATATATATATATTATCTTATATATAAGATTCATTTAGCATGAGTTTAATTTATTTAGGTTTGTGTAGCAGTGGGATAATTTAGCATTGCTCCTGTTGTAAATGACAGTGAATTTGGCTACTGAGAAAACCGGAACCTAAAAAATAAAAAAATAAAAACTTGAATTCCTTTTAATCTCATGTTTGAGATACATTGCTTTGTATCTCAAACATGTTGGTGCTGCTAGTAAATATTAAATTACACTTGGCAAATGAACTGAATCTGGATAAGAGCCCTGTGGAACTCTGGGAATTACAGACATCAGTGAGCAAAGGGTAAAATCCATCAAAGATGTGGAAAGCAAAGGAAAAAACATCAGAGCAAGAGAGCAAAGCGTGTTAGTCATGAATGTTAGTTACTTACGGAGACGACGGCATGGCTGATGTGCAGTTAGAAGAGTGAAAGTTCATTAGGCCCCTAGCAATTCAGAGTGGAACTGAAACCAAATGCTTATGTGCAAGTGCACCAATTTTCTTACCCCATGATTTATTTGAATTTTGTGGTACATATCTTAGACCGCTGGGTCACTGATTTAGTTACCAGTCAAGGTCAAAGGGATTATAGAATAGTCATGAGAAGACTGCTGCTAGTGATGGGAAGTTAGTCTGCTGTGCTGGTGCCTTCTGTCGGAACAATGAAATGGATAGAACTTTACCATTTCCCGTACGTTTGTATTTGCCCTCATCACAGTCTGCGTCCGAGGTGCACTTGTTCTTCCCATCTGGCAGCTAAAACACACAAGATGGGAAATGCACTTTAATGTCTATTAGTATTTAATTAAGCCAGAATTCGCTTGCTTGAAAATATACAAATGTGAGATCCAAATGAGACAGGATGCATAGAAGGGGCAGAATAACCACAAAACCTAATTCTTGAAACTCATTTGTTTAAGCAAAGCTTTGCAGGTAGGTAATAAAGTCAAATAGAGATTCAAGTGAAAGACAAATAAGACTGAGGTAAACCGAGAGCATGAATATGAATGAGATGGAACAGGATGTCAATGTATAAAAACAACTCAGATGGAAAGTAATAGATCAGATAACACAGGTTACATGTGTGGTTGCCAAGTTCAGCAGGTGAAATACTTTTTCTTTCAATCGACCACACTGTAGTAAAAAAAGAAAAGAAAAAAGTCTATGCCTCGTGTATTAAACACTGAATTAAGTGCCAAAATGCATTTGAGATTATCACATAACTTAATTGTATCTGTTGTAAAAAATAAATCATCCTATCATAGGGGAGAGCGGGGTTGGCTGGTAACTAATAGGGGTGTAACAATATATCATGTCACAATATATCGCAATAGAAAAATGCAGCAATACTGTATGTATCGTTCGTGGATAGTGACAATATATTGGGTATAGTTCAACCAAAATTAAAATTACTGTGTGAGAAAAAAAATTCACGTTTACAGAGTTTTAGCCTCAGTACTACATTAAACTACTATACAATGTTGAATATAATGTATAATAATGCAATGGGGGAATATTTGTGGGTCCTGATAATGCCAAATGCCTTATGTTACCAGTAAAAAAAAATTGTCCTACATTATTTTAAATATATTTAGTCAGTGACAGAGTGCAAGCATATTCGTCTTGTAATTCTGTATTTTCAGCTTCAGATTCATCAATATTTTTATGTCACCATTGTTCTGAGCATTGGGTTACTACCAGCACCAAGTCCAAGCTTATTCATTCACACCCACAGTGCAATATCAAATTTAGCATTTTAATCAACAGAATTTTTTTTTTTACCTTTTATCATATGTCTTGGGAGTTTCACAATAATATTTTATCGTGAACTCAGTACCGTGATATGTATCAAATCGTGACTTGGGGGTATCGTTACACCCCTACTGAGTGTCACACACCATTACACACATATCAATTTAGCTTCTACCTTAGACAAATACTAGATAATTGTTACTGTACATAAGATATACAGACTAACAAAAATTCCATATTGTGTGGGAAAATTTCCATTTGCATGCTGCATGACATCTGTGGTCAGGAAACGAGTCATATAGAGATATGAGAAAAAACTCATTTATGAGAACCACGATAATGAAAGACAACAGAGATGACAAAAGGAGATAAATATGTCTTTACCTACCTCAGGACATGTGTCCTGTTTCTGTCCCACAGTGGAAATGTAGTTGGTCATCACAACAAAAGACGAATCGCCCTGGAAAACAGAACAGAAATGACTTGAAGGGATGTAATTTCAATCCCTAAACTCAAAGCAGCATACGGTGGGTTACAGAACAGAGCCAGAGTGCCACATTGAATTCACATTCTTTCTCACTGTATTTGGTGATGCAGTAGAGTGTTTGAAGCTGACTGTGCATACGTGACTTCAGGCTACTGTTTTTGACACCCCTGCGTGACATGATGAATGTCCTATTTTGAAACCAAAAACTAAACCCAAAACAAACTGCAAAAAAAAACAAAAACAAAAAAACAGTACATTGGTTCAGTATTAAAAGGTTGATTTACACTTGTGTAAATAGGCATGGCTATATTTTCAGCTCGCATCAGTGTCAGAGAGGCAGGTGCATTTGTCTGGGGCTGAATGTAATGTTTAACCTCAGCCTCAAATATCCATCCGTGTCATTCCATCTCTCAGGTCTCTGCTAGCACTTTTAGCTTATAGTGGAACTACACCAACACCTTGATCATTATCAACAGTGCCTTCCTGTCTTACTCATACATGTGTCAGGTTTTCTGAGTTCAAATGGTCAAATTTGTTTATTTGAGTAGTGACAATTGTTCATGATCTTAGAATGTATATACAGAATATACACTCACCGGCCACTTTATTAGGTACACCTGTCCAACTGCTCGTTAACACTTAATTTCTAAGCAGCCAATCACATGGCGGCAACTCAGTGCATTTAGGCATGTAGACATGGTCAAGACAATCTCCTGCAGTTCAAACCGAGCATCAGTATGGGGAAGAAAGGTGATTTGAGTGACTTTGAACGTGGCATGATTGTTGGTGCCAGAAGGGCTGGTCTGAGTATTTCAGAAACTGCTAATCTACTGGGATTTTCACGCACAACCATCTCTAGGGTTTACAGAGAATGGTCCGAAAAAGAAAAAACATCCAGTGAGCGGCAGTTCTGTGGGCGGAAATGCCTTGTTGATGCCAAAGGTCAGAGGAGAATGGCCAGACTGGTTCGAGCTGATAGAAGGGCAACAGTGACTCAAATAACCACCCGTTACAACCAAGGTGGGCAGAAGAGCATCTCTGAACGCACAGTACGTCGAACTTTGAGGCAGATGGGCTACAGCAGCAGAAGACCACACCGGGTGCCACTCCTTTCAGCTAAGAACAGGAAACTGAGGCTACAATTTGCACAAGCTCATCGAAATTGGACAATAGAAGATTGGAAAAACGTTGCCTGGTCTGATGAGTCTCGATTTCTGCTGCGACATTCGGATGGTAGGGTCAGAATTTGGCGTCTACAACATGAAAGCATGGATCCATCCTGCCTTGTATCAATGGTTCAGGCTGGTGGTGGTGGTGTCATGGTGTGGGGAATATTTTCTTGGCACTCTTTGGGCCCCTTGGTACCAATTGAGCATCGTTGCAACGCCACAGCCTACCTGAGTATTGTTGCTGACCATGTCCATCCCTTTATGACCACAATGTACCCAACTTCTGATGGCTACTTTCAGCAGGATAATGCGCCATGTCATAAAGCTGGAATCATCTCAGACTGGTTTCTTGAACATGACAATGAGTTCGCTGTACTCAAATGGCCTCCACAGTCACCAGATCTCAATCCAATAGAGCATCTTTGGGATGTGGTGGAACGGGAGATTCGCATCATGGATGTGCAGCCGACAAATCTGCGGCAACTGTGTGATGCCATCATGTCAATATGGACCAAACTCCCTGAGGAATGCTTCCAGCACCTTGTTGAATCTATGCCACGAAGAATTGAGGCAGTTCTGAAGGCAAAAGGGGGTCCAACCCGTTACTAGCATGGGGTACCTAATAAAGTGGCCGGTGAGTGTAGTAAATATATAATACATTTGGGGTTGATACAGTAACTAATGTGAATTTTCATAAGAATTTATGAATGTTAAGTAATGAAATATCATCACAATTTTAGATGACTGTTTTCTATTTGAATACATAAAAAAAAAAATTTGATTCCTGTGATAAAATTGTGCAGAATAGTGTGTGTGTGTCAGGGGTGGACTTATAAGCGAGGTAAGCAGCCGCTTAGGGCCCCAGGGAATTAGGGGGCCCCGACAAAAACCAAGAAGCCTAAATAAATCATAGGCTATTTTACTTATTAGTTGTCTATCATATATTGTATGGCCTGTCTATAACCATTAATATTTTAAAGTTATTATTACATCTGCTCGAATGCGGGGCCCCCCATCATGAATAGTGGAACTTTCCTATCGTAGCCTACTCCACATGGACGAGCAGTTCGACGACACTGGCAGATAAGTGCACTACAGAGGTTGAGAATAGTATTCTCTGCCTTTAGTAATGTATGGTTTTAGATTAAATTGTTCCCAGCGTTACTCGTCGTAATTGCATTTTTACTAGTAAGAATTGAATTAGAGAGCTCTGTAATTTCATTATTTCTAGTAAAAATTACAATTACAGAGCTCTCTAATTCAATTCTTACTAGTAACAATTCCAATTAGAGAGCTTTACAAATTAATTTTTACTAGTCACATGTCTCCATTGAATTCCATTCATTTTTAATTGCAGAGCTCTGTAATTTAATTAACGAGCTCTGCAATTGCATTCTTACTAGTAACAACTGAATTAGAGAGCTCTATTGAATTGTTACTAGGAAGAATTAATATTAGAGAGCTCTCCAATTAAATTATTACTAGTAACAATTCCAATTAGAGAGCTCTGTAATTGCATTCTTAGTAAAAACTGAATTAGAGAGCTCTTTAATTGTAATTGTTACTAGTAATAATTGGATTAGAAAGCTCTCTAATTGTAATTATTACTAGTAACAATTCATTGTAGAGCTCTCCAATTGTAATTCTTACTAGTAAAAATTTATTTGTAGAGCTCTCTAATTCATTTCTTACTAGTAAAAATGCAATTACGATGAGTATCGCTGGGTACAATTTAAGCTAAAATGGCTTGCCATAATCGTGTGTATGTGCGCGTTTATATGTCACAACTTTAAATCGGGATTTATTTTGATTGATCAGATTAGAAAAGGAATAAACCACCCCTTTCAATCCGATGGAAATTTCATTCGAATCGAGCTCAATCCGATCGATGTGTGTCGGTGAGTAGCCCGCGAAGCACACAGATACGAACAGCACACAGGGAGTTTGAATGAGTGACAATCCTGCTTTCTGGCCCGAAACACCTGTCAGATAATGAGCTTTGAGTTTTTTTATTTTGAGAATAATTTTATTTATTTTACATTGAGAAAATATAACAGTTCCAGGTTACAGAAATTTAAACGCATAATATTAAAGTATAATCACAAATATGGTTAATTAACTGCAAATAGATTGTTTTTGAATTTAGTTTTTTTTTATTTGTGAATTCAATTTTATTTGAATTTTACATTGAGAAGATGTAAAAATACCAGGTTACAGGCTATTTTAAAAACTAACATAAAAGTCCCAGGTTACAAGTTACAGGTTACAGGCTATTTTTAACATGAAATTTAAAATTTTCTTTCTGCTGCTGAACACAAAAGAAGATATTTTTAAGTCGGTAACCAAACAGTTGATGATCCCCATTGATGAGACCATCAACTGTTTGGTTACTCATATTCTTCAAAATATTTCCTTTCGTGTTCAGCAGAAGAAAGATTCTCATACAAGTTTGGAACAACTTGGAGGTGAGTAAATGAAAATGTTCATTTTTGGGTCCCTATTAACATTAACTATGCCTTTAATGCATTATTGCTGAATAAAATAATTTTAAACAGTAGTGTGTAAAGAATTATATTTGTTATCGCAATGGACAATTTGATGTTTACTTTTTTTGGACATGATATTGTCTGACTATCAAGAAGCTCCTGGAGCCACTCCTTTAATTGCTAAGTGATGACGTGTTTACTTTTCTGTCAACAGTTGGTCTGTTTCTTATTGCCCTGGGTGATTTCTGCAAAACATTCTGAAAACGCTGCAGGCTGTTGGCATAAAGTAAATAATTACAGGCATTTTCAGTTATTGGTTTAAAAAATATATATTTATGATCAACTACTGTGTCATATTGTTCAATGTGTTTCTCTGTGTTTCCCTTCTAAATAGTGAGTCACAATTGAGATGTTTACTTGCCTTGACCTGAAGCAGTGTGTCTTCAAATGTTTAAACAATAAGAGTAGGCTATCTATGATTTGGTCCAATCCACATCCATATTTGACACATATACCAATTCCAGCACTTTGCTGGATGGGCAATTACCCAGTGAGTTACCTATATCTGCATTCAAATGCATGTATTGATAAAACTAAAAATATATATACCTAAGTATATAAATCAAGGCCCTCTGAACTTTTCAAACAATGAGGTTTGAGGTCAAAAGAGGCACAACCCACCTGTTCAGGAAAAACATAATCCGCTACATCCCATATCCTCTCCACTTTACTGATATTTGTGTAGGACACACCCTTCATCTTGGTGAAGATGGAGCTTATGGCAGTATCCACTGTCTGGTAACCTTTCTCATACATAAACACCCACCTATTAAAAGCAAAAAAACAACAAAAAAAACATTACTGATCTGCCATAATCAACCTGCATTCTGAAGACTACAGATTTCATTCACAATCACAATAATTCACAATTATTCTATAAACCGTAAATTAGAGATATTGTTTAAAAAAAATAAAAAAAATAGAGATATTGGATTTTAACTAGGCCCTATTTGTCCAAAAACATGAGATTTCATGAAGCCATAAAAAAATATACCTTGTTACAGAATACATATGACCAAAATATCATATTCTTTGATAAAGGTTTACACAAAGGAGTATATTTGATATATTTTGTTGAAACGTTGCAAAACGGGCAAAATTGGGCACCAGGGGCCTCATTTATAACCATTGCGTGCGCACAAAACAGAACCTGAAAGAGGCGTACGCCACTTCCGACACATAAGTTGTGATTTATAAAAACAAACTTGACGGGAAAATTTGCGCACCTGCACGCAAACTATGACCCAAGCGTACGCACGCTTTGGAGATAGAGCAGTTTGGCGACACCGATGGTGAGCCGGAGTTAAATGTCTTTTAGTCACTTTTAGACAGAAATTCAAAAGAAAATTATACACATATAGCCTACAGAAAGATAATACAAATATGATTTCACTCACCAAGCCTATCACTTGAAGCAAATATCCATCCCTTCTTAAATGTCCGAGCCAGCGAGCGCTTCGGGCCGTTTGTGAAACTAACGCATATATAGCCTATCTAACGGCAGATCTTCATTATGAGTCCTAATCATAAAAACACTGCATGTTCACAATAACAGTTTAAATAATAAAATAATTATTTAAACTATGTTTTACTTCTGATATAAACATTTAGATTAAATATGCCAAATTCTCATTAAAGAAGTTAAACACTTAAACTACATGAAATCATTACTGAGAAGTTACAAAAAAAATTATATTCAATAAATAGAAATATTTGTTGTGGATGCGATGCTTTTGAACACGTTTCCTCTGGCATGCTGTGTTTTAATGTCTTAACTACAGAGATAATTGCTTATCATGATAATAGCAGATTCTCTGAGAAAATAGTTTCGTGCAAATAATGCACAACAAGGTCTATCTGTTTCCATTCAAAATATAAATCAATTACAAATAGGCCTACTATTTGGCCTGTGGAAAAGATTGAGAAAAACTTTCTCTGAAATGTATTTTACACTATTTGATTTATGTATTCAAAAACAAGGCAAGGATAGGCTAAATTATTTTTATTAATGTAATGTGACGGCACATCCGTAGGCTATTTTATATTTTCCCATAGACAGTATAAGAAGTGGACAGAGCCATCTCATTGGAACTCAGTTGAGACAGTTGAAGCCCATTTTTAGCGATTTTTTAGCACTTCCGTTCCTGACGCGCAGACTCAAACCGACTCAAACTAAGCTTGATGACGTGAGCACCCTGTCTGACAGATGTAAATATTCTAGTAGCTGTGCGTGAAAACTGCCAACGTTGATCTTGCAGAGACGGCGAGCTTGAACAAAGAGTTCTTTGGCGTGAGTGAGCAGGAGTAAGTAATTTGTATAGTATTTATTTTAAAATGTAACGCCAGTACGCCATATTAAGTTAATGCATTGATTGCCTGTGAGCTTCTCCTCCTGTCTGTACGGTAATTTCTCTACTGTGCGACAGAGCGTCGAGTGGTTATGACGCAATCGTTAGCCTATTTTTACAAAAACTGTTTCTACGGGGCCATAATGTAACATAGAAGGTAATGGAGCCCTTTATACATTGTCGTGTGTCTTTAGAAATAAATAATGGACAAATGGAGTCTTTAAACGCCTCAGATGTAAATTTATTCGCTGTCAAAGTGACGCCAAAATGAATGGGAGTCAATGGGAATGCTAACGCAAGTGAAGTTCTGCTACAAGATGGCGGCATGCGGCCGGCTTCAACTTCCGGTCGATGGATTACCCCCTTGTATTTTCCTAATGACTTGTACTGTTAAACATATCACGTGGATGAATAATCATATGCAAATGATATGCAGATGAGGATATGCATAGTAAAACTAGGCGTTGTAATCTCCATATATGGTTATTTTGGGGAGGAGACGCTTGTGCGCACAATCTTCCACTGACTGGGATTTATAAAGTGAATTCTGCGCAGGTTCTGGCGTACGCACGGTTTTATAAGTCTGAATATTCTTTTGCGTATGCCATTTTTGGCTTTCGGGCGCACGTACACTTTTAATACTTACACACAGTTTTATAAATGAGGCCCCTGGTCAGGAAGCAGACAGACTGGCTAAACCGACCGTCTGCTAGCGGCCTCGCGTCACCAAGGTCGGATAAATCCCATCACATAGATACTCTTTCACCTAGATACATCATATAGAGATTGTGTCTGTTCCCCGATTTTGGAAATCCAAAAAACGTCAGGTTAAAAATGTAATTAATGTTCAACAAATAAAAAACAGATATAATACAGATGAGCAAATGATAAAGCTTGGGTTGCTGAATATTCGATCACTTACTTCAAAATCACTCATAGTTAATGATATGATTTCAGATTATAATCTAGATGTGCGGTGTTTGACAGAAACCTGGCTAAAACCAAACGATTACATTACTTTAAATGAGTCAACCCCACAAGATTACAGTTATAAACAAAGGGGGAGGTGTTGCTGTAATTTATAGTAATATTTTCAAAACCACTAAGAAATCTAGTTTTAAATATATTTCTTTTGAAGTGTTGGTGCTTAATGTAAAAATATATAGTATAAACGATAAATCACGTTTGAGAATTCTGCTGGCTACTGTATACAGGCCACCATATACAGGCCACCAGGGCACCATAAAGATTTTATCAAAGAATTTGCGGACTTTCTATAAGAATTAGTATTGGCTGCAGATAAATTACTAATTGTTGGTGATTTTAATATACAGGTCCTTCTAAAAAAATTAGCATATTGTGATAAAGTTCATTATTTTCCATAATGTAATGATAAAAATTAAACTTTCTTATATTTTAGATTCATTGCACACCAACTGAAATATTTCAGGTCTTTTATTGTTTTAATATTGATGATTTTGGTACAGCTCATGAAAACCCAAAATCTCAAAAAATTTGCATATTTCATCCGACCAATAAAAGAAGTGTTTTTAATACAAAAAAAGTCAACCTTCAAATAATTATGTTCAGTTACGCACTCAATACTTGGTCGGGAATCCTTTTGCAGAAATGACTGCTTCAATGCGGTGTGGCATGGAGGCAATCAGCCTGTGGCACTGCTGAGGTGTTATGAAGGCCCAGGATGCTTCGATAGTGGCCTTAAGCTCATCCAGAGTGTTGGGTCTTGTGTCTCTCAACTTTCTCTTCACAATATCCCACAGATTCTCTATGGGGTTCAGGTCAGGAGAGTTGGCAGGCCAATTGAGCACAGTAAACCATTTACCAGTGGTTTTGGCACTGTGAGCAGGTGCCAGGTCGTGCTGAAAAATTAAATCTTCAACTCCATAAAGCTTTTCAGCAGATGGAAGCATGAAGTGCTCCAAAATCTCCTGATAGCTAGCTGCATTGACCCTGCCCTTGATAAAACACAGTGGACCAACACCAGCAGCTGACATGGCACCCCAGACCATCACTGACTGTGGGTACTTGACACTGGACTTCAGGCATTTTGGCATTTCCTTCTCCCCAGTCTTCCTCCAGACTCTGGCACCTTGATTTCCGAATGACATGCAAAATTTGCTTTCATCCGAAAAAAGTAGTTTGGACCACTGAGCAACAGTCCAGTGCTGCTTCTCTGTAGCCCAGGTCAGGCGCTTCTGCCGCTGTTTCTGGTTCAAAAGTGGCTTGACCTGGGGAATGCGGCACCTGTAGCCCATTTCCTGCACACGCCTGTGCACGGTGGCTCTGGATGTTTCTACTCCAGACTCAGTCCACTGCTTCCGCAGGTCCCTCAAGGTCTGGAATCGGTCCTTCTCCACAATCTTCCTCAGGGTCCGGCCACCTCTTATGTTTTTGCCACACTTTTTCCTTCCCACAGATTTCCACTGAGGTGCCTTGATACAGCACTCTGGGAACAGCCTATTTGTTCAGAAATTTCTTTCTGTGTCTTACCCTCTTGCTTGAAGGTGTCAATGATGGCCTTCTGGACAGCATCAGGTCGGCAGTCTTACCCATGATTGCGGTTTTGAGTAATGAAACAGGCTGGGAGTTTTTAAAAGCCTTAGGAATCTTTTTGCAGGTGTTAAGAGTTAATTAGTTGATTCAGATGATTAGGTTAATAGCTCGTTTAGAGAACCTTTTCATGATATGCTAATTTTTTGAGATTTTGGGTTTTCATGAGCTGTATGCAAAAATCATCAGTATTAAAACAATAAAAGACCTGAAATATTTCAGTTGGTGTGCAATGAATCTAAAATATATGAAAGTTTAATTTTTATCATTACATTATGGAAAATAATGAACTTTATCACAATATGCTAATTTTTTTAGAAGGACCTGTATATGTAGATAATGAAAAAGATGCATTGGGATTGGCATTTAAAGACATTGTAAACTCAATTGGAGTTAGACAACACGTGTCAGGACCTACTCATTGTCGTAATCATACTCTAGATCTAATACTGTCACATGAAATAGAAGTTGATGCCGTTGAAATTCTGCAGCAGAGCGATGACATCTCAGATCATTATCTAGTCTGATGTAAATTACATTTAGCCAAGGCAGCAAAGCTGACTACGTGTTATAAATATGTTAGACTTATAACTTCTACCACTAAAGATTGCTTTATCAATAATCTTCCTAATCAGTTTCATCATCTCAGCATCCCGGATAGCTTAGAAGAACTTGCAACAGAAACTTTTAACTCTCTCTTTTCCAGCAATTTAGACACAGTTGCTCTGTTGCGCTTAAAGAAGATTAAAGAAAATAGTCCAACGCCGTGGTACAACAAGCACACTAAGGCTCTTAAGAGAGCAGCCAGAAAAATGGAGCGCAACTGGAAGAAAACTAAACTATAGGTATTTCGGATTTCATGGAAAGAGAGCTTGATTGCTTACAGAGAGGCCTTAAAAGCTGCTAAATCTGCTTCTTTTTCAACCCTATTAGAAGAAAAAAAACATAATCCTTGGTATTTATTTGAAACAAGTGTCTAAACTAACGAAAAAGAAAGCTTCAAGCCCAGAAGTGTCCAAGCAACACAGCAGTAATGACTTTATGAACTTCTTCACGTATAAGATTGATAATATCAGGGACAAAATTATAACTATGCAACCGTCTAATACAGTATCGCATCAGTGAGTGTATTGTAGTCTCCCTGAGGAAAATTTTTATTCATTTGTTGCTATAGAAGAGGAAGAATTTTGCAAACTCGTTAATTCATCTAAATCGACAACTTGTTAGACCCTATACCGACTAAGCTACTGAAAGAGATGCTTCCAGATGTCATAGATCCTCTTCTTAATATCATTAATTCGTCTTTGTCTCTAGGATACATACCAAAAACCTTTAAGCTGGCTATGATAAAACCGCTTGTTAAAAAAATGCAACTTGATTAGACAAAATTAGTCAATTACAGGCCGATCTCGAATCTGCCTTTTCTGTCAAATATATAAAAAAAAGCAGTACCCTCACTGTGTTCCTTTCTTGAAAGAAATGATATCTGCAAGGATTTTCAGTCTGGATTTAGACCCTGCCATAGCACTGAGACAGCTCTCTTTAGAGTCACAAATTATTTGCTTTTATCATCCGATCGTGGCTGTATCTCTCTATTAGTGTTACTTGATCTTAGTGCTGCATTTGACACAATTGACTACAACATTCTTTTAAATAGACTAGAAAACTATGTTGGCATTAGTGGATTTGCACTAGCATGGTTTAAATCATACTTATCTGACCATTATCAGTTTGTAGCAGTAAATGAAGAGGTGTCTTATCGATCACAAGTTCAGTATGGCGTACAACAAGGCTCAGCACTAGGACCGCTGCTGTTCACTCTGTACATGCTTCCATTAGGAGATATCATTAGGAAACATGGAATTAGCTTTCACTGTTATGCTGATGATACTCCGCTGTATATTTTTTAAAAACCTAGCGAAACTTACCAATTCATAAAATTAACGGAATGCATAGCTGATATTAAAAAGTTGGATGACTAGAAATTTCCTACTACTAAATTCTGAAAAAACATAGATTTTAATTATTGGACAAAAAACTTTCACACGTAATAACCTAGAATACTGTCTAACACTTGATGGCTGCTCTGTTAAGTCTTCGTCGTCGGTTAGGAACCTAGGTGTGCTCTTTGATACCAATCTTTCATTTGAAAGTCGTGTCTAGCATCTGTAAAACCGCATTTTTCCATCTAAAAAATATATCTAAATTACGCCATATGCTCTCATTGACAAATGTGAAACAATTAGTTCATGTGTTCATGAGATCAAGACTAGATTATTGTAATGCTCTACTGGGTGGTTGCCCTACACGCTTAATAAACAAACTACAGCTAGTTCAAAACGCAGCAGCTCGAGTTCTTATCACATATTAGCCCGGTTCTGTCAACACTGCATTGGATGCCAATTAAATATCGTATACATTTTAAAATATTGTTGATTACTTACAAAGCACTAAATGGTTTAGCACCGCAGTGCTTGAGTGAGCTCTTAACGCATTATAGTCATTCACGCCTATTGCAATCTCAAAATTCCGTCCAGTTGATAATATCTAGAATATCAAAATCGACTGTTGTGCTGGCGGTAGATCCTTTTCCTATTTAGCACCAAAACTTTGGAACAGTCTTCCTACCATTGTCCGGGAAGCAGATACACTCTGTCAGTTTAAAGCTAGACTAAAAACTAGGGCTGTCAATTAATTAATCATGATTAATCGCATCCAAAATAAAAGTTTGTGTTTACATAATAAATGTGTTTGTACTGTGTAAAATTATTTTGTATATATATAAGTACACACACGTGCATTTATATATTTAAGAAAAATGTGTTATTTATATATTAAATATTTATATTTATATATAATATAAATTATATATAAATCTATATTTAGTATATACATGCAAATATTTCTTAAATATATACAAGCATGTGTATGTATTTATATATATAAAATAATTATACACAGTACAAACACATTTATTATGTAAACACAAACTTTTATTTTGGATGCGATTAATCGTGATTAATCATTTGACAGCCCTACTAAAAACACATCTCTTTGACCTAGCATACACATAATACATTATAGACTTCTATTATTCAATGTTAGGCTGCATAGATTAGGTCAGCCGGAACTGGGAACACTTCCCTTAAATCCTGATGTACTCATTACATCATAAGAAGAATGGCATCTACGCTAATTTTAGTGTCTTTGTTTATCCCGAGGTTTTCCCGCAGCCTGCCGGATCCAGGCCGTATCCAGATCTGACGAAGAAGCTTCGCCTGGAACCGATGACAATGCAGTGCTGAAGTGCCAACTAGCCTCTCCCTATGGAGGATCCCTTTCCCACTCTACAGACAAAGCGTTGTGGGAAATTTCGGTTTGCGTACCTACCCCGAAGTGATAAAATAAAATTGTGTATGTTTAGAGAGAACGGCAATGTCTTAGCGGCCCCTAATTTAATAACAAATGATAATTTCGCCGGAAGTGAATCAATCAAAACTAACTTTAGCTGGAAATAACAGTATTCAAGAACCGCTATAAATCCAAAACAATCTCTGTTACCTTAAATTATATGTTTATCTCTGTAAAGCTGCTTTGAAACAATTTACATTGTTAAAAGCGCTATATAAATGAAGACTTGACACTTTGTAATTTTATGAAACATTTTATTTGATTCTGATTTTGAAAAGGCATTCTTTCTTTCTTTTCATGAATTCTCACAACACACATTTTCCCAATATTGTGAAACTTTTCTCTCACTTTTTGGATTTAATTTGATCCCAATAACTTTCACCCAGAACAACTAGTAGTATTTTTTTATTGGTTACTGATTGATAATAGCACAAAATATATTTATAATTGTATTATTTTATTTGGGTAAAAAGCATATAGTGTATCCTTATGATATGCACCATTAAATGTGTCTAGCAGTTGGAGGAATACTTTTAAATTACATAAGGCTGTTGCTGTTCTATAGATTGCGTTTCAGAATGTGTACGTGTGTTCACACATAGTTCAGCCATCTTGTGTCATAAAAGTAAGATGAAGCAATAAGATGTTGGCCTCATGCCATCTAAAAAGACGTTATTCTTCCCTTTGAAGCATGACTCGCTGCCTTATCGTCTGACACACCTAAAGATGGCAATGGCATACTGCTCCAGACAGACCAAACTTGCCAAACAAATGCTACTGCGCAATGTTTATCGGCTTATCAGTTTGTTTCATTCAGACTACCTGACTACAAAACTAACAACTTTTACATGACAGATAACAGAAGCACCCTCCACTTCAAGCTGCATGAAATTCAGCTATTGTGTTTAATGCTTTTTAGCTTTGAATTCCCAAACAAATACTTCTGTCAGCCTGCTGTGTTTTGGACTAGAGCTGCAGTTGATTCATTTAGAGTGGTCTGCTGATGTTCACTGATAAATTAAAGGGAGTAACAGAGAGGGATGCGAGAGCAGCGCAACTTTTCATTTGTTCTGTGGTCACTGGTTTTAAAGAAATAGTTCACCCCCAAAAAAGGAAAAAATGCTGTCATAATTTACTCACCCTCAACTCATACAGGTTTGGAACAACTTGAGGGCGAGTAAATGATGACAGAATTTTCATTTTTGGCTGGACTTTCCCTTTAAAGGGATAGTTCAAATGATTTACTCACCCTCAAGTCATCCTTGCAGATGACATTCTTCTTTCATATGAATACAATCGTAGTTATATTAAAAAATGTCCTGGCTCTTCCAAGCTTTATAAGGGCAGTGAATTGCTGTTTCTGTTTTGAAGTCAAAAGTGCATCTATCCATCATTAAAGTGCTCCACACGGCTCTGGGGGCTTAATAAAGGCCTTCTGAAGCAAAGCGAAGCGATGTGTTTGTTTAAGAATAATATCCATATTTAAAACTTTATAAAGTAAAATAATTAACTTCCAGCTAAAGGAACATACAGATTCCACTTAAGTGCTAGTAATGCGACGTACTGCCAGAACCGTATTTACCCTACGCCATGACGCACTATGCTACTTTTGACTGCGTATGGACTGCGTATGACCATTTAGCCGGAATTTTACTTTGTAATGTGTTAAATAGGAATATTGTTCTTTCATGGCTTCGCTTCAGAAGGCCTTTATTAACCTCCCAGAGCTGTGTAGAGGACTTTAATGATGGATAGATGCACTTTTATGGATTTCAAAACAGAAACGGCCATTCACAGCCATTATAAAACTGGGAAGAGCCAGGAAATTTAATATAACTCCGACTGTATTCATCTGAAAGAAGAATGTCATATACACCAATAGGATGACTCGAGGGTGAGTAAATCAACAACCAACTAACCCTTTATCGTATAGTCACTTTGTTACAGTAAAATAAGAAATTGCTCTTTAAAGTAGCCTAATAATTGCAAATTGTTTCTGTTTTGAAGTACAGTGTAGATCTACCACCTACAGTGAAAATAGTGAAGTATTGCTATATAACCGGTATTTTTCCAAATTAGTTATTGCTCTAATGGCTTTATATACAGTACAGTAGTAATTTATTTGGTTACTGTTAATGCAAATTGTAGGCTATTGCTTCAAATTGTTCCGGGAAAAATCTATAGTAAAAATTTAAATAATAATAGTAATTAATTAATTAAAGTGTGTGATTAAAATAATATTAGTTGTTAATCTTCCCAATAGATTAAATGAATAATAAATGAATGACAATTTTGATTCATATAAATAAATAACTTATTAAAATTGCATAAACAAATAACTACACAATACATTTAACAGTATATAGTGAGTAGACAAAATATATAATGTTACATTTTAGATTTAATTATATATATATATATATATATATATATATATATGAAGTGTTCAGATGCAAAAGCCTCTAAATGCCATTTTAAATTTTCTTCTAGAATGATCATTTTTATCAAGCTCGTATATTTAAGTTCAGTAATTTCACTTAAATAGCAATGAAGATTACCTGTTAATTGTCATTTAAGTGAAATTATTGAACTTTAATATACGAGCTTGATAAAAGAAGAAAATTTCAGATGGCACTTAGAGGCTTTTGCATCTGAACTCTTCATATATATATGTATATATATATATATATATATATATATATATATATATATATATATATATATATATATATATATAAATTAAATCTAAAATATAATTAATATGTATTTAGTGTTTAAAAAGACTGTTTAATTTTTTAGGATGGGGGTCCCTTACATGAGGATGATCATATTTGGGGGTCCTTGCGTGGCATCTAAAAGATTTTAAAAAACCACATAACTGTTTCTGTTGCTCAGTGGAGTGCACTATACAGGATTGAATTACATAAGAGGGAATACTCAATGTTTGTTAACATCTGTCAACGTCTGTTTTTCCCCATGAATGAATGACATTTTACCGCTCAAATAAATGTTTGCTTGTGCAACATATAATCAGCATCGCCTAATAGTTATCTAATACCTACTGAGGGCCAGCTGTTAGCGCTAAGACTGGAATTGAGCTGTTGCGATGTTATAAGTCAAAATTGAAAACTAAACCAGACATAATGAAAAGCATGTGGACATACTTTTAAGCAAATCAAGCTCTCAAAATAAATCTCATCTCATCTTATTCTAATTTTCTTCAGAAACATGTCTGTCTGTTTTGAAACAATAAGAGTTTGATGGTGTACTGATAGTTAGACCAATCAATGCATTATCTTAAATGGTACATCATGACAGCACTTAACCATGCACTTAACTGTTCAATTCAAGGCTTGAGCCGTTAGTTTGTTTACATTCTGTACATTTTTTTTTTTTGGTCTTGTTGAAGCATGTTCTGTTTCGACAATCATGCTCTAATTTCCTCTGCTTTCTCTTTCAGTTTTTTAAGAATAAAATAAATCTCTTACCCAATGATGTAGGATAGAACGCCCAGCTGGATGATTCGGCAAGCAATTGCAACTCTTTTGTTCCTGACCAGAACCTGCCGAGGAGTTTCGTATTCAAAGAAGAAGTTTGAAAAACATCCCTGAATTATAGATTTCATTTTTCTCATTCAAAGGATGTCAAATAATGTCCTAGAAAACAATGTAAGACGTGTGGAGAGATCTCTGACTTCCTTCCCTCAGCTTTCTCTCTCTCTCTCTCTCTCTCTCTTCTAAACCAAACACTTCTTAAAGTAAACAACCCACTCTTGTGACTGTCGTACAAATTCATGTACATGCGGATAAACTTCTTAAGGGTGGAGTAAGAACTCAGATAGTCAAATTGCAAATAAAGGCTTAATGCCCACCTCACGTGTGACGTCCCTGAAACATCCTCTCTCTCTCTCTCTCTCTCTCAGCAAATCTCTCAGCACATCTCTCAGCAGCACATCAGAACATATTTACATAGTGAAGTATCAAATAGGCTATTGCAGCTTTTTCATGGTCAACCCCCCAGAAAAGACTATGAAAATACTTAAAATCAAAGCACAATTTAAGAGTTTTTTTATTTATTTGATTTATTTTGGGATATTTCAAAATAAATTATTACATTATATTTTACTAATTATCCTAATTATTGTTGAAATACTAGTAGTAAAATGAGTCGCTCTCAGCTGTGTGACCATTTTTACAGCGTGTTCTTAATACTCATAGTGCGTCACCACTAGAGGACGCAATTACTCTGTTAGTGTAGGCGACTTTTATTATGCGTCTTTCTCGTGCTTTTGTCAAACCTGTTTTGGGCGAATGGAACTTAGTAAAAATGATCCATTAACAATCAAGTCATTACGATAGACTCAATTAAACGCCGTTAAATTGTCCTTTTTCCATAATGTGGTTTTAAGCACTGTTATTATACGGGTTATGTTTTCTTGTTTCTTGATGTTTTTTGTGTTAAATTAGTCTACATAATTCTGTCTAAACAATAATGCGTCAGTAATAGTATACACAAATATCATACATTTTGTTAATAGCGTAGCCTAGGCTACATTACAAATAGAATATAACGTTATAGGTAGAATTAGAAACCCATTTTATAAATATTATTTATATAGCCTACATATTTTGCATTGCAGCAACTTCCCGTAGTTTTCTTTGAGAAGATTTCATTCTGATACTACACTGGAGGACCTTAATGAAAATGAATCACCCTTATTCTCAAAGCTAGCGTGACATCGTGTAACTCAAGATAAACGAGTGGAAGGTTTGGGAAGGTAAGATGCATGACCGTTTTCCCCTTTTGGCAGTCAGGTGGTAATTAATCACATTAAAACAATTAAGACATTAAACTCACTGCAGGCTCTCGGTAGCTAGTATCTAGCAATATTTGAGCTGTTTTCTTTTGTCACTTCAAGACAGCTCATTGAGTTGTCAGTTTTGAGGCTCCTCCTCAGTCGTATGATCGGTGCAGTGTTACGTCAATCTTCATGAAGCCTGCGCTCTGATTGGGTGGAGGCGTGGCCGTTGCCGTAGTAGGCGGGGTTTACAACTGTCAGTCCCGCTGGAGTGAAGCCGTGCAGTTCACAGCGCGAGTGGACAAGTGGAGAATGAAACACGGATTCGATAGTAGTAAAAAAAAAAAAACTGTCTATAGAACTAAAGGATACAAGTGAAACGTTTCACATGGGGAGTTAAAGAACAAAAATGACGTGTATGCGTTACACTATGTTACTGTTCTCAGTTTTGGAGTTATTGTTGTTTGGATACACCGCTGGTTTGTCGCGTACTGTACGTCGCTTGAGCGATGAGAACGCGTCTCCAGGCGCGAGACTTCCGCGTGCTGTATTGGGTGAGACGTTGGAGGCGACCACCATCCCAAACCACTTACAAGAGGACGACTGGGAGTCCAGGTTTTCACCTTTTACCTCCACAATGACCATCACAACCAGGGATTTCAAAACCACTGACAAAACTAACCAACCAAAGCCCTTGTGGCTGACCACTACGGCAACGCTTCTTACCAAAACAATGAACCCAACCTCCAAAGGCAGTCAAGTCAAAGAAAACTCCACAACACTGAATATTACAGTAAAGCCCACTTCTTCCTCTCCAATTACTGGCACAGAAAAAAACACAACCCCACCTGAACTGGATACTGCAAAGAGTTCATGGACAGTGAGAAGCACCTCAAAGCCTCTTGTCGTGACCACTGAGAAAGGTAGGTTCGGTTCTCACTCAGTTCTCCATTTTCAGTGACATGAGGATGACGAGTATGCAAGTTTGTAAAATGTAATTTTTCCAAATGTGCAGTCCATTTCGAGCGTGTTATACCATAGAAAGCAGGCCAGTATGTCCTTGAATTTCTTTCCCAGACTCTGCAAAACAGATTTTGAGGGATTTGCAATAGGTTTAGGCCTACACCTGCACAAGCTGTTCTAGTGTGCTACATTTATTATTTTATCTTCGTTACAGCATTCTGACAGAATTTCACACTGTTTCTTGCTTCTTTATAGTCACAGGTTAACAGAGTTGTTTACTGCTTCCAGAGGATCAGTTAGCCAAACCAGTAGCCTATACCATTTTTGTTCAGAGACACTCCTTTGTCTCAATTCTCTCTGTAGGTTTTGTGGTAATACTGATTATCAGCTGAAACAAAAATGAATTGACAGATTAAATACTTTCCACAAACCTTTAGTAGTTTACAGGCAGCTGTGAATCTGAAGGACATTCGAGATAAGGCCAGTTGTGCAGAAACAACCTTCTTAATTGCTTTAATGTGATTAATTACCACCTGACTGCCAAAAGGGGAAAACAGTCATAAATCTTAAACCTTCCACTCGTTTATCTTGAGTTACATGATGTCATGCTAGCTTTGAGAATAAGGATGATTAATTTTCATTAAGGTCATCCAGTGTAGTATCAGCACCTATGTCTGCTTTATCTGTTTAGTTGAATGACACATGTTTTTGTCTAATTCATAATCTTGCATCTTGTCAGTTTCTTACTTGGAAAAAGGGTGAGATATTCCTCTTTTTGGTATAAAAAACTTGGATAAATTCAGTGACAACAGTGGGATGAAATGCAGGTAAAAGAAAAGTGAACCAGTCATGTGAGGTATAATCAAAGGTTCAGTGAACAGTATGTGATCTGCAGCCCCTCTGGACTTCATTGGAAGTGATTGTACTGCAGGGAGACAGGTGTTTGAGATTACAGTTAATAAAAACCATCTCATTCTATGTAGCAGGCCAAATGCGACCGATTCTGTGTCTGTTTGGGATTTGTTTCTGGATTTTAGCCCTTTGCTGTTTACTGCAGGTCTTCAGCTTTCACTGAAAAGCAGATATGTCACATTAAACCCATTGATTCAACAGCTTAATATACATGAAGAGAAACGGAGAGTTAGCCTATCATATTTCAAGGATTTTTGTGCATTTTTATATTTAGGCCTATTTTTTTGCCTTGAAACATTTGTCATGATTATCTGATTTATGGGGTGAAGGTTTGAAAGGCTAAAATAGCTGGTGTTTGACTCTTGTTCCAAGTGTTGTAAGTTTAGTGCCCTTGTTTCCCCAGACATATAGATGATATCATGTTAGGGTAAGAGGTGACCCGGATAGCATCTTATTAGAAAGCTCAACCTAAAATCATAATATTCAGGATTTGATCAAGGCATTGTGATGATGTTAAGTAAATGTTTTGTTGTGATGATTGCATAAGAACATCCATGGGACTTTGTTCTGGCAACTGTTCTTTTTGATTAGCAGTAGTATGGGGAACCATAAAACATTCACCTCATTCTGTCACAAAATGATTTCAGTCTCAGACTCAAATAACACCTACACAAGTTATTGTAAAACCAAGATTCAGAGCGAGACATCTTAACTTAAGCTACATTTCCTTTAACGTAATTCATCCCATGCTACAGACCACCCAAAATGCAATTTGACTTTTATTATTACAAATGTTAGTATTGTCTTCTTTATTGTGTTAGTACAAAGCATAGTGATCATTAATCAGTCTTGTAGACGCACTAATGCAGCATTATAGCCTAGCTCTTGGACACACTGTTAATTATCTCATTTCAGTTCCTTCCATTATATTCTCTTGTTTTCTCTGTACAGTCTGTTTCCGCTGTGGTGTGTAATAGACAAGCAATGAAAAAAGAAATTTGATTGGGGTGAAATCATGCATTTCATCTTTATGCATGTGGATGGACACATTACATGTACACTCACCGGCCACTTTATTAGGTACCCCATGCTAGTAACGGGTTGGACCCCCTTTTGCCTTCAGAACTGCCTCAATTCTTCGTGGCATAGATTCAACAAGGTGCTGGAAGCATTCCTCAGGGAGTTTGGTCCATATTGACATGATGGCATCACACAGTTGCCGCAGATTTGTCGGCTGCACATCCATGATGCGAATCTCCCGTTCCACCACATCCCAAAGATGCTCTATTGGATTGAGATCTGGTGACTGTGGAGGCCATTTGAGTACAGCGAACTCATTGTCATGTTCAAGAAACCAGTCTGAGATGATTCCAGCTTTATGACATGGTGCATTATCCTGCTGAAAGTAGCCATCAGAAGTTGGGTAAATTGTGGTCATAAAGGGATGGACATGGTCAGCAACAATACTCAGGTAGGCTGTGGCGTTGCAACGATGCTCAATTGGTACCAAGGGGCCCAAAGAGTGCCAAGAAAATATTCCCCACACCATGACACCACCACCACCAGCCTGAACCGTTGATACAAGGCAGGATGGATCCATGCTTTCATGTTGTAGACGCCAAATTCTGACCCTACCATCCGAATGTCGCAGCAGAAATCGAGACTCATCAGACCAGGCAACGTTTTTCCAATCTTCTATTGTCCAATTTCGATGAGCTTGTGCAAATTGTAGCCTCAGTTTCCTGTTCTTAGCTGAAAGGAGTGGCACCCGGTGTGGTCTTCTGCTGCTGTAGCCCATCTGCCTCAAAGTTCGACGTACTGTGCGTTCAGAGATGCTCTTCTGCCCACCTTGGTTGTAACGGGTGGTTATTTGAGTCACTGTTGCCCTTCTATCAGCTCGAACCAGTCTGGCCATTCTCCTCTGACCTCTGGCATCAACAAGGCATTTCCGCCCACAGAACTGCCGCTCACTGGATGTTTTTTCTTTTTCGGACCATTCTCTGTAAACCCTAGAGATGGTTGTGCGTGAAAATCCCAGTAGATTAGCAGTTTCTGAAATACTCAGACCAGCCCTTCTGTCACCAACAATCATGCCACGTTCAAAGTCACTCAAATCACCTTTCTTCCCCATACTGATGCTCGGTTTGAACTGCAGGAGATTGTCTTGACCATGTCTACATGCCTAAATGCACTGAGTTGCCGCCATGTGATTGGCTGCTTAGAAATTAAGTGTTAAGGAGCAGTTGGACAGGTGTACCTAATAAAGTGGCCGGTGAGTGTATGTTGTACATTAAGCTCACCAATATTAAGAATAGTTTACATCAAATTGCATCACAACTACAGGTGTTAGTATAGCCTAGAGACAGCCTGAAGTTTAACCTAGAAAGACATAGGGGTGGGGGAAAAAATCGATACAGCATAGTATCGCGATATTTT
The DNA here is from genome assembly GCA_031834385.1 of Semotilus atromaculatus. Lineage (NCBI taxonomy): Eukaryota > Metazoa > Chordata > Actinopteri > Cypriniformes > Leuciscidae > Semotilus > Semotilus atromaculatus. The sequence goes on along the minus strand of JAULUF010000035.1, from coordinate 13,918,625 downwards.
CTGTGGCAATACTGTATCGATACACGGGCACCAAGTATCGATCTTTTATTATTTAAATTCAGTGTTGTGCCTGAACGCGTTCATTGAACGATATTTCATGAACTCGTTCATATTTTAGGCGAACGTGACCTGAACGTACTGTATTAATGCCTGATGAACGTTACTGTGAACTCGTTCATTCTGGTGTCTGTGAACGCACGCACGCTCTCTCAGTTTAACTTCGTTCAATTGGGTGCCATTTTTCTATAGAGCCTTCCAGGCAAAACCCGGCTAAAACACACCGTAAACAGGCGGTAATAAAAATAATAATAAAAATAATATGTAGCGAAAAAAACACCCAATCTGGCAACACCAGCCACCGCCGCATGCGTCATCAAAACAAAAAGCAGCATGTAGTCGAGGAAACCGGGATAGCTCACAGCCGAAGCCACTAGGCCAGACAAACTCACGGAGGTGATTGGCTTCACAACAGCTCGCGCTTTATTTCCCCAATCAAACTTGGGGCAACTGTCTGTCCCACACTCCGTCCACAGCGGTACCAAACAAAACATAAACAGATCAAATAAAATGAGCGCCATTACCTGCATACATGGGGGACTTGAGGCACACGGTATACTATACACTATCTGTATGGTATTGTCAGTTTAACAGGGCGCGCGCGCAGCTCTTAAAGGGGCCACACCTTATATCCACTCGTAACAGTATGATCACTTAAACGATCAAATAAAAGATGTTGACAAAGTGTTCCTTTGCGGACATAATTTGAAGTTGGAAAAACGTAATAAATTGCAATATATTGCAGAATATTGCAATATATTACAGAATTTTGCAATATACAGAATATCGCAATATGTTTAAAATCGCAATAATATCGTATCGTGACCTAAGTATCGGGATAATATCGTATCGTGGTGCCTCTGGTGATTCCCACCCCTAGAAAGACATGACAAAAACAGGGTTAAAATAACTCTTATCATATAGGCTAGTGTGCTTTTCTTTGTAGCCCAAGTGCACAGTACAGCTATAGTATGTGATGTTTTGTTCTGAATGATTTTTCCTTAATTTCAGACATTTTCATGTTTAAATGTCAGCCCCCTATTAAAGATAATTAAAGATTTATGAGAATGCACTTTACTAGCAGACATCAGGATTAAATAATGCTTATAAAATTGACACTTGTGTTCTATTTAGGCCTATTTAACAAGTGCAGGATTAGCCTGTAAACAAAACGAGAATATGAGCCTGTATTTCTCCATACACAATCTTTAATTTGCCCTTTCCCACCTTCAGTGATTCATGTAATGTGTTGTTTTTATTGCAATGCAATCAGGAAAAATAATTTCCCAGTGATACCTGTTTATGATGTGGTGGCAGGAACATCACACTTTATTTCATGAAGAGTACATATCAAAAACATTAAAAGTAATGCAAACAAACAGTACACTGAAATACCTTGAGGAGATGAGGTTGGTTTATTGCTGAACTGGTTTGTGGTGAACTTAATAGCTGTTTTCTATTAAAAAAAACAACAACAAAAAAAAACATTCCAACAGACCATTTGTTAAAGGCAATGCACTCTGTTTTCACACCATTGTACCTGTGATTCAGAGTTATACTGTAGCACTTAAATTGTGATCTACGTGTGAGCAGCGTGTGGCTTATTAAAACACATTTCAGACAAGGACAGTGAATGTCATTTCGTAAATCCCCAGGACTGCAGGACACACACAGGCTTGTATGATGGCTGTTTTTCAGCTACTGCGCTGTCCTTGCTCGGCAGTTTCATGAATGGGTTGAAGTAACATGAGCTCAAACAAATGACCGTACACAAATAGACCTTAAACTCTTCAACTGTGTTACTATCCCTAAGTTACAATACAGTTTTTGTTTATATTTTTGTAAGACCTAGGCTATAATGTAGTATTAAGTTAGATGTGGTGCATTTTCCAGACAAAACTGATGCTATGGTCTGAGCTTTCTTTTAACATTAAAGGGCACCTATATGGCATTTAAAATGTTCCTAATATTGTTTTGGGAGTCCCCAACAACAGTTTTACAAGCATGCAATCACAAAAAACACTTTTGTTGTTTTATAATAAGCATTTATTTTTACCTGATTTGCTCAGTGACTCCCATATGAATCGTTCAGAGATTCATTTTTCCAAACCCCGCCTTTGCGTGAAGCTAATCTGTGGTGATTGGTCAGATGACCCAGTCAGTTGGTTAACACGGAGTAGCCTACAGTGTACAATGCTTTTATCAATTACATTGTGTTATAATAATGATTATAGTGCACCGCTTTGTAGTGAAAAATTCAAAATAAGAGAAGGAATTATTATGTTAGCGTTATCTTAGCGACCACAGCCCAAAGTTCAGTGGTAAAAGCACATTCAGTCTTTGTTTGCGTTAGCCCAACGCATAAATATTTTTATAATGCAGTACTACGAGGTATTGCTCTATTCTTTATGACAACTCCAATAACAATGACAAACACTTCACATACACTCACCTAAAGGATTATTAGGAACACCATGCTAATACTGTGTTTGACCCCCTTTCGCTTTCAGAACTGCCTTAATTCTACGTGGCATTGATTCAACAAGGTGCTGAAAGCATTCTTTAGAAATGTTGGCCCATATTGATAGGATAGCATCTTGCAGTTGATGGAGATTTGTGGGATGCACATCCAGGGCACGAAGCTCCTGTTCCACTACATCCCAAAGATGCTCTATTGGGTTGAGATCTGGTGACTGTGGGGGCCATTTTAGTACAGTGAACTCATTGTCATGTTCAAGAAACCAATTTGAAATTATTTGAGCTTTGTGACATGTTGCATTATCCTGCTGGAAGTAGCCATCAGAGGATGGGTACATGGTGGCCATAAAGGGATGGACATGGTCAGAAACACGGCTCAGGTAGGCCGTGGCATTTAAATTATGCCCAATTGGCACTAAGGGGCCTAAAGTGTGCCAAGAAAACATCCCCCACACCATTACACCACCACCACCAGCCTGCACAGTAGTAACAAGGCATGATGGATCCATGTTCTCATTCTGTTAAACGGCAAATTCTGACTCTACCATCTGAATGTCTCAACAGAAATCGAGACTCATCAGACCATGCAACATTTTTCCAGTCTTCAACTGTCCAATTTTGGTGAGCTCTTGCAAATTGTAGCCTCTTTTTCCTATTTGTAGTGGAGATGAGTGGTACCCGATGGGGTCTTCTGCTGTTGTAGCCCATCCGCCTCAAGGTTGTGCGTGTTGTGGCTTCACAAATGCTTTGCTGCATACCTCGGTTGTAACGAGTAGTTATTTCAGTCAAAGTTGCTCTTCTATCAGCTTGAATCAGTCGGCCCATTCTCCTCTGACCTCTAGCATCAACAAGGCATTTTCGCCCACAGGACTGCCGCATACTGGATGTTTTTCCCTTTTCACACCATTCTTTGTAAACCCTAGAAATGGTTGTGCGTGAAAATCCCAGTAACTGAGCAGATTGTGAAATACTCAGACTGGCCCGTCTGGCACCAACAACCATGCCACGCTCAAAATTGCTTAAATCACCTTTCTTTCCCATTCTGACATTCAGTTTGGAGTTCAGGAGATTGTCTTGACCAGGACCACACTCCTAAATGCATTGAAGCAACTGCCATGTGATTGGTTGATTAGATAATTGCATTAATGAGAAATTGAACAGGTGTTCCTAATAATCCTTTAGGTGAGTGTATTTCAATACAACATTGAATTGAACATCAACATTGACATTGAAGACTATAGAAGCTGCGCTGTGCGTACACAACACACAAAATAATTATTGAGCATGCTACATAAAACAAAAGCAACATTTATTAATATTAATAATACTTAGGCTACAGGTTGTGATTCGGAGGAGAAAGCTGATCCAAATAAACTTGGTAACGTTACTGAACCTGAATTCCTTCAATATCAGCCGGCTCGCAAATCCATATTTGATAGCATTTATGTTTGTGAAGCAATCATCTTCAAAATGACACGAACAAAGCACAAGGTTCAGGCTATACTTCTGTGGTATAGTTGTACATATGATCTGTAGCCACTTAGTCTTCAAATGCTCCTCCTTGGGCAGATGAAAAATGTTCGCTTTTGCGTCGCCATACCGGATGTTTTCAAGTTTTCCCTGGCATCTATGAGCGCAATAAGTGGGCGTATCTTATTCAAATAACTTGTCAAGTTGACGTCATCTAGATAGAGAAAAAGCATTGTTCGTCTATCGATTCATATCAGCGACTCCGAGTCGACTCTTACTTTTGAGAGACAATAACTTTGTATACGGTGAACTTTCATATTTAATACTTTGCAGGATGTTTTCGTTCACTTAGATCTATGTTACACACTACATGAAAGGTAATTTTCAAAATTCCATAATAGGTGCCCTTTAAAAGCATCAACATCATGCTCTGAATAGAACTAACTACTGTCAAGTCTATTGACTTTAAATTCAAACAGTTTGTTTGATGTCTTGTACGACAAACTAATACTATCCAACTGAAATGAATTGTAATGCTATATGGCCAAGTCAAGTTACCTTAATTCATAAAGCACTTAGTTTATACCATACAGATTGCTTCAAAGCAGCTTTACTGTGATAAACAGGAAAATAATGATCAATGATGCAAACAACTTCAATTCGTTTTTGTGATTTGTAATGGTGGTCTAAAGCTATTCTTTGAATATGCAAATGAGCTGTAAGAGCAATTAATTTAGTTTTCTAATGTGCTGTGTACCACATTTTGATTTGCACCTTATTTGTGGATTCCCATCTGTGAGTTTTATAAAAGCACTGCTCTGCTATTGCTTAGACTGCCATTCTCAATACAGCTCCAGGCCTACAAACACCCTAAATCCAGTTCTTTTGTGAGGAGTAGGCGCTTCCAGACTTAGCACAGATTTATTTTTCTGTCTGATTAGGAACTCTCAGGAGTCCTAGAGCCACAATACACAGATAACTGCCCTTCTGCCTCAGCTTGATAGCCAAGCTCTTAAGATTCTCTCCCTCAACCATTTGAAAGTCAAATTCATAATGAATTTAAAATGTACTGGCATGTATATCAGCTAAAACACAAAGGATATAAAACATACCCAACACAGAGCATTTCTCTCTCACTCTCACTCACACTCACACTCTGCTCACCAGCACACTAAGTGCTCTGATGAAAATGAAGAGTGTCAGTTTGTGGACAGAGCACACAACAAAGAGCATGAGCAAGAATATCAGCACATGCTTAACTCAGTGTGCGTTTACAGAGCTTTCACAATGTGTGCATGTTTTTGAGACTAAACTGATACCACGCAATTAGAAACAAGCATAAACCTGTCCTAAGAAAAAATTCTGAAGGGGCGGACTTTCGTTTTATTACTAATAAGTAATTCTTATTACTGTAGTTATTCAGCTTTTATTTGACAGGAACGTGCCTTGTTTAGAGACCCAAAAGGATGAAGTTTGAAACTACAATTAATTTAGTTACAAGTTAGGACTTTACCACTAAAGGCTGATTTATACTTCTGTCAGATTTACGCTGTTGGCTACGCTTCGGTTTTCATTTATACTTCTACGTCGTTGTCCAATGGGCAATTACACATGCAGACCGCTAGTAGTGTCCACAGGCATGTTGATGGTGTAACCCTCAGTATCAAGGCAAAAATTGAATTCGACACTAATGCACAGGATTTTTGTTTTACCTGATCTAGCAGAGCAATTGCTTGACGTCCGTGTAGAATTGACGTATTGTTACATTTTTGGAGAGGTGCACGTCAGGCTACGGTGTAGGTTTTGGTGCAGAAGTATAAATCAGCCTTAAGACACATATTTTATTGATTTGTTTAATTTGCTTGAAAGTAAGAGGGTTAATTCTGAATCTGAGCCATGCTAATTCAACAAATATTTGACATGCATCATTTACCACACCTGTTTGTGGTCTTTCGATATATTTATCCTGTCATTTAGGCAGGTTTATTAGCTTTCTCATTGAGCATTACAGTTATGTTTTCACACCGAACGTGACTGTATTACAGTGCTCATGTATTCTGCTTCTCTCTGCGGTACCACACGGTTTGTCATGTGGGTGGGAATGCAGGGTGACAGCGGCCCCATTACCCATGACACCATGCTGCTCACCCCTGAGGGTCAGTATGTCGCTGAACGGGCCTGTGTCAGGCTATATACAGTTATATAAGTGTCCTGTAAATTTCTTACATAACAACGGCAAAGCTACTGAATCTAATCATAGGCATTTGCCCAAACATGTTACAATGATATGTGACATCCTTGCTCATCACAAACAAGGGATACCTGTTTGGAACTATGCATCTGATGACAAATATGGATATTGTCCGCTTATAAAGTGTTTTAGCATTGAAGGCACCTAACATAAAGTTGTTAGTTAAAGACTAATTGTGTATTAATGAGAAATGAACACAATCTAGGATCATTGTAAGTACATGCCTACATTTTTGCAAAGGTCCAAAAACGTATCTACTGTATACATACAGTTTACTACAGTTTCCATCTGAAATGAACATTAGATTAGAACACTTTGATTCCATTTCACACAAATTATGATTACGAGGGCAGATTATCAATATTTTTGTGCAGTTCCTTGCACAATACAGTTATGACCTGAAAGCACTTAAACTACAGTGCTTCAAGAAGTTCAAAGACTTGTAGATACAAACTAAAATAGCATTGTTGCTTGGACAAAAAAGTTTAGTGTTGGGTTTAGTGTAAAGTAGGTTTATGTTATTTTTAAATGCTGTTGAGCAGGCGTCGGCAAACAAGTTTGAAATTGGGCCAAAAAAAATTTGCCACTAAATGGCGGACCAGAACACAGTCAAAGGATCATTTCTGAAATTAATTGATAAAAAATGCAACTAGAATTGCCTGTGACAGACTGTTATAGGACTGTAACAGTCTGTTGCCTGTGTCTTTTGTAACTGGTAGTGAGCTGTTACTCTGTGTTAAATCCTGTAGTAGGACAGTCATTAACAAAAAGCCACATTTGTCTGGCGGTGTCTGGGTTTTACACTGGATAAATTAATAAAGCAGTAGTGACACATAACCTGGAAATAATCTTCATTCACCAACTTGCAACACAGACCGCCTTGCTAAAACACACATATGTGGGAGATGCGGAATGTATAAAAATAACTAAAAAAATAAAAGACGATTTGATCAAGCCCATTAATGGCATGTTTGAGCCTTGCTCTTAACAAACTATGTTTTATTTCCTTTTTCCATATTGTGAATAATAAGTAGTGATGCTCCGATTGATCGGCCGCCGATCTTGATCGGCCGATATTGGCTAAAAATAGCTTGATCGGCGAACCCCAAAAGCACCGATCAAAAAAGCCGATCACGTGACGTAAATTACTCGCGCGACTTTTTTCCACCTGCATGCATGCGCACGGGCACACAACATCAGAGCGGAGCTTGCCAGTGTCAACATGAGTTCTCCCTTCTGGAAGTTTTTCAAAGTGTCTGACAGAGACGTTGCTAACGGCGAGAGTAAATACATAGATTTAACTATTTGTAGCGTGTATTCGAATTCTATTCACGAGTTGCATGCGCTTGATGAACCCTCTGCTAGTTAACTGGAGATTAATTAGATCTCCGATGTTCGCGGGACACGAGTTGCACGCGCTTGATGCACGTCTCATAAATCATTAAAAATGTAAATGTCTGGGAGAAAGAGAAGACTTATAGATCTATCTATCTGAATAACAGTGACGACGCGAAAGAGCTTTATTCGGTATGTTTTTCTGTGCGCACACACACATAACGTTACACACACACACACAACACACAACCGACGCGAAGCGTGCAGTCCTGCACATAGACCGCTATAGACCTTATGCACGAGAAAAACGAGGGCGCCGCCATCTTTAGAAAATTGTCTTTGAACTTCCGTTTTTGCGGTCGCTCTGTATATTTCTATGGCATCGCTGTCGAGCAGTAATTAGCTGGTGAAGTGGATTTACTTATATAGAGTTAACGAAAGTTATCACGAGCATTGTAATGTTTATCATCAGCATTGTAAAGCAGATGTCTTAACAAATGTCGACCGAGAACTTTTTTAAACGAGCCGTCCATTCATCTATGAAAGATCGTTGTGAAAATACAGACCTGAAGTCAAAAGACAACGAGCACAGCGCTGAAAGGGGCGGGGCTACATAAGGTCTATACAGCGCGCGAGGACTGAACTGAGCCCTCTTTCGCGTCTGAATGGGCAAATACACACACAGTTATGTCTAAATGTCAGTTCTCTTACGAGAGGTTCTCTCGTATTGCGTAAGCTAGCTTACGCTACGGGAAAGATTCATCTTTTCTGAGAAATTGAAGCCAAAAAATTATCCTATAATTTTGTATCCATTGTCAACGCAGTTCAACTGCAGCAGAGCATGAGCGGGCTAACTAGCAGCTCATTGGCTCGCTCACAGGGAACTGCTTAAGCCTATGAGGAGACGCGATTGAACTCTCGTCCAATGAGAGTCGACATGCTCTCATTGCGTCATAGCCCGCCTAAGCGGGCGTGGTCAGAGAGTATAATACTGGCGTCGTAGGCTGAAACTCTGATTTTCATCTCTTCAGCGAGGCTACACGCATCTGCTGATCTTGAGAGAAGCCGCCGTCGTCGACAAGGCAACTTAGCGAGCATCTAGGAGACTGAAGAAGCCGGCCGTCTTCGCCACCTTCAGCCGTCCTGCAAGCTACCGCCATCCGACGGAATATATCCTTTTTTCTCTCTTGCATTTACTGTATCCTTATTACTAAAAGAGCCGAGCGTCTTTTTCAAGATGTCTCGTACCATTTCCTGCGGTTCTTGCCGCGCTCCCCTCGAGACTGGAGACCGCCATGTCATCTGTGCTCTCTGTCTCGGATTGGAGCACGCCGAGCTCGCCCTCGCTGATGGCGGCTGCGAGCTCTGCGAGAGTATGCCGCTGTCGACCCTGCGGGCTCGACTTCAGGCCGTAAAAGAAGCTTCCGCGCCGCCTCTGACTTCGCCGCGGAAGAAGAAACGCCGCTCACAGAGGCCGCCGGAACCCCAGCTTGAAGCGTTCATTCCGCCGGAGCCCGTCGCCTCCCGCTCTCCATCTCCGCCGCTACCGGACATACAGCTGCCGCCGAGTGGCCGCTCTGTTGCCTCCGAGGACGCCGCGGACATTAAGGAGACATGTTCGCTTCTCGCTTCAGACAGTGAGGAATGGTCCGGTTCTCGCGCTTCTTCGGCCCGTGAATCCACCGCGACCCGCGCGGGCATCGAGGACGAATTAATGCGCCTCCTGTCTCAGGCCGTCGAACGCCTCGGGCTCGAGTGGTCCCCTCCCCCCGAGCAGACCACCAACCGCATGGACGGCAGTTACTTCCGCCAGCGTTCGACTCCCGCCACCAAGCGGGCCGCGCCCTTCCTCCCTGAACTACACGCGGAGCTCTCTAAGTCCTGGAATGCCCCGCTCTCTGCCAGAACTCGCTCTGATTCTTCCACCCCGCTTCGCGTTGTGGACGGAGCCGCTGAGAAGGGCTATCTCTCCATTCCCCCTGTAGAGGACCTGGTCGCTGCACACTTGTGCCCGCCCTCCGCGAGATGGCGTTCATCACCTGTGCTTCCCTCTAAAGCCTGCAGAGCGACTTCGAGTTTTCATACCCGCGCTTATTCAGCCGCCGGTCAAGCAGCCTCTGCATTGCACTCCATGTCTGTTTTACAGATTCTACAGGGTGACATGCTCCGCGAATGGGATGAGAACGGAAGAGATCCCCCTAAAGTCGCGGATTTGAGGAGCGCCACGGACCTCGCCCTTCGCGCTACAAAATCTGCCGCTCAAGCCCTGGGGAAATGTATGGCCGCCATTTGTGTGTCTGAAAGACATTTGTGGCTCACACTCGCCGACATGGGAGATTCTGAGCGCGCCGCTTTTCTAAATGCCCCGCTCTCTCCATCCGGCCTCTTCGGATCTGCCGTCACAGGTATTGTTGACCGTTTCTCCGAAGTTCAGAAAGCTTCCCAGGCCATGAACCTCTTCCTGCCTCGTCGCGCTAGCTCCTCTGCAGGCCGCTCACGTGACCAGCCTCCTGCACGAGCCCCACCTCAGCGCCCAGCTCAGCACAGCCAGACTTCGCAGCGACGCCAGGGCGGCCGCCCTCGCTCTCGCTCTGACAGCCGCCACAGACCGCCGCCGCCTCGGGGGCCGCGGCCTAGGATCACGCCGAAACCTGATCACTCGAAGTCTGCCTAGCACAGCTGAGAAAAAGACGGCGCTCTCCCGCTGCGGCCGGACCGCCGTCAAAATACCGCCCTCTGCTAGTCCCCGCGCACGCGGCTACTGCAGTAGTGTATCCCGCCATTACCAAGCCGGTTTCCTTTCCCGCTTGCATGAGCACAAACGCCGTTTTCACGGCGACCCAAATAAATCTCAAAAAGAGCAAAAAGACACCTTGTGTAATAAATGTGCCCACAACACTGTGTTCACTCATACACAAAAGCACGTCTGTTCCCGTGTCCCACACAGAGCACACTCTCATAAAGCGGCTCCAATCCGCTCGAGTTTCAGAGTACATAAAAGCGCCCACGAACCCGTGCGCGCTTCCCCCCTCTGTTCACTCTGTTACACGGCCCATAAACTCCTCTCTGAGTGTAAGTCCCGTTGTTATAAACAATATGAGCGCGCGCACACAGCCCGCCATGTGCAGCGACGAGGACCGGGTAGCCATTCACCCCCTAGCATTGCGCTGCAAAGCGTGGGAAGCTATTACGGGAATTTCCCAGTGGGTGCTAAACACAATAGGGCTGGGCTATCGCTTACAGTTTCGCCGCCGCCCTCCAAGCTTTCGAGCGCGGCTAGAAACTACTGTGAACCTAGAAGCGGCGACGCTGCTCCGTTCAGAGATAGCAAAACTATTGTGCAAAAGGGCTATAGAGAGAGTGCCTCTGTCTATGAGCGAGTCGGGGTTTTACAGCCGCTATTTTCTTGTTCCAAAGAAAGACGGCGGCCTCAGACCAATATTAGACCTCAGAGTGCTGAACAAAGCTCTCATGAAGAGACCGTTCAAAATGCTCACTATCAGAAAACTCCTCGCGCACGTGCGCCAGGGGGACTGGTTCATTTCACTAGATCTGAAAGATGCTTATTTTCAGATTCAGATAAATCCCCTTCACAGGCCATTCTTACGTTTCGCCTTCGAAGGCCAGGTTTATCAATACACAGTCCTTCCGTTCGGCCTATCCTTAGCACCTCGTACGTTCACGAAGTGCATGGATGCGGCGCTCGCCCCCCTGCGGAGTCAGGGGCTGCGAATACTGAACTATTTGGACGACTGGCTGATTTTGGCACAATCACAGAGGGAGATACTGTCTCATCGTACAGTTCTCCTCGACCATCTGAAAGCTTTGGGCCTCTCTGTCAACTGGACAAAGAGCGCACTTCAACCCAGTCAGACTATTTCCTTCTTGGGTATAGAGCTAGACTCGGTCACGATGACGGCTCGTCTGTCAACACAGCGCGCGCGCCGTGTTCAGCGTCTCGCCGCATCTTTTCAGATGAACAGACTCACACCTCTGAAAACTTTTCAGAAGGCGTTGGGCTATATGGCCTCAGCCTCCGCGGTGCTCCAACTGGGGTTACTGCGCATGCGCCCGCTTCAGCTCTGGTTGAAGAGCCGTGTGTCTCACCGTGCGTGGACCACGGGCTGCCAGCTGATAAAGGTAACGCAGACCTGTATTATAGCTCTGCAACCATGGACCGTGACAGAATGGTTTCAGCGGGGCGTTTCCATGGGGACTTGTTCTCGCCGAAAAGTCATCTCGACAGACGCATCCAACACGGGTTGGGGTGCGGTCTGCGAGGGCTCACCGGCCTTCGGCCCCTGGTCAGCTCAAGAGAGCCTCCTTCACATAAACTGTTTGGAGATGTTAGCGGTCGAGAACGCGCTCATGCGTTTTCTCCCGCGCGTTCACGGTCACCACGTGCTGATCCGTTCGGACAATATAGCCGTGGTCTCCTACCTAAACCGTCAGGGCGGAGTCAGATCCAGAAATCTTTTCAGACTGACAGAACGCATATTAGTTTGGTCGCAGTGTCACCTGCTATCGCTCAGAGCGACGCACGTGCCGGGCCATCTGAACGACGGTCCAGACAGTCTGTCCAGGAACCCCATTCCCCCCGGGGAATGGTCCCTGCACACTCTTACAGTCCAAAAGCTGTGGCGAATATTCGGCAGAGCAGAGGTGGACCTCTTCGCCTCAGAAGAGAACACCCAGTGCCCAATATTTTTCTCGAAGAGCGACGACGCGCTAGCCCAGACATGGCCCAGCCGCCCGCTTTATGCATTTCCTCCGGTTTCTCTGCTACCACAGGTGCTTCAGAGAATCAGGGAAACACGCCACTCGGTGCTTCTCATAGCCCCGCGCTGGGAGGGTCAGACTTGGTTTCCGGAGCTCACTCAGCTGTCACAGACAGCCCCGTGGCCCATTCCAGTCAGAGCAGATCTCCTCTCTCAAGCTCGCGGCACGATCTGGCACCCCCACCCAGAGCGCTGGGCGCTACACGCGTGGGTGATCAACAACTACCCGTTGCTTTGCCAGAGGGAGTGTTAAACACGATCATGCAGGCTAGAGCGGCCTCTACGAGAAGGCTCTATGCGTCTAAATGGTCTGTGTTCTCAAAATGGTGCACCGACAGAAATTTGGACCCACGGTCATGCGAGGTTCCTTCCTTGCTAAGTTTTCTCCAAGAGATGCTGGACAAGGGCAGGTCCCCGTCCACTCTCAAGGTGTATGTGGCAGCCGTCGCAGCGTTCGTTGAACCCCGGCGCGGCCAGTCACTGGGCAAAGACGGTTTGGTCATCCGCTTCCTCAGGGGAGCTAGAAGGATGAACCCCTCACGCCCCCCTTCGGTGCCAATTTGGGATCTTTCCATAGTTCTCGAAGCTATGAAAGCCCCCCCATTCGAACCACTAAACACCGTGGACCTCAAATACCTCTCGTTCAAAGCCGTTTTTCTGCTTGCGCTCGCATCAGTAAAACGTGTGGGAGACCTTCACGCGCTGTCAACTAGCGCTTCCTGTCTTGAGTTTGGGCCCAATGACTCCTTAGTCGTTCTCAAACCTAGACATGGTTATGTCCCAAAAGCGATTGGTACCCCATTCAGGGCACAAGTTATTTCCTTATCGGCTCTGCCTGCATCCGATAACGAATCTGACTCTAATCTCCTGTGTCCGGTCAGGGCCCTGAGATTATACGTTTCCCGCACTGCTCCGGTCAGACGATCTGAGCAGCTGTTTGTTTCGTTTGGTGGGCGCACCAAAGGGTTGGCCGCCTCGAAACAGACACTATCCAGATGGATAGTTGATGCCATTGCAGCCGCATACGCGTCGAAAGACCTGCCATGCCCTCTGGGCATTAGGGCTCATTCCACTAGAGGCATGGCCTCATCGTGGGCATGGTCCAGCGGAATTTCCATTCACGACATTTGTGTGGCAGCAGGATGGTCTTCCCCTTCCACCTTTGTCAGATTTTACAATCTCGAAGTTCCCGCCTTGCAGGCTAAACTACTAGCTATCTAGTATGTTACAGATTCTCTGGTGAGCTGCACTAAAAAGAGTTATTCACACAGACCGGTTCCCGCTCTGTCTCTCTTATCAAGTGCTTAGTACTACACAATCACCGACCCGCTCTGCTGGCCCTGTCTCATGTACATATGTTCATTCCCACTATCAAGGGTTTCCCCGGGTCTCCCCTGGGACTTGTAAGTGGATGCTTAGCACGCACGGCGTTGACCAGGTGTTCCCGTAGCGTAAGCTAGCTTACGCAATACGAGAGAACCTCTCGTAAGAGAACGAATCGGTTACCTAACGTAACCTCGGTTCTCTCTAGATGAGGGAACGAGTATTGCGTTCCTGGCCGTGCTTGTGCTACTAGCGTTTCTCGCTTCATTCTATGAAAACCAGAGTTTCAGCCTACGACGCCAGTATTATACTCTCTGACCACGCCCGCTTAGGCGGGCTATGACGCAATGAGAGCATGTCGACTCTCATTGGACGAGAGTTCAATCGCGTCTCCTCATAGGCTTAAGCAGTTCCCTGTGAGCGAGCCAATGAGCTGCTAGTTAGCCCGCTCATGCTCTGCTGCAGTTGAACTGCGTTGACAATGGATACAAAATTATAGGATAATTTTTTGGCTTCAATTTCTCAGAAAAGATGAATCTTTCCCGTAGCGTAAGCTAGCTTACGCAATACTCGTTCCCTCATCTAGAGAGAACCGAGGTTACGTTAGGTAACCGATTCGTTTTGGAGAGTATTTGCGTAAACACAGTTGGTTATGTCTTTACAGAGCGTACAGCAGCCTGTGAGAATATCGGACGTGCATCAGTGCACAGTCGATCTTAAAGTGACAGTGCTTCTGTACACTTAATATTAATCAAACAACAAAATAAAAAGAGAAAAGCATTCACTGCTCTTTTAATAGCTTTAATAAGGATTAATTATATTTAATTCATAGGCTACAAATAAATATGTCTGCTTGAAAGAATAAAGAATGATGTATGTTAAAGAGTGCATCATTCATTGAAGAAAAAAAGACTGTTTTAGTCTTAAAAATAAAAAAGTGTTTTTATTTAATTTTAAGATATTATTTTATGTCACAGTGCTAAATCTGTGTCTGTATTGCATTTTCAATCTTTAAAAATTATTAATATTAACAGGTTAATAGATGTTTTCTACAGGAATATATAATGGGTTTGGAAATTTTTGAGAAATTCTAAATGAATGCATTACCATTTAACTAAACCCATTATATTTTAGTCTACTAAATCTACTGTAGATTTAGTCAACTAAATTATTATTGTATTTTGTCGACTAAAACTAAAACAATTCAGATGACTAAAATATGACTGAAACTAAATGGCATTTTAGTCAAAAGACTATGACTAAAACTAAATCAAAATTTGCTGTGAAAATTAACACTGCAGTATATTAAGAGGCTACAATTTCCAAGTATGCCTAAGTGTAACTTGATCCCATCCCATTAAGCTGATCTAATGTGTGTTGATCTGCCTGACCCCTCTTTGTTTGGAATAATTTTACGTTACTCTGCCTTATTTGGGGAAGATGGCCTACAGTAGCCTTAAGTTATCTCATTTTCTAAATACAATTAAATAAACACTTGGTGGTTCTTCAAGATCTTGACTGTAGCATATTTATTTCTACTGTTTTTTTTTTTTAATACAGTTTTCATATTTCATAATGTTTCAAATATTTCATAATTCATAGTTAGTTTCATTTCTACAAATGGTGCTAACTCTGCTAGATTATAGATCAAAAATTCCCATTCCCCTGCCATTCTGTGATCGGCAGTAATCGGCAATCGGCAGATCATGATTTTGGTGATCGGTGATTGGCCCCAAAAATGCTGATCGGAGCATCTCTAATAATAAGTGTGTGTCGTTTTAATTGGCTTCTTACACAATGGAGCCTAACTAATTATTTGACGTAGTCTACTTTTACACTATTTTTACTTGGCATCCTTTTTCTTTTTTTTTCAATCCCATTTTTTTGTTGTTGTTTGCGTGCTGGAGGTACGCTATTATGTTGTGTGCCAAGTGATGTTAACATTTAAGCTAGCTGGTGAAAAGGGCACTATCAAAGAGTCTAAAGAGGAAAGTTGACAGCGAAAATAGGGCACACAAAGAAGAATGAAAACTAAGACAACTATGCGTAGGGCTGGTCGATATGGCCAAAAAAAAATGTTTTTATAAAAATTGTTTTTATATCAGTCGATATCGATAATTATCACAATAAATGTCGAATCTTTATTCCTTTAAACTTGAAAGAAATAAAGATTCGACATTTATTGTGATAATTATCGATATCGACTGATATAAAAACAATTTTATATCAATTTTATATTTTTGCTCTTAAGTGAAAGTTGTAGAAACCAGGGCTGCGTTTCCCAAAAGCATTGTAAGCCTAAGTTGATTGTAGAGACCATTGGTGGCAATTATTCTATGATCAACTCAAAGGAGAACTCCGGTCAATTTTAACATTGAGCTAATTTTTTTGTACATTTGGAGTGCTGTCAGTACAGAGAACAACGACAAAAATCAGTGTTGCCTACACCGTGTTATATTCTTTTTAAAATTTGCTCCCTGTTGACTTCAAGTAAACAAAAAATCGACTAAAAACGTTAAATTAATTAGCTGTGCACTGTGCGCAGTACTTGGTAGCCTTGTTGTCCGCCTAAATGAATTATAAATAAACAAAAAACTAGTAGGCTATTTGCAGTATATTAAATCGTTTTTGACCTAATTATTTAGCACTGAAATGAGTCTGACACACGAGTCTGTCGGCTCTGCAGCGCTGCATCACGTGCACCTGCGCAATATCATAGCCTATGATTTCCGAAAATAGTACAATGTTGTCAACTAGTGATATCATCACAAGAACTGTTGAGGAATATGCAACATCATTTAGACAATTATTTTTGTCATATGTTATAATAAGTTATCAGCCGCTCTGCATGTCCTCGCACCGAGCTAGGCTGAACATGAGCTCAGCTTCGCGGCTGAGACACGAAAAGACTATTAACTTAAAGCTTTTACTCTTAATAAACACAAAAGGCACGTCCACTTTAATAAAAAAATTATATTTATTAAACAAACCAGGTCAAGAGCAGAAACGAAATAAAGTGCATAACTGAAAAATAAAGCATCTTGGGCTCAAAACTAACACACAGTCGGCACAGTGCAATTGCGCATATAGGCTCCAAATAAAAAATAAAAAGTTAGGTTATCACACTAAAACATTGAAATATGCACATTCTGATATGTTCATAGCCTACTCAAAACAGAAAGGGCAAGCTAACGCAGACAAGTGAGCTTACCACTTTTAGATGATGTCGTGTTTGTCGTCGAGCTGTGGAAAACTGTTGCTTGCAAACTTTGCATTCGACCTTTTTCCCGTTATCAATTTTAACAAAATGCTACCACACTGAGGACTGACAATTAAACGCTCTCAAAATTAAATAAATAGTATTCAGCATCAAAGCTTCTATACTTATCGTTCTCTCTTGGTTTGGGCTAATCCAAAAAAGGTGAAAACAAAGGGGGTGTTCTGAAGACAGAGTGTTACCTGTGAAACAAGGGTACTCTGAAAACCCCCCCATTAGCAGTTAGTGCTTTCCACCTGATGAAATGAGCGCGCCTCAGTGCAGCAAAACTGATGAAATGAACGCGGCAAAAAATCGACCAATCAGAATTTTGGTCGAACCAGAACGTATCGACCAACTAATCGACTAATCGACTGGGACAATACAGCCCTACCGTTGACATCAGTGTTTATATATCTATGCAATTTTATCCCAGTTCATGTGTGATAATTTGAATGTTTACTTTGTACCTCACAAATAATTATACTGTGTGGTTGAAAAGACTTGTCGACAACAGCTCTCTCTGGATCAGTGGCAGCTCGGATGATCACATGGGTGTTTGAATCGTGCAGCTCTACCACTCACTCTTCATTTCATATCCGAACTTCCACAATTTGAACAGCAACTCAACGTAATAAAACTTTGCCAGATTCATGTTTATCTGTTCAGATAGAACTGAATGTGCATTTGAACATATCACTTGTCACGAAACCTACAATGACACAGAAGCAATGTAAAATCATTTAGCAGAAATATCGCCACAGGCTGGGTTGAATAGTGCAAAAATATTTGTTATTTTTATAGAATATCTCAAAATTAATGTATTAGATAGATATATTTCTATGTGCATGACATGTATCACTTTCCCTATCCCTTTTTTCAAATTTTTATGTGTAAAAGCAATTTGTGAATTAACACAGCTGATGGCTTCATTCACTATCTTTATTCACGAGTCTTTTGCTCTGCTTTCACTGACAACCTTCATTTTACAGTCTGGAGCCGACCTACAGTCTGCCATTATGGCTTTAAAGATGGTAACTTGATGTCTATTCGCATTGCAACAATGAGACCCTCATGCAGAAATTTGAGGAATGAGTAAAAAAGCAAAACAGATTTGGATCAGGAATTTCCAAGAATGTGACAAAGGTGAATTTAGGTCAATGCGCCCAACCCTATAAGATATGTAGCCGTTAAATGAAAGCTTGAATCCTTATTCAAACAGAACAAAGTTGTGACCTTTACATGTTTGTGTAAAGAAAGCTGATACGATACCTCATTGTCAGGTGTCTTGAGCTGACTTCTTGCATTCTCTATTGATACTCAATAAGGCGGATCACCTTGCCAATGCCCTTCCACAAACACTCATGTCTCAGCATGATTGTGTAAAATCAGAAAAAAGACTTCCGTCCTTGCGTCCATAAAGACCATCACATTTATTAAATTACGACACATTAACAGAACTATCAAAAGTTTGCATTTTTAAGTTGTAAGTTAAAATGTTTTTGAAAGTCTCTTTTGATCACCAGGGCTACATTTATTTTGATAAAAAAATACAATAAAACAATAATTGTTAAATATTAAAATGTAATTTATTCCAGTCTTCAGTGTCACATGATCCTTCAGAAATCATTCTCATATGAGTTGGTGCTCAAGAAACATTTATTATTATCAGTGTTAAATACAGTTAATTTAATATTAACTATCAATAAAATATTAATACACAGTTAATCGTTTTCTTATACATTTTTTAGGACTCTTTTTGAGTAGAATTTTTAAAAAATAATTTATTTGAAATAGAAATTATTTTTATCAAAGTTTTTACTGTCAGTATTAATGTTATGTGTTACCTTAATGCATCCTTGCATTTGTATGAAAAAGCATACTAACCTGAAACTTAAAGGGGCTCTGTGTGAGATTTACTCCCATCTAGCGTGAAATTGTATTTTGCATTCAAACGAATTGTGCTCTCCAGCGCCTCGCTTTTTCAAATGCGTGTTGCATCTACGATAGCCGTTATGTACCAAAAAGCGATGACAGGATGTCTTCTAATAGCCAGAGACAATTTATATAATAGCACTTCTTCGAGTTTTCCTTCAGGTGAACAGGTTTGTAATTTCAAACAAACTGCAACTTGACACAGCGAACAAACAAATGTTACAGTATGAATTACTGACTGTGAAAAACATTAACTATTGTAGTATTTATGCCTTCTTTATTCGTCACATTAGTCACACAGAAATAAATTACTGTTAGGTTTCACAAAAGAAAGAGGACACACTTCTCTTCGCGTCTTTTTCTGTTTATTTGGTAACTTAGTTACAGGACTTCTTTCTAAATGTGATATAAATATGTCCTGTAACTAAGTTACAGGACATATCGGGAGCTTTACCACTCTCTCGACTCCCAGTAGGCAACAGATATTTTCAGTCAGAGAAAAAGAGGAAGCTCCCGAAAAAAAGTTGCTTTATTTTATGGTAGTCAAGTATAAAGAGACGAGACGTAACGTTAGGCTATCTGACAGATAAAATAAAAACATGATTGTGATAGCCTTTATGATTGGTCTGATTTCTTCAAACGTTCACCATGTATTTTTTTTACTATGCATATCTTTCAAGCGTTTACTATGAACTATGTTACTACTATGTTTACTACAGTATGAATTATTGACTGTAAAAACATTGACTTACCTGTCGAGGAGAAAGCAGGCAACTTCAGCGTCTCTTTTGAAATCTTTCTCCTTCATTAGTTCTTTCCACCTGGAAAAAGCTATCCCGACATTTACTCTTGTTTTTTGTACTCTGCGGTCACGTTTCCTTTTTCGTTCAATTTGGGACTTTGGCGACGAGGATTTCTTCTCCTGTGGCTCGGCATACGTATGATCCGTCATTGAAAATAAAATTGCAATTCAGCTTTTTAAAATTGCCGGGTTTAGACCGCCTATGGTTTAGACAAGCGCCTCTCACTCACTGCTCTGCTCGTCTGGTTCTGCTGCTTCAAGTCACGTGACGCTGGCTCTGAACGAAAACGCGTTGTGTTTGCCTAGTACTTTTTGACCCTCTCTGCTATTATAGTTTTTCAAGATGGCGGAATGACATGGAAGCCTCCGTGGACTTACCCGTCCCATGTATATAAAGATAATAAATTCTTCGTTTACGAGGATAAGTCAGATAATTGGCAGAGGTATTTGTACACCACTGAGGACATATTTATGAATAAAAATATTGATTTTAGATAATAAATTACCTAAAAAGTTACACACAGTCCCTTTAAAGACTGGTAGTGTATCTGTATTTCTATTAAATGATGATGCCTCTCATGGGACTGTGGGAAGTAGGCTAGGACTAGGAGTGAGTCTTGTAAGACAATACAAGACAGATAAGATGGATACTTGTAACTGTTCCACTAAAGATGCTATATGTAACTTTTCTACTAAAATGAATCCTTTTTTTATTGCCTGTGTGTGAAGGGGTTGTAATCACACATTACAATGATCCACTTGTCAGGTTTTGCTATTACCTCTGAAGGCCAGTATTCCTATTTCTATGTGAAGCCTCCAGGGCAGATTTACTGCGAAATCCATCGGATGTGACGTGCATGCGCGCTCCCGAGCCTCTCTCCTTTTATATACAGTCTATTGTAGACGGTCAGGGAGTTAAGTCCGGTCAAAGGCGCATGTTTTTCGTCTTATATCTCGGTCAATCTTTGATAAATATTCCCAAGACTCAAATCGTTCGTAGTGCTGGACAGGGGCTTTCGAACGAGCCCACCCTTGAGGTCCAACTCGCCCGGGTCCCCGAGTTATTGCCGAGTTATATATTTTCTTCTGAGATCGTGACGTCACCGGCGTCCGCAATTTTGCAGTGCATTTTGCATCTCGGTGCTCGCCGAATCCGTTGAGTATTCGCCGAGATATTTGCGTAATAGACGGTATTGTCTATGAGTTTGAGCACGAGCACTCTTGTAAAAATTGGTTGCAATCCGAAACTTCACCACTAGAGGCCGCTAAAAACTACATATAGCCCCTTTAAGAGACAAGTAAAAAAAAATTATTTAAATTTTTTTTTTTTACTTTTTCTGGCAGAGCTCTCCTATTGTGTAATCTGCAAGGTCACCTCTGATTCAGATCAGATTGCCCCCAGTCAGCTATGGGGAAGTGTACACGCTCAGAGCTTCTCCTAAATATATCACAGCGCTCCAATTCTCTCACTGCATCAGTGCACATGTGTATATGTGTGTTTTTTCACGTGTTCACACTTGCTGGTCCTTCGGGAGGTCACTGTAAAACAATGACACACTACAGGAAAGGTCCCCTTTGGATTAATGCATGCAATATGTTAGACAGTTATAAGAATAGGAGTATTTTCACCAGATAGTATCCACCAGATGTGTTCCCTTATGGAACAGTGTTATTTCAACCCATCAAAATGTGGTTCTTTAGATATTTTTTAGTGATCCAGGGATTGCCTTTGGCATTTTGTCAGGTAGACACAGTGCAAAGAGATCCTAAAATGAATATTTTATCCATCATTCTTTCCTTACTCTGCCTTTTTCCTCACACATCTCACTGAATCTATCATCATTGCAAATTGCAGCTACTGTGCTTTTCTTCTGGGAGAAAGCACCTGCCCCCACTTTTACCCAGAAAAAAAACACAGAAGCACAATATTTAAACACAGCATGTATGCGCTATAGTTTCTCATCAGATAAGCTCTGCGTTGCTACATAGCACGCTAATATTGCACCACAGTCAGGCGAAGGGTGCTTTAATAATGAGATTTCTTTGTTCTGCTCAGTTTTTCGACTTCTGGGAGCAAATAATTTAGCTGACAGCCTCTCTTTGACCTCTGTAATATTGCTGATCATATTAGATGTGTAAGGTTACTGCTGCTGTAGAGCTTTAGAGTTACTGAGCAGGCTGTTTTTATAACAAAAAACTGTTTACTGAGGTGTTGACGTGCACTGGAGGGAACAGTTTGTACTGCGAGAACTGATAACAGGACGGGCCAGGCTCAAGTCCTCTCTAAATCCTACAAAACATTCCTTGAAGGCAGTAGCCAAGTACAGGCTGTTTTCATCAAGCTGGTGTATTTCAACATGGAGCCCACAGGTTCAGTGCACCCCTGGAGGTACAGTCGCCCCACTGACTATGAAACATGTACTTTCCATATCATTTCCATTAGCTGCTTGAATATAGTTTAGTCTCTAATTGCGTATTATGTGACGTCATGAACGCGCATCACAAAACAGAGCAAGGCGAGCATTTGTGCTTATAAAACTTAAACTTTTTTATTTATTTTTGAAATGACCGATCGTTTCGCCAGATAAGACCCTTATTCATCATCTGGTATCGTTTAAAGCCATTTGAAGCTGCACTGAAACTGTCATTTGGACTTTGAACTGTTTGGGTCCCATTGAAGTCGATTATATGGAGAAAAATCCTTGAATGTTTTCATCAAAAACCTTAATTTCTTTTCGAAGAAAGAAAGACATGGACATCTTGGATGACATGGGGGTGAGTAAATGTCATGAACTGCTCTCGGAAACAGACAGTGGTGATCCAAATGCAGGCTTTATTGAGAGGAAGATCCAGAAACAGGTACGAGATAACAGGCAGAAGTCAAAACCAGGTAAGCAGTCCAGAACAGCAATCAAACAATGCAGGGGTCAGGCAAACGGGTAAACTAGAAACAGGCAGGCAGTCAGGAAACCAGGAAACAAGGAGACTAGGAATACTAAGAAACTAGGAACTAGCAAAAAACGCTCAGGATGCAGTGAGACACTTACAATACTCAGCAAAGGAACAAAGGGCCACTCAGGCTTAAGACAGGTGCGCTAAACAAGATAATAAAACACAGGTGCATAAAATCAACCATAATCAGTCCAGGGTAAAACATAATGAAAAACAATAAACTAGAAAGGAGTGCCCCTCAGAGGCACAAGCGGGCACTCCAGCCGCAGATCGTCACAGTAAATTATCAGCAAAAGTTTTTTTTTAAAGTAAACTAATCCTTTAAGCAACTATAGACCGATCTCGAATCTTCCTTTCATAGGCAAGGTAATTGAAAAAGTTGTCTTCAATCAGCTGAACAAATTCTTAAGCTCGAATGGATACTTTGACAATTTTCAATCTGGTTTCTGATCGCATCACAGCACAGAGACAGCGCTCATGAAGATAATAAACGATATTTGCTTATACTGATAAAGGCAAATTACTACTCGACCTCAGTGATGCATTTGACACTGTCGATCACAACATACTCCTTGACAGGCTGGAAAACTGGGTGGGGCTTTCTGGGATAGTCCTAAAATGGTTCCGGTCATACTTAGAAGGAAGAGGTTATTATGTGAGTATAGGAGACCATAAGTCTGAGTGGACATCCATGACATGCAGAGTTCCTCAAGCAGGGCTCGACATTAAGGCTTGTCCGCTTGTCCGGGACAAGTGGATTTTTTTTGTAGGACAAGTGGAAGAGAAAATGAGTTGTCCCACTGGACAAGTTAAATTTCAAACAAAATAAAATGCCATGTTACTTCACGTTATGTGCCACTGACTCATTACATCTATTATACAGATTTAATTTTACCGATTTGAAACGAACACATTTTTCGCGCTGCCTGTAAATGTCCTGAATGTGAATCACAGAAAGACGCGTGCCAGTATATTGCGTATGCACAGACCACGCGCGCCATAATACAGTTCTCTTTCGCACTTGAACGAACAATAACACACACAATTATGCCAAAATGTCATTTGTCGAGTATCTTCATAACATATGCGCAGTCTTATGATGGACATAAAGAGTTGTGACTCGTGAGGGAATGAGGTGTGGTGAGATCTGCGTCTCTCAGCAGCGGTTGATCTTAAAGGGCCAGCTGCCAATAATGCTCTGTCAGTAAAGTTAATCAAAGAACAAAGGGAACAGGGAAAATTACTCACTGCTCTTGACTAAAGAACTTGTGTAGCTTAAGGATTAGTCTATATATAATTTATAATTTATGCAGCGCAGACTGTTTGATAACTTTATTCAATTTCTGTATATGTCCTACCTGTTAGACAGTTAATTTGTATCCAGACATCAATGGCTTATTGATCATTATAGGTGTTATCAATCATTTAGTTGTTATTGCTCATTTCAGAATTATCACTAATCTGTGTGTGCATCTGCTTTAGAACCAAACAAGTTGACTCGTGAAACCATTTGTTTATTTTATCGCAATCGCAATATTGACCTCAATAATCGCAATATGACATTTTCCCCAAATCACGCAGCCCTAGATAAAATTATAAATTTTTACCCGGACAAGTGACTTTTGTGCATGGACAAGTGAAACATAAATTTACTTGTCTGAAGGGACAAGTGCCTCAAAAAGTTAATGTCGAGCCCTGCCTCAAGGCTCAATTCTTGTGCCACTCCTATTCAACCTGTATATGCTCCCAATGAGCCAAATAATGCAAAATAGCCAAATCTCTTACCACAGCTATGCAGACGACACACAGATCTAAGCCCTATCACCTAACGATTACAGCCCCATTGACTCCCTGTGCCAATACATTGATGAAGTAAACAATTGGATGTCCTAAAACTTTCTTCAGTTAAACAAAGACAAAACTGAAATCATTGCGTTTGGAAAAAAAGATGAAGTTCTCAAGGTGAATGCGTACCTTCACTCTAGGGGTCAAACAACTAAAAATCAAGTGAGGAATCTTGGTGTGTCTCTAGAGTCAGACCTTAGCTTCAGTAGTCATGTCAAAGCAATAACTAAATCAGCATATTATCATCTGAAAAATATTGCAAGAATTAGATGCTTTGTTTCTATTAGTATTTACAGTCAAGACTTAGAGAAACTTGTGCATGCTTTCATCACCAGCAGGGTGGATTATTGTAATGGACTCCTCAGTGGCCTTCCCAAAAAGACCATAAGACAGTGTCAGCTCATACAGAACGCTGCCGCCAGGATTCTGAGCAGAACCATGAAATATGAACACATCACACCAGTTCTCAGGTTTTTAGACTGGCTCCCAGTTACATTTAGGATTGATTTTTAAGTATTATTACTGGTATATAAATCATTCAATGGCCTAGGACCTCAATATATTGCAGATATGCTCACTGAATATAAACCCAACAGATCACTCAGATCATTAGGATCACGTCAGCTAGAAATACCAAGGGTTCACTCTAAACAAGGAGAGTCCGCTTTTAGCTATTATACCAGCCGCAGCTGGAACCAGCTTCCAGAAGAGATCAGGGGCCGTATTCACAAAGAATTTTATCTTATCACTAGGAGTACTCCTAAATCGCACTAAAATATTTTAGCTAGGAGTTTTCTCTTAAAAGTTATTCACAACGCCTTTCAGACCTACTCTTAGTAAGGAAAAATTACAACTCCTAAACTAAGAGTGAGTCTTCGTTGCTATGGATGACGTCAATTCTCATGAACGAGCTTCCTCGCAATGATCACGGTGATTGGTTGTTAGATGACAGGGCCATCACGCGGAACATAACACAGACGCAACAAATCATGGAATTACGACATCTAATGTCTGTGTCCTACACAAAATAATAATAGTAATGTCATCGAAATGCATATATAATAATGACATGTTTGTGCAGGCCCCAGTGAAGTGTAATTCTAAAAAGGCAGAGAGAGAGAGAGAAAAGTCGTGAATTAAATAAAATTAAATTAAGGTAGCCTAATAACCTAATGAATTTTTATTTGTATTGGTACATCTGTGCCGCCTGCCGCGAGATGTTTCAAAAGTGTTGGGGACATGTCTCGCCCGCCCCCCCCTAAAATGACAGTGGATTATGAACTCGCCAAAACGGAAAAGAAAGTCCAACTGGACGCAGGATCAGTTACTGCTGCTGCCCCAGTTGGTGCTAGAAAAAAGAAAAAAAACATAATAAAAGGGAAATTTGGCACTGGGATATCAAGCAAAACTAAGCGTGAGATGGGAGAGGATTTGTTTGCAGATCAATGCAGCATTCCCGCTTGTGTCGCGGACCCCGGACGACTGCGAGAGGCGGTTTAAGATCCTTTGTGAATAGGTCTTAGTGAGTTAGGAGTCCTCTCGACTTCTTTTAAGCTGTCCCAGACTTAGGTGCTACTTTTAGGGCTAAAATGATTTGTGAATTACTCTTAGTGAAAAAAATTAGGAGTCCTAAAGTTAGGAGTGACACGCCCATTATTTTTAGGAGTTGCTCCTAAATTCACCAGTTAAGAGCTACTTTTAGCCTTAAAATTCTTAAAACACGGCCCCAGATGTGCTCCTACAGTAGTCACATTCAAATCCAGACTCAAAACACATCTGTTTAGCTGTGCATTTACTGAATGAGCACTGTGCCACTGTTCGTCCGACTGTTGTACTGTATTTTATTTAAAAAAAATATTCTAAACCGTTTTAATTATTCTTATTTCTTTTGATTATTTTATTTTTCTTCTATGTAAAGCACTTTGAATTACCATTGTGTATGAAATGTGCTATATAAATAAACTTGCCTTGCCTAGTTATAAACAAAGGTTTATTTTTTATTTCAGATTAACATTTGAGGGCAGCAATTTTATTCAAAATGTTACGTTGGTTTTATTTTGACGTTACTTGAAAGCGTTGTAGCCTAGCATTCCTGCCAAACTTCCATGGTTACAGTTAGTGTTACTACAGTAAATCCATGGTGAATGTTGCTGATCTGTGGACACTGGATAGTTCATGCATGAAGTTCAGTTCAGGCACAATGTTTCTTCATGGTTTCCACATCAGCGTTGTTTGATCCGTTAATAATGGAGAAATGTGAATGCTTCCCACCAGATCTTGCAGCGATGTTATTACTCAGTGGCGAATTCAAATGCTTTCTTTACTGGATGTCTTAGGGCTGTGTAAGTAACAGTGTCGCTTGATCAAGATCGGCTCGTGCTGCATTGGTCCAAACTGAAAAACGGTCCATGAAACACAAAATAACAAGTAGCGCATTTTCGTTCCACTTTCATTACATTTGCCATTTTATGTTGGGTAATGTTGTGGTCACGCCAGCGCGTGCTTGCCACGCACCTACATTTTGAAATAACTAAATTTTGGTCGGCTTTATCGACTAAAATAACTAGCTTCCGGCAGACCTCCGTTCACATCGATTTATGGCGAAAGACTAGGCTAGCCCTTGAACTTGACACACAATGTAATGACGAACGCGGTTGACCAGCCCTGTTTGTTTGAACCGCAAGAGGCGTCAAAGCTTACGCTACTCCTACATCCTACGTCATACATCGTAAAGTTTTTTTTTTTTTTTTTGTCGACTTGCGTACGGCGGTCTGCCGGAAGCTAGTTATTTTAGTCAATAAAGTTTTAAATATGAATATTTTTCTTACACAAACGCATCGCTTCACTTCAGAAGGCCTTTATTAACCCCCCAGAGCCACGTGGAGCACTTTAATCATGGATGGAGGTGCTTTGATGGACTTCCAAAGACATATACCCATTCACTCCCATTATAAAGCTTGGAAGAGCCAGGACATTTTTTTATATAACTCTGATTGTATTGGTCTGAAAGAAGAATGTTATATAGGCTACACCTAGAATGACTTCAGAGTGAATAAATCATGGGCTAATTTTCATTTTTGTGTGAACTATCCCTTTAAAATCATACATTCTTTTTCTTTTCTTTTTTTACATTGACAACATTCTTTTCAATCTCTCTACTCTCCTCTTTTGCACACAGGACCTCGGTGCAACTGTAGTGCTGAGGGTTCAGAGGACCCGAATACCTGCGACTCTGTCACAGGTCAGTGTGTGTGCATACCTGGATACACAGGTCAACTTTGTGATGAATGTGAGAATGGGTATTTCACCAACGGTACTAGTGGCTGCCAGGCCTGTGACTGTGACTCCTATGGAGCCGTAAGCGGACTCTGCAATAGGTGAGTGTCTGCTCTTCTTACACCCATGTTTGATTCAGTACTATGGATATCATGAATGAATTGATGGAAAACTTCCTCAACAAGTGCTCTATAGCAGAATGTAGAATTTGAATAGCAGTATTTATCAGGATTGTGTGTTTCCAGCCTTAGAATTTGTTCTTTAAATGTCACATGCAATATGACAGTTTATTGGTCAAATACAGCACTTTGGAAAAACTTACCTGATTGAATTTGCAGCACCTGCGTAATGTAAGCAGTTATGTGTCTTTGTTTTCTAGTAGTATTTTCATGTTTCATTTCCTGTGACTGTCTGATTCTGGCTCATAGTCTAAATTTATGTATTTACTGTTTGGCTCATGTTTGACCTTAATTTGACATCTGCATGAATGCAGTTAGCAGGCATGGAGAGATCACTCTCTGCAGTGCAGTAGAGTTGCTGCTGGATTTTCCACACCCTTCGACTTTGTCAGCTTCCTGCCAAACTGCTGCAATCATGTCACTTATTGTATCACCGTAACAGGATGTCACCTGTCAACCGTTTGTGGTTTTTCACAGTGAGCCTCTTGATGATATCAGTCTCTGCGTAACCTTCCCCGATTACATTCTCCTGCATGTATCCTGTCTGCATGTCATATCTTGTCATTGACGGATTCATTTTCTGCACCTGTTGTCCGTATTACACTGCAGGAATACAGAAAGCTATTGACATAGCGAGCCACCACATATTCTTAAAGGACAAATTCTGTATTTTACACTTAAAGCCCTGTTTTAAGATCGTTTCTGATGAAATAGAACGGTTAAGATTGAAATTTGGACACATGCTGCTGACCCAAGAATTTTCGGTTTCTGTGGTAGCACCCCCCACCTCCACAATGGTTGCATAGGTGCACTGGAACAATCCTTCATAAAACGCATTAAACTTTAGTTTACAAAGACGTGAAACTCACTGAGTGGTCTGGGGTGTTCACTGATATGCTCACACAAAAATCGCTGTAAAAGATGCTTTCCAACAGGTTTTATCGTAGTTTTTGTCCAACTCCATTGATATGTATATCTCTAGGGTAAGTGAGAAACACTGTTATAATACTAGGCAAGACAATACAAAAAGACAGTACTAGACAATACTAGAGTCTAATGGATTATTATTATTTATTTTTTTAAAGCATCTTTTGCAGCGATTTTTGTATGAGCTTATCAGTGAACACCCCAGACTACTTGGTGAGTTTCACGTCTTTGTAAACTAAAGTTTAATGCGTTTTATGAAGGATTGTTCAAGTGCACCTATACAACCATTGTGGAGGTGGGGGGTGCCACCACAGAAACCAAAAATTCTCGGGCCAGCAGCATGTGTCTAAATGTCAATCTTAACCATTCTATTTCATCAGAAACGATCTTAAAACAGGGCTTTAAGTGTAAAATACCGAACTTGTCCTTTAAAAATGTGACACTCAATTCACAACATTACAATTAATTTCATTTTAAAGTATTATACTATTATAATATCAAGTTAGTCTTAAATAAAAGTTAGTTACTAAATCTGTTTTATTTATGTATATGGCAATATTGCACTTTCACATTGGACATTGTTTCAGAGCAGCTTTACAGAAAAAAAGTCTATCCATCTCTATCATGAACAAGAAGGTAATATCAACTAAAATATATCTTATACAATATTGCCAGGTATATCAAATATAAATGTAATGTTTGTTAAAATCAAAAGTATATATCAAAGCATCCATAGTAAACTTTATGTTGGCTGTTCTTATTTTTTTGTTCCACTTTAATAAGTCAAACACTCATTCATGTCTTCTCGGGTATCTGTATGTATGTGTGCATGCAGTGCACTAGCTACTCTCCCTGTGTAGAAAGATTTGTGTGTGCAAAGCAGACATGAGAGTGCAAGGGTAAAGTTAGTGACTCCACACGCTGAGTAATTATAGCTTTCTCACAGCAGACGGCTGCCGATGGAAACGGAATAGCCGCAGTCGTGCGAGAGTCAGCCACTCGCTTGTGTTTGATTTGGAGTGGACTCAAAGACTGCAGCCCCCGTTTGCTCCCCCTGACATGGAGAAAGGCATCATAATTCACAGCATTCACTCTCTCTCAGAACACTGGCTGGAGATAGCTTCCATTACAGTATTCTATCCGTCATTCATAAAGTCCTGCTGTACTCATCGTGTTTGAGTAGTATATGCTATTTAGGGTAAGAAACATGCTTTCTAAATGAAGACATTCAAGAAAATTGCATACATGTTTAGTTTGTATTCTATATTTAAGGCATTTATTGATATTTAGAAATTAGACTCTGCAGCTCTTGCTAATTAGCTTGCTTGATTACTCTGTGTGAATATTTGTGTCATACATAGTGATTAACGAGACCATGGTGGCTAGGACATTTTCACTCTTAATCACAGACCACGACATCTATCAGAATACAGAATGGACAGGTCATTAGCCCAGGGTGCTATAGATGTATATTTCATGCTGTAGGCTTTCATGCTACTGACACAGGCATACAACAAGACACCCTTGCAGCCCCATGGTTAGGGGGGCCCTGGCCCTAAATGGACGGCGTTTTTCACAGCATTATAAGCCAGTTTTATTATGTAGAACTGTTCTGGTCCGCACAGAAGCAGCATAAAAGCATCATGTACATAGTTTGCGGCCTAAATGTATTTACAGAAGCAGAAAACAATCAATGCATCACACATTTGATTGTTTATTATTGATTCAGACAGAAAAGAGAGCAGTGTTGATTGACATGACTGAGAGGTAGTGTGTATTTTTTCAGAATACCTTCTGATGTCCATGCATGTTTATTTCATACCTACCTAGGAGTAGAGTTATAACTAGGAGTAAAGAGAAAGAGATGATCGATTTATGTGCATTGTGATAAAATTGACATAATTTGAAAGTTGAAAAGCACAAAGCTTCTTATGATAATTGGATGGCAGGAGTGTTACAACACAAAACAGCATATACTAAAATATGTATCTTTTAAAGGGCCCCTATGATGGATTTTTTAAAGTTTCCTAATGTTGTTTTGGAGTCTCCTACAACAGGTTTACATGCATCAAACGTCAAAAAACTGTTTAATTTTCTCATAATATACATTTGCACATCACCAGATTTTCGATGATTCTCAAACAACTCGCCAAATGAATCAATCTCTCTAAATCCCTCCTTTCTGCAAGCTACTCTGCTCTGATTGGCCACACAGCTCAGTCTTTTGTGATTGGTTTATCGCGTAACTCCCATTGCCATAACACCGTCAGCTCTGTGTGTCCTGAGACTTCCTTTACCGTAAACTAAACACAGTAACAAACAATGACGTCGTTTTTACCATATCAATCCGAGCGCGAGTCCAATGATGAAACACTAGAAGAAGAACCATTCATTCATCCCGAACCTCCATCGCAAGGACGACTCGAGCAGGACGTTTCAGTGATTCACTACTCAGTTTGAGGTAACTAATAGCCGAGCTCTAGGGTGAATGGCTGATGTAACATAAACATTGGTAAAAACAAATCTTGCTTCATGCTTAATCTCTCCTCAAAGTAGTGAGAATGACAGACAATCTGCTTTAATAGACAGAGTTGTATGTAGTGGCCCACAGCTGATTAGCTGACTCCAATATTTGAGAAGCAGTCGTCAGTAAAATAAAGGTAACAGGAAAAGTTTATGATTATACTGCTGTAGTATCATGGTAAAGATTAATTTTAACCACGGATTCTTCACATGCTCGTCCTTGGGCAGGGGTAAAAAATGTCTTTACTGTCACATTGTATAGCACAGCGTCTCCTCGACATGATGCTCTCCAGTATCCACAGGATCAGCTGCCGGTTTGAGGTTTAAGTTTTCCTGGTGCGCGCACAATAAGTGGCCGGGCTAATGTTCCGTTTTGACGTCACAACGAAACGGCTTATGACTCGTTTGAAAAACAATTCATTTCATTGACTCAGAGTCGACTCTTACTTTTAAAAGACAATAACTTTATATACGGTGCACTTTCAGATGAAGACTAATTAAGAAATCGATATTGTCAAACCACCCAATTAATTATTATTATTATTAATACATTTTGGCCATGATTAGGAAAAATGTATCGGACAGCCGTGGCTGAATAAAATTTTCTTTCTACATGTAGTGTATCATTTTTCTACATTGGTTATTTGTTCTGTTGCAATGACGGAAGGCCGTATAGCTTTAGAGAGCTCTGCTCTGGTCATGGTCCAAACCTCAAGCCATTTCCTGAGCTGTAAGACCAAAGGCAAGCTGAAGCAAAATAAAGAAAAACTGCTCACCCTGATTTGGTTGTGGAAGTCTGATCCTGTGGAAATTGGTAGTTTTCACATTCCTGGCTGCCCCGGAGTGTTTGAGGAATGCTGATTGAACCAGAGCTCATGCTTTACTGCCTCTCACTCCGACTCTGGACCGATGTCCTCATCTCAGTATGTGATTTCCACCATTGTAAGAGAAACCATGAAACTGGTCTCTAATCAGCCAGTTTTCACTTATAATGTGTTGTTGCTTTTTGACAGCGCTCCACTTTCTGACATGCTCTGCTGCCATTAGGTTATAAGGAACATTTTTAACCACAAGTATTTAAAGTGAGCCTCAAATCATTATATTAAACTCCACTGATAAAGTACTGACACACACTATAATTAGATGTAGCCTATATGGAGCACAGACAGAGGAAAATCTGTTATCTGAAGGTGCTGCGGCTGTTTGCCAGACAGATTAAGAAAGTAAAGAAAACCTCCCTATAATTCGGTCACTTCGATAGCTGTAAAGCTGTGTTGTCTGCAAAATGTCTCCTGACTGAAAATGGTTGTTGTTCAATACAATCGTTTTCAACCGTCTTCTCTGCAGACTTCAATTTTTCAATTGAAGTTTTTTCTTCACTCTGTTTTTTAAAAATAACACATCTAGGTCTGTTGTGGGGGGGGGGAATACTTCTTTTTATTTTTATTTGGCCTGCTCTACCACAGTTTAGCCTCCTGCTGTACTTGTAGAAGAAAAAACAGCATTCAAAGCTGTAATTCCTCGCTAAATCGATCCAATGGCAGCATACGATCAGCGGCGAAGGTCTTGCGCGTGTTCCGTCCTTTCCAGGCTAAAGGGATTTTTGATTAAATGCAATACACTTTCTCATATGTATTAACTCGTTATTTCATCTGACTCCATATATAAAAGGGTTTTATTGATATCTGTGCATCATTAAAATATAAGCGAGTGTTTGACCATTCCTTTTAACTTCAATGAAAATAATGTCAAAATCAGTTAGAATAATCAAATATAACAATTTATTGTCAGTTCAATTTTATAATCAGTTCAAAGATAATCAATACAATACCATCGAAAAGATACAAACCCAACATTGTATGGCTACATGAGGTTTGAAAGTCCTGGGACTTTCAACCTCACGGGCTCTCTGTGAACAGAAATCAGCCTCGATCCTCCTGCTGCAGACCATTAAATAGTCTTAATCTTTCACATGGAAAACCTGCTAATTTGCATTAAGAAGTTACACCTCTTTGGGTGGGGGAAAAAGACCATTTGCCTTTCTTTGTGTGTCAGTTATCTCTAAACTCTTAAAACCTTAGTACCTTGTGTTTTACTCTTTGGGAATGAGACCATTGTACCAGTCGCACTGAGACCTTTAAAATGATACTAAACACATTTCTTAATGATCATCATTCACATTAAAACCATATATATACACTCTCTGAGAGAAAGAATGGTGTGGATAAGGTGAGACATTTGTCTCAAGGAAGAGGGGGGATGTCAAATGTTAATTCCCAGCTTCAACCACCTATTTCAGCCTTACAAAGCTAAAAAACAAAACAAAAAAGTTGCACCAAAATCAGGTCAGACATTTAGTAACAGTAAGACTCTGGTGTGTAATTTTTTTGTTTGCAATTTTGCTTCATTGAAAAGTGCTCCAGTGTAGTCTGTGTGGCTTATGTCAGTGTCTTTCTGATGCCGACGACCCTTGTTTTTCTTTGATGAAGGTCCCTTGGGGCATTTTTAATGCCAACCCACATTTGCTGAAACTGGCAGACTCTTGGTGGTATTGCAACAACAAAAGCCTTCAAGCCCTTGCTTCCTATAAAACGCTATTCTGCTTATTCCTTCCAGATGTTTCCAACCACTTAATTAGTTTCCAAGGTTCACTCTTCATTGATTACAGAGTATACTGTACCTTGACCATCATTGCTTCTGCTTTGCTGTTTCTGTAAATAGCAATGAGAAAAAAATAGGAAGTCAACAACAACATACATACACATTCACTTACTCGTCAGATTTATGTGTAAGCAAAATTCAGGAACAGATTCATAAATCATCATTACACATTACAAGAAACAAACATAGCAGAATTCAGTTTGTTTAAGTCTATATAAAAAATGATAGAGTGATTTATATAAATGACATGCTCAATTGGAGTAGAGTGATGGAGTGGGTAAATGAGATGAGCCCTGCTCAAAATCACCTCTGGCATTCAGAAAGACTTCCTCGGTCTGCTATGTATACAGCTTACCTGAAGCCAGACATCAGCGGAAAAAAATACCATACAAGGCAATTGTAATGGAGTGTTTGTGTTCCGCTTTAGTACGTGTCAAAGAGGTAGTAGGAGAGACGGAGAGAAAGATCAGTCATTGTAGTGCATATTATCTCCCAATGGGAATTTGGGTATTAATATTATCCCGAGCTTCCCAGTGGTTAAATATGACTTGAGAGGACGTTCATGTCCAATTTTTAATAAGCTTCTTCAGCTGTTTATGTCGTTGTCGGTCGACCATGATCGTGCACCGCTCGCGCATTCACATCTAGGTGATACGGATAAATGTACGCAGCAATATATGAATGTTCCTGGGAGATCCGTATTTGCATGGGATGTGGAAGCGCGCAAAAGCTCCAGAAATGAACAAAAAGTGCCCTGGCCTTGAATGACAAGGTAATGAAAATAAGACTAAATCAAAATAAAATAAAATAACCAAGACTAGGTTGGTATTTTTTAGGGATGCACCGATCCACATTTTTTCACTTCCGATCCGATCCCGATACCTGAATTTGGATATCGGCCGATACCGATACTATTCCGATACCAGAGCTGTGCTTGCTTTAATATTATTATTATCATTATTATTATTATTATTATTATCATTATTGTTGACTTTATATGATGCTGAAATAAACTCCTCTCTACAGGCAAGTATGATATTTACATATGTATGCATGTCCCAAAAGGCAACTTGAGGTAAGTATAAGGTCAGAAAAGGAAGTCAGAAAAACAGGAAATCCTGTTAACAGGAAAAATCCCATTCTGAAAACAAGCATACCCCCGGACCCCACCTGCATTTACTGTCCCCCCCAGGTTCAGAATTGCTCCTACGCCCCTGAAAACATGCTACACTGTCTGATTCTCTAATTTAACTTTAAATTAAATACATCGAAGAACATCGGAGCCACCCCGATCGTGAATCGTAAATATTCAACATGTGTGGGGAACCCCGAGGACAAACGCGCGCACGCTCTGGAGATTATCACGTGAAACGAAACAATATCCAATAGAAAGCGAGATGATGGAAGACGGAAGCATAACAAACGCAGATGTGTGTGCGTGTGTGAGAGAGAGAGAGAGAGAGAATTAACCATGGTTTTATTATAGGCGTATTGAACATTTGTATAAACAAATAAATACTATAGTTAGAATTTTTCTTAGCAAAAATTATGGTTAATTTGTGGTTATCATGGTTTATCTACAATATCCATTTTTTATTTGTATAGTGAAACCATGGTTGAGAGACAGGGCCAGCGTGTGTGCATTACCACAAACTTTATCTGAGAAGTTCACTAAATTCCCGCCGTCTCCACAACTTTACCTAAACCCTTTTCTTTTTTTTTCTGTAAATTTTCTGTGAAAATCATTCCAAACACTATCATCACAATTTCTTCCTGCATATTGTCCACCATACGTATTCTGAAGTCTCGCGAGATTTTACGAGATTTCCTGTGTTCACAGTCAAGACTCGGGTTGAAAATCTGTTAGTGTGAGGTGTGCTGTCTTTGTCATGGCACACCACACACTATAGCAGCAAAACAGTTCAATCTAGGATTTTTTGTCCTCATGTTTGTGGTCTATCACATTTTGAAAATCTTATAAGATGTAAAAAATATTGTGCTGTGTACCCAGCATAACTCTCCTGACTGCTTTGTCGGACAAAATGGCGGATGGCGAAGTATGATTGGTCAGATCACCTGTCAATCAAGCTCCATATGAAGGGTCAATTGAAATACAATCTTTTATAGACCTAAATATAAACTTTTTTTTGGTGGATTTTTTCTTTTTTTTTCTTCAGAAGTGTGTTTCTTCTAAGAAAATAATTTCCACTTGGTTTGATGTTTTTTTATGTAAGGCTAATACAATTTATGTATTAATTAGTATGTGTATTTGATTAAACTATTAACAGTAAGTATCAACATATTGACAGCATCAAAGGCCCTTTTATATAAATCAAAAACCCTGTTACTTAGAGAATTACAAATATTTAAGAATCTTTTGATTTTTTTTAGAATGATAAATTCATAGCTTGGTTTAGCTCTAAATATGTATAACCTTGTATTTGTTTTTAATGCACTTACCTGATTTATCATTGTAACAGTTAATTTTGTTCTTGGGTAATATCTAAAGAGTGTACCCAAACCTACACATACTGTATGTACAACTGTGAATGCGAATAAGATCCCCCTGGATATTTCACTAAACACAAAGTGGTCAAATGGGACTCAAAGCAAATGTGTGATGCTAGTGTTTGGCTGGGCATGACACGTCTCTATGCTTAGACAGATGTCCAGACCGTGGACAGAATCAACCGCCCATGACCCACATTCACACACTCTGCCATGTTTGCCTGTGGGGAGAAGTCTGCATGTTTGAGGAATGAATGCATTTCTGGTGTGGATTTGTGTGTGTGTGTGTGTGTGTGTGTGTGTGTGTGTGTGTGTGTGTTTGTGTGTGTTTGTTTCCATGAAATCTTCCTGAAATCCTGAAAATTAAGATATATATTTTTTACATTTTAATTTGTTTACCACGGTTCATGTAGAAATCCTTAATTCAGTCCTGATAGTTATTATTCTTTTGCACCCACATTACGACCATTCACTGTCAATGTCAAGTTTATTTCTATAGCACAGTTTAAAACAACTTAGAGTTGACCAAAGTGCTTTAAACTACTTCTACAAATTATAACACCATTCACACAAAGAACAAACAAAAACAATAAAAGAGATTCTATTAAAGGGGTCATGACATGGTTTTTTGTTTTGTTTTATTATGGTCCCTTAGGTGCAATTATAGTATTACTATAGTTTTTTTTACAAAAAACTTTAAAAATGTAGTGATTTATGACCTTTTCCCACCCTGTTTCTCCCCCTCTGATTCAAACAGTCTGTTTTGGGGGCATTTCTCCTTTAAGAGTTCAGTGTTAACACCCACTGTTATGATTGGCTAACGTCAGTGCTGCTTATGCATAAATTATTAACGTTAATCATTTTGTATCACATGTAGACTACACAATGCTCCACCACGTGAAACTTCGGTCTTCCAATCTTTTACCATCGTATCAATTCTCAATTGATTTTGATTCATATGCGCGAGGGAGGGAGAGAGAGAGAGAGACAGTTTGAAGGCGCGCGCGCGGCCGGGGCTCGCTCGCGCTCTGCTCGTTCTTTCAGTAACATTCCCTGTCACACTCATCTCACTCACCGTTCAAATAAGGCTTTGGCGCGCTGCATATGTATGAAGGTAGTTTTGTTTCTTTATTATTCAATAAAAAAAAAGGTTGCTTCAATAAAAAAAAATATTTTCAATAAAAAAAACCTTCACTTCAATGAAAAAAAAACTTTTCAATCAAAGCAAAAAAGTATTTGAATCTAAAAATATATTTCAGACTAAAAAAAATACATTTTCTTTGATTGAAAATGTTTTCTTTGATAGAAGTCCGTTTTTTTTTGTTTAAAGCAACCTTTTTAAATGAAGTAACTTTGTTTTTTGATTGGACCATATAATGGGTAGGACATTTGTGTCTTTATCATTCAATCAAAAAAGAAGTTGCTTCAAACAAACAAACAACAGAATCAATAAAAAAAAGTCACTTCAATGAAAAGATAAACATTTTCAAATATAGAAAATCGTTTTTGAATGCAAATAAAATATTTGAGACTCCAAAAATTGCATTTGAACACTTTTTTTTTATTATTGAAAATGTTCTCTTTGATTGAAGTAATCTTTTTTGTGTTTGGGCCATACATGGGTAGGACATTTGTGTCTTAATCATTCAATTCCAAAAAAGTTGTTTCAATCAAAAAAAAATTTTCAATCAAAGAAAAAACTGTTCAAATGCACAAAAAAAATTACCTCGTGAATAAAAAAAGTATTGAAGAGAATGTTTTTTCGTTGTTTTAGTTTTTTTTTTATTTGAAGTGCAAAAAGTTTTGAAGTTCAAATTTTTTTGATTGAATCATTTTGACACAAACGTTCCACAGTGGGCGGGTGCTTCTCTATTGGTCAGACATGTTTGATTGACAAGTGTCTACACCAACGACATCTTTCTGACAAAGAAGTCATGTTCGCCATTTGCCAGCAAGCTTTTTGCCAGCAAGTGGAGGGAGCAGCCGTGAAGTTGTCGGCGTATTACGGAGCCCGGGAAGTCACCTGTTGGAAAAATAAAAACAATCCGTGGGGACGGTTTTGCAATCCGTCCCCTCAGTTTATAAACCGTTCTGACGAATTCTCAAACTGTTCCCTCGGTTTAACAAATCGTGCCCACGGATTAATAAACCGTATCCACGAGTTCCTAATCCGCGCTCTAAGATTTGTAAACCGTGCCTTCAGTTTTTGCAATCTGTACCCACAAATTCATAAACTGTGCCCACGCTTTCGCAATCCGTTCCCACGGGTTTGTAAACTGTACTCACGGATTTGTGGCTCCTCCGCCAGTCTGTGCCGGCAGATTTAGGCTACGCATTGCGTTGTGTTTATAAACTTTAATTTTCCAAAACTGTAAAAGGTTGTAATAGGTTATATATAAAAAAAATATATATATTATCATTATTACATTTAGGCTACATATTTAGAAGATGCTTTTATCCAAAACGACTTACAAAAAGAGGAACACAGCAATTAGTCAAATGTCAGTCATAATACAGGTTAGACAATAATTTTTATTGTGTAGCCTATTAAGTGGAATACATCAAATTGTCTTATACTGCGTCTGCATGCTTCAAGTGATTCTCAATTGTAGCAGGTATGGGGTGGAAAAGGCCTATGATTTAATATGAATGACGTGCATCAAAATCTTTTGTGATAATCTTAGCACTTTATTATTATTGTCTAACCTGTATTATTACCTATTTTAGGTAATGACTGCTTTCCCTGACGTCTGGATCGTTCGGCAGCGTATTCAAACACTCAAACAGAAACAGCACAGAAATAAACAGTGTTCCAACCAATCACCGACTTCAGATTTCAGAGCCTAGGCTGCATACAGAGACGCGTTTTTTGGACGGCATGTTTATGGGGCGGGCAGGTAGTAGATCGTTAGGAAAGATTAGATGAATGTGGTCATTTATTTTTTTCAAATAAGTTAAATAAATTGGAAAAATAGTTAAAACAGATTTTGCTGTGGTACCGAAATTGGTACAGAGAACCGTCAAATTTTAATGGTATCGGTACCGACTACTGGAATTTTGGTACCGTGACATCCCTAGAACAAAGTATAATTTGCACGGTTTGACGTGATATGATAAGTGATCTTTAGATTTACTTTTTTTCCCTTAGTTGGTCAGAACAAAAGTGGGTGTTACTTGTTCAGATGACATTTTCCAGTGAAAATTCTTATGTTGGTCATACTTCCAAAAAGTAGAATCTGTGATTCTGAATGACAGTATCCACACTGGCGCGGTGACTGACAGTCACATTCTCCTCAAAACAATGGATTCATCCGCGCTGTGCCTTGCCGAGGCACAACCCACGTAAAGTTGATAATTCCGTGAATAGCTGCAATTGCAGATTTCGAACAGAGATGGCGACAAAGAGGAAAAACTACGGACTAGTGCTTTAAAGGATTTAGCGATTAAATGATTGACTGATAAATGAGATGTGCTTGTATATTTTTCTTTAACAAACTGCTGTCCCATCTGGATGTAATGCCAAAATCCGAGTGTGAAAATTACTGCCATCAAGTATGCGCAAGAGACATTTGTATTAACTCGACCAGATTTATTGCTTGTTTCCTCAAACAACAATATTACAGCAACACTGTTTCCATGGATTCATTTGGAGGGAAATCAAACTGTCAGAAGACAGAAAGTCTTCATTCATTCTTCCTCTGTGCTTTTTTCTTTTTTTTCTCTTTTTGATAAATGAGTTCATTTTATGTAAGGCCCACTTCACATTTTTCTACACATGCATAACACACGTCACACACACTACATTTGAAAACATCACTGTGGGTAATCCACACCTCATACTCTGCCTACATGTTCCTGAATTCCTGGTTAGTCATCGCCTTCGCTTCCTAACCTCAATAGAAATGTTTCTTTTGAAAATAAGTTGCCAATTACAGGAGCCCCACTCACTCTTAGCTCACATGTCAATCACCTCGACCATCCTAGTGGGCTAAAGCCATAAGACTAAGTCACATCTGCCCTGTCTTAATTTAGGAAATCATTCGTGCAGATTTCAAACTGTCGATATAAAGTGCAACGTGGACCAGAGGTTATTGTGGTCAAGAACTGCTAACTTAGACAGTAAGAATCTGGCTGGCTGGCACATAAAGCACTCAAACATTGCATTTACTATATTTATTCAGTTAGCAGAAGTTTGAAAGTTGGAAACCCCCCCTTCATAAAATGTATTGTCCACTGGGCCATCAGGCTTTACATCTGCTTTTGAATCTAAATCATAATCATAACCATGTGGCTGTTAGGACTGAACCCACATGAGATATGATCTATTGTGTGACAGACCAAAGCGCAGCTAATTATGCTAAGTTGTGGGTTGCAACATGGACATGCAGTTCCTTTTTTAATGTCATATGAGTGTATCTTAGTGTGTGTTATATGTGAAAAAGGAAGCATATTTTATTTTATTTTATTTCTCCGTAGAGCGGAGTAGTAAACCAAGACACAGCACATGGGTTTAAAAATACATTTTAATAAGTGTAGCCTATTTAAGAGACAACTATGTGGCACAATCTTGTTAGGTTAAGAGACAATAAAACATAATCTTAGAAATGCTGCAATGCACAAAACAGCAGCTAGTCCCCAAGCTGCACATCAAGCTGATGGATGCTAAAGTATGACTGATTAGCCATAAACAGGATTACACATCTAATAGTCTCAATGTAGGACAGCTGTTCAGAGGGCTTTTTAGTAGAAATTACTATGGCTATTAGTCTTCTTTTCTGATTTTCGCTTGCCCTTTTAGGCTTGCCTTCAACATAATGACGATTTATTAATACAATTAATACTCAGTATTGGACATTTAAATTGAAACTGTGGTGGGTAATTTTTTACTGTTTTTATTACAAAGAATAAAATGTTCATTGATCTTTGAGATAAAAGAGCTGTCCCACATTTAGGAAAGTTTATTTTTCAAGGATCCTGATCATTCCAGTCTGACCTTGATCGTTTGTGTGATTCATTTTAGCATACACTCTTAGCATACAACATTAGAAATGTTGGCCCATATTGATAGGATAGCATCCTGCAGTTGATGGAGATTTGTGGGATACACATTCAGGGCACGAAGCTCCCGTTCCACCACATCCCAAAGATGCTCTATTGGGTTGAGATCTGGTGACTGTGGGGGCCATTTTAGTACAGTGAACTCATTGTCATGCTCAAGAAACCAATTTGAAATGATTCGAGCTTTGTGACATGGTGCATTATCCTGCTGGAAGTAGCCATCAGAGGATGGGTACATGGTGGCAATAAAGGGATGGACATGGTCAGAAACAATGCTCAGGTAGGCCGTGGCATTTAAACGATGCCCAATTGGCACTAAGGGGTCTAAAGTGTGCCAAGAAACATCCCCCACACCATTACACCACCACCACCAGCCTTCACAGTGGTAACAAGGCATGATGGATCCATGTTCTCATTCTGTTTACGCCAAATTCTGGCTCTACCATCTGAATGTCTGAACAGAAATCAAGACTCAGACCAGGCAACATTTTTCCAGTCTTCAACTGTCCAATTTTGGTGAGCTCTTGCAAATTGTAGCCTCTTTTTCCTATTTGTAGTGGAGATGAGTGGTACCCGGTGGGGTCTTCTGCTGTTGTAGCCCATCCGCCTCAAGGTTGTGCGTGTTGTGGCTTCACAAATGCTTTGCTGCATACCTCGGTTGTAACGAGTGGTTATTTCAGTCGAAGTTGCTCTTCTATCAGCTTGAATCAGTCGGCCCATTCTCCTCTGACCTCTAGCATCAACAAGGCATTTTCGCCCACAGGACTGCCGCATACTGGATGTTTTTCCCTTTTCACACCATTCTTTGTAAACCCTAGAAATGGTTGTGCGTGAAAATCCCAGTAACTGAGCGGACCCGTCTGGCACCAACAACCATGTCACGCTCAATTGCTTAAATCACCTTTCTTTGCCATTCTGACATTCAGTTTGGAGTTCAGGAGATTGTCTTGACCAGGACCACACCCCTAAATGCATTGAAGCAACTGCCATGTGATTGGTTGATTAGATAATTGCATTAATGAGAAATTGAAGAAAAAAATTAGGTGTCAGAACGAGGGTGGAAAATGATAATGTTTTAGAGACAAAAGCTGCTTGCATCATAGGTTGGGTGGAAAATGATAATGTTTTAGAGACAAAAGCTGCTTGCATCATAGGTTGACTCAAGTGGAAAAATATTTTTTTAAAAAGGGGAAGTCTTCTCTTTTCTTAATCTACAAAAGCTGAAAGTTTCTCCAAATTAGTGTGGAGAAGTTCAGGTGTGAGGAAAAATAACAAATAAATAAGCTGGAAATTGCTGTTTGTGACTCCAGTCACAAAACAGATCATAAATTGTTTTCATTTTATTGTTGTTGGTGCTTCTGGACTTGTGTGAGAGTGTAGTGAAGGCTGAAAATAAGAAAGAATGTGAGGTAGTGCTGTGGTGAGTTTTTGTGACTGTGAATCTAGTGTCGCTCTGGTATTTATAGAAGAGGTCAAGACTCTGTTCCCTGATAGTATGGTGTCACTTCTCGAGTGACAACTTGAAAAGTTTCCTTCAGAACAACACCACATCCTGTTCCCCTTCTTATAACTTACCACTTGTTTCACACATGACAAAGCAGCCTTTCAGATGGAATTTCGAGGAATTTATGGTAAATGTTTTTCATAGTTTCCATCATAGTTTATGCACATGTTTTCTTATTGGACTCAATTGAGCACACACATTTTTTATTTATTTTTTCACATTTTTAGAATTTATGCACATCTTGGCGTTTCCATGCAACTTTTTTTTTAATGCGATATCCCAAAATGCACATACAAATAGGTGGATGGAAACAGCTTATGATGACTTAAAATACTGCCTTTGTCGATTTGTCTAGACTGAGTATGTTTGTGACCAAATCATGGTATTCCATATTTTAAAGGGGACATTAGTAGATTAGTAGACAAATTACAAGTTGTAATTTAAGTTGCAGGTGTCCCCAGAATGTGACTGAAGATTTAGCTTAAAATACCTCACAGATAATTTATAAATCCGTGTTGTAAATACCCATTTCTTACAAGTCAACAATAGGCTGTTTTCGTGCATGTGCCTTTAAATGCAAATGAGCTGCTGTGTGCCGCCCCGTCTCCACACAATTCCTGCCTCAATTGGATTCTATGCCAAATACTAAAGAGACATCTGATCTGCTTGGTTTTGATTCTATATATATCGCGATCACTCTCACAGATAGCATAGTTCTTTCATCATTTAAGTTTATTATTTCGATGCATTTTAAAGCTATGTCAGTTTAACTTAATGGATCGTTTTCTGAGCACACTCATCTGAAGAATGCGCACACAGACAACTGGCTGTCAGACGTCAAGTCTCGTGAGTAACTTCTCTTTCACCGTTTTTGTTGTGTTTAAACTGTCAAATACACATAAGGGTCTTGTTCACCATTGTCGCTTGCGAAAACAAAATAGCGCTGCCGTGGGTGGAAACGTGCAGATTAAGGGGCGGTAATATTATAATAAGATCCCCTTCCTATGTCATAAGGGGAGAGAAATCTGAGCTGCTCATTTTTCAACATGCTTGCAGAAGTTGCAGAGAAAGGCTTACCAAAACAAAGTTACTGGGTTGTCACTTTTCACATTTTCTAGGTTG
Source organism: Semotilus atromaculatus (assembly GCA_031834385.1). Lineage (NCBI taxonomy): Eukaryota > Metazoa > Chordata > Actinopteri > Cypriniformes > Leuciscidae > Semotilus > Semotilus atromaculatus. The sequence continues at coordinate 13,874,385 of JAULUF010000035.1, read as the reverse complement.
GGAGATGCACCGGGGTAGCCTGGTTCTACCAGACTCTCGTACATTTCATTTGTACAGAGAGTCTGGCCTCTCTCCATTGAGAAACGTTTACTTCGTTGTAGGCGGGTTCTCTGTTAAAGTTCAAAACTTTTGGATCTGCCCAGAGTCACTCAGAATCTGCCATAGCCAATCGCTAACGTGTGGTCGTGACGTATACTATGTCATGCGCCGAAACCGGCCGAAAACAACAAGTCCGAATGATCAGAGGATTATGTTTAAAATAAGATGTCTGTCAACGAGAGCTGCAGGTTTTGTTCATCGAATTTAAGAGTTCAAGGAACAATTATAAATTCTAAATGTATATTTGACGCTAAGGACAGGGATGTATTCAGTCAACTGTCGAAGCTGGGTCTTAATCAATAACAATACGCCGCTGCGGTCGTTTCGGATTTGCATTAACGGACCGAATAGCTTTTCTCACGTCTTTCTCCGCTGAACTCCAACTCAAACTGACACACTACATCAACGTCATCGTTCTCAGCCACTCCCTCCATTCACTGATTGGTCCTACAAAAAATTGATTTCTGGAAACCTAAGAATATACAGCAGTCCCAGACGTAGTACTGAAGGAAAATGAAATTGAGCAGAAGTGCGTAGGAGGGCACAGCCAGGCTAGCACCGTGGACCCGATTACGAAAAAAGTCAGATTTTCATGATGTCCCCTTTTCTTTTTTTCCATAACAGTTGTGGTGTGGTTCAAATGTCAACTAGTCAAACTTTTTTGCCTTTTTTTATTTATTTTACATAAAATGTATTGTCAAATGTATTTGAGTGAAAGGTAGAATTGAATCGATTTAAAGGTGGGGTATGTGATTCTCTTTTTTGTCCATTTTTTCAAAATCACTTGAAATCCTATTCACACCCACTTACAGCCACTGAGTTAGAAGCACTGAAATGAAAATTAAGCAATTTAATCATCTGTGGTACGGGCAGGACTCAAAAAACTCCAGCCAATCATTTCTAAGACCACCTAGAATCATTGGACAGTAAGTCCGTCAATCAAACGGTTGTACCATACCCCCCTCCCCCCATCCCCCTCGCGCTAATCAGGGCCAGCGTTGGAGGAAAGAAGGTAGGACCATTTGAGTTGTGTATTTTCAAAATCTGCCGGCTGTTTTGCAAATCACATACCCCACCTTTAATCTATGTTAGAAACCATGGAAAGACCAAAGACGCTTTAATATATTATGCTTTATTAGACAGGTGAACAAATGTTTGGATACCTTTATAAACAGAAAATGAATCATTGTTAGCACGATTAGTCTTATTGTTTGAATCTCTTATACAGCAAAAAACATGCCTCTGAGACAATGCAATCTTGTCAAGCATTTTCTCTACCATAAATACATATTTTAAAATTAATTGCATGCCATTTAGCAACACGAGTCATCCAGCTTTTATTAATATGAAATTCTAATATTGATCTAGCTTACTGCAATGTGCAACAAGTAGATAACATAACTTTCAACACACTCAAATGTATTTTTAGTATGATTGCTTCAACCAAGTAAAACAGTGCTGCTTTACCACACAGTTTTAATTAGTCAAATAAACTGACCTGTATGGGTAGTAATTCAGTACTTGCGACTATTTCAATTAATAGTTTTTCCTCTTTGTCGCCATCTCTGTTAGAAATCTGCAATTGACCCTTCGCAAAGACCCGCCTTGCTTAGTTACTGTCGCTGCTATGTCCGACAAGCTACGCCGCTCTCATGTTCACACGCAGTGAGAAATACATCGCGGAGCAGAGAGGAGACTGACAACACGCTGACAGACAGGACAGACCAGGTTACTTTTCGGTTACTTTTGATATTAAACATATTAAACAAAGTCTCATCTTTCAAATTTGGTCATTTTTTTAAAAGAAATTTAAACAATAAATACCGTTTTGTGGCTCTTTAATGTGTCGTGACAGATCGCTGTAGATCATCAAAGTTGCTCGTGATCCGATCATCTCTTCCTTCTAGTTCATTTATAGCATCAAATAAACATGAATGAACATAAGAAGGAATGTTGTTTTAACCGCGGAAAGGCGTCAGTGCACTCCGTTTTTCAAGTTCAAATCCTCCCATGTTAATCTACTATCTCTCCTGACTGCTTTGTCGGACAAAATGGCGGATGGCGAAGTATGATTGGTCAGATTACCTGTCAATCAAGCTCCACGCGATTGCAGTTATTCGCGGAATTATCAACCTTACGTGGGTTGTGCCCTTGGCAACGCACAGCATGGATGAATTCAATGTTTTGAGGAGAATGTGACTGTCAGTCACCGCGCCAGTGTGGATACTGTCATTCAGAATCACAGATTCTACTTTTTGAAGTATGACCAACATAAGAATTTTCACTGGAAAATTTCATCTGACAAGTAACATCCACTTTTGTTCTGACCAACTATAGGAAAAAAAGTAAATCTAAAGATCACTTATCATATCACGTCAAACCGTGCAAATAATACTTTGTTCTAAAATTGTTAATGTTATCAACATCAGCATTGCGGGACTACATTTAATGCCCTTCTGATATTTATCCTTGTTTTCGCATGGGCCCGGTTGCAGTCTCTTTTTTTCTGAATCTCTTTTTTTTTAAGTCCGAAGCCTTTTACAACGAGTGAACCACCAGTTGTCACTGGTGATTGTCGTTTTAACTTTTCTGGATTGGCCATCAAATTGATAAGTTTAATTATATCAAGTGTTGTGAAAAAAGACAATAAATCTCCACCTCCAACATCCTCACACGGAACATAGCCTATGAATTTCCTGTGGAAATCCACCAGTACCACTGGAATTAAAAACATTATTACAAATTTTGAATCGAGCTAAGGCAAGCAGATAGTTTTAAACACTGGCTGATGTACTTGCTCAAAAATGTACTAACCCAAAAAAGTTACGGACTGGAGCTTTAAAACTAAATTAAATAATGACATTTTAAGTGATCAAACGTAACTGTAACAAAGTTCAAACTCAGGGAAGGAGGAGGCAGGGACCGGCAAACATTAAATGTAACTTTACATGTAAACGTCAAAATAACCATAAACGGCAGTGGCCGACTGTGGCATACAGTAAGCATAATAAAAGGACCAGTGCTCCTGCATGAGACTCGAGACCCGTGTGTCGCGCTGTGTCTCTTTTTAGCATTCGCTCCTCCGGCCTCGTTCTGCTCCCACGGCTCTTGGCCCCGCCCTGCTTCATACCACAGTAATGTTGATAAAACTTTAAGACATTAGCTCATCCTTGAACATGATTTCTGCCTGAGTCCTGTTGGATTGCTTTCCATTGGCTGTGGAGGTGAAAACAACAACTCCCATGATTCCACGCTCATTCACGGCGTCATCAAGCTGCGCCTTTGCTATTGTTTTGAATAAGCAACCTCTTGTAGTGTGCTGTGCCTTTAACTCCACAATTTTGTGTGATGATTATGTTTAGCATGATTTGAGATGATCCAAAGAGTATCTGGTGCTTCAATGGAAGCCTGAACATCTGTCCAAAAGTCACATAATCAATGTCACAAATGTACTAGTAATATTAATTAGTGATTTAGAAATGGTACAGAATCTGAAATTGTTATTTTCTGCTTTGGTTTAAACTTGTTTGTTTACTGGCTTAAGAGTAAAAGTTTGAAGAATGCTGTTTAGCTTGTAACTGCTGATTTGACATAATATTGAAGTACACAGGTTATAAGTAGACTTTTACACTGAGGACAAATATACCAATAAGCCCTCCCTGCTGTTCCCCAGCAAATGCAGCCATCAACACAACATTCCACATCTTTTTTTTTCTGTCTCTCCATCCTTGGGCTTTAGGCACTGCAGAAAAAGCAGAGAATGAGATGGAGGTTTGTGCGGATCAGTTACCTGGGGATCATGTTAGAGATACATTAATCTGTGATAAATCAATCAGACTCTGTAAAGCCCAATAAGAGTGCACTTATTTCGTGCCGGAAGCAGCGGAGATGTAGACGCACTAGACTGGAGGTAATTGGGTAGGGATTATCTGTGACAGCAAAGATCAAGTACTGGGGTTGATGCAGAAGTGGATTGTGGGATAGAGAGACCGCTCTGCCTCAGCCTTATAGCCATTACAAGACACTCAATAAATACAGTAATAAAGTCTTCTTTTAAAATGATTAAAGCTGTTCCTAATAAAACAGATGTAAGATATACTACCGTTCAAAAGTTTGGGGTCAGTAAGATTTATAAATAAATAAATGGTTATTTTATTAAGAAAGGATGAATCGCATTGATCAAAAGTGACAGTAAAGGCAGGTTACTTCTTTTTTTATTTATTTTATAAATGCTTTTGAACTTTATTCAAGAATCCTGAACGGAACACTGAAATATTAAGCAGGCACTGTTTTCAACCTGGATAACAATAGGAAATGTTTCTTGAGCACCAAATCAGCATATTATAATGATTTGTGACACTGAAGTCTGGAGCAAAAACAGGTATTTTAAATTGTAATAATATTTCACAATAATGCAGTTTTGACTGTATTTTAATCAAGTAAAGTCTGCCATGGTGAGCAATAAGAGAAAAGAGAAAAATCTTACCAATCCCAAACTTTTGAATGATAGTGTAGTTTGCTTATTGTGTCAAATGAATGAATAAATAACACTCGGCGTAAATAATCTAGTGGTCATGTTTGGTTTACCTTTTTTCCCTCCTTTATTTTTATTTATTTTTTTTGTCATTGAGACAACTGAACAAAATTTGTGTTAACTTTACTTTAGATTTGGCCAGTAATTCTAGAAGCATCTTTTTATTGATATATTAGGCAGTGGCGACTTCATTGTGGTGGAGTACATTGTATATGAATTTTGAGGGGGTGACGTGGGAATAAAAACAATGACCATAGTGCAGGCTTGCTTAATATGAGTCTGTAGTGGTTTAACCACGGCCCACAGTGCTGCGACTGTCTCCCAGATAGCAGTGCATATGTCTACTGTCTGCTTAAACAGTATATTCAGACATGCATTTCACAGAGTGTATTTAGAGTAAACGTTTTGGAGCTTAGTCATAAGATGTTTTTCAACACGTATAGTCTGAGCTTGGAAAAATTGGACTGCTTAAAGATACTAATGTGTCTGCCGCCAGGGATTATGAAAACATTGTGACAGGTTTTGGATGCAAGCCTTGTGGGTCATTTACAGTGATGTCATATTTTGGCATTTTTCTGTTCTGCTGTGGTTTAAGTGACATAAAGTGTGTCATCGTGAGAACATTTGTTTGTTTATTATTTAGTACATTTGCACGTGTTGGTAGACTAAATGATATGGTTAGAAGAGTTCTGGCCCTCTTACACAAACGTGCCATCATGTACACACAATCATGTGAAATGTGTAAAAGCACAAAAAAGAAACGTGAAATCTGTTCATTATATAAGAATGTATTAATCTCTCATAAAATGTATGGAGTGATGCATAAAAAGGTAATTGTTTTAAGGAATTGGTCAAGGGATTTTTAAAACATTTTTTTTAATCAAATATATAATAGTTTATCAGTGTCTTGAGTGTTTTTGAAGCATCCACTGATCAAATCACTCCCTGCCATATGATACTTATCCATCACGCTTGAGTATGACAGTACAGTAATTGACCTGGACACATCTGAGAGCTTGTACTGTGAACTTGAAGTGTCCTCCATCTCGTCCTATGAGCCACATCCTTGAACTGCATCATTTATCTGGCTCCATGGCCTGCAAAATCACCTTTGATGGTTTCTGTGGTTTTCAGGGGCCATTTTAGCAGGCAATGAAACCGTGGAGGTTAAAGTGGATCATCATGGCCTGGTTTTCATGGCCAGCTACTGACAAAAAGACAAACTTCTCTTAAAACACCTTGACGTAAATCTTCAGAGCACTGTTTGGTGTACCTTTTTTATCTGTTTAAGTAGCTGTGACTAAATCTATGTACTATGTACTAAATCTAGCTTTGATCTCATTTATAGACTTTTGATTTCTAGCACATATAATCTGATAATCATGATTATAGAGATTATATCTGCATACAATTGAATAATTTTTATTTAATCATCTGCTGTAGCATCTGAGGGCTTGGCTTGTGGATTGCAGAGGCAGTCACAGAGGGTTTAATGGAGCTCTGAACACAAAGACTGGCAAAGCAGAGAAGACTGATAAATCCCTCCCACATAATGCCCCTTCAGCAATCTGTCCCCATTCTTCTGCAGCATTGGCTAGTCATGCTTCAACAGCATCTTTTTTTATTGGAAAAGAGGGGAAGCAAACAGAAAAATTAAGAGGAGAATGACCATTAAAAGCTACATGATACCGTCTATGTGTCTCCTGGCAGGATCTAGTGCTGGTCCTTCTACACACCCGAACAATTTTCTTTTGGAGAGTAATCGAGTCTTTGAATAAAACACAATACCACACATATGCACAAAAATACTGAATTGCACAATTCTGAAATATTCAGATATATACAGTGATGGGAATAACAGCGTTATAAATAACGCCGTTATTAACGGCATTACTTTTTCCAGTAACGAGTAATCTAATTGATTACTCTTTTCATCTTAATAACGCCGTTAGCCTACCGTTACTGCCAAAAAATGCGGCGCGTTACTATAACTGATGAAGCTCTTTTTTTTTTTTCATCAGACCAACTAGGTTAAATCTCTGAGCGAGAGGCAAATACCTTTTTTACTGTTCTTCCTTGGTTAGTGGGCAGAGCACGAGACAAGCGCATAAATGCTGACGATTGGCTGAGGTAGAGTAAAATGTAATTGTAAGCCAATCAGAGGTAGAGTTGGGCGGGTGTTCGAAAGCACGCATAGTAGTGATGGGCATTCGGCTCTTTTGACTCAGCTCACTGAAAAGAGCCGGCTCTTTTGGCTCACTTTTTTGGCTATCTTAACGTTGAGTTATGCATATAACTACTGTTCCCAGAAGGAGGGAAACGAGGTACAACACATTACTATGGGATATCGCGCTCTAGCGCCATCTGCTGAAGACACCTTTATTCACGCCTGAAAGGCCAATGACGCATGACGACGTGGGCGGGGCTACCTGCCCACAGCATATAAATGCAGTCGTATGCGTCATTCCCTTTGTTCAGTCCAGCTCTTCACCGGGACCCCGACTGCGCGGGGCCCAGAGGTGTTGTACCTCGTTTCCCTCCTTCTGGGAACAGTAGTTATATGCATAACTCAACGTTCCCATTCAGTCGGTCAACTCGGTACAACACATTACTATGGGACCTATATTCACGCCCCGCCAAGTCGCTGAACTAAACGTAAGGGACCAGCACCGCCACATGACTCTTTTCAAAAGAGCGACGGCCCCTGGTTAAAGAATCCCTGCGGTGAGCATGGCCTGAGTTACCATCGTCGCAGTGAGATCTTGCCGGTACACCGGATAAACGTGCGCAGTGATGCCTATAACTGGCATCCGCACGAAAATCTTAAACCAGACCCATGACATTTCCATGCCCTAGAGTGCTCACACCCTCCAGGTAGAACCAACTCTTTATCTGCTATAGACAGCTTTATACAATTCCATGTGAAAGACATCGCTTAGATAGCGGCTTCACACAACTGAGTTGGAAAACATGACAAAAAGGCTGGCCAGACAAGTGTTTAGCCTGTATCTGCTCAATGTACATGCGTATAACTCGCACAGCGCACAAAGCAAGTCTCCTGTCTTCCTCGGAGTCAGAGATTTTACCGGGCAGGCAGCTCGAACGAGAGCGCACTCCCGACATGACTTTAGGCATACACGCCGCGTTCGGACACAACATCACCAAACGCAAATTGGATGCAAAAGGAATGCACCAATAGCACATGAACGACAGGGCAGCATCCTTAAATTCAAGGATTCTAAAGGCTCAAAACAGAGGTTAACATATCCTCCAGATCTACCATTAGGTCATGATGATACTATTAAATTTTGTAACATGCCTAAAACGCAGACCTAAAGCCCAAAGTATACTTCGGCTATCAGTGTTACGCACACCGTCTGCATGACGTAATTTACGTCAGGAGGGTCTACTGTGCGCATACAACACTGCGCAAGTGACTTGCTCGCTTGGCAACAAAGTTCACCAGCAAGTGTGCACGCCGGATATGTTTTTCCGCGCTCACGGCCGACAAAGTAGTATACTTTGAAAGGCTTGCACACTCAACTGCGCACAAGATGTAGCCTAGTGAATATGGAAAAATGGAAACAAAGTTCCCTAGCAAGTACATGCGCAAAACAGGTCTTTCTCTCCTTATGGCCAAAGGAGTAGAGTATACCCTTAAAAGCTGGCACTCCAAACTGTACGTGAGACGGAGCAGAACTCTGGAGTTCCATGACCGTCCATCCACTGTCCATGTGATGAACTTTATCACCATCAGGAGAGTCTGCGGATGTCTACACATACCGTCCGTGTGCAGCCAAATTTTTGTGACCGCGGAGGGTGTACGCACAACAGCGCATGTGTGAGTGACATGAATGAAGAATTTATATAGCGCGTTTCTTATGTACTTCCGTACAACCAAAGCGCTTCACAATCATGTCAGGGGTCCTTCCTCAACCAACGCCAGTATGCAGCATCCACTTAGATGATGCGGCGGGAGCCCCAGTAAAACAGCGCCAGTGTGCTTACCACACACCAGCTATAGGTAGGAGAGAGAGTACTTGAAAACCAAAGTACTTGAAAACCAAATACACGATAGTGCACATGCGCAGAAAATGTTCTTCTACCCACACGGCCAAAGAAGTATACTTTGAAAAGCTCACGCTCTCAAAATGTAGCATACCCGGGTCCTTTAAGGAACCAAAGATGCGTGCTTTGGCACGGAACCATTAATGTGCTTATAACATTAATGTGCTCATGACAAGCCGCAACGGCCATCCAATAAAGTTCCAGCATGGAATGGGAGTGTTTTTCCTTCGGAGAAGAAATCAGTATCCCCTCAATGGGCCACTGATATGGCGATACAGGTCTTCGCCTGCACCAAGCTTCAAATATGCGCTACTTCAACGCAATGCACTTCAAAAATGCAAGCACTCTGTTTTGTAGCTTCAATCAGATTCTCCCTCCCTCAACTGGTTGGCCCCTAGAGACCCCAGTGCAGGCCTACTGGCCGAGGGGGCAGAATCTGCCTCCTGTCTGGGACGGCAGGTCCCTGCATAGGGAAAGACACCACAGTGTCCCTAGCAGCAGTGTCATGATGCTTGTGTCTTTGCTGGCCAGCAAAAAGTCACCAAAATCAGTGACAGACCCTTCTGCGTACACCAGAGTCCTGGGCTATGTATGTGACTGGGCATTCACCCCCAGCGGGGCACTTCTGTCCATAATCAAGAAAACAGCGGCCCGTGTTTTCTGCAAATGTAAAAAGATCCACATCGGCCTTGCCAAAACCAATGCCAGATCTGCGCCACAATTCAAGTGTGCACACGCCACTCCAGGGGAGACTCTGGTCTGCCCCGTATAAAGAGGATTTGTGCCACTTGCAGCAGGGACAGTGAGGACCCCCTTGCCTGCTTATATACAACCACTGTCGTATTTTTCATTCTGAATAATGTTTACCCTGTTGGGCCATGTGTTTCATTATCAGGAGAACCACTCCAAAAAAAAGAAAAGTTTTATGTGGCGCTCTTACAGCACTGGTCTCACCACTCTCTTACAGAGTGTCTTGTCTGTGTCAGGACGCATTTGTCATCACTACTACACATGACGTAACTCTGCCCAGGGAAATTCCTTCTGTCAACAGATTCAGGTTACCCAGGGTTGTAGGTATCGGAGCCTGAATGCACAACGGTGCTACCGACATATGATGTGTTTGACACAGAGATATAGTTTGACATACAAACTACCGAGCGGCCAGCCCCGGCACTGCACATACAAAAAAGGAGAATCCAGCTGTACTACTCCTATCGAAGCCATGAGCCCCAGCAGTCTTAATAGTGCATTATTATAGTACTGCATTTATCTCCAAAACGAGATTTAACAGACCGAGATATAATAGCCCCTTTTGAGATTATCTGGAATCCCAGAGCTTGTAAATGTAAAACAAGCGTACGTGTTTGTAACATTGCTTGTTCCATGCTGTCTTAAGCCAGGAGTAGTTCGTACAAATAGGTACGATATTATGCTCTGATGGCACAGCAGGATAACCACCGCTTCTGCACACCAGGGCTGTAGGGGCCTAACTTGTAGGCAATCTACTCGGCGGAGACCTCAGAAAATGTTCTGTGCTCCGGGTGGATTGTGGCAATCTGCAAATACACCAATGTAAGCCATACATGAGGATGCAGAGGTTATAACAGGTGACATACTGAAAACATTTCTGAACTTGTAACACATTAAAGTGTTTTCATCTGCTGTAAATATAAGATAGGGATATTTTTTTTTTTAATGGGGGAGTAATTAACGGCTGTAAAAGCTCTTCCTCCATCTTCGCTTGTGGCAAAGCCTGAGTTGCCTTTTATTTTTGCTGAGGAGAGAACACTTATTTCCCCTCAGTACTGGGGAAGCCCTCTCGGACACCGAAGTTGCAGTTACTCCACCGAAACAGAGGGGGCGCGGGAGAGACCGCAGCCGACAGCCCTACTGGAATCGTGCGAAGAAGCCACGGTGTTCGTGCGCGCGCGCGCCACCGTGGCTCGAGGCAGACAGCTACGATTCCCAGGCATCACCCAGTCCTAGGGAACCCCACGTCCAATTGCAAACATCGCTCAGCTGTATATTGCATATCACTACATTTTCCTTCTCTGTCGGCACACGGCCAGACTACGAGGTTAGCAATTCCAATGCATTAATATTGTTTTGACAAGCAAACACATGAGGCTTTGTATGCTGAACACACGTTCATTTTATTGACAGCATACTTAAAATGAGCCCGCTATCTTGCAGGGTTATTTTTACCCAATCTGTATAGATCTACGGGCGAGTTCTCATCCACTGTTTCTCTGTATCAGGCCAGGTCCCTCGACCGACAAACTTTGTTGCCGTTCAACAATGCAGATCAATGCAAGGGCCTTCACTTCACTTCCACCCACCTCGGGGGAGCCGTGATCTGTCCTGCTTTAATACAGTATATATCGTCAGAGCTTTCCTCGCCCGCATCCAGTGAGACAGAATTCAGACTCAAGGCAGCCAGAGGAACTTAGTCGTGAACACTACACCGACACTCCTCGGCCTCTATACGATCGTCCAACTTTACGTGGCCTCCAAAAACGGCGATCGCCGCATCTGGATTAGTATCCGGACCCGAAGACAGGAGCAGACCGTGTTTGGCCACTGTCCCGCCGAGCACGTGCTACACGCCGCGCGAGTGGGCAACGGTAGAGCTGCCGGTAGTGCACAGCACACATGCATTGGGGTTGGAGAGATTCCAATCCAAACACACCGGTGTGAGTTACATTATAGCTATCCAAATAACCCACACATGAAAAAGTGTATTAGCCATTTGTTAGTTGTAATAAACTCGAGCTAAAAAAGTTCTCTTTTATGCCTTTTCCTTCAACAATAGTAACCATCGTGGGTTTTCTTGTGAATGTGGCATGTTTGAACATTTTTGTTTGAGGAAAAAAACGTATTAGCCATTCGCCAGCAAAGCTGAACTTGTGCTAAAAGCTTTCCCTTTCTGCCTAAGTTTCGACAAGAATCACCACCGTGGGCTTTTATTCTTGCGAAAATGTGGCGTGATGGTGTTACAACAGCACGGTGAAGAGCTGAAGAACAAAGGGAATGACGCATACGACTGCATTTATATGCTGTGGGCAGGTAGCCCCGCCCACGTCGTCATGCGTCATTGGCCTTTCAGGCGTGAATAAAGGTGTCTTCAGCAGATGGCGCTAGAGCGCGATATCCCATAGTAATGTGTTGTACCGAGTTGACCGACTGAATGGGAACGCATAGTCGGACAGGACAGGACACACAAGGAACAACACAAGCCAGTCAGTCAACGAGAGACAGGTATGGCGACGAGCCCAAATAATCCAAAAGTAGCCTTCTCTAAATGGAAGTATTTATAAAATACAATAAATATCAAAAGTTCCAAAACATCTATTGTGTTATTTGCATTGATCCACTATATAAACATAATATCTACATTAGGGGTGGGGGAAAATCGATTCTTAGATGCATCGCGATGCGGACGTGGACGATTCTGAATCGATTCACAAATGTCAAAAATCGATTTTCCAAAAAAAATAAAATAATTTTAGATATATATTTATAATAACGTAATATTGACGGAACGCAAAAGACGGAACTCTGAAGCGCGGAAGTGCAGTGGCCGGACCGTCTGTGGCGTGCACATAACAGAGACGCGATGGCGCGCGAGATCCAAACACACTCGTTAAAAGCTGACGTGTGGAAATATTTTGGCTTCTGAGGTTGAAGGGGGAAAGGAGCTGGACAGTCAAGAGTCACACTAGTTGTAAGCTTTGTAGAATAAAACTAAAATATTTCGGAAACACGACAAATATGAGAAGCCATATGACGCGTTTCCACCCAGGAGTAAAAACACTCGGCTGTAGGCTACCGGTCGTTGTTATATTATTAATTTACTACAATTATGCTGCTAGTTCAGGCACACATTTATTTTCCTGTTGGTTCTTTGCAATGTTAATAAAATATATTGTACGTTAATTATTTATGGGTCATTACTTTGTACTTGTAAAGCAAAGTATTTATAGTCACACACACACACACAAAAAAAGATTCAGATAATCGATTTAGCATCGAATCGCAGCCCTCTGAATCGTAATCGAATCGAATCGTGAGGTGCCTAGAGATTCCCACCCCTAATCTACATATGGGCTAGTCTCACTTTGTCCCACAGCAAAAACAATTTTTTAGATGTGTGTACAATGTTTCTGTTAATAATGTATTGTATTAAGTGTCCATTTCATTATAATATTCAGATTTATCATAAATAATTGAACATGCACATGTATTTTAAGTTCCGTTAAAGAGGTAGTGGGGTCACATTTGAGCATTTAAAATTTAATTTTACTTGAAAGTAACGCAATAGTTACTTTCTTAAGTAACTAGTTACTTTTAAAATTTGTAACTGAGTAACTAATTTAGTTACTTTTTGGAAGAAGTAACTAGTAACTGTAACTAATTACTTTTTAAAAGTAACTTGCCCAATATATATACAGTACTTGTAGCAGGGTTTGGGCATTTCAGAATTAATTTGATTATACCTTCTAAACATTTTAACTTAATGTTGAACTAACTGCTGTAAGTATATTTTGTTTTAAACAGTGCATTTAATTTTTGATCCGTATGAATTACCCATAAAACTTGTTAACATACATGCAACAAATGGGGTATTTCCAGAATAATTAGATAATGTTAATAATCAATCAATTGAAATGTATAGAAATTTGTATTTAACTTATACATTTCCAGTACCTGGAATGTACCTCACATTAGAATTATTAGAATTCATATTGCTGCCATATTGTGATTGTTGTTTTGTTCCTTGCTCCTTTATTCTTTTTTTTTTTTGTAGTCACCATTGGTTTGCCAAGTAGGGCATATCATCGTTTGATTGGTCCTTACTAACTAACATAGTCCCAACCCCAACTATTATTTCCTAAACCATCAAGGAAATATTAGATTAAGAAGAATGTTATTAAAGAATCAAATATAACCTTAACTCTGATCCTAACTTGGAAATTTGATAGTAGGAATGTTGTTCCAGGACCAAAAAGGATGTTGATCCAGGAATACGTCCTGCTTGGTGAAATCCTGGTAAGCACTGAAGGAAATGAATAGGAATATGTCCAGTAAAGAGATTAAATCTGGAATTCCACTACACTATTCATAATTGAGCAGTAATTGTTTTTGGAATGACAGCTTTATCATCTCCTTAGATTCCTTTCAAGGTTTCGAAGTCAGGATACATTAACAACGATTTGAGACAAATATAATGTAAATTTTACATAAAACTATGGAAATGGCGCTCTGTGGCGCGGCAGGATTTTGAACACGGTCTTGAGCCGTTGCTGGGCGCCGCGGACAGACGCCGAATGGCGCCGCCGGTGTGTGTACACTCATAGAGAATAATGTGTTCGAATTTTAAAGATGCGGCGCTGAGCTTCTCGTCCGATGTGCGACCCCCTTAAGACTCACTCTTTCTATTTGTTGTGGTCTATATGTTAGAGACACACTTTCGTAATAAACATAATGTGCACTTTTGATACAATCTTGGTGTGGCTGAGTCGAAGTGAGAGCATGCATGGTATACCAGGTGGAAACATTAGAGATAGAGCACGGGTGGACTACATTCTTCTTGTTGGTTCTGTGGGAACACTGACTGAGATGCAGGTGCTCTGTGCTGGAACAGAAGTGAGGCATTATACCCAGGAACACTTTGTTCTTCTGTTCCTGCTGTTAGAGGTTGAAGCTCTGTTTTTTCTCATCATCTCTGTTGTTCCTGAAAAGATGCAGGGAATAAATGTAGTGAGAAAAATCTTTCAGTTGACATTTCTCTCTCTGTTCTTCATACATTTTCTAACAGACGGTCTTTTTGCACATTAACCCATAAAGGACAAATATGTATTTTTAGTTATATTTTAAATATATAGCATACACAAAAAATATACACACACTTATGTATGAATGTTATATTCACATTGCATTTACCTAAAATGTACATTTTGTAATATATTGTGGCATTTGAAGGTCTTAGCAAATATATTTTCAATTTGACAAAATATATTTCCGCCTCACTGTTTCCAATTTTTTTTTAAATTAGAATATATTTAAAATCTGTCAAAAAATGCTATATGGGAGTTATTGTTTCCAGGGTGAATTTTTGTTGTTATAATGCAAAAATAATTGGTTCAGTCTGCAGTGGGGTTTAAAGGCTCTATTCATGAGCCATGGAGAGGTAATGGTGTGAAGTTGTCTGTATGATTGCAGCTCCAGCCCCTCGTCCTACAGCCTGGCCTCCTGCCCACGGCAGCTCTCTGTTCCCTGGGCACAGCCAGGGCTGTGAACGATTGAACAAGCCCTGTTTGATATAATCTGAAAAGGCTTTATTCATGCCAGAGGACAAAGAGAAAGGACTGGTCAAGACATGACCTTCCAGGGATTGTCATCCAATCAGAGGGCTCTGTGTGCATTCCTTCAGAGGATCTGATCGAGGCAAGACGTCCGTGGCCCTGGTGGGACGTTGCACTATTATGCCTCAGTAATTGTCGAGAGAGTTCCGGAAGAATGAATCATAATGCATGACATTTATTCATAATTAAAACCCATTATCTTCTGTTTTATACACAATTTAATAGACATTCGTTTCTTGACATTTTCCTCAATTCTATTTCGCATTATTGTGGAGAAAGAGTTCTACCTTTCATTGAGCCCTCATTAGAATCGCCCCTCTCAGAAAATCAATATATGAAACAGCCAGACATTCAAGAGCTTTAACACCAAGTGCAGCATGTTGTGCAACTCCTTGTAAATGGAGCAAGTTAATTACTTATTACATGGAGCATGTACTTCTGTAATTACAGAGAAGTCAGTTTGTGTCCTCAGTACATTCTGACATAAGACAGACCTTACATTTAGGAGATTTGTTGTGGCCTCTAGCTACACTCTTAAAAAAAATGGTTCTAAACAGTACCAAATTAGGGTTCTTCGACTTGTAACAATAGCAGAACCCTTCTTGGTGCTAAATAGAACCCTTTTATAAAGTTCCATAAAGAACCATGCTTTGAAAGTGCTATATAGGACCTTAATGATGGTATAAATAACCATTTCAACAATATATTTTCATTAAAATTAGTATCTTCATATTATTTTTATATATTATTTATTAATATTGTTTTTTAGTCCTCTACTATCTGCCTGGTCTTATTATATTTTGTTGCCTCTATTTGGGTTTTACATAAAAAAAACAGCATGTTGTGTCAATTAGGTACATTTATTTTTTATTGACAGTGCAGATTGTAGCAAAAATGACCGTGCTCTAACAGCAGTTGTTAGCTGAATACATTAATGTAGCGAAGTATGTTGTTGTGGGAAGGAGGAGGCGGGAACCGGAAAACGTGTAACACACTTTAATAATATATAAAATAAACAGATACAAAACAAAAGTAAAGGCGGTAGCCCCTCACAGACGACGGACGACTGCCGCCACATAAAAAAACTAAACATAACATAAATAGGCCTGGTCCTCGTCTTTCACTGTCGTCGCTCCTTCTTTTACTTTTCCGAAGCTCCTCTGTGAGAGAGATATACGCGGTGTGGTGTGCAGGTGGCGCTCATCAGCAATCACGCCACCGGTTCTCTCACAGCCCTCTACCTCATCCTGCTTGCCATTATTAATAAATAACATTGACATTGAACACGATATAGATGTAATGAAGACCAAGTTCCAGTAAAAATATCTTCACAATCCCCTACGATGTCTTTACGCCCTACATTATGTGTATTCTGAGTGTCAGTTTCTCTCTAGATGATGAGGTTATGATACGTGACAGCATCTGAAATAAACAATCGCGTTTAGAGTTACATTGTGTCTCTTCCATTTGATTATGTAAAAACACTTATGTTCATGAAGGCCAAAATTGGAAAAAATGGACAATATAAGCCCTTTACCGTGTTAAAAGGTAATGGGATAGCTTTAATTTTTGTTTTTGCTTTTTGTGACTGGGCATGTTTAGGCATAAAGTAATAATAATAATAATAATAAAAAGATTAATAAATTCCATATCTCTATTACTTACTTTGTGGAGAAGAGCTGATGAGTATCCTTAACTGAACGGAGGTGCTCACACAACATGTTCAGTTAAACTAAAGAGAAAAAGACATGATTGGTAGGAAACCAGTTACTATTTTTAAAGTTATAATTTATAGACATTTTAAGAAAGAAATAATTTACCTGTTGAGAGTATGTTGGCAGTCTGTGTATATTTTGTATAGCTGAGCTCCAGAAAATCAGTAATGAGGAGGCTTTGACAGTTTGACAGAACCCTAAACTCTAACGCAAAGAACCATTTAATCTTAAAAAGGGTTCTTCAGGATGCTACGGTTCTAAATAGAACCGTTACTACTTGTAAAGTACCTTTAAAGAACTATCTTTTTTTAGAGTGTTTAAAATGTAACTGTCTGAGGTGTTGTGCATCCTTGTGGACATTTTTGGCTTTTTCGGTTGTTGTTTTTATCACTTTGCCTTTGTTAAAGGATTAGTTCACTTTAAAAAAAACTTTTGCTGATAATTTACTCACCCCATGTCATCCAAGATGTCCATGTCTTTCTTTCTTCAGTCGAAAAGAAATTAAGATGAAAACATTCCAGGATTTTTCTACATGGGGTGAGTGAATTATCAGCAAAAGTGAACTTATACTTTAATGCTAACTGTATACAATTTCACACAGGTGTGTATTGTTTTAGAATTTTACTATTTCACAGCCATTTCCTTTAAAAAATCTATTTTGCTCTACTCCCTCTCAGTGCCTTTTGGACAAAATTGTCCCCACTGAAACCCTTTAAAACTGCAATTTTTTTTAATCCCAGGGCCATTTAACTATAAAATGATGCAATCTTTGATAAGAGGCTTTCATTCTGTAGGCAAGGCTTAAAACATTTGCCAGGTTTGGTCTATAAAGTAAATACTCACTTTATTCCTGTTTTTTTTTTTCCCCCGGCTTCCCCCGGCATATTATAGAGCCAATTGGATAAATAATGCAACGATATTTGTGTAGGTGTGTTGGTATGGATGTCAGAGTGTGGTCTGTAACTGCACCCAAACAAAACCTTACCAAAAGCTAATTTTTTTTAGATATCATCCTCAAATTAGGAACACAACTTGTTTATATTTATGGCTTTGATTTTATATTAGTTTTGGAGTTCAACAGGTTTCATCAAATATATATTTTATATAAAATAATGTTCATAAATAATTTTCATAAACTTAAACCTATATAACTTTTTTTTTGTATTTACTTATACATTTTGGCAATAATCTGCCAAGGGTCTTCTTTAAAATAATACCAAACTTAAGTCTGTGCTCCCAAGATTAAAATTATGACATTTTTTTGACATGGACATTTTTGTCCTCTATGTAGCTATGTGTAGCTTTTTTTAATTGATGAAGGGTTAAACAATGATATTGTTGTCCCAAAGCCAGTGAAATTGACGCTGGTGTGAAATCAGCGGTACTAATATGGTGGGGTGCTTGAGGCTTTCTGTTCCCTCACATCTCATATGCAGGCCAATATTTGATCTTGTGGGTGCATGAAATAAGATTGAACTATTTAATTATTCAAATGATATTGACACAGTTCCTGCTGGTCTGTCAATCATTTTGAAAAGCCTAAGGCTGGCTTACAATATGAGCATGCGTTTCCATCCAGGATTTTTTTTTATGCGGATGATGAAAATGCGCATAAAAATAGGTGGATGGAAACATGGCTAATAAGAGGGGTGTGCAGACCTTTGAGTGGGGCATCATCTGCTGTGTGAATGTGTGGGGCATAAAACTGCTGTAAATGTGCGATGAGCACGTTAACTGTAGTCTGAGAGCTGTGGGGGCTACACCCTGTGCTGCTCTAAAGAATGTTGCCTAAATCGCCAGCTTAAATGCTTATATATTTATATACATGTGGTGTTGATATTACGAGTGGACCTGCCCACTAGGAAATGTCTAATATATATATTCACCCTGTATTTCAATGGATAATGCAGCATACATTTTTAGTATATAGGGACGCCAGAGTCACTGTCGAGCCCTCTTGAGGTGTCGTGGGCTAGTCGACGAAACTGAGGACGGAAGGTGCCCACTTGAAGACCCTAGAGATGTCCCCTACTCGGCTCAATCCAGACGGTTGTCGTGCTGGTCCACTAGGGAGACCACACTGTAGTTGCAGCCATCGTGTGTGCTGACGCGCCAAGTACACTGCAGCCGTTAACGCCGGACAGAAGGGGAGTCACACCCTCATATGGAAAGAAGCGTAAATGGATGGAGAAGCATAGTTTACTGTAAAGCTACGTCTTAGTGTTGCTTATCTTGGCGAAAGCCGAGTACAAATCAGCATGAAGTTTTAACATCTACTCTCGTGTAATGGAAATCATTAGGGAAAATGAAAGCTTCCCCTGCAAAGATTTTAAAATCTCCACACACTAATTATAGACCAATATATAGGCCAGGCTGCTAACGGTTTACTGGCAGCATACATAAAACTATTTGAGAGGTACACAAAATAGCACAAAAATTAAAAACACTTTATTTTTTAGAATAATCACTTAAAAGGTACACTATGTAACTTTTTGTTCAAGATTAGCAACATTGTAAATTAAATTATATTACAAGTAAATTATATTACCAATCCTTCTCCCAAAACATGTTTTTGTCTTACCCTGATTCACTATGGTATAAGCCTGCGATAACCTTTTATTATACAGTATTATAGACCTGACGGGATGGTTTTCATTGGAAATTGCATACATGTCTCACTCGTCGTGTGTGTCTCGTTATATCCGTAAAAAGTTTATCCGGCTACTTTGACGGATGTATGGTGTTAGAATGGTATAGGTTAGTTGTCACAACAAGCGAGAAATGTTGAGGCTAAATCTCTAACCTCCGGGGAATCACCTGTTTGAAAAAAAAGAAAAAGCTGGACAAAGGAGAGTCTGCTGGCAAAAAAAAAAAGAATGTGACAGAGCTCGTAATATTCATTTTTATGCTGGAGTTTATGCTGGACCACTACCACTCACATTGGTAGAGCGGCAGAGCCCCGTTATGCTTCTCACTAATCTTGTTATGGAGGATTTAATTCCCATCAGACCAGAAGTGTGAAGACACTAACACCCAGTAGCATGAGCCTAACTAAACAAAGCTAGAACACACCCTTAGAGCTCTCTTTACTATAGAGCATGGGATTACTTCTTTCCTTTTTCCATTTCTGTTTTTATTTGGATAAGTTGAAATGACTTGGCTTCTGATATCTCTTGCCTGTGAGGAGGATTAGTTTAGCCTGCTGCGTGGCCTAATCAAAAGCCAGGCAAAATCGCAATGCTTGCCAAAGGAAAAATAAGATCTGCGCAATGGAAGGGTTTATTTTTGATAGGGAGTAAAAAGAATTGCTCATCAGACACTGTTAAATGCTTCCTCGGTTCACTTTTGTAGAAATCAGACTCAACGTGACTATGGGTGGGAGCAGAAGTGTTGAACTGCTCAAGTCTTGATGGTTCCTCGATGTGACAGGATTGAAGTTGCTCTGATGTCTCGCCAGGCGAACTCGTAAGGGAGTGTAAGCGCTAATCCCGTCTGTGGGGTTTGCACAGATAAATTGGCTCAGATCCAGCTCATTCCCGTACTGTCCTGCTCAGCTTTATGAAGAGCTGCCACCCGTCGAATCAGCATGAACCTCAAGGAGTTGACCACTGTGGCATTAATACAGAGCACCCAGCAGACTTTAATCTCATATAAATTAAACATTCAAATAAAGGTCTCCTCACAGAGCGTGCCTCCAGGTGAGGGCGAATATTAAAATGGAAATTGCAATACAAAGTTTTTCAAGAAGAAATTTTAACATTGGTCCCTATTGTGATCCTGTCAAGTCAACTTGCAATTTTTTGTGTGCCCTAGTGAAAAATAAATATACCAAAATGTATTTGAAATACAATAATTTAATGCTAAGTATACAACAAATACATATAATGTACTTAAATATCTTGCATTTAAAGACTGAGATCATATCCATACTAATCGAGATAATAGAACACATTTTAGGCTTAATATGTGCATTGTGGAATAAGTAGTACTCCAAATAAAGTTTATAATATTTATATCAGTAAGCCTCAAGCATTATGTCAGTAAATATGTTAATGGTTTGTAGTATACTCACTAGGGTGTGTATAAAGAAATTAATGCTTTTATTCCGCAAAGGCACATTAAATTTATCAAAAGTGTCAGTAAAGACATTTATAATATTGCAAAAGATTTTATTACAAATAAATGCTGTTGTTTTGAACTTGCCCTTTATGAAAGAATTCTGAATGTATATCATGGTTTCTGCAAAAATATAAAACTATTTTCAACATTGCTAATAATAAGAAAGGTTTTTTTTAAGCACCAAATTAATTGGTATAATGCAATAATACTTGCTTTTTTTTTTTTTTTTTACTGTTTTTAATATAAATGCAGCCTTGGTGAGACATAAGAGACTTCCTCTAAAAATCACACCAACCCCAAACCTTTTTAATGACTTTTATTTCTTTATTATTGTTTTTATTTTTTTATGTGCCCCAACACTAATCCTAACTTAACCCTCACAGAAACTTTTAAACTTGCATTTTTAGATACTAAATAATGTTTATCAATCGATTATATATACTCTTACTAATTTCCTTCTTTTTGGTCTTTCTCCTCGATAGCTCTCTGTGTTCACTCTCACCAGCTCTGGTCTGTAGGCTGAAGGGGTTATTAACAGTCTCCAGCTCTGCTCCAAGCACAGTGTGGCTTTGTTCAGTCAGCCCTCCCACTGCCCTCCACCCAATCAGCTTTTTCACTGTGTAAACAGGCAGCACTGGAATGCCTCACTTCAAAATAACTGAATGCGTTTCTACTGGTTAATGTTTTTTCCCCTACTGTTGGACAAACAATTCTTCTTCTTCTTCTTCTTCTTCTTCTTCTTCTTCTTCTTCTTCTTCTTCTTCTTCTTCTTCTTCTTCTTCTTCTTCTTCTTCTTCTTCTTCTTCTTCTTCTTCTTCTTCTTCTTCTTCTTCTTCTTCTTCTTCTTCTTCTTCTTCTTCTTCTTCTTCTTCTTCTTCTTCTTCTTCTTCTTCTTCTTCTTCTAAATTTGCTCATAGACTAGTCTAATGCAAGTTAGACTGTTTCACAAAAACAGTCAAAAGAAAAGGGAAAATGGCTCATAATTTGTGGTTTGCTGGTGACGTTATGGAGATAGCTATGAGAAAAGTGATGTCTTTATCTTTCTCTTTCTCTTTATCTTTCCATCTTGTACCATGTTTTTGTATCTTCTCTGTATGTCTTTAATGCTACACTCAATCGTCGGATTAACACTGTTAACTGTCTTAGCAATCTTTTTCCAAATTAAATTTATTTTTCTTGTTACTACATTCTCCGCTAAATTTACTAAGTAAAATGTCCTTGTAACTGTTATACTCCTCCAACAAACATATTTTCCACTGGGGTAAACTGCACTGAGCTGTTGAATACACTTACTCGATCTGCCATGTTTTTTGTTTTGAAAAGTGTCTTATTTTACCCAGAATACATTGCAGTGTAGTCCTACTTAAGATAGTCTATTTTTGGAAGAGATTGTGGCAAGATGATGACAATGGTATTCAGTGATATAATGATAATAAAGAAAGACCGAAAAATACATTCAATGACCAAATCAATGAGCAGTAACATATAGTGAACAGTTTGCTTTACAATTTTAACATTTTTAAATGGATAGCAATAGTTCCTAGTTCTTTTAAAGTATTTAAAAGAGCTTTTACAGTATTTCTCTGACAGATTTTGAGTGAAAGTAGACCAGAAGATACCAAAATATGGCACCAGCTCATTTATGGCCTGCCTGTAATAACCCTGGGGAAGTGTGCCTATTTAACTGAAAATAACAGAGTGTGTGAGAGAGAGACAGAAAGACTGAAATTCATGACATCTGCAGCAGGTGCTGCTATGAGGAGGTTTGTGGTGGTAATGCATTTGCACTCTTGTTTTTTGTGACAATGTAAAAGACATTTTGAATCCATTTAATTCCTTTCACACAAAAAAAATCTTTTTGAAATGTAGTGTACATTGATTACACTGTAAGCCACTTTGAATAAAAATGTAGATTTATGAAAATAACAAAAATGTGAAGGCTACCATGAAAACATACTCAGTAAGGCTTAAAATGTTTTTATTACATGGCACACTCAAAAAAAAATTATATGTTGGCTTTAATTAACTTTATTTTGTCAACAGGTTCCACATAATTGGTTTATGTTAAACTAACATAATTTTTCATGTTAAACTAACATCATTTTTCATGTTAAACGAACATAATTTGTTCATGTTAAACAAACTTAATTTCTTCATGTAACTTTAACATCATGGAATTAAGTCATTTTAAGTGACCCTATTTAAGTAGTCTCAAAGTGATTTCAGGTATTATATTCATTCATCCATTAATATTTCATTTATTTTAGTGACACATAATTAAATTGATAGACTAGCTATTTGCTAGCAGTAGCACATATTAGCATCTTAAGTGCTAAGATTAACATGCTCATTCTACCAAACAGTTGAAATAAATAAATCAGTCCACAGCCAAACAAAATGCTCCACTCTTCTCCACAATGGTAACCCACTGTATTTTAAATGGTTCTAATAATTCAAATGTAATTGAACATTAAACACAATTACACGAAATCAAGTCTTCGCCTTTTCTCATTTTCTCAAAAAAACATAAAATAACACTTAATTTTAACATTTATTCTCTGTTAATTCAACCATATGCAAAGTATGCTGGGAACTAACAAGCACCGCCCAGTTTCAACATATCTCGCACTACTGCCACCCTCTGGATGTAAGAATTTTTGACTTAACATAAATGGTTTGTGTTTAGGCAACACATTAAGATTTTGTTCTGTTAAGTTGAGACATAATTATGTTGACCTTAATAGAAAAAAACATTTAAAGTAAAAAAAACAATTATTATAAGTAAACTAAATATAAATATATTATGTAAAGTGCTCAACCTTCCTAGTTAATTTTTTTGAGTGCATGCCTGACAAGGATGGACTCTTGTGTTCCTCAACTGAACATGACAGTCTGCTTTAGTAGCAAGAGCTTTCAGAAGGTTGTTTAACTGTTCTGAAAACCTTTGGGTCTGACCATATAATTCTGAGATCAGCATAACCCACTACCGCAATAAAACTGGGTTATACATTAGAGGTTCCAAACCACCCAGGCCTCAAACCGCTCTGCCCTTAAATAGTCCGGAAGGAAGTAGCCAAGTACTAAAGCAGTGACTGCCAGATTTCCCTAGATAGTGTGATAGATTAATGCCTGCTACTTACTAACTGGCCTTGCACAAATGGATTTTATTAAAACAGCACAGAGCTAAATAACCGACATGAGTGTTACTCTACACAATAGTGTGAGCATATCAGCATTTTCAAATAATGTCACTCCTACTTTAAAAGAGTTCATATATTCTGACTATTTTCCCCCTTAGTGGGTATAAACCATGCTGTGCCATCAGCATTTCCACAAATTGCTAAAACGATTCATTAATTAATCTTGACAAGTGCAAAGGCTGCATGATTTACGAAAGGTTGTAAATTTGCTTCCACAGCATATTTAATGCCTGTCTTTTGTGTGAGATTGTTGCCCTGGTAATTATACTGTAATAGACCTTCAGTTTAATCTCAGTGGGGTACTTGTGATCTGAGGTGTTGTTGCCTTGGAAACCTCAATATTCTTACACCCTCAGGGCAAAGTCAGCTAGTGTATTCTCACAAGTTTTTGTTTTTTTCAAGGTTTGCGACAAGTGTAGTTTTGGATTATGTGATTCTGCATTTTTTATTGTTTTCTTTTGTGGATCAGTAGGAACATCTCATTTGTGTTGCTTTTAAAGGCCTAAAACATAAGTGTGCACTAATGCATTGCAGAAATAATGACTACTTCCAAGTGGTTTTCCATTGTTTGGGAGCAGATGCTCCTACCCCTAACGCATTTACTGAAAGAGAAGTTGACATCGCTCTCCTCATTTAAACATTTACTTACTGTATAGTTAAAGCTGCTGTCCGCAACTTTTTAAAGTTAAAAATAATCCAAAATAATTATTTAAAAAAAAACATCTTCAGCCAGTGTTCAAATCTATCTGCTTGCCATAGCTAGATTCAAAACGGTTAGCTTGTAATAATGATTTTAATTCCAGTGGTACTGGTGGGTTTCCGCGGGAAATTCGAGCATGTCTTTGCGTCATTACGTCACATCCGTACACATAGTGAAGGTGTTTCGGCTCGCCGGCTATACTGCGCGTGAGGAGATGTAGATATGTATAGGCTTTTCTCGCAGCACTTTACATAATTCAAGATCCAAACAACAATCATCAGTGTCAACTGGAGATTCACCAGTTATGAAACCCAAAAGACTTTGTACTTCGGATTTAAGGTGGCTAGAGAAAGAGAAAGAAATTAACCGTCTCATGCGAACACAAGGATTTAAACATCGAAGGTGCGTGAACTGCGTGTTTTGAAGGGGTTCAAAACGGAAGAAGAGACGGCTTTTTCTGCTTAACAAGTAAGACATTTCAATAGTTCAATCGTGTAACAGTACCACTGTTTTCTTAATTTACACAGTTATGGAGTTTCCTTGTTGTGCCTTTCTCGTTTAGCTATTATGGAGAATATGAATTCTGAACTACACAGGTAATAAAACACATTAAATGCAACGTTAGTGACGCAATGCTGATGTTGTTAACATGAACAATTTGAGAACAAAGTAGGCTATAATTTGCACGGTTGCTGTAAATCGCGTTGATTAAATCTAACGATCGCTTAACATGTCGAATGCTTTTTCCCCCTTAGTTGATCAGAACAAAAATGGATGTTACTTACTTTTTCAAAAAAAAAAACTACGGACTGTAGCTTTAATTCTGCAAATTAAGCTGGCTTAGGAGAATATACTATTTTAAGCATTTTAAATAAATAAAAATTGACACGGCAGATCTAATTATAATATCTGATTTTTAAATGGCTACATCCATCATTAAATTCTAATATTTAGGAAGGCACTTTCAGATTAAATCCATTGAAATTAACCGGACATAAACCAGCCCATGCCAGAAGCTCTCTCTCCCTCTGTACTCTTCATAGACGGTGGATGGGATACAATCATAGCTCAGTTCTCTCTAGACGTGACTGTGAGGCCAAACATCAAAGTTATTGACTTGTGCTGTGAAGGATCATGGTGTCAGCTTATAGCTCAAACAGACTGACTGAAAGGTCTTTAAGATGCTCTTCCTTAGCACAGTAAATGATGCTTGCTTAATCACACTCAAGGGTTTTATTCTTAAAGCATGTCCATGTTAAACGTGTGTGTAGGTTAGACTGGTGAGTTAGACTTAAAGGGATATTTTATTAAGAAATGCAAATTCCCAGATCTATATGACGGAACACAAACAAAGATTAGTTCTCAAAGTTGACACTTCAAAAACTACACAAAACAAATACAACGTAACCCATAAGACCCCAGTGGATCAATCAATCCATGTCTTCGGAAGTTAAACGTGAGAATAGTGCTGACATAACACTTCACGATGCTCTAATTAACATGCATACTACAGTTGTCTGTGAGCAATGCTTATTTTTTAAGTAAAATGTTTCCACAAAAATATTTTCATGAAACACAGGTTTTTAGGTTTGGCTGCAGTTTGTCTTATGTGCTTTTTAATAATAATTATAGTGTTATTTCAGTATTTGGGATACAAATTTCAATTGAGTGGTCGGGTTCAACTGAACTGACATGTCAAGGTTCTTTTTCTCAGGAACCGTGAGCTCAGTATCAGTCAGAGTAAGTTATATTACTCTGTGTGTGTGTGTGCGTGTCTGAAAGAAATAATTCCAGATATGTCTCATAGATTTCACAAGCCTCTCCCAGAAGAAATCATCCTTCTGCGTTTCTCTTTTGCTCTTCAAAAGACTGAAGTGTGTAATAGTATAATCAGAAGTTTTCTCATTTCTGCAGTTTCTGTTCATATTCATTTTAAGCACTCTGATATTGTTGCGCTTTAATTTCTCATGTAGAGCATATTTACCCCACTCTGTTTCTCTGCCACGTGGTTCAAGGAGATTTCATTACACGCAAAACCACTAATGACTAATTTACCTGTGTGTAATCATTTTTTATGTAACCCAGGAAAGAAACTGAAACAACCATGGTGTATCCTACCTGCTGCTAAATCCAATCCAAATTAAATGGATTTAAGTATTTGTTGTCCACAAACCTTGGTCATTTTATATTATTTATGCCTGAATAATACTATAATCAATTAATTGGATTTCTATTAAAAATCAGTGCATGTCAGTGTACGATTAAACCTCTAGTTTACAGCATTATCTCAAATAGATGTTGCTTCAGATTTTATGGTGTGGTTCTGTTAACATGTGATGGATGGGAAAGAGCAGCAATTCTGACAGTTCAGAGAAAACCTGGTGTTTGATGTGGACAGAGGTTTTAACCTCTCTATGTCTGGCTTTTGAAGGATTCTGTACTGTCCTGTTAGAAGAATTGGTCATTTTGTGCCTCTATAACTCTAACTCCAAAAATGTTTATCTTTACTTTTCTGGCAGTTCAGGCATGTGCATCTGCAAGATGGGAGTGCATGGGGACAAGTGTGACGACTGCCGCCCAGGCTTCTCGTACTTCAGCAGCACGGGGTGCCAACCTTGCCAATGCAATAATCATAGCAGCTACTGCCACCCACAGTCAGGTGAGCCACCCACATGCACACAACATAAGTAGTAAAATAACTAGTCATTAATAATTAGTCATTTAGATGGCGCTTTCATTCAAGTACACTTTTATTACAGTGATAAACCCCTGGAGCAAATTGAGATTAAGTGCAAGATTAATTGTAATAGTTCATCAGGGCTTGAATTTCAGTGCGGGATTGCGGGTATTGCGCATAATTTTAATCATTCCCGCAGGTCTCCCACTTATAATGTGGGAAATTCCCGCAAACATTGATTCATTTTAGCATGTAGGTTGTATTAGTAAATTAATACACACAGATTATAAAATCAAATCAGTCATTTTATAACTTTCTGTGAGACGCAATTTCACAAACAGTGCGAGTGATTCAGCGGTGTTGCGTCTTCTATCTCTCGTCTTTCAAAATGGACTGCACAAGGCAATCGTTAAGCGCTTCAGGCGGCGATAATACACTCTCGCGTTTCGGGAGTCGGGATAGACGGAATTGTCATTTGCATAATCGGGCCAGCATTGCATCATGAGTAACTAAAGTTTACCATTTGCACATCTTTTTAAGTCTTACCAGTTTAAACATTCACGCGATCTTAAACTATTCGGTAGGCGCGCGCTGTATGAGAGATGTTTTTTTTCGTCACACATATAAGCCGCCTCACAAACAGCTCGCGGGTAACAAAAGTTATTTTTTGTGGATTATATCGCATTAACAGTCAAAAACATGTGCATACATCGCACGTGACCGTATAATGTTGGTGGATACAGGATCTGTGCACTCGCTCTTACAGTGACAGCAGCCTTAAAGTCTGTCATTAATTTGGTTGTCAAAACAACAAAACATAGCTTTCATTTTTAATTTAGTCAGGACTAAAATACTACCCAGTGTTATTTTACATTTGATTACTTTATTCAGTCTCTGTAGTACTATTTCTGAATAGAGTCAGACCTAAGCAAAACTCTTCTCTTTATTTCTCTTTATAGGTATCTTTATTCTATTGTATTTATGTGTGATACTTTTTTCAATTTAATTCAAAGATTGAAATCAAGCTTTCTTGTGTTGCGTAAATGCTTAAGAACAAAAAAATTACCCCAATGTAAAAATGCAATGAGTGAGCATACATTTAGGAGATAAATGTAAAAAAAATTTTTTAAAAAGTCTAAACTCCCCCCTCAAATTAAATTTTGAGGATTTCCCCCCCATTTTCCAAAACGAAATTCAGGCCCTGGTTCATAGATCGCCTCTTGCCGAGTTTGAACCGGTAAAATGTATCGGCTATCAGCTGTATAATAGTATCAGCTGATTTAACCCTTGTATTATGTTCGGGGTCAATTTGACCCATTTTGATTTTTGAGTTGTCAGAAATACTGGTTAACCTACAATTTTCTTTTTCTTGACATTTTGTGACTTTGTATCATGTAAACTGAGGATACTCATACATAATGTCAAGTACGGTTTTGATATTCGTTGGTCAATTTTACCCAGATATGTTTACATTTAAAAGGCAACTTTTCAGTCTATCTTTTATTCTTTTAGAATTTTTGTGACTTTTCCACATTTAGGGTAACAAACATGAATGCAAAGTGAGGATACACATTACACTTATGTGTTGTGGAATGTGCATACTTTTTAAAAAAAATCCAATTTTGATGTTCGATAATTTTATGTTCCAAGGTAACTGTATAGACCCAAAATGAAAAAAAAATTTGGTTTTAAGTTGTTAGCTATTAACCTGTTAAGTTAGTTCCACTTTTTTGCAACCTAAATTATTTTAAATCCGAAATATTTTGGAGCACAGACTTAAAGGGTTAGTTCACCCAAAAATGAAAATTCTGTCAGTAATTACTCACCCTCATGTTGTTCCAACCCCGTAAGACTATCATTCATCTTTGGAACACGAATTAAGATATTTTTGATTAAATCTGAGAGCTGGATCACTCCTACATAGGCTTCTAAGGGACTGAAACTTGTTCCCCCGAAAAGTTATTAAAGACATCGTAAAAATAGTCCAAGTGACTACAGTGGCTCAATCTTCAGTTTATCAAGCGACGAGAATACTTTTTGTGTGCAAAAAAAACTAAAATATCGACTTTAATCAACTATTCATTTCCTTCATGTTGGGCCTCGACTGAGTTCACGTAGTAAAATTGCGTATCGCTTCTGTGGTGGACGTCACACGCATCACACACATAACCAGCGTCAGCCAATAGTGACCCTACGTGTGACGTAGCCCTATTTTGTGATTTTGTGCACCTCCGTTTTAACATTCGAAAGCTAAGTAACTGAAGATATGTATTATATTATTAAATATAGTAATATGTATTAAATATTAGTACTGTAATTTTACTGTAAAATTAAATTATTGTTATTACTATCAGTTTTCAATTAAATATGGTTCAGGTTCTCCTTGTTTTTTGTCAGTTGATTGAAAATGATAGTTCCAATTTGAAGCATGAAAAACATCTGTTATTCAGTTTTTGATCATAGAAAACAATGCAATAATATTACAAGCTGTCTGTTCCATTATAATTGTTGTGTCCTAAGAATTGTTTGCATTAAGTAGTTATAATATCTTAAGTCGTTACCTCAGTTGCCCCCTCAGTCCAGTGCAGTAACTAAGGAGCCATGTCATCACTATAACTCAACAACTGCACATGAACACTTCCTGCTGCAAATGCACTGACAGCACTGCAGAGCTTTAGCCCATACTCTATCTCTCTTACCACACAGGCGCTCTAGTAATGCAGGGCCCCCCAAACTCCAATTTAAAAAGCCCTTCAACCAAAAATGAGAATTGTCCTCATTTACTCACCTTTAAGTTGTTCCAAACCTCTATGAGTTTCTTTCTTCTGTTGAACACAAAATAATATATGTTGAAGAATGTTGTTAACCAGACAGTTGACAGTAGCCATTGACTTCCATAGTATTTTTTTCCTACTATAAAAGTCAACGATTTCCGTCAACTGCTTGGATACCAACATTCTTCAAAATATTTTATTTTGTCTTCAACAGAAGAAAGAACCCCATAGAGGTTTGGAACAACTTGAGGGTAAAAAATTATGATAAGGAGGCAGTCCCAGAATGCAAAAGCTCAGGGGACAAATACTGTACTTTCAAGATGGCAGATGAGGTGAGAAAATGATTTGTTCATGAATATGTGTATGCTCTGTGCATACTGTGTTTGTGTTTATTAGAGTATTGCGTTGATAGCTTAGCAGCATGGTAGCCTAATGTGTTTTGTGGTGCACATATCACAAATATTCACATATTTAATTTCACCGCGGCTTTATATCTCTAAAACTGGTCAGTACGGCAAGTATTCATTATTCAGTGCTATAATAGATGAAAGTACCTTTCACATGAATTGTGTCAGTGCTTCAACACACCAGTGAACAAGCATCATGTTTGGCCTCCACATGAAAAACACTGCAGTGCATCATCAAATGTCATCATTATGACATTATTAGTTTCCTTATGACCATGTAACACTCGTTGGATCTGGATACCCACAGATCAGTCTCTTTAACCTCCGTTTTGATTTTGATTTTAATACCACTCACATAATCATGACATCATGCAAGTTGTTTGGTTTGGATGTACTTTTAAAGGGCTATTCCTATAAAAATTGAATATTTTGTCGTTATTTACTCACCTTGTCATTCCAAACCTTAGAGAGGTAGTAAAACCAACTCGAGGTAGTGAATGCTAGTAAATTATGACAAAATTAAAACATTTTGGATGAACTATCCCTTTAAGAAAGACATGTGTCTGAAAGTTAGAGCCGTTATATCACATTCAGAATTTGTTTCTGTCCTTATTTCTCTTTTGTGGCAAAGGCTGTTGAAAAAGTTTGAACGTTGCTGTATGCATCTGTATTCTTTCAATGTATTTTTTTTTATTTTTTTTTTTTACATCGGTCGATTTTCGGTCTGATTTTGTATTGTTCAGTGGCCATTTTACCAGCCTGATAGTTTTCAGGTGTTATTCTTACCTGCAAAATCAGCCTTTTCTCCACAAGTTTGGTTAAGTAGAAACATGTTATTATAATGACAATATCAAATACTTTTAGATTTTTTTTTTTTCTCTCATTTAATATTTGATGCATTGTCCCTGTAGCTGTCTGTGCGTTTTTTCCCTAGCGTCCATTTGTGGCAATCCAGCGGTGTTTAATGTTCCTGTCAGCATGCACTCTGCTTCCTAAAAGCCAATAATGTACATACACAGACAAGCACAGAGAGCTTCCATTACCTTTCTCCCATTACGTCAGATACCGCAGCAGGAGTCAAACTGTCCCAACCATTGCTGATGAATCTCGCTTTTCATATATGTATGTCCTTGCTGTGAGACAAACAGATATTGTTACATTAGTTCAGCACAATTTGAGCTGTTGTAGAGGACTAAGCTCCTTGGATGCATATATTCTGTAACTGCACTCAATTCTTGGCTCGAACATTTCTTCTTGTGACGCTTCTTAGACCTAATATAATCCTGTTTCTTGCTAGTTTTCCCGGATAAGGCATATATCTTAATATCTTGGTCAATATCTTGGTGAATTCATTTTACATATCCAAAATTTTCTGAAATTCAATTTCTGTTGATTGGAAACTAGTTGGGTCTGTTTTAGTAAATAAGTCATCTGTTAACAGACAATCTCTTTCACATAAATATTTTGCACAACTAATTTTTCCTTGTGAAGAACTGGATTCTCTTTTTTTTCTATTTTTAATCAAGATTTTGATTAAATGTTGTTTTTAGCTCCTTCAGTTCTGCTACTGAGGTTAAATTAAATACAAGACTTTTAAAATGGTTAAAAATGCTGTTTGTTATATGGTATTTAAAGTTAAACTGTCAAGCCTGGGCTTTGTGCATTTGGTTTGGGCCTGTTCATTTCTCACAAAGCTTTCAAGCAAACTGTTCAGTTCAGTAAATGGCTGCCTAGTCAGTGCAATTATTCAGTCCAGTTTGAAAAAACAGTGATGGCCCATTCAATCTAAACCTTTTTCAACCCATCTTCCAAAACACATCTTTGGCATCAGGGAAAGCTATTTATCTTAGTCAATAAAGTTTTAAATATGCATATTTTTCTTACACAAATGCATCGCTTCACTTCAGAAGGCCTTTATTAACCCCCCAGAGCCATGTGGAGCACTTTTATCATGGATGGATAGATGCACTTTTATGGACTTCAAAACAGAAATGGCCATTCACTGCCATTATAAAGCTTGGAAGAGCCAGGACATTTTTTATTTTAACTCTGATTGTATTCGTCTGAAAGAAGAGGGTCATATACACCTAGGATGGCTTGAGGGTGAGTAAATCATTGGGTAATTTTCATTATTGTGTGAACTATCCCTATAAAGCTGCAAAATGCGTGGCTGCAAATGCAAAATCCAGGAAGTGTAAAAAGACTGGACATTACGCTAAACTGTGATCAGCGCAATCAAACACGCACAAGGTCCGTGAAATTGAATTACCAGAAGTTACTGGTGGTGGTGGTGGTAAATGGTTAATGTTTCCCTACATGACCACTCAGTTCCTGCTGTGTTCTGGAATGACACAACTCATGGGGAGGAAACTGTCTGTTATGGACAACTTTGTTTTGTGAGGTTCATGGCTGATTGCAGCTACTGCTCTTCGGTCTGTGCTGATCTCCATAGTGCACAAAGGACATCAGGGAAAGGTGAACCAAACAACACCTTTGTGATCTATATTAGTGGACAGGGATGAATGCTCAGGTTCATGATGCTGCCGTTCCTGTCATGTTTGTCAGCTCATTGACAAAACTGTCAAGTCACATCCTGCTCCTTTCCAGCCGGCACCACTGCCAGTCTGACCATGGCAGAAAGTGGCTGTGGATGTAGTCGGGCCACAACAACTAGAAGCTGCTGGTTTGCAGCTCAGTAAAGACTAGTGTCGCTTCCAGCAAACCAGCCTGCTGTTCTTAGGTCATTCTGTTTCAGTAGTGGATATTCTTCCTGATGAATCACGTGTACAGATGATTCAAAATGCCCCTGCTGATTAAATGTCAAATTTTCCCTTACCTGCTTCTCCTGCAGATATTGCTGTTGCTCCAGCTCCTGTTGATGAGTTTGTTGCTTTTCCATCTGCCTCCTGTAATTCTCTGTCAGCTGATGTTGATGCTTCTTGTCCTAACTAAAGTTTGCACACAAAATCCTAATGGTTAGCCTCCTTCACCCAATGGACTGGATATGCTGTACTATAAGCTGCGTCTGGAACGATCTGTTAAGGACAACTTCATTTTCCAAGGCTCACGACTGATTGCACCTACTGCTCTTCAATCTGTGCTGGTCTCTTTTTGAAATTGCTGCACCCGACTGCAGGTTTGCCAGAACATTAACAGATTATTACAGCAAATGGTCTGTAGTCTCCTTTACTCACACTGTCACTACAGATTCTGTGGTTTTGTTTCTGTCATCAGTCTTCAGCCACCATGGCAATCCATTGAGTTTTGTTACTGATAACATTGCTTAGTTTATGTCTGCTGCTTTCACTGCATTTCTGGAAGGAAGGAATATTCATCACCATCGTTCCTCTCTTTACTACCCTGCAGCTAATGGTGCTGTAGAGACCCTGTGCACAAATACATTGTCCAAATGGCCATCCAGGAACGTCAGCCATGGAAATCTTTGGTAACTGAGTTACTGAATTCTTGCAAGTGTACTGTGCCACTACACATGCTGCTACTGGTACTTCACCCTTTCAGCTCCTGTATGGCAGGCAAATGCACACAAGGCTGTCTATTTTGCCATCTGCTCCTGTGCACCCGCCAATTGACATGACTGTTAGTGCAAGCACTTGCCTGCCTTGTTTACAGGAGGGGGATAAAGTGATTGTATAGAACCCCTTACTGATCCTCTCACTGTTTCCAAAAGACTTGTGGGTACATACATTCTTGGTGATAGACAGACATAGAATTCTTCACATCTCTATCACTAGACCTAAACGTGATGTTCAAAGCCTAGTTGGTTAAAGGACTACGTTAGTTAAAGGGCACCTATTATGCAAAATTCACTTTTTCATGGCGTTTGAACATAAATGTGTGTTGGCAGTGTGTGCACACAACCACCTAGGCATGTGCCGGTATCAAATTTTCATGCTGCGATTAATTGATTGAGCTTTTATCACGGTATACGGAATTAACACGGTATTTTAATTGCACAAGAGAAAGGGATGGATTGGGTGTAAAAAATTTAAAATGTAAAAAAAAAATCTTGCATCATAATAGGTGTAATTGTGATTGTCAAAACATTTGGTAACTAAACAGAATTTTATTAAGTTTAGTGACAACATGTTACAATGTTTACATGGTACAATGACTGGTAGGCTACTGTTTGTATTATTGCTTTTTTTTAAATCCCCATAAATCATTAAGCACTGTCTCAGAACAAGCCATTCTCAGATTCGGGGCAGTGTGACGTACTTTTGCACAAGCCCCTCCCACGACTGTTGACTGACAATGCAGTTTTAGCGTAGACCCATCCTGAGTGAGCTGGACACAGACCGCCATTGTTTCGACGCCGGAGCAGCTGTAGACAAGAATGTCTTCTAAAGTGATTGAGGTGTTTTGTTGTTGGATGTAAAAATTAACATAGCAGTCTTCATTTACTCTCGTTGTTGTTACTCGAGGATGGATCAGTTCAACTGTTCGTGATCAACCTTACAGTCTCCGGAGCGACGGGCCTAACGTTACTGATCACGGCAGAAATGAAAGTGAGACCGCGCACTTTATAACAGCTCATTAAATAGTTTTACAGATATAAAGTTTACCAGTTTATTAAGCACCCACTGAAAAGCTGTGTATATATTTGTTTACTGTTAGTTGTAACAAGTGTTTTGTGTACTTCGCTGTGTATGTTCATGATAATGAAAGGGAGAGAGAGAGAGTTTATGGATAAGACTTTAATGTACACGTCTGAAGTTCCTTGCACACTGAGTTCGAAATTTTCATATGCGTTTTTTCGTATTTGTGATTCGGTGACTCTGAATTGTCAAAACTAGGGATGGGCATTTTTGTCAATTTCTTATTTCGATCATTGATAGGTCTAAAAAAACGAGTCCGAAATTTAAAAAATAAATACGACCTCATAATGTCAATCCCACTTACTTCACACTGGCAGTTGAAATCAGCTCCGATACGGCCCCGAAACGACTGGAAGTCATTCATTTCCTATGGAGATTCGCAGACCGCATGCGAATGGGTCCGAAACGGGTCCGACCGAGTGCGGTGCGAAGAAAATCGTGTCTGTTGGTCATCCGGATGCGTTCAAAAAATTCGGTTCCTATCCGACAATTCCAGCGGAAGTTGAGCGTTGCTATGGTACTGATAAACGCTTTTCACGGTGTAGTACGACGTCCGCTGGGGGCGAATTACGGAGCTGATTTCAACTGCCAGTGTGAAGGCGGCGTTACACACTGCCTCCGAAACTTTCGTCTGTCATAAAAAAAAAAACAGAATCGGGTTCTATTTTCTGCGTTTTTCGCATACGTAGCAACCATTTTGAATGGTGTTTTGACAATTCAGAGCCACCGAATGACGAATACGAAAAAACGCATCGGAAATTTCTGACTCAGTGTGCAAGGACCTTTAAACTGTGTTTATTCAGCTCTTAAGGCCATTGCACACTGAGTCCGAAATTCGCATCCGAAATTTTCGCACGTTAAAAAAGAAAATCGACCTCACGTTATTTCAATCACGCTTGCACACTGCCTCCGAAACTTTCGTCCGTAATAAAAAAATTCGGATCGGGTTCGATTTTCTGCGTTTTTCGCATCCGTAGCAAGCATTTTGAGAGGTTGAGAGGCTTTGGAAAGAACAGCTCGCTCCGCACATCATTGCACATGCGCAGTCCTTTCAGTTTCGGTTTTCAATTCGATCAAGTGTTCATGTTCTCTCGATCAGATTAGAAAAGGAATAAACCTCCCCTTTCAATCAGATCGAAATTTCGGATCGATTTAGGTGTGATTGAGCAGCCAATTCGATTACTATTGTATTATAATTAGGTACAAAATATAACCTGTAGCCTATAGCCTACGTTACAGCTGTTCTGTCTGCCCAGCGCTTCCGCCGGCTGTGTGTGTGTGTGTGTACTGCCAGTCTCTGTTCAGGATCGTTTGGCTCACGGAAATTTGTAGTCTTCTTTTTAATATGTGTGGCTCCAGTATCGCTAGCAAAGCATCAAACCTTTCCACTGACATTCTGAGGTAAATTTTGAATCGCTCGGAATAATTTCGCAACTCTTTGATAAGGAGCTGAAACTCTCCTTCCTTTCGGCGCAATCTCAGGATTGGATGGACCCAATATTTCCTCTTTCTTTTTCTCTTTTTTTTTATGAAGAGAGAGGGCAACAAAATCATCCTCACTGCTTGACGAATCCATTTAGTATTTTTGCGTTTTTTTCCGCAAAGGTGTAATAAATACGCATCGGACTCAGTGTGCAAGGTTTCTGTGCGTGACGTTTTTTTAGGCTGACGAACACGAAAAAACGCATACGAAAATTTCGGACTCAGTGTGCAATGGCCTTTACAGTGATTCTCTGGAGTAAAGGCCATTGCACACTGAGTCCGACATTTTCGTACGCGTTTTTTCGTGTTCGTCAGCCTAAAAAAACGTCACGCACAGAAACCTTGCACACTGAGTCCGATGCGTATTTATTACACCTTTGCGGAAAAAAACGCTAAAATACTAAATGGATTCGTCTAGCAGTGAGGATGATTTTGTTGCCCTCTCTCTTCATAAAAAAAAGAGAAAAAGAAAGAGGAAATATTGGGTCCATCCAATCCTGAGATTGCGCCGAAAGGAAGGAGAGTTTCAGCTCCTTATCAAGGAGTTGCGAAATTATTCCGAGCGATTCAAAATTTACCTCAGAATGTCAGTGGAAAGGTTTGATGCTTTGCTAGCGATACTGGAGCCACACATATTAAAAAGAAGACTACAAATTTCCGTGAGCCAAACGATCCTGAACAGAGACTGGCAGTACACACACACACACACAGCCGGCGGAAGCGCTGGGCAGACAGAACAGCTGTAACGTAGGCTATAGGCTACAGGTTATATTTTGTACCTAATTATAATACAATAGTAATCGAATTGGCTGCTCAATCACACCTAAATCGATCCGAAATTTCGATCTGATTGAAAGGGGAGGTTTATTCCTTTTCTAATCTGATCGAGAGAACATGAACACTTGATCGAATTGAAAACCGAAACTGAAAGGACTGCGCATGTGCAATGATGTGCGGAGCGAGCTGTTCTTTCCAAAGCCTCTCAACCTCTCAAAATGCTTGCTACGGATGCGAAAAACGCAGAAAATCGAACCCAATCCGAATTTTTTTATTACGGACGAAAGTTTCGGAGGCAGTGTGCAAGCGTGATTGAAATAACGTGAGGTCGATTTTCTTTTTTAACGTGCGAAAATTTCGGATGCGAATTTTGGACTCAAGCCGCCTTTCCACTGCACACGACAAACGACAGCCGTCGGACCGGAAGTCATTCATTTCCATTGGAGAGTCGTACGGGAGCTGCGGGGAGTTCCGATCATATGCGTATGCGAAAAATTCGGATCCGATTTGAGCTTTGGATCCGTTGAAATATCTGAACTTCTGCGAATAGACCGTATGCGACCGGCCGACCGGATGTGATGTATTCTAATCGAAACTATGAACGCGTGGATAGATTTACCAATATTTTAACTCTTTAATGTTATTCTGTAAACGCTATTTCTGTAAAATATCGGTTATTATGGCAGAAAAAAATATTTTATAATTATTAAATCAATATTAGCTCTAAAAACTGCTATGTTTTTATTGTAGATGTATTGAGGGTCATTTGATTTGTGTGGATATATTCATGCATGCATTACATTCATTAAAATCATTAGTTTTACCAATGTGAATAGTCGAGGGTAACGGTTTCTTCACGACCAATTTCAAAGTTCCGTGCAACTGACACTAGGGGGCGAGATGCGACAATCGTATGTGAATGTCGTGTGCAGTGGAAAGGCGGCTTCAGTGTGCAATGGCCTTAAAAGTAATGCTTCATCTTTTGTGTGATGATGTACAATAAACTTCATTGAACTCATCATTCGGACACGGTCCGCTACAAAAGGCTTGTACTAGTGGATAAAAGCAAGATGTAAAATAAACATAATTTATGCTAAACTATACTATACCTGTTCTATTTCTATATAGCATATATTCTCTGGCTCTGTAGGCATTATTGTCCGACTCCGGGTCGAAATGAACACCGCTACTGAGAGTTTCTGTTTTGATATTATCAGATGAGATTGTCCTGGCTCTGAGCGTGAGCTTGTGAAGCTCGGCAGCAGCTGCTCATTTTATTTGAAGGGATACACACTAAAATGGTGTGGTTTTCTGAGCCCCAAAAAGTGGCAATTATAACATGCTGTAAAAAATTATCTTTTGGGTATTTTGAGCTAAAACTTCACATACACACTCTGGGGACATCAGAGACGTATTTTAGGCTACATCTTGTGAAAAGGGGAATAATAGGTGCCCTTTAAATCTGATGTTCTGTTCTGTTTTAAAAAAATTTGAAAAAGTTGTATTCATTAGTGAATTGTATTGTGGACTGCTATTTTGAATGAGTAGACAAAATGGGTGGAGTTATCTACTCCTGTCTCGTGTGCTTTGTTTAATAACTCCTGACAGATACCACACATTGCTTTCGACATAGTCAATCATGCTATTCATTGTATTGATGTGGTTGTCATTCATTCACTCACTCCACTGCAATAATGCCTCTGATATCCTCAGATAATCGCAGCAGTTAAACTTGAGGAGTGATTGTGCCCTGCTTTCTGACTGCTCCAGTTATTTTGCCCACCTCTACTATTTTTTTATTTAATTTTTATTTTGGGCTTTTCACATTGCTTAATTCTGGGTATTCATAAACTGATTTTTAAACTGTACTTTCCTGAACCCATGTATCCTTGTATATTGCAGACTGTACTATCAAGTTTATAGTTAATGTAGTAACTATAAGTTTATAGTTTATAGTTTTTGAAGTGAAGTTAAGGCCAAGGATGGTATCCCATTTTCGGAATTTGTCCTCTGCATTTAACCCATCCAAGTTAGTGCACACACATATGTGATTGCTAAGCATGTAGCTGTAACATTCTAACACTGCTTCGATTCACTTTGTACACATTTGGCACCAAAGCAGGGTTTCATAACCCCGGGAAAAAGCAGTGCTAATCCCGCTTTGTTATGGTAGCGCAGGGAAGAAGAGAGGCTAGGATAGTTGCAGAGTTTGTTCCTACAGCTTTATAACACAAGTAAAGACAATGACTGACAAAAGACAACTGAAACACAGGGGTATATACACAGTATAACAAGAGGCTAACAAGACAGGTTTTCAGAGTTTAAATTTGTTAATCTAATATTTGTTACCCGTGATGCCGAAAGGAGTCGGAATGCATGCGCACACGCTAATTACACGCTACAGGCAAAACAAGTGAAAATTTTAAATTGTGGTCCACTTTGAAGTTTCCATAAAAATGAGTTCATTAAGCCCTCCTCTAGCAATCCCAATGCTCCAGATAGCATATTAAACATCTAAAAGTATCTTTATTAGTATGTTTTCTGAGAGGAGTACCTTTCCTTTGTCCATGCAAAATGTCATTTTTGTGTGAAAAATGTGACTGAAAGATCCGAAAGTGTGCGGACAAAGACACCTCTCAGACAGCGCGTGATCCCGTTATGCACATATAGCCTACACGGAATTACAATACTTCTAAATATCTTTCTTGGCGAGTTTTCATGCAAACATTATCTGTTATGACTTAAGTGAACGTTTGGTTAAACTTTTTGAGTAAAAACATCTGATGTGTATTATTATATCAGATTGTTGCGGTACAGTAGGTCTTATACACCTAACTAAAGGATTATTAGGAACACCTGTTCAATTTCTCATTAATGCAATTATCTAATCAACCAATCACATGGCAGTTGATTCAATGCATTTAGGGGTGTGGTCCTGGTCAAGACAATCTCCTGAACTCCAAACTGAATGTCAGAATGGGAAAGGTGATTTAACCAATTTTAAAGCGTGGCATGGTTGTTGGTGCCAGACGGGCAGGTCTGAGTATTTCACAATCTGCTCAGTTACTGTGATTTTCACACACAACCATTTCTAGGGTTTACAAAGAATGGTGTGAAAAGGGAAAAACATCCAGTATGCGGCAGTCCTGTGGGCGAAAATGCCTTGTTGATGCTAGAGGTCAGAGGAGAATTGGCCGACTGATTCAAGCTGATAAAAGAGCAACTTTGACTGAAATAACAACTTGTTACAACCGAGGTATGCAGCAAAGCATTTGTGAAGCCACAACACGCACAACCTTAAGGCGGATGGGCTACAACAGCAGAAGACCCCACCGGGTACCACTCATCTCTACTACAAATAGGAAAAAGAGGCTACAATTTGCAAGAGCTCACCAAAATTGGACAGTTGAAGACTGGAAAAATGTTGCCTGGTCTGAGTCTCGATTTCTGTTGAGACATTCAGATGGTAGAGTCAGAATTTGGTGTAAATAGAATGAGAACATGGATCCATCATGCCTTGTTACCATTGTGCAGGCTGGTGCTGGTGGTGGTGTAATCCAATTGGGCATCGTTTAAATGCCACGGCCTACCTGAGCATTGTTTCTGACCATGTCCATCCCTTTATGGCCACCATGTACCCATCCTCTGATGGCTACTTCCAGCAGGATAATGCACCATGTCACAAAGCTCAAATCATTTCAAATTGGTTTCTTGAACATGACAATGAGTTCACTGTACTAAAATGGCCCCCACAGTCACCAGATCTCAACCCAATAGAGCATCTTTGGGAGGTGGAACGGGAGCTTCGTGCCCTGGATGTGCATCCCACAAATCTCCATCAACTGCAAGATGTTATCCCAGCAATATTGGCCAACATTTCTGAAGAATGCTTTCAGCACCTTGTTGAAT
Organism: Semotilus atromaculatus; assembly: GCA_031834385.1. NCBI lineage: Eukaryota > Metazoa > Chordata > Actinopteri > Cypriniformes > Leuciscidae > Semotilus > Semotilus atromaculatus. The sequence continues at coordinate 13,832,943 of JAULUF010000035.1, read as the reverse complement.
CAATGCCACGTAGAATTAAGGCAGTTCTGAAGGCGAAAGGGGGTCAAACACACTATGAATATGGTGTTCCTAATAATCCTTTAGGTGAGTGTATATTCTATAGGCTGTCTGTTTCATTAATGTTAATCAAATAATTGTGGTTTTTTTATTTATTTATTTTTTTTTTAAGAAGTCCATTTCACACACACACAAAAACGGTCATGGATCATCCAGGTAATGACAGACACTATTAAGAATACTTAAGTTTTCTCTTATGTTCTATATGTAAACTTCTGTTTGTAAAATATCTTAAAGGGGTCATGACATGGTTTTTTGTTTTGTTTTATTATGTTCCCTTAGGTGCAATTTATAGTATTACTATAGTTTTTTGTACAAAAAAACTTTTAAAATGTAGTGATTTATGACATTTTCCCACCCTGTTTCTCACCTCTGATTCAAACAGTCTGTTTTGGGGGTGTTTCCCCTTTAAGAGTTCAGTGTTAACGCCCACTGTTATGATTGGCTAACGTCAGTGCTGCTTATGCATAAATTATTAACGTTAATCATTTTGTATCACATGTAGACTACACAATGCTCCACCACGTGCAACTTCGGTCTTCCAATCTTTTACCATCGTGTCAATTCTCAATTGATTTTGATTCATATGCGCGAGGGAGAGAGAGAGAGAGAGCAAGACAGTTTGAAGGCGCGTGCGCGGCCGGGGCTCTCTCTCTCTCTGCTCGTTCTTTCAGTAACATGCCCTGTCACACTCATCTGATCACTCACCGTTCAAATAAGACTTTGGCGCGCTGCATATGCTGCAAATAAACTGCATCCAACTGCTTTCCCTGACGTCTGGATCGTTCGGCAGCGTATTCAAACATGTTGTATCTTGTAAACAGACCCACTCGCTGCTTGACAACGCATGCGATGATGCGAAATGAGGCGTAGTTGTCCTGCGCTGGAGGCGGTCATATGCAAACGACTGGTACGTCACTTCTAACCGTGACATCACTTCTAACCATGGATCCAGAACGAGCTGTATTTAGAGCTTGATTAAATAAATGCTTCGTTTATAACGGGGAGGACGTCTTAAGCTATGAAACTTGCAGGAAGTTTTAATAGTACATAGATCTCTTATATACCAAAAGATCAAGGCAAATTTGGTTTCTCATGTCATGACCCCTTTAAGGACAGTATTAAATAGCCTAAATAAAAATAGCATTTTATGATCATTCTTATTTTGTTCAAATAATTAGCATTTTGCAGATTCTGCAAGGTATATGTAAACTTTTGACCACAACTGTAAATACTTGTTTTGTCTACTGCCTTATGGTCATGTAAATACATCATAATTGATTGATTCACTCCTGATTCACTGATCCCTCTGACCCCTGTGTCAGTCTCCTGTTATGAGATGAGAGAAGAGTTAGAGCTGGACCAGGGGGAGTGTTTGCATAAGGCTTCATCTGTGGACACACATTCGTCTTCAACACAGGGAAAAGCGTTTGAGCACTAATGATCCTCCTCCTGCTTTACTTTCTAGCCCTGGAGACCCAGTAAAAAAAAAAAAACATAAACACGCATAGTCGAGTTGGTCTGACAGCAGCCAATCTTTTCAAACACGCATACACAGCCTCTTTGATCTTTGTGCTTTTGGCCATGAGTTGGATCTCTCTTGTGTTCACTTTGTCTTGCACTCAAAGAATGTTTCTGATTTCATCCCTGAAGACTTTTCATGCTCTTGCTTTGTCAATTGATGGACAGACTCTTAAAGTCAACAATTGATTCATATTATTGTAATTTTATCCCATGGTTTATCCTATCTTTTTTAAGGCAGTTTTGATTGGCAGATCCTGTAATACTCTAAGATGAATTCAAGTAACTTTGTGTATAAAAACTATATACTTTTTTAATGCAACATTTATTTATCATTCAGTTCTGGTATTTTTTGTGTATTTCTGTTTCTACTCTTTATAAGTGGTGCTTGCTGAAGTCCAGTCAGATGTGTGTACAATGATTTTAACAAAACATATACTTTCAATGTAGATTTACTGAAAAATGCCTTGGGGTGGGGGAAAAAATCTATAAGATGTATAGCCAAGAGAGGAAGAACAACCTTGGGGAAAAACATATCTGGGTTAGCTGGGAGAGGCCATAATATACATATGCCAAATAATGTCTAGTTACTTATGTTCCATGCCTAGTCATATTTCATTAAATAAATTAAATGATTTAATACATTATTAAGACAGGGATTGTAAAGAAGCATGGCACGGCATGTTTGTGCTGCAGACAGGAATGATACGTCAAACCTTGAAGAGGTGTACTAATACATTTAAATCAGATGAGCAATTAACAAAAGAAAAAAACCACACCATATACTTGCATCTTGGGACAAAAGAAACTTGGGAGTATTCTATTTTTCCCAGGCCAGTAAGTGGCCATCTAGCAACCACCTAGCAATGCCCTAGTAACCATTCAGAAAACACTAGCTGTAGGCATTTTGTTGATTAGTTTTAAACGGAAGTACCACTCACATTTTCTTCAGAAAATGTAAAAATTTACTGTAATTAAGTAGTGTATTTGTGAAAAACAAGTTTTCTTTGCCTGCACAGCCAGTGAAAGATAAGACAAACAACCCTGAAGAGAAATAAATCACATTGTTGTATGACTGTCTGTGATATTGGTGTCGTATCAAATGTATAAAGTTAATTCAGATAGTCATTACATTCCAGACAAAAATGCAGCATTTATCATTCAGATGATCAAAAAAGCGTAAATGTTTGTGTTGATGAGTTTGACAGCTGTAAAGAAACTCAGCTATAATCACTCAAGTGTACTAGTGATGCTGGTTACTCATGTGCTATGCAATTTTTCATCAGCTGTGACCGTTTATTGGTTAATTTGTGTCATTAATCTTTCTCTGTCTGAGATAATTGCTCACTGAGCACTGCAGTGCTCACGAAACGTATTTGGACATTGATGCCGCAATTAAAAATGTTTGAATGTCTTTGTATTAGAATACAAAAAAATCTGATCAAGAGGCATTGGTATTTTTCATTTATCTTTTATCATTTATCTTTCAATTTTTCTAATCAACCAACAAGTGCAATTTAAAGGGCATATTGCAGGTTAGAGTACCCAGTGAGCCAATGTATAGAAAAATAATGTAGGAACTAGATTTAAATATAAACATATACTTATAAAACGCTATTTAGGCTTCTAGAGTAATTTTTGTGTGAAAATTTTAGTTCCGCATTTGAAAACCGCCAAACCGGAAGTGACGTAACATGAGGGAGTGCGGTCAAAGTAAACAATAGGAAAGCAATGGATCGTAATGACAGTTCGGACGCTGAGGAAATTGTAGCCTAAATGTTTACTCATATGATGGACCTCAGCCATATAATTATGAGCCTGCGATGCGACTAAGACTGTAGACAGGCCAGGGTTAGCCTGAACAACGGTCAGAGACACACTGAGGTGTGGTGTGAGGAGAACAGGGCAGGGGTCTCGGTGAGAGACCAGTGTTAGCTTATCAGCTTAAAGGACTTTATAGTTAAATGTTTTGAATAAATTAATACAAAAATAATCACAATCACATCTGTCTTACTGTATAAAAACGTCATCTGTAAACAGCCAACACAAACATTAAAGTGGTTTTGTACAGATTGAAAAGAACATAATATATTATATTTATAATAATAATAACATTAAGTTTCGGACGGCTGCAGACTAATAACAAACACATAAATGCATGTTTTGTTGGGTGCTACGAATGTCTATCAAATGCGCCTGTACGTAGATCATAGCCAATGGTTTCAATTATACCAGATGACGTATGTAAAGCGACCGAATTTAGACGAGGAAGAAGACGATGGGTCAGAGGCTGCGTTTACACTTGGCATTAACATGCAACCTGTATCTGGATGTTGTCCACATACACATTGAAAAGACAAGTGTAAACGCGTTTCTGATCGGAATGTTATCCGATCAGCGTGTCCTGGTCCAGAGGTAGTCGGATCTCTGCGTAATGTAAACGCAATCCAGCCATCGTGTGTGTGTGTGTGTGTGTGTGTGCATTCACAGGTGGACGTCATATAAATCCCTGCCCAGTCTCCCCACGTGGCTGTCAGAAAATAATGGCCAGACGCAGTTTAGACAAGAAATTAAACTTATTTGAACCTTACAAAAAAAGTCAATATTTAAAACAGTTTATTTAGACTTACATGATACTGTGTGTGTCATTTTTCATTTGAATTGTGCAACATTATCTGAATGAGGCGATGGCCTGTAGAATATATCACAGCTGTGATCAGCCATGAGATGAAGAGATTGCGCTGCTTTGCCAGAGGAATCATGGGAATACACTTTTTATTTTTTAATGTTGAATGTTTTTATTGTTTCAGCATGTTTATTAATCTCCCATTTCTGTTAATATAGCCATTGCACGCTATAACCTTAAACCCCGATGATCGATGATGTGACTTGTTTAACATGATCAACCCAGTTAGTTTTGTATGATCGTAATTTGAACTAAGACTGGAGATTGCATAGGAAAGTAAAGTAAGTGAGTGAAACCAATTGGGACTGCTTAATTTGTATCATCTTTAGGCTACTCTTAATCTGGTGTCGTACTACAGACCTAATTTAAATATTATGCAGAAACAGAAATCCAATCGGTTATCCAGATACAGGGGCTACTTATTGTGAACAAATGTAAACACACCGTGTCCTGATCTGCTTGATCGGATCATGGTGATCGCATGTTACTGCCAAGTGTAAACGCAGAGATTTAAGCCCCATTGCCTTAGCCACTAGCGGGGCTAAGGCTAGTTGATATATGAGGCTTTTGCCAAAGCCTGTTGGTAGCAGGGAAAAAACATCCTTCTTGGTTATGAAATGGTTTAACGCCAAAAGTTGCTATTTTTTTCGAAATAAACTTGCGTTCTAAACTACTTAGAACAATATCTAAGGCTGCATTGAAAGGTAACTTCGCGTCTGCTGCCGTGTTGGATCCATAGATATAAACAAACTGCTTCGGTGTGTCGCATAGACTTCGTCATCGCCTTGCTGCTCCCTCCCCGTTCTGTGATTGGTTCCCTATCTGAGGGGAAAATTTGGTACATGGTGTCCAGACTGCCTAGCAGCATGAATAAAATTGCGCTGCGCTCAAGGCAGGATGGGGAAACCCAGGCTAAGTTTATGTAGGTTATGTTCATGAATTAAATGAAGACAAGGCCCATTTTGTAAAACAGATGTACAATAAGTGATCTCTGACGGATCCATGACCATCATGTTTCCCCCCGGTGGCCAAACCACATGTTGCCGATGGACTGACGGACCCGATGAAGGAGCTGTGCACCGAAGGAGGCTCACTCGGGTCTTGCTTCGGCATCCCATGTTGAACTCCATCATATCGCCGGGATTATAATCATCCGGTCTAAAGTGAACGCTAGGGAGGCACAGAAGATAGCACCGTCCTTTTTTTGTTCTGAAATCTGTGGACTCGATGTCCTGACAGGCCATAATTCACAATATTTACCACGACGATAATTAATTGAAATACAACAACCACAGAAAACACACTGAATCCCGACCGCTCCTACTGAATACCAGCATATTCTGCACTGAGTAAATGCAGAGCCCAGTGAACGACTCCCTCACGTGACGTAATATGACGCGATGTTGAAAAAAAGTGGGTTTTCAACACGGTCAAGGAAACTGTTACGTTTTCTACTAAATTTGTGCCCTTATGTCTCGCAAAACAATTTTAAATCCTGCATTCACTTTTCATATGATATTTTCATACATTGTTATATATTAATAATAATAATGCCCTTTAAAAGGGACAGTTCACTAAAATCTGAAAAATTCTGTCATCATTTACTGACCCTAATTTTCTTCCAAATTTTGAGTTCTTTTGGAACATAAAAGTTCTGTGGAACATAAAAGAAGATAACAGTCATTTCCATTACTGGCCATTATTAATAATCAAAGAAGACGTGTGTTATCCAATCATTAATGGTAAGGAAAGACCCTTGTACTTGAGAGCGGCACATATGAGGTGTTTCTGGGTGTTTCTCCCTCATATATGCTTCGAGGTCTTGATTGTGGCATTTTTTTGAGGTTTAGAATCCAGTTTTCCTGTAATTATTTTGTCTTTTATGAATTTAATAAAGAATTCTGTCTCATATATCCAAACATACCGCGCCATCTACGTCAGGTGACCTGTAAATGCGCAAAAATTCCATTGCAGTTTTGTGAAATATTTATTTTTCGTTTTTTTATTTATTTTATTTTTTAAGTTTATTGACATGTTTCCATTGGGTGTATTTTCAATTCGCAATTTCAATTTGCGCAATTTGAAGGGTAATGGAAACGCGGCTAGTGTCCAAATGCTTTTTGTTTTAATATTTAACAGCACATCATCTTTTGTTTTATAAATTAGGACCTTGTGAAATGTTTTGCTTATATTAGTGTTATATTTCCTGCTATATTTTTTGGTTTGATATTTTGTTATCTAATACAGTGACATTCATCTTTATTTATAGCACTATGACCGGAAGTGGGGCTTATAATAAAAAATAAAATAAAAACAGCAAATGCAAGAAGTTCTGATGTACAGCAGAGAAATCACATTTGGGCATCAGTTGCACAGGTGTTCATCAACATTGGAATTGGAGGATGTGAAAACACAACCAGATCCTGTTCCAGCTCCAAAACAACACCTCCATACTGTTTTATTCCACTCATTCATTTCTGTGCCGTGTATTTGCCTTTTCTCTCATGCTCAGAGAAGGAAATCGGGACTCGTATCACTTAGCCTACACCAGTTTTGGTCACTTTTTCAGCAATTAGAGATTTCTGCAATTATTGATGCACATGTCAGGTTGGGCTTGTTGCATAATTATCAGAGGAATGTTGTGTGTGTCTGTTTCTCATACTTCCTCTGTGAATTATGCAATAATTTGTTGAAGTCTTCTGTTTTCACTTGGATTTCAACATAATTTTCAAATCAACATAATAAAAGTAGTTCAAATCACTCAGCCTAAAGAGTTCACTTGAATATTATTGGCACACACAAAAAGATCTTATTCAAATTGTAATGCATTTATTTGTTTTCACAACCCCCTGTTAGCATTTTGTCGTTAGATTTGCACATGCTCTGGCATAGTCTAAGTTCCTTCCTTGTTTTCATGCACACTCCCTAGAAATACATTAGCTCAATCTCTCCATTTCTTTTTGTCCCCCGTCTTCTAACTTCAGGTTTGTTATGTCTACCTTGTTTAGCGTCGTTGAACTCTGTTCCCCTCTCGTCCACCTCACTGGACCAAAGTCCTGTCAGTCACAGCTGTGGGTCTGTTTACTCAACCCTCTCTCCCTCCCCCTGTTCTCTCAGGCATCTGTGTGAAAGTACATAAAATGGCGGCGCGTGTACAACGCGAGGCTCAGTGTCTCTCCAGCTTTTGCAAACTGTGTATTATATATCTAGTTATTTTTAGCTCAGTTATTCGTAACTACTCTGCATTAACTTCATATAGCCGTCATACACTTTTGGACATCAAACTTCGTTGTACAAACATCGCAGTGGATACAGAAACATACCTCCAACTGTTACCCCCGGAGCTATTCCGGTCCCTGGACTTGAGTGAGTCAGCTAGACTGACAAGACGTGCACGTCGCCGGCGCTGTGAGCGTAAACAACGAAGGGGCAAGCGGAGTGGCCTGCGGGCTAGGCTAAAGCTCAACCCACATCGCCAAAGTCTACCTAGCATTTTTCTTGCTAACGTACGGTCTTTGGCAAATAAGGTAGACGAACTACGGCTCCGGATCACTCAGCAAAAGTTTATGGACTGCAATGTTATGGTTTTCACGGAAACTTGGCTCAATGACACCATCCCAGCCAGCGCGATTGAGCTACAAGGGCGTAACATCTACAGAGCTGACAGAACAGTCGTAGACTCCGGTAAAAGCAAAGGTGGGGGTGTTTGCATTTATGTAAACAGAGCGTGGTGCACCGATGCTGTTATTACTGAATCCCACTGTTCGGTTGATATTGAATATCTGTTCATCAAGTGTAGACCGTTCTACCTGCCCCGTGAGTTTTCATCTATCATAATTACTGCAGTTTATGTACCCCCGGATGCCACTGCTAAACTAGCTATGAAAGATCTCTGTTCTGCTGTTAATAAGTTACAGACAGTGCATCCAGATGGTGCTTTCATCATTGCTGGTGATTTTAATCATGCCAATTTGAGGTCAGTACTGCCCAAATTTTATCAAAATGTCTCATGCCCTACAAGAGGTGCTAATACTCTTGATAATGTTTACACAAATATCTCTGATGCCTACAAAGTTATCCCTCAGCCCCATGTTGGACAATCTGATCATTTATCTCTGTTTTTACTGCCCAAATATACCCCCGTCATTAAACGTGTGAAACCTACTGTGAAGACTGTAAAAGTGTGGCTAGAGGGAGCCAACTCTTTATTACAGCAAGAGTTTCAGAACACAGACTGGAATATATTTGCTCGTCAAGCTACTTTGGTCTCTCACACAGACATTAATATCTACACAAGTTCCGTTTTGCACTATATTAACAGGTGTGTTGACAAAGTATCCACCCAAAAAATTATTAAAGTATTCCCAAATCAGAAACCCTGGATGAACAAGGAAGTTCGACTCCTGCTAAAGGCACGTGATTCTGCCTTTAAAACTGGCGACAGGGATGCCTACAGTTTATCCAGAGCCAATCTGAAAAGGGGTATCAAAGCAGCTAAACATAATCATAAACTGCGGATCGAGGATAAGTTTAACAACAACGATCCTCGTCGTATGTGGAGAGGCATTCATGCTATCACTGATTATAAACCATCTAACAGTACCTATTTAACCAACAAGCCTACTCTTCTAGACGATTTGAACGTCTTTTATGCTCGCTTCGATCTGGAAAATACAGAATCTCCTATCAAGGTTGAGCTCCCACCTGATCATCTGCCGCTCACACTTACCACCGGTGATGTGTGCTCTGCCCTGGGCAGGGTGAATGCACATAAAGCGGCTGGCCCTGATGGTATTCCAGGCCGAGTGCTTAGGGTATGCGCAGAACAGCTGGCAGACGTCTTCACCAATATTTTTAACCTCTCTTTGGCCCAGGCCATTGTTCCGACTTGTTTTAAAACAACCACCATTGTGCCAGTACCAAAACATGGAGCTGGATTGGCCCTTAAGGACTTTCGTCCTGTTGCCCTCACGCCGATTATCGCTAAGTGTTTTGAGAGGCTGGTTCTCTCCCATCTGAAAAAGTGCCTGCCCCCAACACTTGACCCATTTCAGTTCGCTTACAAATTCAACAGGTCAACTGAAGATGCCATTGCCTCAGCTCTCCACACTTCTTTAAATCACTTGGATAAAAGTAATACCTATGTTAGAATGTTATTTATTGATTTCAGTTCTGCTTTCAATACTGTGATTCCATCCAAGTTAATTTCTAAGCTCACTGATCTTAGCATCAGCCCTTCCCTTTGTAACTGGATTCTGGACTTCCTCACTAACAGACCACAGTCTGTTAGGATCGACAACCATCACTCCTCTATTCTCGCCTTGAACACTGGTGTGCCACAGGGCTGTGTTCTGAGCCCAATCCTCTACTCTCTCTTTACCCACAACTGCCAACCTGAGCATGTCTCAAACTCCATAATAAAGTTTGCAGATGATATTACTGTGGTAGGCTTGGTCAGCGGTGATAATGAAGATGCCTACAGGGAAGAGGTTCAGCACCTGGTAGAGTGGTGTGCAGCCAATAATCTTATACTCAATACCCAGAAGACCAAGGAGCTGATTGTGGACTATCGGCGGACTAAGAAAGGCTACACACACACTCCCATTCATATTAATGGGTCTCAAGTGGAACGAGTGACTAGTTTCAAATTTCTGGGTGTACATATTTCTGAGGATTTTACCTGGACCATCAACACTGCTAGTCTCATCAAAAAGGCACAACAGCGCCTTTACTTTCTTAGGAAATTAAAGAAAGCTCATCTGTCCCCTCTTATACTGCAGAACTTCTACCTATGCGTAATTCAAAGCATCCTAACAAACTGCATCACAGTGTGGTATGGCAACTGCACTGTCTCAGACCAGAAAGCCCTCCAACGTGTGGTCAAAACGGCCCAAAATATCATTGGTGCTAAATTGCCCTCGATGAAAGACATTTACCTCAAGCGATGCCTACGAAGGGTAAGATGCATTATTAAAGACACTTTTCATCCCACCCATGGACTATTTACTCTTCTCCCATCTGGGAGACGATATAGGAGCTTTCGCTGTCGCACGAGCAGATTCAGGAACAGTTTCTGCCCAACTGCGGTCAATATACTAAACACTACACTAAAAATGAACACTACATCCAACCCGGACCTTCTTTAAAAAGGGAAAAGGGAGGAAATAATTTGTCTCTGGTACTTTACCATTTGATGCCATCCTGCATTGTTGTGGTCACTGGCCAGTTACACATACTCCAACCTCCAATTCTTAGACAACTGCAATGAGCTGGTCTCTGCATCTGTACTTTTATTAGCTTTTTTATAAATGTGTCTTCTTAAATTATTACTACTGTTTGCACTCCTGGTCAGATACTGACTATGTTTCATTGGCTTTGTACTTGTATTTTGTCAATGACAATAAAATGAATCTGAATCTGAATCTGAATCTGAACTGCCAAGGCAACACAGAAGGACCCAGTTGCGAGAACTGCAGGTATAATTTCTACAGAAGGCCCAGGTTTCCCGTCACGGACCCCTGCATCCCCTGCCCCTGCTCCAGCGTCACCTCCACAGGCAGCTGTAAGCTGGGTGAGTCCTCCTCACACACACGTCAGGCTAGCATAGCCCACATTAGCGTAGCCTGCTAACTTTATTATTGAGCTCCTATTGGCCACAGCTGTAGGAAATTCTGAGGAGATCTCCACGTCTGGGAAATGTGGAGTACCCCCTCTCATCTGTTTTGGATTATGTGTCTTGCATCATTCTGGACAACCGCCTGCTGCCTGAATTTCTGGGTGGGTGGACTGAGACTTTTAAGTGAAAGTGAAACTGGAAACTTTTTCTCTCTCCTCTGGGCCTCCACTCTGAACAAAACCCTCACAGGATATGTTTATGAAATATACTATAAAGGTGAGAAAGTAGGGGGGTGTTTATTGTGTCTTATTCAGACAGTGTTGAATTGCGTGATATTGTTTTGCTGATCTGTGGATGGGTTTCTATGTTTGCTGACAGCAGCAATGTTCTTGTAGCCGTACAAGCTGATGTAAGGTAGGATACCACATAGACCAGCAAAAGGGCAGGTGTGTGTTCAGTGTTCCCAGATATTACAGTAAGGTACATCACAAATGTAACCACACAGCGCAGCTGCTGTTTTGAGTAACAGAGGGAATAACCTCTGTGAATTTCTATTTGAAATGTAGGAAATTATGGTGTACAGTTTCATATTTGCATAAATACCAGTGATTTTATTCCATTAAAAAGAAGTACAGCTGTGTAAACACTTTTGTCTTAGTTCTTTGTGTGTATTGCAATTAGTATGGAATTAGTAGTGCAACCATATTTGCATTGTACCACTCTTTCATAGTTTCTGAGTAAGTGTATTGTACTTTTACAGACACATACATTTTTCTTCTTGATAGAGGCTTTCTTACGTCATGCACTAGAAAATGCATATGTGTTTTATAATTGTCAGTTGCCAGTTATATTTATGCAAATGAGGCACATGAGTATAACGCAAGGCACATCCATATAATAGAAGCTATATTATGCTCTTACTTGTAATTGAAGAGCAAGCTAACATACCTGCCCAGAGCTAGTGCTTTTCTCTCTCTCTCTCTCTCTCTCTTTTTTTTTTCCTGGTTTTTCCGCTGTTGATTTGGAGGAGCAACTGATGAACAGCATTTTGAGATTATACATAGTCTGCCAAAACTTTTCTAATGGATAATTAGGGTGGATTAAATCCTGATTCGAAAAGTATGGCTTCCTGTCATAGTATTTAATAAAAAATGTGTGTGTAGAAGAAAGAAGGGAGTGTTCTTCATCATGCCTGTATCCAAAAAGCCGCCCACACTTAAATGGAACTACAGGTTTTGAGGATTAGTGATTATGGTAATGGAATGCAAATAGCTAGCACAGTCAGGACAGCAGCTGATTGGCTGACATACCTTATTTTCTTCTGCCTGATGAGGTAGAGGGGAGCACACCAGTGTTAAATGAATTCCCCATTTACCCATCAAGGCCACACTTTTATTAACAAAGCTCCCTGCAGAGCTGAATGTATTGTCTGCTGGCCTCTAGATTACACTGCAGACCCACTGGACTGCTCTATAGACCTTAATGGGAAACTGTGTTTTACTTGGACCTAAACAATGGAAATATACCATAATTTCAAAGCACCAACAGAAGGATGCAAGTGATTAATTCACACATGTGCTGCTGTAAAGGTCACTCCACACAAGAGCAGAGAAAATGGCTTAGATCATTAGTTTACATCCTGCACTGCACTATGGGTGGCATTATCTCTGCCGCTGTGATTGAAGGTGGTTCAAGGTAGAATCAAGAGATACTGATGTAGCCCTTGGCAGAGTCCTGGTACCCGAGGCGGCCTGGTACCTGCAGGTACCTGACTGGTGAACTGCTAATATTTGATGTAACGGGTGGAATTATATTTACGTGGTTATTTGTGGTCCAGGTCAGTAATCAATAGGCACGGATGGGCTGCGGTTCCTATAGCCAAGACTATTTCGATTCAATTCAGTGCCTTCTGATATGCAGATGCTTTCAAACAGTCTTGTGCTTATTTGTATTTCACGCTCTGTAGTCTAATGAACGTCAAAGGTTTCTAATTAGAACGCGATTTGCTGTGTTGAGCGCAGTTTGTTCGCTGCAACTGAAGTGATTGACAGCTTCAGTCATTAAGGGAGCGCTCTTTGCTCACTCTCTGTGTATAATATATTCGCAATTCGAATAAAAGTTTTATTTTTCATGCTGCCAAGAGGAGAAAGTGCAACCTATACACTGCAGAGTTTCAAGAGAGACACTGAACCGCATTTAAATGCAGCGTGAATCAGCTCACATATTCCCAATATTATACAACAGTAAAGGCTCATATTTGGCTACGGTATATGTTCTTTTAATTTATAGACTTTTAAAGCTACAGTCCGTAGTTTTCCCTCTTTGTCACCATCTCTGTTCGAAATCTGCAATTGCAGTTATTTGCGGAATTATCAACTTTACGTGGGTTGTAAATCGGCATGAAACAGCGCGGATGAACACAATGTTTTGAGGCGAGTGCTGTCAATCACCGCGCTGTGTGGATACTGTCATTCAGAATCACAGATTCATTTTGAAAGTTTGACTAACATAAGAATTTTCACCGGAAAATATCTTCTGAAAAAGTAAGTAACATCCATTTTTGTTCTGATCAACTAAGGGGGAAAAAGCATTCGACATGTTAAGCGATCGTTAGATTTAATCAACGCGATTTACAGCAACCGTGCAAATTATAGCCTACTTTGTTCTCAAATTGTTCATGTTAACAACATCAGCATTGCGTGACTAACGTTGCATTTAATGTGTTTTATTACCTGTGTAGTTCAGAATTCATATTCTCCATAATAGCTAAACGAGAAAGGCACAACAAGGAAACTCCATAACTGTGTAAATTAAGAAAACAGTGGTACTGTTACACGATTGAACTATTGAAATGTCTTACTTGTTAAGCAGAAAAAGCCGTCTCTTCTTCCGTTTTGAACCCCTTCAAAACACGCAGTTCACGCACCTTCGATGTTTAAATCCTTGTGTTCGCATGAGACGGTTAATTTCTTTCTCTAGCCACCTTAAATCCGAAGTACGAAGTCTTTTGGGTTTCATAACTGGTGAATCTCCAGTTGACACTGATGATTGTTGTTTGGATCTTGAATTATGTAAAGTGCTGCGAGAAAAGCCTATACATATCTACATCTCCTCACGCGCAGTATAGCCGGCGAGCCGAAACACCTTCACTATGTGTACGGATGTGACGTAATGACGCAAAGACATGCTCGAATTTCCCGCGGAAACCCACCAGTACCACTGGAATTAAAATCATTATTACAAGCTAACCGTTTTGAATCTAGCTATGGCAAGCAGATAGATTTGAACACTGGCTGAAGATGTTTTTTTTAAAATAATTATTTTGGATTATTTTTAACTTAAAAAAGTTGTGGACAGCAGCTTTAAGTGTCTGTATTAAGGATGCACCGAAAACCGAAACCGAAAATGCTTTTTAACAAATAATTTATTTATTATTTATTTAATTTTAAGTGTATTCATATTTAATCTTTTAATGAAATTCAATCATTTTAATGATACTGAATAAAAAAAATACAAGTTACAAATTAAGTAATAAAAAAATGTACTTCAGGTACTCAGGTGTATTCAGGTACAGACATGTAACAATTAGGCCGAAATGTAAAATAACACTATAGTGTTGTTGACTGTATAAATTAAATATAGATATTTGTTAAAGCTGTGTTTTGTTGTTTGATTAAAGGGAACTAACTTTAGTTAGTGTGTAATGTTGCTGTTTGAGCATAAACAACATCTGCAAAGTTACAATGCTCAAAGTTCAAAGCAAAGGAAGATATTTGCTTTTAAATAAATCCTTTTTTAAGGACTACAACAAACGGCTGGTTGGGACTACACGACATTCCTCTAAGTGACATCACTAACCCTAAATTTACATGAACCCCGCCCCCGGGAACATGCAGTCCATGATGTTGAGAAAGAGGAAGAGTTGTTGTAGAGCACATTTGTGATTCTGCTCAAGCTGTCGCAACCATCTTTTCACATGCAATACAGTATGTAAAACAAAGGCAATAGCCTGTCACTCTGTAGGGATCTTACACTGTTCCCACACGAGCGATTTATAGATTATCCTGACAGAATATGCTAATCAATGACTTGAAGATAGTTAACTCCACGTCAGCAACATAAATTCATCAACTAACCATTCAGAAACACCCTGTTGCATTCTACATGTTGTCACTTCTTCTTGAGTCACTCTCTCCATCATTGTCCGACTCCAGTTTAAACATAAAAGGCAGAACAGTTTCTGACATTTTAGTGCTTGTCTGTGTGAGGTAATCAGGAGCTGCTAACACACACAAGCTCTTGAAGCTCCGCCCTTGCATTTAAAGGGACACGAAATGGCATGTTTTTACTGACCCTCAAAAAGGGACAACTTTAACATGCTGTACAAAATGATCTGTGGGGTATTTTGAGCTAAAACTTCACATACACAACTTATTTTACATATTTAAAAAAGGGGCATTATACCATCCCTTTAACATGAATGACAGCCAGTATTTGTAGGTTGCTGTCACTTTAAGACTGAATACACGGATCCAATAGACCCCTTTTCAGTTGGTAAACATGGTGACGGTTTTATGTGGGCGGAGCTTAGGTGAAGGCAGAACGATCCCTCTGGCCGCTTCACTAATGCTAGTTTGCAAGTTTTGTTAGCTTGTTTTTTAACAATGACGGAGAAAATCTGATTTTATCTTAATGTGCAAGGTCACTCACTTTCCAGGACCGCGATTGTTATTTGCAAATGTTAATTTTAACGGACCAGGCGTAATATAATGACGCTTTTGCCAAAGCGTCTATATCGAACGCGCATGGTACCCTTTAGCGTCAATATGAGACGCCGAAATATATGGGTCAGAAGGCGCCTCCTAGCGGTCTAACCCTAACCCTACACCATACCTAAACCTACCCATCTCTCTGCGTGTTATATTGACGCTAAAGGGTTCCATGCGCGTTCGATATAGACGCTTTGTCAAAGTGTCAGAATATTACGCCTTGGGATGAGAATGCGTTGGCTACATGTTGTCACTTCTTCTTGAGTCACTCTCTCCATCATTGTCCGACTCCAGTTTAAACATAAAAGGCAGAACAGTTTCTGACATTTTAGTGCTTGTCTGTGTGAGGTAATCAGGAGCTGCTAACACACACAAGCTCTTGAAGCTCCGCCCTTGCATTTAAAGGGACACGAAATGGCATGTTTTTACTGACCCTCAAAAAGGGACAACTTTAACATGCTGTACAAAATGATCTGTGGGGTATTTTGAGCTAAAACTTCACATACACAACTTATTTTACATATTTAAAAAAGGGGCATTATACCATCCCTTTAACATGAATGACAGCCAGTATTTGTAGGTTGCTGTCACTTTAAGACTGAATACACGGATCCAATAGACCCCTTTTCAGTTGGTAAACATGGTGACGGTTTTATGTGGGCGGAGCTTAGGTGAAGGCAGAACGATCCCTCTGGCCGCTTCACTAATGCTAGTTTGCAAGTTTTGTTAGCTTGTTTTTTAACAATGACGGAGAAAATCTGATTTTATCTTAATGTGCAAGGTCACTCACTTTCCAGGACCGCGATTGTTATTTGCAAATGTTAATTTTAACGGACTGAACCAGATTGGCCAACCCGTAACGTTACACGCTCAGTGAATGGGACGATTTGACAGGATTGACGTAACGCTAACGCTACCTCTGTTTGAGTGGCCTGACTTCTACACCTACCTGATAGAGAAACTGAGCGTAAAGAGAAACTTAGGGCATATAAATCTTTAGATGCCAATAACTATGTGCTGAAAGCTCATGTACAAGACTTGTGTGGTACGATCCGCAGTTCTGCCGAGCCAGCGTCAAGAAGACGACAATGAAGTGACAACATTACGGTGCAATTTTAATGAGGTGAATATTTTCTAGAAATAAAAATTCCAGAGACAGCATATTAATTTTTCATCGATTCTTGCACCCAACAACACAACAAGATTACATTTAATAATAATAATAATAATTTAAGCTCCTTATTATATAGCCGAATTTGTGCTGGTTTGTATTGGCCGCCTCCAGTTTTCCCTTTGTTTTGCCTCCAGCTAGCGCCACGACGTCACGGCGCAAAAGGGGTCTATACAATGATACATATCTGATTTCTTTCTCAACTCTTTACATTCACTTAAGACATTGTGTTTACGGGAATACTTGGCGATACTATTATTGACATAATTTTGTGTGTGTGTCTGTTCAAGCGCACAAAGATGCAAAAGAGGAATCAATTGTGAGCACCAAACTAGGTGGGTTGCAGGTATAATAAGCAGTTTTTGCACCCATTTGCACACTTCCTGCCCTAATGTAGCTATGTGTATGTAATCCCTGAGTGCCAATGCCATAAACCAAATAAAGGATAAGCCTTTTATCCTGTGTCTTGGTGAGCCTTTTACAGCTCTTTTAAAGATTTAAGTGATGTGGATCAATGCCAGTATGGTTCCTTATCAAGTGCCCTTAGCATAAATGTCATTAACACTACATATTTTAGCTCTGAGGTGGTGTGATATCAGTTTCAAAGATAAAATTTAAAGTGATGACATGAAACCAAACAACCCAATATTCAGTATTAGTGAGAGAGAGAGGAAACAGCAGACAGCTCATAACACAACTCCTTTTTGATTTATGTAGTCAAGTTTTAGTCACCGTCCGGCTGGTGCACAGGGACTCTTTTTCTCTCTTCCTCTCATTGTGTCCATGTTCATCTACAGTCTGGATGCATCCCTCAGCACTCACAGCCAGAAGCTCTTTGCTTAGATCTCATCACAGCTAACACTGATGTTGAGTGTTTATGTAAATATATTTGTTTTTTTCATTCCCATGGAGTCACATAGTATTAAAAGTATACTGTGTTTCTTGTTTAAGGCAGTCCACAATAGAAAACTAACAAAATATAAAGTACAGTGCTTAGACAGAATTTACATCATCTTCAGAAAGAGAAGAAATTAAAAATGTTTTCTCTTTGTATGTGCATTATATTTGCACAACTGTTTGTTGTCTTTGTATAATTTTTTTTAATACAAAATGTATATACTATTATACACTGCCTTTTTAAAAGATTTGGGGTCAGAGTAAGATTAAAATAAATAAATAAATAAATAAATAACCTTTATTCAGCAAGGATGCGTTCAATTAAAAGTGACAGTTTACATTGTTACAAAACATTTATTTTTCAAATAATAATAATAATCCTGGCAAAATTTGTAGCAATGTTTCCAACGAAAAATCAGCACTTTTTGAGCACTACATCTTATTACAAGCCCATAGGCAGGGGGGGTTCGGGTGGTTCAAACTAACCCCCCCCCCCCCCCCCCCCCCCCCTCACTGCCAAAGGTCCAGAATTTAAGTCGGCTTTTTTTTTCATGTGATTATTGTCATCATTGTTTTAATCAGTGCTTGTGACAAATATTCTGGGTTGCTGTTTCGAATTAATATGATTATTGTAGCTGGACGTGTGTGTGTGTGTGCCGTGTGTGCAGTTCAGAGAGAGTTCGCGGAACTTCGCGCAATACACTTTTCAAAGTAATGGTGAAGAATGATGATGAGAAGAATTATTATTAATATTTCAGTAAAGTTAATTAAATCTATTCTGTTATTAGTCTGGTCTTTAAACTTATGAACTGTGTATGGACTGACAAAGGTGTTACATGAGGAAGCAATTTGACAACAATGCAGTAAATATTTTCGGTGCATCAAAAAGGCGTGCTCGTTAACCAGCAGACAAGCTAATCCAGCACAAATTAGTGCACAAAAGGTCACCAAAATGAAGTATTTGAACCTCATAATTAAATACAAAAGGAGGAGAAAAACTGCAAAAAGTTTGGCAACTTTTTTAAAAAAAGAACCCCCGCTTTCAATAGGCTGGCTACGGACCTGTATTAAAATGATTTCTGAAGGAATTTTGAGTTTTTACTGTATTTAACTAATCAAATAAATGCAGACTTGATGAGCATAAAATACTTATTTCTGTATTAACTCTTATGCCTCCTTAGGGAAATTTTTGGCCTTTTCAGTTTATTTTATTTTTTTATCACTTTGCCTGTGTTAATGCTAACTGCATAAAATTTGGCTCGGGTGTGTATTTTTATTGTAATTTTACTATTTCATCGCTATTTCGGAGCGAAGTTCACTCGCCAGTCGCGTGATGAAGTCCCTCCGCGAAACTTTCTCATTTGTGCACTTCTTGTATATGTGTACATTGATTGCAGCCAGGTCGAGGATGTTATAGAAAACAATTTCCCGCCAATGGCAATCGCAAATGTAGCGGACTTATGATATCTATAATGCGTGCGGTCAAAATGACCGCCTTGGCCATTCTAGGTAGAAATAGTCAGAACTGTTTTGTGTTTTGTGATTTTAATAAAATAGCAGTGTCAGAATAAAATATACACATATTTAGGAAAAGTCAGAGTCCTACAGTCACACTGATTTTATTTTAACAAAGTTATTACACTGTAAAATTTAAAACCGGTCAAAATGACCGCCTTGTTAGTTCTAGTGTTAAAAAAATATTTTTTGCACTAGGTAGACAAAATACTCCCTCGCAGCGCCTTTTGGACAAAATTGTCCCCACTGAAACACATTAAAACAGATTTTTTTTTTTTTTATCCCAGGGCCATTTAACTATAAAAGGATGCCATTTTTGTTAAGAGACTTTCATTCTGTTGGCAAGGCTTACATTTTTTTATTTTTTACATTTTTTTATCAGATGATGCCATTTTCTCAGGTTTGGTCTATAAAGTACTCGCTTTATTCCTCTTTTCTGCTTTGGAATATTATAGAGCCAATTGGGTAAATTATGCCACGATATTTGTGTGGGTGTGTTGGTATGGATTTCAGAGTGTGGTTGGTATGTGTGTTATAAAAAAAAATAATAATATTGTAATATTTTGTAATATTGAGAGAGGAAAAAATCTAAAATCCAATCACTGTGTGCACCAGTGGAGTTTTGCTGGCACCCATTGGGGAAAATCTGTTACTGCGCCCAAACAAAATCTTACTAATTTTTTTAGATATCAACCTTAAATTTGGAACACTACTTATTTATATTTATGGCTTTGATTTTTCCTAGCCGTTTAGAGTTCAACTTGTTTTATAAAATATATATTTTATATTAAATAATGTTCATAAATAATTTTCATAAACCTAAACCTATATAACTTTTTTTTGGATTGACTTATTCATTTTATTTTATTTCAGCAATAATCTGCCAAGGGTCTTCTTTAAAATGATACAAAAGTTAAGTCTGTGCTCCCAAGCTTCAAATTTTTATTACTCTTTTTTTGACATGGACATTTTTTTCCTCTATGGAACTATGTGTAACTTTTTTAAATGAGGCACAGGGGTTAAAAAATAAAACAACTTACAGACCCCAAACTGTAGTGTATATTGGTTAAAATCATACATTCAATACATTTTTGTTTAGATAATGTAAGCTTTATTTGTAATGTAAGTGTAGCACAGGTGATTAAGACATACGTTAAGTCACATAATAAAAAGGAAAACACAGTTTGTGTTGGAAAACCTACCCTTTTACCTGTTTTTCCTGATTCATATTGTCATTCCTTGATTTAATATAAAAAATGTCATGGATGTTATGAATCACCAATTGATTTACAAACATATATATATATATATATATATATATATATATATGTGTATATAAGTGTGTGACTTTTTGTAAACGTGCACCTAGTTATTGTTGTACTGGCTGTACAATAACATTTGTTTTTTGTCATACCAGTTTATTGCTTGTCCCTTTGTTAATACCTTTGTTATCTTATTATCTTTATTTCTGATTGTTCCCTTTGTTTTGTTTACAGATTTTTCTTCTACACTTAATATTTCAAACAGTAAACTACTAGCTTGTATATTTTAAAAAATCTTTGCTCAAGCCTTTATTCATACTATTTTTGGCTCTGTGGATTTTTAAGCTCTTACGGCTTTAGATTTTGTCAGTGTCTACTCTTTTTAATTCTTTTCTCTCCTTCTATTCTTGTGTAAGCGATGAAGTAGGCTATGACTTTATTCACAATATAACATGGCCCCTTGTGTGCCTTGATGTTTCTATGCAATGTCTACTATGTAAAAAAATAAATATACAAGGAATACAGAAATGAGAGGAACTTAAATACACAAAGAAATAAGGGGACAACAGCTGAAGACGGTGAGTGGTGATGAACATTGATGGCAGGTGCGGGTAATGGTGAAGGAGGTACAGGTGTGCGCCAAGGAGGATGCTGGGAGTTGTAGTGAAGACAGGGATAAATGAAAGACAGTGACGATGATGATGGTGACTGTGACAGGCTTGGTGATGTTCACAAGTAAGGTAAATAAAACACCTGTAATGATGAACATTGCTGAGGCAAATGTTATCCTGCCTTATATGTTCGAGCCGGACTCGGACTCCGAATCGGCAACGACAGGGGACAAACAACCACATCCTCAAACATTGATGTTTCAGAATGGTAGGGTTATTAATGTTGTTGTTTTTTTGTTGTTTTTTTGTAAGAGTATTATAATTATCATTACATCAATGCTGCACGCAGATTTAACGTTAACGATAATTTAAACTGTCTGTATACAAACTCAGACTTTTGAAATAACGTTAACCGTAACCCATGCAAGTAACACTAAACGTTAGTTTCTGTTAGCAAAACAAAAGACACAGAGACTGAGTGAACTCAATCTCACCGTCTTTAACTCAATAAAACCAACAGACACCAACAGGGCCAGTGTCTGTAACTTAGAAAAACAACGTATTTTACGTACAGTTACATAGCCCCTAGATCTATGTTATCATGAAAAAAATGCAGGAAATTTCAGTTTTGACAATATGGGACCTTTAACTGAAGTGTTAAACTGAAGTGGCCTATACTGAAGTGCCTTGAAACGTGCAGCGTTATTCAGTGTGTCAATTTCCACTGAAACAGGAAGACAGAACCGGACATATCAAGTAGCTCCACCTCTTTTTAAAATAGCCAATAGCGTTTTGTTTATATCACAGCTCGGCCAGAGCCATTGAGTTCGGGAAAGCCGTATTTGACGGCCACAATCTAATAGATTCCCCCTTTAGATTTCATATGAAACTGTTACTAAAGCAAAATAGTGAACAATCATGCTGAGGATGTGTAATTTATGTTGGTGCATGGTACCAGTGTTATCTCTTCTACTCGTCAGTGCTGTTTCTAATGCAAAATCTGTTTCTCCTCGTTACCTCCTCAATATTGCTTTAGAATACAGCATTTTGTGTAAAACGTTTTGTGGTCTGTGCCGACTCATATATGATCTGCTCTATGCTATCTGGTCTCTGGAGCGGAGCAGACTGTGTGCGGCTGCTGTGGTTCGCGTGACACTAAAGTGAAACCAGACTTCATTCACCCCAATGGAAAGCATATTTACAATGTCTGAATTGAATCGTTCCCTGTCCCCTATAATAGTGCACTATGTGCCATTCACCATGTAGAAAATAGTTATTATGTGAACAAGTGACCGATTTCAGCTTCAGCGTCTATTTATAGTGTAGCGGGCAGGATGCATTTGATTGGACAGAAAATCTGACCAGAAGCTGAAGTGTAGAGTGATGTCATCACGGAAATGTGTTTTGTTGTGTTTTGTGAAACACAATCAAGTGTTTTGAACACTTTTATCTTCTGTATGCAAATTTTGCCATTGTCTTTGACCACACTGGCTTATACAGTAGATAACTTTAAGGCTAACATGTTCATAATAAAAGCCATGTGATACTTATGATGTAAAATGTGGATAATAGTTGGCATCAGGTACAGTGATATCAGTAGATAGTTGTTATACAGTAGCTATTGTGTATTGTAGTACCGCTGGAATGCTGTATTGACCCCTTCTGCAGTATCAGAAATATCTGTTTTATAAGAGTATGAGCGAGAGCGTAAGAGTAAGCTTTTTCATTACAGATCTTTTGAAGTTGCTTTTCTGAAATCAGTCCTTTTAGAGCAAACACCCTGAAGTCTCTGTAAATTACTAGATTTGCTTTGCTTCAATAATTCTTTGTTTGTGCTTACGGCACATGTCTGAATTAACAAATGTATGCTGTCTCAGTGACTGATTGAAATCAATTGTCCTGATCGGCGGACAAGTCATTATTAGTACCTCTGATTGTAACCATGAAATAGCCTTGACACTTTATGTTGTACATTGTTAAATCCAAAACCCATGATGTCTCCAAAAACACACACATATGATTTGTTGAGACCCAAGTAAGGCCCTCACATCTTTCATTATAAATTCATGTAGTCGTGTAGTGCTTATTGTTTGATGAAGTGGATGAGTTTTTTAAATATTCAATTATTAAACTCTCTTTTGACAGCTCAGGGTCAGGGATCTTGCAAGTCTTCATCTTTCAATACTGTAAATATTTAACCATATTGTGCCCCTTGGTTTCATTAGGTCGTTCTCACTAGGTTTATTCTACAGAAGGTCTCATAAATATGTAAATGCCATTGTCAATGTATGTTCCAAACCAGCTGTCCGTCATTATTTGTAAGGTTTCATGGAAAACAAGGACCTTTTATGATCTGTCTGGAGTTTGGAGAGGCTTTATAATGTAGATGCAGCAGAACATTAAATGAAACATTATTCTATTATTCAATTATTTATGTATGTCAGTTAAAAAGAAACATACATCTATTCATGGCTCTCTAAACATATTCTTGAATATCTAAAAAAAACAATAGCTTTTAATGTTCTATATGTTTTGTCGGATGTACTGTATCTATGTAGGTAGGTAGTTTGTGTTTTTTAATGAATACTTTTATTCAGCAAAGACACATTAAATTGATCAAAATGATAGTAATGACTTTTATATTGTTAAAGTCTGTTGTTAAAATAAATGCTGTTCTTTTGAACTGTCTATTCATCCAGGAATCCTAAAAAAAAAGTACGGTTTCCACAAAAATATTACACAGCACAGCTGTTTTTTCAACATTGATAATAATAAGAAATGTTTCTTGAGCAGTAAATCAGCATATTAGACAGATTTCTGAAGAATTATGTTACCCTGAAGACTAATGATGCTGAAAATTCAGCTTTGATCACAGAAATAAATTACATTTTAAAATATATTCAGATAGACACCAGTTATTTTAAATTGTAATAATATTTCACAATATTCCTGTTTTATGTTACTGTATTTTTTATCAAATAAATGCAGCCTTGGTGAGCATAATAAACTTACTGACCACAAACATTTGAATGTATGTATATGTGTGTGTGTATATTATATTTATTTGTCACTAGCTTTTGTAAACATTTAACTTATTTTAAGGCAGAAATTTAAAAAGATGTACAGTCGTGGCAGAGTTTAAGTGGCATTTGTGTGTAGTTTAGATAATAATTAAATCATTCCCAACTGAAATTTCCTCAGCAAATTGTAATGTCTTTTTTCTTTACAAGTGGCGCAGATTTTCTCTGCTCTCCTTGCTAATGCTAGATTTCCTTAGTGAAATGCCTGTTTGATTTGCATATATGCTGGCTGAATTTGCATTGGAAATGACCTAGCACTGGTTGGCTTGTTATCTGCCACGCAGTGTCAGTTGCTATCATTTTTCATGAAGTCACCAGCTTTGTTCCACCAGAGCTTCAGCTTTGATTCAGCAGTCTGTGAAAAGGTCTGTTATTTGTCACTGCTGTTTTCTTTCTGTCCACCCTTTATATAGAGAGATGATGAGAGAGTGAAACATACACAGTGAGCTGTTAAAATAAGAAGATTTAAACCATGAAAATATAGGATAAGCAGTCCTCATATATAATATAAAGAGCAAAAGAGTAATTTGACTCTATTCACTTACTCTGTGTAATTATTGTTTACTGTACATTTAAATGTATTTGTATTTCTAAAACCATTATGTATATTATTACTCATCTTCATTCTGTGTTTTATTTGTGTGTGTGTTTTTCATTCTCACTTTGGTCAGGAAGTGTGAAAACTGTTGGAACGATTATAGCCATGAACATGTCCATACCTGTTTGAGATGGTGCATCAAACGTTGCGTTATATAAACGTTATATAAAAAATATATAGCCTACACTTGTGATGCTGAAAAAACGACTAGGTAAAAGTCACCACCACACTAAAGAAGCTGCTTCTGGTGATGCAATTATGAGATGGTTAAACATTGGCTAGCCTCATTTTAGACATTATCGTCACGAGTCACATCAACATGAGGAAGCATATCTTCCGGAAATTCGCCGGAAATTTTTGTATGCTGTAACATGCTGTAACATGTTGGGACATATGCTGTGCTGAGCAGTTTTGAAATTTTTTTTTTTCAAGTTTTTGCTGGTATCGAAAGAAGCGAAAAACAGCTTTTTGGAATAAATACATACAAAGGTGAGACCAAACAAAAGGAGCCTGTATGTGTGTATACATTGATTTGATCTGATCACCAACAGCTCAAGTAGTCAGTTTCTTTTCTCTTTGTTCTTTCATTCTCTTGTGTGAATGTTTTTAATTCTGTTTTGGGATAATAGTTTTAAGTTGAGAGCTCAGAGGAGCTTAAACTCTTTGTCCCTACAGGGCTGTTCTACTGTCATCTAAATGTGCTGTTTTCTGCCTCAGTCTTTCTCCATCCTTTGTGTCATTATCTTACCATGATGGTTATTGCCCTCATGCTTGAGAAATGTGGAAAATTGGTCCTTCTAGTGTAGTAGTCCCTGGGTGTACATCACTGCCTGGAGGTTTGGGTTTTATATCCTGCTGTCAACTGTATGCAGGTGCTGAGTCTGGGCAAATGATGATAGGATTTAGGCTCATATAGCGCTCCCTGATTCAGTGCCCTTCTCCATATGTAATGTAAAAACTGCCTCTCTGTTAGATATATTTGATTCACAGCAGGTACTGCATACAGTCTGTCTTATTGCTTCTAGCTTGCTCTTTATGTATGGCTCAACATGGTTTTTGCTTTAACTGTCCCTTTCTTCTTGCTTCCTACTCCTTAGTACTTCCCTCTTATATTCCTTTTATTTTACCTCCCCTTCATTGGGCAAGGGTATAAAATCGATTCTTTCTTCTAGTTTTGAAATTCTATTACGAGCACAATGTTGTTGATT
The DNA here is from genome assembly GCA_031834385.1 of Semotilus atromaculatus. Classification (NCBI taxonomy): domain Eukaryota; kingdom Metazoa; phylum Chordata; class Actinopteri; order Cypriniformes; family Leuciscidae; genus Semotilus; species Semotilus atromaculatus. The sequence continues at coordinate 13,806,952 of JAULUF010000035.1, read as the reverse complement.
TGTTTTTGTTTTGTTTTGAGGGTTTTTATTATAATGTTTTTGTGTGTTTGTGTGTTTTATAATGGTATGAGGGATGCATTTGTATTTGTTAAGACTATCCTGTCATTCAAAATGTACATTACACTACTGGGGACAGTACAGTTTTCTTTTGAAGAAATTGATCATTTTGTTCAGTAAGGATGTATTATTGTAAATTGATCAAAAGTGTCAGTAAAAACATTTATACTGTTTCAAAATATAACAAAAGAAAAATGCTGGGGGGTAATATTTATATATATTTAACTGTTTTCAACATTGATGATAATAATAATGTTTCTTGAGCACTAAATCACATCATCCTATTAGAATGATTTCTGAAGGATCATGTGACACTGAAGACGAGAATAATGGCTGCTGAAAACTCAGCTTTCCCATCACAGGAATAAATTACATTTTATAAAAACAAATTCTTTTAATTTCAGAATAAAACCATTCTTTTAAATTGTAATCCTATTTCACAATATTACTGTTTTCTGTATTTTTGATCGAATAAATACAGCCTTGTTGAGCATAAGAGACTTATTTCAAAAACACTAAAAACTATAATTGACCCCAAACTTTTGAATGGTAATGCATACCCTATTACTTTATTTAGTTACTTTATTATTTTGAAAATGTATCTAAGTGCTCCCCAGATTTACAGATTCTGTCTAGGCCCGCCAATTAGTTTTGCCAAAAGAAAGAGAGAAAAACATGTTTGGTTGAGGCTGTTGTTCTCATTAAATCGCCTCTTCTGGTTCATCTCTCCTATTTATTTCTCCACAGAAAATAATCACTTCAAATGAGCACTAGATGACAACTAATTTCCTTAGTGTCAGACACTGAAGTGTCTCACGATGTGATATTGCTCTTGAGAATAATCTGTCTCATCACCATTGGCATTCAAGTACTTTAGAAGAATACACATATAGTACACTATAAATGTATCAGTAGTTCCTCAGTACTTTTCCAAGAAGTCATATAATCATCATGCTGATTTTATGATGTCTCTTTTGGTTGCAAGCGGTTTAATTGCAGTGGCAGGTCACTCTATACACACTAGGCTATATCTACTTTCAGTTTCCAGCCTTTATGTGACATCTCTGTCCTATGAATATTATAGAACAGCTGAAAGTTTATGATCGTTTTTGTTAGGTTTGTTAGAAATGGAAAAACAACATTTATGCATTAATCATATTATTTTGTGTTTTAGCACTATTCCTAGTGGACAACTGACGAATGTAAAATTTCTAAAACATTTATATACAGTATTTTCATAATAGTTGTGTGATCAGACAAAAAGATGTTTATCTACAGTATGTGCCGTCCTGTAAAAGCAAGTTTCAAAGTGGATGTTTTAATTTACTGTACAGTTTGCTTGTGTACTATACGTTCTTTTAGCTGCAGATGTGCTGTTGAAGACTTTAGGCAGTATTTTTGCATGGGGAAGGGTGTCTTCACATCATTTCACTTAAGCTTAAGTCAGCAAACCTTTTCAAAGCCCGGATTTTGCCAGTTGGATGATAACTTGGTCTGCAGTCGAATGCAAAGGAGATAACACTTTTACAGAATGATTGGAGGTTGATAGGTTCATCTGACAACTCAATATAGGCTAATATAAACAAAGACCTCAGTTTCCCTTCATACTTTCTTCTGCATCCTTATAAGATTCTGCCATCTGGTGGTCAAATTAACTCTGTGTCTCTAAATGTCTTCTTTTTTATTGCAGAAGTCCTTTGGCAATTTCAGTAAAAATGTCTTGTATTCTTGAAAAAAAAGATTTTTTTACCAGCAGGTGTGTCTGGTTCTTCTAATTCACCCTAACCTTTCTTTGTGTACACATGTGTTTAGACTCAAACGGCCAGCCATTCTGTATCCAGTGCAAGCCGGAGTACCAGGGTCCCAACTGTGAGCAGTGTAGTGATGGATTCTACAACGCCGACAGCATCTGCCTTCCCTGTAACTGCAGCGGGAACGGAGACCCCCGCTTGTCCCCTCGGATCTGTCACCCCGACACGGGCCACTGCCTGAGCTGCATCAACAACACTACGGGCCCACACTGCGAGCGCTGCGCAGAGGGCTTCACGGGGGACGCGCTCACCAGGAACTGCACTCGTACAGGTGAGAGCCAAAGACTATTTGGGCTAATATGCGTAAAAACTCAAGTGATAATAATGGATTCATTTTTACTACAGGAAGGGATATTATGGCTTTTCCGAATCAGTCATTGATTGATAAATCTAAGGTTTTTTTCTTTTGTTTTTTGGCTAAATTGCCGCTGTACTTAAAATTCTTTTGTGTGTGTTCATTCATATCATTTTCAACAATTCAATGAATGAAGCTGTAACGGTAAAACTATCATTTGTCAGTGCAATAGTTAGAGCCACTTCTACATGACTGTGTAATGAAGAAAAGGGAAGTGAACACCAGTTGAGAGAGTTTGAATCTCTCTCTCTCTCTCTCTCTCTCTCTCTCTCGCTCTCTCTCGCTCTCTCTCTCTCTCTCTCTCGCTCTCTCTCTCTCTCTCTCTCTCGCTCTCTCTCTCTCTCTCGCTCTCTCTCTCTCGCTCTCTCTCTCTCTCTCTCGCTCTCTCTCGCTCTCTCTCTCTCTCTCTCTCGCTCTCTCTCTCTCTCTCTCTCGCTCTCTCTCTCTCTCTCTCTCTCTCTCTCTCTCGCTCTCTCTCTCTCTCTCTCTCGCTCTCTCTCTCTCGCTCTCTCTCTCTCTCTCTCTCTCTCTCTCTCTCTCTCTCTCTCTCTCTCGCTCTCTCTCTCGCTCTCTCTCTCTCTCTCTCTCTCTCTCTCTCTCTCTCTCTGTCACACTTTCTCATGCATTTGGTGCGGTTTCAGTTGTGAACCGTATTGCAGTGTATTGAATATATCATGTATCATGAAGAACTTGATGTTACCCAGCCTTACAGTATATATTGTGTGAACAGGAAGGAACTGAACTTGAGATATTAATATTTTAATATAATCACCTATTTCCAGGGGTGATTGAAAGAGCTTGCATGTGTGACTGTGGTTTTCAGAGAGGGGAAAAGATGTGTTGTAGAATGACTAATCCCAGATCAGCGTTCTGACTCACAACATCGTCTGTGCGCGCCTGATTCTATCAGTGGTGTACTGTAAAGAGGACAGATCATACATTCCCATATGCAAGCTGACTCGGGCTGCCAAACAGTAGACCGCAGGGTGGATATATGAAAGAGAGGATGTGATGTGAAGAAAAGAGTGATTTATCACTTCAGTAAGTCAGCCAAATCCACGCTCTCTTTTCGTCAATCTTTCCACTCAGCCAACAATAATAAATCCTCCTTTTTTGGCCTGTCTGAGCTCCTTATCCAGATGTTCTGCTGATACAGAACAACCATGTTGCCATTCGCTGCTGATAATGGTACTGTAATGGAACGCCATGTGGAAATGTTGATTTTCCAACAATTGTTGAACAATCTTTGAAATAGTATCTCCCATGGCAGTGTTGTTATTGTTAACTAAATGAAAACTTTCCAGTTTTGGTTATTAATATTATAAGTATTATATGAAAAACTAATTTTAAAACTTCTTACCTTGGTAACTACCTGAAATAAGTATAGTAGTACCGGTAGTTGAAGTACTAAAATGACTAAAACTAAAAATTTAAAATTAATTAAAGCTATATAGAAATAAATATAATTAAAAAAAAAACTAATAACAAAAACACAAAATTACGGAAACAATCTAAAATTAAAAATAAAAATAAAAATGTACAAATAAAAGCAATTTCAAAATATGAATAGATACTATAATAGTACATAAATAATAAAACTACCATGTTTTCTGAGGTGAATGGCTGAAGTATGTTTTCAGTCTTCATGTATTCAGTCTGAAATCGTCTGTTCTACTGAACAGATGGAATCGCTCTTGCCTGTGAATCTTCTTCCAGTGTGCAGCATCTGTTCTCTACATTACACTAGATCAGGGCTCCACATGGGACGGTCTTGCTGCTCTCATCCTACTTTCTCTTTTTTTGTTCTCTCGATCTTTCATTTATCACATTGCAATTTTCTTAGTGTTCAACAATAAATGTTAGTAATGTTAACTTTTTAGTGTGGAATGTTACAAGTCTCACTGTTTTTGGTTGCATGTTTTAAAAATGCACAAGTGTAAGGTCTCAAATGTTTATCAAACCGATTGTAGATGTAGAATTAATTGTGCATGCTTTAGTATATATAGCTTTTTTTTATTTAATGACTTGTTTAATATACATTACCATTTAAAAACCGAGTACGATTTTTATAATTATTAATATTTTAGTGGAAGCTCAAATGTGCAATAACTTCCATGTTTACCAAATGTGATGTGCCTTATGTATGTGTTTAATCATATAAAGCGATCATATCTCTTCACAAGATTTGGATTAAACCGCTCAATTCATATGGATTCGGTTTAAGACAACTTTATGACCTTTTTGTATCCTTTAATTCTTAAAAGTCTTTTTTTTAGAATGACAGAATTAAAATTTTTGGGTGATATCTGTAAGTACGTGAAATGTTCTTCATTTCGAGATGAAAGTAATGATAGCTTGCAGTTCGGTGAGTGAGTCAGGTAAGAATTCAAGTTCAGTAAAGAATTTTTTTTTTTAATGATTCATTAAAAGACCTGTGAGAGACATTTATTAGTGAATAAGACTATACTGGAAACGTTCTTTCTTTCTTTTTTATGCTGCCCACGTGTTTTATGAAGATGTGTTTTCTTGCCTTTATTTTGCAGTACACCACCTTTTTATCTCATTACATTCAGTACAAGACTGCAAACTCACATTCACAACTTATATTCAGTGGTGCAGGAAACACTGCTCTGTCCGCCACACCACCAGAACATCACTGGAGTATTAATAATTAACTTTTGTTACATTTAGATGCATATTTTCTCAAACTGTCCTTCTCTTTCTCTTGCCTTGTCCATAGTCATCCACACTACTCCTTCAACCACTACCCACTGGTTTCACTACACCACCATGACCTCCAGCCCCAATGCTACAGCACAATTCACCACCTCCTCCAGCAGCCTACTGAGCAGCCTGGGCAGCTCCACCACCAACACCACCACCACCACAGTGACTCCACTCCCATGGAACCAGTTCAACATCATCATCTTGGCCGTCATCATCATAGTTGTGCTAGCTCTCATGGCGGTGGTGGGTGGCGTGTACACTTACAGGGAATACCAGAACCGCAAGCTGAACGCCCCGTTCTGGACCATCGAGCTGAAGGAGGACAACATTAGCTTCAGTAGCTATCACGACAGCATTCCGAATGCAGATGTATCAGGGCTTTTAGAGGATGAAGTTAGTGACGTGGGCAATGGACAGCTTGCTTTAACCGGTCCTGGTAGTTTGTATAAGGTGTAACAGATCTTACTGTTTTTAAGCAGAAACTGGTCTGCTACACCAGCGCTGGATCGACACTGGCCAGATTGTGGACCTATGGATATGTGGACCCCCCAATTATAATGTTTTTTTTTTTTATGCAGATCACACTCACACAAGCACTCCAAAACAAGAAGAGCCATTAGTGAATAAAGAACATGAGCGGTACATCTGACTGAAAAGCCAAGTTAAACATCCTGCCTTGTTGAGGACCTTGGCCCAACTCACAGGTGTCTTGCTTTGAAGAAAGAGGAGAGATGCAGAGACTAATTCGCTAACAGAATATTAGACACTGAAGCATGTCTGGTTAGATCAATCAAATGCACATTTACATACATCCATTCCCTCGTTCCCTTTGTAAATGCTGTGGATGTTTTAAATACACAGAGAAGACATTAGTTTTCAACAAACTCAGGATGGATATCATTTGTGTTGTGTGTAAACCACACTATTTAAGTGTTGCTTCACCACAAGGATACCATACATGCTATTACATGTGCATGACTTTAGGGGACGCCATTACACTGGACCAGACATGCAGACCAGGCTTGTGTTTTATCCAATGGAAATACATAATACTGAATGGCAGATACTGAATGACTTTTGCATTCATTTGCAATTATGCAGATGCTTTCTTGCCGAAGCGAAATACGACAGGATTATTCGTTTTTATCAGGCCAAAGAGGATATGTGTGTGTCAGTCTCAGGTGGAGAGAGTCTGGCTAATTCTTGTCCCAGTTTTACAACGACAAAGAGGATTTAAAGGACTGTTTCACAATGTATGGAATTTTACTTGTTTAATTTATTTTCAGCAATTTCTCTGCAATCCACTTTTCCCTTGTGACTTATCATCAGCCACCTGTTGAAAGGTTCCATGCCTTGTTGTGTGCACTTGACACATCAATATGTCTGGTTGGGAGAGTTTAACAGTTTTGTTTAATTTATTTTGGACGAACCTCTCTCTCAGATCGATGGCTTAGGGTAAAGTTTGTGTGTCACAGAGGAGGGAAACGAATATGATCAGATGAGCAATAATGGCTGTTGGGTCTAACAGCCTTACTAAACAATCACTGCCATTTTAGTAGCACAGGCTAAAACAAGTTGATCCAATGGCTCAGTGAATGAATAAGTGCATGTGTTTGCGTGTGTAGGTGTATGTGTGGGGGATGAGTGTTAGGTTAGTGTCAGTCAGCAAAAGACATGAAAGTCTGTATGCACAAGGACGTTCTCTGTAGGAGATGGCCTGAACTTGAAGAAAGGAGCAATAGTTCATAGTCCCCCCCCCCCCCCCCGACACTCCCCACTCCCACAGTCCTGAAGTTGTCTTTTCCTGAGATGCATTGGTTCAAAACTATGTAAATATTAGATGTACAGAATAGTTGTCTTGAGGAGGCTGCTATCGTTTTGGTACTGTGGCAACAACTTTTGTTTCTGTGTCTAGCATACTTGTGTGTGCACATAGAGACTAACGTCGTAACGGTGTCTTAATCTTACATTGTATGCATTGTGCAGTATGCATGGTGCACCACATTCACAACTAGCTCTGTGAAAGATTTCAATAAAAGTAAGTTTTACTATAATTTGTGCTTTCATTATTATTATTATATTGTTGTATGTCATGCACTAGTTTCAGCCCCTGAACCGCACCAGTCTGTTTCCAGACCATCTGATTCGTCCTGAGCACAAAAAGCACTTGAGAAATTCACTAGCTTCAACTTAATTCAATTTAAATTAAATTTCATGAATTTACTGGACTTTTGTGGATAAATGATTCCCTGGATTCAGTAAATTTTGTCAGGGAAGTGTAATTAGATCTTTGAAAGATATCCAGTTGTGTTTGAGGCTGTGTAAATCTATTTTATGTTGGATGCGTAACATTTTTTTATGTTAATTTGTTAATATGGGAATTTGTACAGTAACAAAAAAAATTATTTTGAAATGAAAAGTTAAAGTTAAACTTTAAGGTTAAACGCTCCACAGATTTGGGCAAAGGGCATGTTGTTGTTGTTTTTTATTATAGTTTTTTTTATTATTATTATGATTTACTAAACTGTATTTAATTTAATTATTGAGTTATTTAATAATTCCATGAATTAGGTGTACATTTCAAACCTTATTCATCATAATCTAAAGTCAAGTTGTCTAAACTCATTTAATATTAATTCATAGTCTGTTGCTATAATGTATGGAGCCCCTAAAGGGACGTGGTGGTGGAATTTTTTTTAGGATGGGAGAATTATTTTTTTCCAAATCTTTTGCGTTCCCTCACGTTCCCACGAGAAACTTTGCGTTCCCTCGCAAAACTTTTGCGTTCCCTTGCAAATATATTTGCGTTCCCACGCAAAACCAGGTCGGACAGACACTTCCTGTTTAATGTCCCGCTGGTAGTGTTTCAGAGCTCAGAGATGTGTGGACTAAATTTAGTGTGTCACAGTGAGTTATTGAATATTTATCTTAATATAAAATGTGCAAAAGCAGTGCAGTAGGCCTATGACCAGTGGGTCACCATTGATGTGTTAACTGATTTTAGTGGCACTACAGTTTGTAACATTGACTATGAGTTGATGCTGTAGTCGTTTATTGGGTTATATTGCACTTTGCAGACGGTCCCTTCGGACTTGTCTCTCAACCGACTGCTCATAGAGATCCATTTAACCTATATTATAAAGCTCGTTTTGAAGAGAATTGGGTTGTAGCTCGTTGTCTATAGGTTACTGTGATTGTAAATATGTTTCGTTTTTCTTTTAACAGCGTTTAACTCAAGAATATTGATCCGGGAAGCTCGATAGCCTATTACCAACTTCACTGAACTCTTTATGACTGACCGCATTTCTTTATATTTGAGTCCAAGTTCAAACGCTATGAAACGCTCCATTAACGTACGGAGCTCTGAAACACTGCCAGCGGGACATTAAACAGGAAGTGTCTGTCCGAGCTCACAACAGGTTTTGCTTGGGAACGCAAAAGTTTTGCGAGGGATCGCAAAAGATTTGGGGGGAAAAAATTCTCCCATCCTAAAAATATGTTTCCACCACCACGTCTCCTCAGGGGCTCCACAATAATGACATTCCTTCAACTAAAAATACAGGCCTGTATAGAATTTGTATAATTATATAATGTAATTCAAATGTATTTCTTTGACTAGAATTCTGTTTAATATTCATAGTTATTCATTGTTTATTTATATTGTTAATCAGTTTTTCAAACTAAACTAAATGCCATATTTATCAAAATGCATGAGCATAATATTTAACGTTAATGACATCAATCTGATATAATTTTAACATCATAATTATGTAGTGTACATGCCAAAGTCATCTCTAAATATGTTACAATTTAGCAGCAAGTGCATATTACTAATGTACGTAGGCCTACTGTATATTTATGTTTACTACTTCAGTTTCCCATGTTCTTTTAGCGAGACCACAAATATCAAAGGTTAAAACATGACTCCTTTTTTACATGTAGAGTAAACCATATTGCTCTGATCAGTTTCTTTTTTTCTGTTCAGTATAATCATCAATCAGTGTCTCTGATGCCATCATCTGTGTCAGAATCGTGATGGTATAGTTAAATTGAGTGAGTGCCTGAGTACAGACGTTTGCATTTTATAACGCATTTCAAATATTTACAGACCTCCTCACTTACATGGCACATGAAGCTTGCCTGAGGCAACTATTTCGCATTTTATTGAGCAATATGCTGATGTTTGACACTTTGACATATTCCATGCCAAGATGTTCTCTTATGGTCTAGTATGATCTTGTCCATTTCTTTTGTGCAAAATGGTTGGTGATATCTCCATTTTTGGGAGTGGATTCTGGAATCCTCTACTGCTTCAATGTATATCTAATGAGTGATTATAATCAAGGTATTAATCAATATTTTTCCTTCTAAATATCAAACGAGTTGAATGACTTCTCTAAGTTTATGAGATTTTACTTTTTAATAGAAGTTTCCAGTGTGATTGCTGAAATGTTCTTTTCATGTATTCATTAATGTCTGTATTAAAATATCTGAGAGATGACTGAAGGGTCTGGCCCATGCCAGGAATGCAGTAACAGTGCTTGCTCATTTAGCACTTCCAGAAATGAAATATGGACTCGTTTTGTGTTTGAGAAAGGTCTTCAATGTGTTAAAACATATATCTGTTCTTCTAACTCACCATGAAGACTAGGTCACAAGGGTCATTGGAACCAAAAGTTTAAGTGACTATTTCTTAGTTAAAGTCTTTACTTTACTGTTAGATTAAAGTGTCCTCTCATTGAGAGAAAGAACATGTAAACCAAGAATACTAACACAAACACAGACACACAGCTTCTTCAAGGTTGGATTTGGTCGGGCTCTAATGATAAACAGGAGACTCTTCCCAAAACATCCAAATAAAATGTTCTTTCTCTCAATGAGAAGACTTTATTGAAGCAGCAGAGGATTCCAGAATCCACTCCCTTCAAAGATCACAGACAACTCCTAGATTGCCTAACGTTACAAAAATGTAATATAAATATTTTCTAGATGATCTATCTAAGCTAGGGCTAATCTCAAAACTAATCACTATGAAACCGTGCGCAATTTGGCAAAGGCTGCGATTATTTTATGCGCAGCTTGTTAGTGCGGCTGATCGGTAGTAAATCTTAACGCCGGAGGGCATCTCACGCAGACGCGCCAAATATACAGGCGCAATAAATATCCCTATTGCTGTAACTGAATAAACAAAAGATTGAAACGCTTTGATTAAACATGATTAATAAACACACAACTGCCTTATTCTGTGTATGAAGCCACATCATCTCACAGAATGATGCTCAACTGTCATTATGAAGTGAGTTTGGAGTAAAAGCATGTTATTAAATGTTGTCTTTTGTAGGACAAGAGGTTCATAAATGCTTCATGCGTGTTGCTTTTTTTAAAATGCAAGTGACTCAAACTTTCAGATGGAGCAGCGTTTACAGAGCCGTACATCAATGACAAGCTGCGCATAAAAACATTATCGCAGCCTTTGCAATTTTTGCGATTAATCGTGCAGCCCTAAACAGAAACGGTTGCCCCAAAGTGGCCAGGTGTCATTGAGTGATATTGCAAATTTCTTTAGTTTACCACACAGAGTGAATGTGTTATCACAAGACCTGGACGACACAATCTCCATATCGAGATGTTTCCTCTGAATGTTGTTGATTGTAAGAACTGAGGTGAATAATTTGCTTTCATGTAATCCTAAAAACAATCCAGTGGAGAATAACTACAAAAGCCCCCCACCCACATAAATGTTCTCATATTTAATTTGTACACTTCTCAAAGGTCAGGGGTAGATAGCTTGGGGAGTATCCCTGCAATCGCCTACACCTTCTGGGTATCCATAAGGGGTCACGGCACTCATACTAACAAATATCACAGAATCTGAATCACTTTTTTAAAAGTCATACTAAGTACTTTCATTCATTTTTCCTTTTACTCAGAGAAGGTTTTTAGATGTAAATAAAAAGCATCCTCTTCATCTCCTCTTGGAGATAAATTAGGAAAAATGTGATTCAATCTTTGTCATCTTTTGTATTGTGAAAAGCGCTATATAAATATATTTGACTTGACTTGAATCTTTCTTTTTTTTTTTTTTTTTTACTTTTGCCATTAATTAAAAAAAATAGAACACATTATATTTGAAGTGATTGTAACCTGGTTAAGACTCTTGAGAGCTCGGCAGTGGGTGAGACTAACATGCAAACAGTACGGCTCATTGACTAGTAGTGCTCACATTTCATCATCAGCGTTTTGATTTCAGCAAATCACTTTAGTGCAACAGAGCTGGTAGCAACGTACAATCTACCTATGAGAGGACATGAGCAAAAAGAGATGTCGTCTTTGACTATTGCAATGTAATGCTGTGAATTACAAATTGATTTTACACGTAACTTTTAGCGTGTTCTTAATCTCAGACCTCATTATTGTTAGTCATTTCTCACAGAAACCAGGTTTAATGGAGAAATTATAGCCTTTGAAACCATAAAAGGGGTGCTATGTACACATTACTCCACCCCTACAGTTGTCACCTGCTACCTTGAGAGACTGAAGTGTCATACAGGAATATGATGATAGTATTGATTGTATTTGCGATATTGTTAACGCTAAGCAGATTCGTTGTGGGAGTGATTCAAAACACAACTTATTTTCACTTATCTCCCGTCCCAGTTACCACTGCATTTTTATATTTAGCTAATGGAGAGCACTTGAAGTGGAAACTAGCAGTTGTAGTGAGAGTCTTTCCTGTGTCTCTCTTTTCTTCCTAGAAATACATTTGCCATGACACAGAGAGATATGTTGAGGTTCTTGTCAAGATCATCCCTCAGTCCCTATTTATGAGAACATTTAGAATACCTGACTTCAGTCAGTTGGTAGAAATGTGGTCTGTATAATGCAAAGCCAACACATCCTGCCTTCAATTTTTGAGCTTTATCATTCCCAGTAAAAAAATAAAGATCATCCTCCTCAGATTGTTCCTTAAAAACAAAGTATGTTATATATCTGTTATATACAGTATAAAGTCTGTTACTACGTCAGTAATCCGTATTGACAAAACAGAAATGTGAATCATTATTTCACATAAAAAATCCAGAGACATTTAAATAAATCGAATTAAATTATGCTGTAAATCAACAGCACTGAGCCAATAGAGTGCTGACGAGTGGAATTTGATGTCATTGTGGCATAGAGCCATGTAGGCCTTCGAAATGGAAGACGTTTGCGGGCATTTTCTTTTACTAACTTTGATATCATCTGGGAAACTGCCCTCTTTTGGAAATTTAACTTGTGAGTGTTGTAAATTGAGTAACCGATAAAATGAGTCATATAAATATATATATATATAACCGGAAAACATAATCTGTGTCTGAATCAACAGTGAGATGCTCACAAACAGGTTGCATGTCCCTAAAGTACCTAGCAAAACTTAAACATGCACAGTGCATAAAGACTTTTGCTGATGCTTCTGCTAACACCCACACCCAATGGGAGCACATGTATATTCTTGTGGTGACCTTGTTTGCGTGATTGATACAGATATATCTTATGACTTCCAGTCAACATTGAGGGAAAATACCAAATGGGTGGTCTTGTGGTCTATTTGTGCTCTTAAAGGGATAGCTCACCCAAAAATTCAAAACTTCATGTCATTCCAATCCAAACCTGTATGTCACACTTTATTCTGCACAATAAAAATGGAGGAGACCTGGTCAGTGGTATTTGTGGTGTTTTTTTTGGGGGGGGGGGGGGGTGGTCCTCTGAATCCATAATGGGGAATAGTTGAAACTGGAGTCGTTATTCAGTAAACAATATCCTCCAGCTGTGACCGGATCATTCAAAAAGTTTAATTTGAGAAACGTGAATTCAAATGGATTAGTTTTGTGAATGGATGAAACATTTCACTAAAAGATCTGATTTAAAAAAAAATTGGAGTTTGTTCACACACCAGATGTTGCTGCATCTCTGAATGTGCTGAGATAGGACCAATATTTCAAAGACTTTCAGGTCTCACACAATCCTCAATATGGGTACCCGCGGGTCTTAAAAGCCTTGAAAAAGTCTTGAATTTGATCATCTCAAATTAAGGCCTTAAAAGCCTTGAATTTAGTATACAATGTCTTGGATTTCGTTACAAAGGTCTTATATATTTTTTTTATTTTTGCCTTTGCTAGGATTAATTTCATACCGTAACAAAATTAACTGTAGTGTTACTAATGTAGGCTAATTCAAATTGTATGCAGCGTTGAGTGCACCTCGCGCTCCACATCATAGCAGAAAAAGCGATCGCGTGCGCAACCGTTATATGGTTACTAGGTAAGTGAAGTACAGAACAAGATAGTACCTAGCCTAGTTTAATCCGCTGTGGCCACAAATGACAGAATTTAAACCCAAATAAGAGCTTTTCTATTAAAGAACATATTTTCTACCCGGCCTTTTCAATAGTATCTGGCCACCATGCGCGCGCGCGCTCTCTCTACACTGCTGAAGAAGATCTGAAAACACAGACAAGCTGGAGTTCAGCGATCTTTAAGATTGTCTAACTTTCTTAAATTAAAGTGTCATTCAGTCGGTCTGTGTTCTGTCACGAGCCGCTTGCGCTGTTTGTGCGACTAAATCTGCGATCAAAATGCAGGCTGATATCCACCAGTGTTCATACGAGCAAGAATACAATGTTTCCCGAATATCCACACGATTTCAAATGTGACATTGATTTTATACAACAGTAAAAAAGAAAAGAAAAAAGGGTAACATTAAGTGATGTACTACATTTAAAACAGCATTGTCAGGCTTGCTCTATTTTGCAACGAAAGATGTGGCTTTGAACGAATCGTGAGATTCAATAAATGAATGACTCAAAGACTCACTCATAAAGATAGTGAGTTACCGCCACCTACTGGCGATTTTAATGTTTTTTTTAACATTGCAAATTTAATGAACATGGTTTTATTTAAAGCATTCTTTCTTTCTTTTTTAAGGTATTACAAAGGTAAAAAGATGAAATAGAAAAATTGATTAAAGGGGGCAAATCTTGTCCCTAAATGGAAAAGGTGTGAGTGCAGTCTAAGTGTAAGAGAGGGGGCACCAGGGGGTAAAGCACTCTAAAACACTGGAGAACCACTGAACTTAGGAAAAGGGATCATTATAGACCTGCACAAGTGCTACTGCTAAAGAGTGCAATGTCAATAATTTCTCATAAGCTTAATTGAATTGGCCTAGAGAGAATAATTATTATGACATTTTCTGTCTAAAGACTACATATAAAATAACTACCAAAAGTAAAGTAACTGCAGTTTGACTAAAAGTGGACAAAAAATGCAAAGACTTTTCGTCAACTACAACTATAAAAAACAGGATGACTCAAATGTGATTAAGACCAATAAGCATTTTCGTCTGAAGACTAGACTAAATAAAAAAATGGCTGCCAAAATGAACACTGGCCTACACACACGTGCGCGCTACAATGCTGTTGCGTATGTATTAAATATGACTGATAATTTAAGTAAAATGTTTTATTTAATTCAAGTAGCCTCCTTGTACATAATTATTTTCTAGGGTTTAAAATGTATACAGATTTGACATTTTCCCCTCATACTTCTGTCGGAATGGGTACGAAGTTGGCCTTGAATTTCATTTGAAATGGTATTAAAAAGGTCTTAAAAAGCCTTGAATTTAAGTTGGAGGATCCTGGGGGTACCCTGAATAAACTTTAGGCTTCATATATTGCATATTTACAGTGATTGTTGTATCCTTTTGAGACTCAATATTGTCATTGAATGGAATAGATATTCTTCCAAATGTCTCATTTTGAGTTCCATACAGGTTTGTACAAGTGATTTCCTTCCTCCGGGAGTTTTACCTGCCTTCTTACCAACCAGCTCTCCTTGTTTTCGTAGCTTTATTTTTGTTTTGTTTTTTGACGACCCTCCAGACTAGTAATCTTATGCAAGACAAGTACATTAATGGATGAAATTAGAAATAGTGCTATTAAAATGAAAAAGTTGTTGGCCTAGATTACAACAATACATTTTGTACATTCTTTACAAAGTGAAAGCTACGTGTTTACTGTCACCATGATCACATCCACCCTCATCTCACCCACAGGTGATGTGGAGTTAATAGCGCTCTGAATGCGTGGGAGATTGGTATCTCATTACAGTCGTCAACTTCATCCGGGACTACAAGAGGCATTTCTTGTGTGAAACTGCAGTTATTTCAGCATCGTAAGGAGCAGGCATGGGTACAGCGCGCGCAGCTAGAGCGCATATTATATGGACATCGATAGCTTTGGTCCTCATTTTAATCGCATCGTGCTTGGCATATGTCTTCATTTCAAAGGTAAATATAGCCTAACTGGATCTACTGCCTTAGAATTTCATATTTTTGGGCAATAAATAGACGCGTTGTTCAAGATTCTGTTTGACATTTTGAAGAATAACTCGACGAATACTTGTACTGAATTTACCATTCCAGCAAGCATGTTTTAAAAATATGTAGGCCTATTTATAAATGTAAAATAAGAGAGAAAAATGTTATCCGATCTTCAGTTAACTTACATAATGCCTCGTTGGCTGAGAAACACTTCCTTGTTTTCTCCAGAATTTGGTGCGGACAGTAGCCTACTTCATTTAGGCTACTCGAGTGGGAGAGGGCGTGTTTGTAAATAACTGCGTCTGTGCAATCTAGGCTACTCTTGAAATATGCAAGACATAGTGAGTGACATGTCTTACTATAACTTCAACAGGTGTCTGGATACCAAAGAATTAGCATCGTGAATGGTAAGTTTATCCTAATAGCCTATACTTTTAATTACGTTTTTTTTTTTCTTCCTCCATTGAGGATGGCATTGTCAATGATCATTTGGTAGCTACCCCTAATCTTAAGTTAAACACTTAAGATTTTATGAAATAATTTGTAATAGGCTATGTAAACCTGGGGCCGGTTGCATAAACTGCTAAGACTAATCTTTCAAGTCATCTTTTTTTTTAAGACTATAAGTTGGCTACATTTATATAGGCTACGTAAATTCGTCTCATTTGATAGGCTATCAAAAGTTAAGACTGGTTGCCCTTTGGCTAACAGTTAGTTGGTCATTATATTTCTTCATCTAAATGTTGTCGCTACTAACGCGTTTGAAGCAAACATCCTATTGAAAGTTTTAAGTCAAACAGTTCTCCTTTGTTTTGACTGAGTTAAAAACCAATATCCAGTGAGTGACACTGATTTGTCACTAGCAATAATTTAAATATATAGCCTATAACCGTTGCCCGGTTGGGTTTTGTGGTTTTTATGTAGTCTATTTCTTATTTTATGTAACCAACATCTCATAAAGATTAAAATCTCTTTTAAACTGCGCAAATCCTCGAACATAAACGGTTAATAGATCTAGATCTTGTGAGAGGCTGTAGCCTAGGCTAGCCTACTCTACATTTGGTTGTGCGAAGCGGCAAAGCACCTCCGAAGGAAGGAAACATAGAAGCTAGGGAGTAATCTACAGTTCTGTGCACAAAAATACGGGGTAAATCGCATCAAATAATGGTTCAGGGACAGCGCAGTTTTTACAATAACAGTCGCGGGATAAGTGGCAAACATAATCGTTAATGTGTGTCTGTGCGCGCAAAGAGCACTGAAACTTCTTCGTAAAAACGTCCCTTAATTAGGCCTAGTATGATTTATAAGCCGTTTTCCAAAAAAAGAAAGAAAATCGCCACAAGGACAAGGATCATATTGCAATTTTTGTAGGGACAAAGAAAAAATGTCCTCACAAAGATGGCAATTTCGGAAATCCTTGTCCTTGTGGGGATTTTCTTTCTTTCTTTTCCCCTTTTTTTTTTTTGGAAAACATAAATCTTATAAATCATACTAAGTGACGTTTTTTGAAAATGCAGAAAGTTATCTGTGATATAGGGTTAGTGTGTAGGTGGATAGAATACACAGTTTGTACAGTATAAAAATCATTATGACTATGGAAAGTCCACATTAAACATGAAAACACAACATTTCTTGGTCTGTTGAAGGCTTGGTCTTGTTGAAATGAGAGGTCTGTTTGATCAAGTTGAAACCCTTGTCATCACAGTCTCATCTACTGACGCTGAAATAAGTTTCATTGCTCTTAGGACACTGGAAACATGGCTCAGAATAATGGCACAAGTTGCTGTGTGTCATGTCCAACAGGACAAACTGGACAGTATTGATGTGAAACAAATAAATACGCCAGCAGTTCATTTGTTAACGGGATAGTTTACTTTAAAAATACAACTTCTATCATCATTAAGTTGTTTCAAACCAGTTTCTGTCTTCTGCTGAACACAAAGGAAGTTATTTTGAAGAAGTTGATGGGCCCCATTGACTTCCATAGTATTTTTTTTCTTACTATGGAAGTGGGGTCCATCAACTGTCTGGTTACCAACATTATTCAAAATATCTTCCTTTGTGTTCAGTAGAAGACAGAAATTCATAAGCGTTTGATGCAACTTGTATGAGAGTAAATTATGTGTTCAATAAGAAAGAAATTCATAAGGGTTTGAAACAACTTGTGGGGGAGTAAATGATGACAAAATTTTCATTTTTGGGTGAACTATCCCCTTTAACCATCCCTTTAATGACAGATGCAGACATGTGTTTGGCTTCTTCAAAAAATTCAAGGAACAAGAACGTATTGCACTATGAACGGGGTAAAGTTAAGTCTCTGTTAAACTGCCATTACAGAATTCATTAACGTATTGTTAAGGTCAATAAAGACTAAAAACCTTAATATTATCCTATTAATTTCCTGATTCCTCAGTTTCTGGGGATCTCCCCACCAATCTGAAAACCAAACCTACACCCCTGTAATACCAATAACCAGCACAGAGCACCTAAACAATCTGTTTAGGCTACATGAAAACTGATAATTTTCTTCGCAATTTAAACACAATTGATTATGATTTACTGCGTTTTGTTGTCAATAAAATAAATTAAACGAAAAAATCTCAAGCTGTAGCATATTATAAAAAAATAAAAAATAAATAGCATATATAAAAGTTCGGAAAGCTCTTACTGTTTGAAGAATCTCCATTCCAATTTATTATAGTTGAACGATGTATGATAGTGTACAATGTGTAACAGACAGCTGTGCTCTGTGTGTGTGTGCGTGTGCGTGTGGTAGTGCTGTTTGGTTGGGGATCCGAGCTGTCTCGCTGTGTGTTGGTGGAAATGCATTTTGTGGTCTGCTTCTGCGCATTTTCATTTTCAGCTGTCAATTGAACGTTTAGTCATTTATGCAACAATTATTGCTGTTGTTTTTAGTCAGGATTTGTTCAGTTGTGGTAATCTTACAGATGTTTTTCTTTCATTTGTTTTTCTTTCTGACAGTCTCTGCAATTGAAAGTATGTTCAGACATCAAGTCTCGCGAGAAAAGTGGCTTCTAAAAGGTGATTAGTAATATTTGTTCAAAAATATATATATGTATGTAAAAACATGTCTTTATGTAGAAAGGAAATGATTTCACATAGGCCTAAACATCACATTTGTTGAAACATTAGTTAGGCTATATTAAAATTACACACTGTAGCTAAAATTACATAAACCCTTCTGATTATATAATGAGAATTTTTGCTACATGTTTATCTTTATCTTTATCCCCCCTTCAAGCTTGCAATCACACTGATAACCGTTTGGTTTGGGACGATGAGTGGGAGGACCACAGGAATCAGGGTGAGAGCATTCTGGACCATAACAAAACATGGATGGTCATACAAGAGAAAGGTGTTTACCTGGTCTACATACAGGCGAACTTCCTTCTAAAGCCACAGAAGAATAGCGACTCTACTGTAGAACTCAAACTTCTAGTGGATCTCAATTATGGTGAGAAACCGGAGATATTTTCAGCTGCACATGACACTCAGGTGGTGAATGTCAGCACGTCTCCAGATGCAAAGATCAACACTTTCCTTCTGATGTACATGCAATCAACAAACCAGTTATCAGTGAGAGTATTTCCAAGTGATTTGGTGAACTATGATCCACGACCCTTCTCCACCTTTATCACTATCATAAAATGGGCAGATGACTGGTAGACTGTGGAGTATGGGCAATAAATATTGCATAAATGATTGGTTATTTCCACAGACCATGTCCAATTTTTACAATGGCAGCTGTTCTTATATTCTTGTTAACTTTAATTGTGACATTTCAGTATGACGCAGTCTCAAGATCAGCTGCTAGAACACCTGAGATTTTCCAGCTGTCGTACTAGGAAATGCTAGTTGACATTAACAAGGATTGCGTGGGGGGTTATGATACTTTCTTGGTGTTTTTTCTTCTTCCTTTCGAAATATGAAGATCACATCTCATGATCTTCTCAGAAGCATGACACATTTTCCTCTCAACCGATATACAAGTTAAGTTTGTTTTGTTTCAGTTTTTTTTATGAGTCAAGATGAAAAAGGGCATGATATGCTGAGCACTGACTTTGAAGATTCTCATATATTACATAGGCTGCATATAATATGCCGTAGCTGCCTGCAACAAACATTGCTTTACCAAACAGAAGTAAGCTAATTCTGAGCAAGTGGGTATTTTTCATTGAAAGTCTATAAATATAATAATGTATTTAATTCATCGACATCTGAATGTAAAAACCTCAACAGCAACATATGTTTGATATAAATGCTCAGCGTGTCATACAAAAGCTATAAAGCAACACTTTATTCTGTAAATATGGGCTTTGTTTTTTTAAGACAAGCAATTACATTTTAAATTTTAATAACAAACTCTTAGTATTTAATGAGCAAAAACAGCACTTATTTGTTCATGAATGTCATGGAAAGTTTTCTGATGGGGGTGGTGGATGGCTAGGGGTGGTAGTGGGGATATTTTTTAACATAAATTACCACTAGATAGCCTACATTAATCCAGTCCAGCAAGCCATATAAAACTAAAAAACATGAGCTGTTTTCATGAGACAGTAATGTTTTTTTTTCTCTCAGCAAGTGACGCAAACCAAGTATTGTTTCAGTCAGGGAAATACCATTTATGATGACGCTTACTTTTTTGTCTTCACGTGACCCAAGCCAGCTATTCTTTGTACTCCTGAGTTTTGTTTTCTTTAGATAAGCCCTTGTACTCCTGTTGATACTAACAAG
The DNA here is from genome assembly GCA_031834385.1 of Semotilus atromaculatus. NCBI lineage: Eukaryota > Metazoa > Chordata > Actinopteri > Cypriniformes > Leuciscidae > Semotilus > Semotilus atromaculatus. Next base: position 13,786,891 of record JAULUF010000035.1, on the reverse strand, counting down.
GTAATTGTTCAAGCTGAGTGATTTCAATTGACTACGTGTTTTTTTTTTTACTGTTCTCAATTATGTAAACAATATTATATTTATATGCAATTTGTAATATTTTTATTTAAACTATTAATTATAAATAAAGCCATATGCAGTAGCTCCCTTTGCATGCCTCTGTTATTTTGTATGCCATTTACTGTACATTTAGCACTTAAACACCAAACATGTACTCAAGAAAGAAGTTGTTTGTGTTAGATGTTTAATGAATAGCTATGTGAATGTCACAAATAGACAATGTAATATCCCAAACAAAATTCTGTGTCATCTGAGCTTTATTTTTCTTGTTTTGAAAATTATAGATAGCAGCAGCTTAAATTCACTAAAGACGAAAATTTCTGTTTCGTAAGAATGCTATTAAAACTTAACAAAAACATTTCAGTGCAACTAAGAATAAGATACAAAATAAGAACAGTCTGTGCCTGAGTTATTCATTTAGTGCTTAGGTAACTTAGCAAATAAAATCTTAGGTTACACTTTATTTCGATAGTCCACTTTAGACATTCTACTAACTATAAGTAACTTTTCAACTGCATGTCAACTAACTGTCATTAGAGTATTAGTAGACTGTCAGCTTAATATCTGCTGACACTTTATTTTGTTGGTCCCCCAACAGATTCAACTGACTATAAGTAACTTGGCGACTACAAGTCAACTTATTCTCCTAACCCGAACCCTAACACCTAACCATAACCTACCCGTCTACTGACAGTCTACTATAATACACTAATACTCTAATGAGAGTTAGTTGAAAAGTTACTTATAATTAGTAGAACGTCTAAAGTGACTATCGAAATAAAGTGTAACCAAATCTTATAACAAATCAAAGAAAAGCTTAAATACAAGCTTTTAGACTACTTATTCGGAAAGGACTAAATCCGTTGAGGTCAGTCAAACTGGTAGTGTTGTGCTCCCTTACTCAACAGAAAGAGAACATTTTAACCATTAACTAGGCTAACATTACCAGAAAATTTCAAGGGATTTCTGTGACAATGAAATAAGAATTTACACAATGTTAACTAATGGTTGTATTTAGTTTTGTTTATTTGTTTGTTTACAGCCATGCACTAACATGATAGGATCCAAAAACCTTTAGTTGAGTAATATACAACGCCAAATTTGTGTCCTGAACAAGAGGACGAAAATTTAATTTTTCTTCTTTCTTTCTTGAGAAAGGAGGTCTTTAACAGGTCCTGAATTAAAGCAGAGAGGGACTGATTTCGTTGATGTAGGTCTAGGTGTAACGGTACGTACATGCCCCCTTGTGGCAAACACTTTAAAACGGACGAAAAAGATCTGAGTCAAGTCTGAAGTTAAGGGTTTCAGTTGAGTCATGTTGTGGCTTCAACGTGTTGTTGATGAAGAAATTATGAATGAATAAATCACGTTTTGTAACTGCTCTGACTAAAAATAAATAAACGTAGGCTATACATTTTATTTGGTAACACACACAAATAGGCCTAAGCCTACTCCAAAACTCCCGTAACCCTTCACACGGATGAATGAATGGATATTAATAGGCTACCTTTTGGAAAATGCATGTATCCCTTGCTTTTACCATACGAAATGAAGGGTTCAGAAATAAATTATGAACTAAATTACTGTAAATTCACTTTTATATATATATTTTTTGAAGATTAGGCTACTTCCGCTGTGTTTGGAAGAGATTTAAATTCTGGAGAAGGCAGATGCTAAAATTGGAAGTATAACGTGAAACAGTTCTGTTATCTAGGCTACATCTGGGTCATCTTCAAAGATGTTGTTTGTGTGTTACGCATGCCATGGTTAATCATGAGACATTCGAGACATAAAAATATAAACTTCAGGGCTAACTGTCATGATCCCGGTATCCTCCTCTTACACTCTACCACCCTCTCCTGGTCACACTCTTTATTACATCCTTTTACACACACACATTCCCATTCATTATCTCTGCCGCTCTCAGCTGTCTCTCATCACCTCATTACTCTCCCTCCTCTCCTCCCCAGCTGGTTCCCACTTTCTCTGATTAGACTCTCTATTTCTAGTCTTCCCTGTCCTTTGTTCTTTGTCAGATTATTGCCATATGTTACATACCTGTGTGCCTGCTGAAACCAAGCCGTGTCGTGTCGTGTCGTGTCGTGTCGTGTCGTGTCGTGTCGTGTCGTGTCGTGTCGTGTCGTGTCGTGTCGTGTCCTGTCTGGTGCGTGTCTCTATCTGTCTACCTTATTACCTCGACTCTGCTTTGTTACTTCTTCAGCTAACGTGAGTGGTCAAGGATTGGCGTTCCCGTGCTCTCTACGGACCCAGCCTGTCTCATCCTCCGGGGATTTCCCGTTGCCGGCCCTGACCGTACATTTCTGTTCTATTACTGAATGACTTTCCGTTTTCCTTTGGATGAGACTATCTTCAGTTGGATTTATTCGCCTTGTGTGCCACCTGTGTTATTTTGCCTGAACTATTAAACTTTGTCAAACTGCCCTTTGCTTTTGGGTCCTCTCTCCTACACGTGACACTAACAGCCTTTTTATTTTTATTTTTTATTTTTTATTTATTCAGTATTAACAATATAATACAACAACATCTGTTTATGCCAGGGTTGATACACAAAATACACTACTAAAACAGGCATACAAGACAAACAATAACCATTAAATTAAATTAAAAATAAAACAAGACCAAATAAAAGGATGCAAATTAAACATATTTAGAGAGTACAAGATCGGTCTTACTTAATAGCCTTTCTATTTTTAAGACCTCTTACAGTGGTGTGATATTGTTTTAGGGCTAACAGCCTTAACTGTTTGTTGACTTAAGTTATGACGTTTTTGTCAGGCTTCCGCCCCCCGGAAGAAAGTGAAAGTGAAAGTGGCTTTGGGTGCTCGAGCCCCTGCCCTAGCCTATTTCAAAATGAACAAAAAGTGCCTTTATCAAACAAATATCAATGATAATATTGTGGTCAATAAAACGAAATGCATTTGATTATAATTAACATGACAATGTGCACAAAACTAAATTAGCCTAAATTCACGTTTATTTTTACAGTCTGAGTTGTCGTTATAACGCGTTACTATGGGTTTCGTCACTTGCGAAGTGGAGTTCATTTTCCGTTAAATAAAGCGTTTTAAAATTACGGATGGATAATGGATATTAATTGACTACAAAGCACAAAACCATCAGCACCAAAAGTAGCATCAATGGTAGTGCACCCTATCCAAAGTCACTTGTATTTATATTGATTCACCGTTTACCATTTGATGAAACTATCATTTGTTAAATGAAGCCCAGGCCTTCAGGACAATTAGGCTATGTGAAGTGTAGGCTGACAACAACACGCGAAATTGTGACTATTATTTTAAGATTTGTGACAATTTTGCAGCAATAGTATAGTACAGTACTACTGGTCAAAACACACAATAGCCTATAGCTATATATATATATATATATATATATATATATATATATATATATATATATATATATATAGCCTATAGCCTACACACACATATATATATATATATATATATATATATATATATATATATATATATATATATATATATTTTTTTTTTTTTTTTTTTAAGTCCCTTATGTGGGACTTCTATGACCCTTTTTTATATAAGATCCCCTGCCCCTGAGGAACTCTCTGCACGTCCCTGCTACACCTGTTGGATCAACTGACATGATTACAAGCACATTCTCTCACCTTTTTGAATGAGAATTTGTCATAAATCTTCGCATAGTTTTTCTCCCATCAAACTAGTGACCACGACTTCTGTGACTTCTGTTTCATAAGAAATATAGCCTATCAGGGATAGAAATTACAAAAACAACGGAAAATCCTCTCTAACTGTTAAGAAACCTTTGAGGAAAACCACTTTCCTCTGGGAGTCTGGCTAGTTGCGTTGACTAACTTGAGCTGCATCCAGATGTCCAAGTTAACAAGTCCAGGCATGCAGACACGCGATGAGTAACTGTTTTCCTGACGGGAGGAAAGAGAAGGGCGGTCTGTGCTGAACGTACGTGATCTTAAGAGCGTGCCGTGACTATATAAGAGGGCCACTGACAGCCTTACAAAGTAACGTGGTTGCATTATCCTTGGACATGGCTCGAGTCGATATGTTTGAGTTTGGTGTGGACCAGGGACAGATGATGCAGGTTTTGATGGGGCATTGTCAAACCATGAAGCGTCAGGAGACACGACTGCGCTTGGCCACTGCGGTGCTCCTCGCAATGTTCCTCGCGACTTTGCTGTGGCTACAGTTTCACCAACAAATTACTAAGGTAATATACAAGACCAAATTACACGATTTTGATTATTAACGTATGAAATCATTATTTAGTTGGTAACGGCCACTATCATTCAGATGTAGCCTGTAGACGTTGAAAACTGTATCTGTATAACTCATATAGATGTTCTCCTGTTTTCCTCAGGGTGCATTTTCAGGTGCCCATTCAGAGGCTTTGAAAACTGAAGGACCACCAATAAGACACTCTGTACATCTTGAAAGTACGTTTAATTATTTGGCAAATTATTTGATTTTACCATTGAGTAATGTCACTTGTTGTGTTGAAGAAGCCAATATACAGGATTGCATATACATAGGCTATATGCCTATGCAAATGCAATCCTGTATATTGGCTTCTTCAACACAATCCACTTATTAAGCTTAAGAAACGATTTAAACAAATACTGTGTAATTAGTATAAACATTATTAGGTCTGTATGTCTTCAGAAATACCATTGGAAAAATGTTTCATGACCTATAGGGTCAAATTTACAGATATGGGTGTGTTGTAAAGTCCTGCCTTGTTTTCTCTCTTAAATAAGCTGTAAACCAGTTTGGTGCTTGTTCAGAAAAACAGCCCATCAAGTGGAATATCATCAATGAAGGCAATGACTCCCAAAATTTCAAGCTGGAAAACCAAACAGTCCTCCACGTCTTTACAAAGGGTCTCTACTTGATCAATCTTAGGATCTCTTACCGTGTAGCCTATAGTCAGTGTAAGCCTCATTCAGATCTGGAGTTTTGGACTTTAGAGGTCAATGTCTCACAGAAGCATAGCAACTATGAAAAAGAGACAGAGGTTATAAGTGGTAAAGAGTCTATGTTATGTCGAGATTATTGGCTGCAGTCAATCACTTTAAATCGAGTTGTCATGCTAGAAGCTGACACTAGTCTCTGGGTAAAACTTAACAAGAAAAGTTGCAAGTTTGTCAACTGGGTTAGAAACAGTCACTTGGAAGTCACTTACCTCTAGCATTGGCTTTTTAAAAAAAAAAAAAGGTTGTACTCTATTGGATTAATGAGCATTTGAGGTTTGTTTTAAGCAGATACTGTATGCTTGATTTTATGACCTGAAATAATGACCTGTTATTTAGGTAGGCTATACGTATAGATATGAGAATGTATAACCACTATAATTAATTTTCTAGTTTGAGAGGTTTGCTCTGATCCATAATGCTGAAATTGTTATTAAATATCATGACTACACATATATGTTCTATCCACAAAAGAAGCAGAATAATTAAGTGCCAGCTAAATTGCACTAAAATGTTAGTAGCTAAACTATGTGCATGTGTTTTATGTTAAAACTTTTTGAATGTGCATTTATGAACCTATTCATGAACAGACTTTTGTCATTTGATTTTAAAAATCATTTTTAAAATTACTATTTTTAAGTTGGAACCTATGCTGTTTATTACATTAACCTCTAGGTGGCAAATTAATATTTTTTTGTGGTTTACTCATAGATATGTGGTTTTGTATTTAAATTCAAATAAATATTTGTTTGTGAATTTATTTCAAAACATCAGTTCATTAGCCTACTTTTTACAATAATTAAAACATACATGTACAATGCAAAAACAATGACTACAAGAAACACTTTTACTTTAGTTTAGTTCAGGGCAGTTCCAGTTGCTCCTGATTCCCTGTGTATGTCTCCATTACTGGAATCAGGATTCTCTCTGTACTGAATGAATAAAGAGTTTGTGTTAAGAGAATCAGTCTTCATGTCTGCTTTTATTCTTTGAAGATGTTTTGAATGACTGTTTAGCATCGAACAAAGAATACTTAATACTAAGTATTCTATTTGACAGGTCAAACCCTGTTTGGGGGAAACAAAATTATCTTGTGAAGACCAAGATACAGGACTAAACCAGGTTGGACTGGGTGCTTTTAATGATAATGAAGTCCTTAGACAAGGAAATATTAATTTTAGGCTCTGGGCCAGATATTCACCTGGGGCAGTGTGTAACCACAGAACTTCTGCACATGAAAAGATTAAGCTGGATGGCAGACAGCAGTTCATCTGACACAGCCCAGAGACAGAGACTATTCTTGAACATTTTGGCATCTGTGTCTACATGCTGTGTCTATGTTTATTGCTATTCACTCATCAATTTAATTCAATTCACATTTATTTTCACAATACATATTGTTCTAAAGCAGGTTTACAGAAAATGCATGTCTACATTACAATTTAGAGTGATCTGTTATTAGAGGTGACTTGTGTCCAAGTTGTGTATTTCAGAAATGTTCATATACAAATCACACAGTTTGCTAATAATGTATTAATTTAAACAATGTATTAATTTAAGGCAAAAACAATGAGCTCAACGAAGTGATGAATACATGTTTGTTAACAAATGATTAGGAAATATAGCATTAGTGCATGTGGATGCAGAGTTTGCTTCATCTGATGTCCCCGAAGGAGTTTAGCTGGTGCTGTCTCTTCATACTGTAGGTGTTGGGGCATCTGAAGTCTTCATAAGAGGTTGGATCCAAACTGGAGCTGACATACTCTTACCTCAGGATGGGCATTCCGAGATAAAACAGAAAAGCAAATGGAAAATAATTAGCATAGCTGCTGTTTATAATATTAAGCAAAGATAATCATGAGCATTTTATCTGATATAACTGGAGTATAAGGTTATGAGATGCATTATGTGAATGCTTGGCTAAACAGATGTGTCTTTAATCTAGATTTAAACTTTGAAAGTGAGTCTGAGCCCTGAACATGATCAGGAAGGCTATTCCAGAGTTTATCAGCCAAATGTGAAAACACTCTCCCTCTTTTAGTGTACAAATATTCTAGGTACTACCAGAAGCCCATGGATTGTGGAGCGTGATGGATTGTAAGGCGATAGAAGATCAGTTAAATACACAGGAGCTGAACCGTTTATGGCCTTATTGGTCAGTAGCAATACTTCGTAATTGATACAGAACATAACAGATAACCAGTGTAGAGATGATAAAACTGGTGTTATGTGATCATATTTTCTGGACCTAGTAAGAACTCAGTATTTGCGTTCATTTGTAGAACTTTTCTGCATCAGGAACAGATAGCATATTCCAGAGCTTAGCAATGAGTTTGAGGTGGAAGAAGGCTTTTTTTTGTGAAATATGATTTTCGAAAGACACATTGATGTCTAATATAACACCCAGGTCTTTTAACTGAGGAGGATGAAGTTACAGTCCATCCTTCTAAATGCAAATTGTATTTAAGAGATTCTGTGTACAGATTTTTGGTCCAATAAGTAATATCTCAGTCTTATCTGAATTTAATAGAAGAAAATTACAATCATCAGACTTGTGTTTGTGAAATAAATTTCCAGTGGTTGAAAATTATGCCTGCAAATAGGTTGATTGTACTGGAATTATTTAGAAAAACTAGGGCTGTCGATTTGCAGTAACTTGTTAATTTAATTACGGTGCATTTTTTCACATTTGCTGAGACGCTAAACCCCATTCTCTGACCAAATTCTCAATGGCCTAAACCCATTTGTTGAAGAAATCACTATTTATACAAAACCGTAAACAAGTTCAAGCAGTTAGACACCAATTGCAAATCCCATGCACTTTTTTTTTTTTTTTTTTTTTAACTCTAAACACATTCTCACTTACTTATTGTGTAGCTATACACAGTGGAAACTCCTTTTCCCCGATTTACTGAAGCTTATATGTAAAACGCATTTGCAGCTGCACAGCTAGTACATTGAGCGTCTGGCTCGCTCATAGGCTGTGCTGCGGCAACTGCACATCCAATGGCGCGGGCGCCTCTGAGGTCAGAGCCCACCAAGGGGGCGTTGCCTTAGCCTATAATATTCCACCGAATTCGCCATTATAGCAGGTTCACAATTTAGCATCGTTAATGTGTTTTCATCATGTTGAAAAAGTTTGGTGGGAATAAATTAAACCATTTAAGAGGAGTGGGTAAAAATTCAGAGGCTGATTTTGCAAAAAATCCACATTCAAACTAAAATATCTGACTTCCTGTTGGTCAAAGCTAATAACTCGTTTTGTAACTGTAGGTAAAACTACCCCCCCCCCCCCCACTTTTGTCAAAAGCATTTAGAAAGTGACACACTTCCTGCTGCCAGTTGGTGGCGCTATAACTTTGACACAATAGTTACATCCATCTGATCGGCCTCTTACCACGAACACACTGCTGAAGTTTCATCAAGATCAGTTAATGTATGCAGAAGTTACAATGCTTTGTGTTTCTCTTTTCTCGCCATAAATTCATTTCCTCGCCACGGCCAAACCGTTCGAGATATCAAAAATCCGTCCGCAATGTAGCATCCTCGATGTCTTTACTTCACACTGAACGAGTTTGGTGATGATCGAATTTATTCTCTAGGAGGAATATATCAAATTCCAGAGCATGTATTTCCAAACAACCCATAATGACTGACTTCCTGTTGAGCTGGCGTAAAACTTAGAGCACGAAAGTTGTTCGGCCCAATGAGATCTAATAAGTGTACCGAGTTTCATTATTACATGCAAGCATGTTTGATATATGGACAAGTGATCGAATCCCATTCCAGGGGGCACTGTTGAGCCCCCCTGCCACGCCCAGTTATCAATTTCGCCTTTTCAAGGCTTGGGCACCAATAATAATCCTATAAGGAAAACAATAGGGCCTTTGCCTTTTCAGGACTTGGGCCCTAATTAGTGTGTGTCTGATGGGTCCAGATGCTACACTACTATTTTTAGGACTGTGATGAAGAAGAAATGTCAATCGGCATACTGACAGCGATCCCCCCTGAGGACTCTAGAACTATACCTAACTCACTGCTTCTTGACGCCACACCTACTGCAATTATTGTGGAAGGTACCTGGGAAATCTTCCCCAAGCCACATGATTGGACTCATTTATGTTATAATATTAGAGTACTGAAGGACACCTTTGATTTCATTCAATGGCTGATTTTGTCACTCACACCTAAAATACAATCCCTGAGAAATGATCTGATAAAGTAACATGTCATTGTGGTGTGATGGAGGATTTTTTATGTAATAGTTCTTGATTGACCATTAATCCTTTATAAAATGCTATTTGTATTATTATATGTATTTCCTTTTGGAAAACTTGCAGTTTGCTTCACAAAGTTAAAGGTTAAGGTCACCCAAAAATGAAACATAGTCGTCATTAACTCACTCTCATGTCGTCTCAAACCCGTGAGACTTTTGAACTTTGGAACACAATCCAAATTATTTTGAATGATATCTGAGAGATTTCTGTTCCTCCATTGAAAGTTTATTCACCCCAAACTCTGATTCTTCAAAACATTCATAAAGAGGGAATAAAATAAACCCATTTAAAAGGAGTGCTTTAATTCAAGTCTTCTAAAGAGACACAATCACTTTATATGACGAACAGATTGAATTTAGGCTTTTATTCACATATGAGCTTGTAATGTTTACAGCATTCGGTTTTGGTAAACAGAAGTTGCAGCGTGCTTGCTTGATGCGTGAGAACCAATTAGGTTCATTCTTGTGTGTTACTTAGCACTTTTGAGCTTCCTTAAAGGGATGGTTCAGAGTAAATTCAATCCAGGGTCCTTTGCACCATGACCTCGAGTCAAACCCCCAGCCAGAAGCCTTTTTTCCCTTGGTCGACCATTATTAAAGTTAGAGCTTATTTAGAGATATCACCCGAATGGCTTAGTGCAGGTGCTAATGGATCCACGTTTTTATCTCGTAAATTAACCCTAATAATGCACGGAATGGTACTAAACTTCTACAGTAGTACAAATAGGTTTTGTACTCATAAAACGAGGTATTGGAAAGTTTGTAAGTACATCAGAAGTTTATTTAACCCTCTGGTCCCTAACCCTTTGTTTAGGGGTCACACTTGGCTTCTTGGAAAATTCTCGGAAAATTGTCAACAGAACAGATGAAGGAAGCTTATCTTCTGATTACATCCGCCAAACGAATTAGTGGGGAAATGAAAGACAATAACGCACTCTGTTCAAATATTTGAATAAATCACAACATGGGCTTCCATTACATTATGGCGAGTGGAAAAATGGTGTTTGAACAGTTTATTTTTGTAACCTTTGCATTTAATTTGTAAACTTAAGATAAACTTAATTCATGCTGGAGAACGTAATCATCAGGTCTGACACAAATGTGTGGAGATCATGCAGCTCAAGTGCCGCTGTTATTTAAGCAAAAGGGGAGCAAACAAAATATTAAGAAATTTTTTTTCCATTGTCATGCTAGTAATAAAAAAATTTCATTAAAAGGGTTGTACTGTATTAAATGAGAAAACTGCAAAACAAACATTTTCACTAATAAATGATACATTTCTTGCATTGACATGCATTCAGTGCACTAACATGAAGACAAAGTTAATTAAGCGATAAGTGATAATACTGTAGCAGTATTGATCTAAAAATAACTGCTGGTATGTATTGTTCAAATGAACAAAAATGCATAGTTTCCTTTTGAAGTGGAACTTCGCCACTTTGTCATGGAGTTTAAGCTGTGGCCTTCATCCCTGAGGACACACAAGGGCCAAGTTCAGCAGCAGATGACCAGGATGAGGAGAAACCAGCACCAGCCAAGAGAAAACGAGACAGAGAGGATGAGCTGATCGAGCTAATTAGGGAGGACATGATGTTTCAGAGACAGAGGAAAGGAGAACAGGGAGAAAATGGACAGATTGTTTTCTCTTCTTGACAGATTGGTAGAGCACGGAGCCCCCCTGGTCCCTCTTTGTCAAAAAATAAATAAATAATTATAACTAATAATATATATCTCATGGCCTCAAGATAGTAGGGGAGACCGGGGACAGTTGCAACACTTTTTGCTTTTGGCTCTGTTACTCAGAAATGGTTTGGATTAGACAAACCAATTGTTTATACAATAATCTTACATCTGTCTGTTAGTCTAAACCATTTAAAGATAATTACCGAATCTACATTTTTCACAATTTGCATTTGAATGTAAGGAGTCAGATGTTGCAACTGACAGTGTCAGTGTTAGCAAAATGATTATTATCAAAAATTCAAGTTATAATAATATTAGTGTTATTTATTCATCAGCTTTGATTAGATGACAATTATAGATTTGTCTAGATGAGTAGGTCTTATGTGCAGATGTCAAATATTCAAACTGATATAAAATACAGCAGGCTTTTAGTGACATAGGAAGAATGGAACAATTTGTGAGGCAATTAACTTTTATTTAGCCTATTGTCATGTAAAACATTTTTTAAAAACTATTTTACATTATTATTTTTCATTTTAGCAATATTTATGCATTGTGTTGCAACTGTCCCCGTTCCTGTCAGCCTTGATAAAACCTCATGTGCTAGCTAAACAAGGCTACCTTGATACATGCTAACCATCCTAGCTTAAAGTGAACATATCACTCATTTAAACCATATAAGTTTGAGCTGAATCACAAAAACAGTGACAACAGTATAACAAAAACAAAGCTCAAGAAAATAAATACTTTCATGCCTCAAAAATAGTTTTTCATCAATAAATCCTGGAGCAGCTCAGGAATCTCCTTGATTTTTCTCTGCAAGGTGGGGCATCCAACTGAGCATAATATGCAATGTGTGAGTGTCATCACTCTAGCTTGTTTCTGATCAGAGAAAAATGACATGTTGCAACCATCCCCTGTTGTCAACTGTCCCCGGTCTCCCCTATCTCGTGGCTTCAAGATAGTATCTCATGGCCTCAAGATAGTAACTCGTGGCCTCAAGATAGTAACTCGTGGCCTCAAGATACTATCTTGTGGCCTGAAGATAGTAAAGTGTCTGACACAAGGACCCTTTATTAAACTGGACTCAATACTTCACATTCTGTGCAATATTCTCTGTTTTAATATTCAGTGTGCAATATAGTTTGCTGCAGTTCTTTACTAGTAGTAGCCTACTGTTCATCACAATTTTGTTAATACAGTAATGTAAATCTTGTAGGCTGCATATCCATTAGTGCTGCACGATTAATCATATTGCAACTGTAAACGCGATGTCAAGCCTACGCGATTAAATGACGCAATGCTGAGATTTTATATGAAATAAACAAATTAGGGCTGTTAACAATTAATACAGCATCTGTTATTTTTGTCATCCTTTGGCTAGTGTTACATGATCCCGCTCTTATTCATGCGAATGCTTTAAACCTTTTTTTAGTCTATGCTTAAACCATTCATGCGCGACAAATCAAAAGAGAGCGCATTGCCTGTGAATCACAGAAAGACGCGCGCCAGTATCATGCGCATGCACAGACCGCGCGCCAGAATACAGTTCTTTCGCGCTTGAACGAACAATAACACACACAATTATGCCAAAATGTCGTTTGTCGAGTATCTTCATAACATGAGCAGTCTTATGGATGTAAATAGTTGTGAGAGAATGAGGCGCGTGTGTGAGATCCGCATCTCTGCAGCAACGGCTACTCTAAAAGGCCAGCATCCAATAATGCTCTGTCAGTAAAGTTAATCAAAGTGAACAATTACTCACTGCTCTTATAAAGAACTTGTGTAGCTTTAATAAGGATTAGTCTATATATAATTTATCATTTATGCAGTGCAGACTTTTTATCCAGACATCAATGGCTTATTGATCATTATGGGTGTTATCAATGATTTAGTTGTTGTTGCTAGTTTAACTTGAGAAATACCACAGCATCACCACAAATTTGTGTGTGCATTTTGCTTTAGAACCAAGCAAGTTGACTCATGAAACCATTTGTTTATTATATCGCAATCGCAATATCTACCTCAATAATTGCAATATGACATTTTCCCCAAATCGTGCAGCCCTAATATCCATAGTCCTTTATAATTCATGGACACATGCTTTTCTTACATTCAAAACTACCAAAATGTGAAACACTTCAATAATTAATGAACCAGTCTGCACACTCCACTAGGCTAACTTAAAATCAGAATCAGAAATACTTTATTGATCTTTATTGATGCTATTGATAACCCGGGGGACAATTCTTGTGTCACAGTTGATGTGCACATCAAGACATTTAAAAGAATCTAAATAATAATAGAGGTTGGTAAATAATCAAGTATATACATGTAAAAAGTATAAATATAGGCTATAAAATATGAAGAAGAATTATAAAGGACTATGCATATACAGCCAGTTACTATCTTGAGGCCACGAGATACTATCTTGAGGCCACGAGATACTATCTTGAGGCCACGAGATACTATATTGAGGCCACGAGATACTGAGGCCACAAGTTACTATCTTGAGGCCACGAGATACTATCTTGAGGCCACGTCATACTATATTGAGGCCACGAGTTACTATCTTGAGGCCTCGAGATACTATCTTGAGGCCACGTCATACTATATTGAGGCCACGAGTTACTATCTTGAGGCCTCGAGTTACTAGCTTGAGGCCACGAGTTACTATCTTGAGGCCACGAGATACTATATTGAGGCCACGAGATACTGAGGCCACAAGTTACTATCTTGAGGCCACGAGATACTATCTTGAGGCCACGTCATACTATATTGAGGCCACGAGTTACTATCTTGAGGCCTCAAGTTACTATCTTGAGGCCACGAGATACTATCTTGAGGCCACGTCATACTATATTGAGGCCACGAGATACTAGCTTGAGGCCACGAGATACTATCTTGAGGCCACGTCATACTATATTGAGGCCACGAGTTACTATCTTGAGGCCTCGAGTTACTAGCTTGAGGCCACGAGTTACTATCTTGAGGCCACGAGATACTATCTTGAAGCCACGAGATAGTATCTTGAGGCCACGAGATAGTTATAATAAATTTTTTTGACAAAGTGGGACCAGGGGGGCTCCGTAGTATGTGAAGACCTCCTTCCTTTCCCTTTACCTCTGTACAGATAGAACATTGTCAAAATAATTCCGGTTAGCATGGACACGCGGAAGCAGAAACAAATTCTGTATTATGAATTTTTAAAGGGATAGTTCACCCAAAATGAAAATTCTGTCAGTAATTACTCACCCTCATGTTGTTCCAACCCCGTAAGACTTTCGTTCATCTTCGGAACACGAATTAAGATATTTTTGATTAAATCTGAGAGCTGGATCACTCCATAGGCTTCTAAGGGACTGAAACTTGTTCCCCGAAAAGTTATTAAAGACATAGTTAAAATAGTCCAAGTGACTACAGTGGCTCACTCTTAAGTTTATCAAGCAACGAGAATACTTTTTGTGCGCAAAAAACCCCGAAAATATAGACTTTATTCAACTATTAATTTCCTTCTCTGTGGGCCTCAAGTGTGTTCACGTAATATAACTGCGTAATAAAAAACTGAGTAGTTACTGACAGAATTTTAATTTTGGGGTGAACTAACCCTTTAAGGCCAGACAGGTAGTTTGCTGAGCTCAATTTGTAGAGAAAGACTACAAGCCTGCACACATATATATTCAAATGTGCATAGACTAAACACGTAATACGCATCTGTACACCGTCTGCGTTTACACACGTCGTGTAAGCGGCCCCTAAGTTAATAACTAATGATCTTTGCAACGGAAGTGAATCAATCAAAACTAACTTTAGCTAGACAATAACTTTATTCTAGAACTGCTGTAAAGCCAAAACAATCTGTTACTTTAATGTCCTATTATCACTGTAAAGCTGCTTTGAAAATCTATATTGTTAAAAGCGCTATATAAATGAAGGTGACTTTACTTGACTTGACTAAGCTGTATAAAGTAAACTGTATAAAATCACATGGTAACATATAAGTAAACATTTGAACCTTTATTGTCTTTTTCTTTTTTTATCATTAGATACATTCAATTACTCGGTTAAATTGAAACCCAATACTTAGCCTACATTTAAACATGTAAATGTAACTTTTTGGGGTTAAAAAATTATCCAAAATAATTTTTTGAGCAAGTACATAACTAGCCAGTGTTCAAAACTCTCTGCTTGCCTTAGCTCAATTCAAAACGGTAAGCTTGTAATAAATGTTTTTAATTCTAGTGGTACTGGTGGATTTCCACGTGAAATTCGAGCATGTCTTTGCGTCATTACGTCACATCTGTACACATAAAGAAGTTGTCTCGGCTAGTAAGCTATATTGCGTGTGAGGATCTTGAAGGTGGAGATTTATAGTCTTTTCTCACAGCACTTGATTTAATTGAACTTTTCAATTTGATGGCGGATCCAGAAAGGTTCAAACGACAATCACCAGTGACAACTTTGTAAAATGTAAAAGACTTTGGAGTGGCATCAGAAAAAAAGAGACAGCAACCAGGCCAATGCGAAAACAAGGATCGTAAGGGCTTTTGAAAGGTGGCGTGAACTCCGTGTTTTGAAGGGGTTTTTTTCTGCTGGACAGGTAAGACATTTAAATTGTTCAATTAACTTTATGGAACAGTAGCGCACTTGTTCGCTTAATTCATACATTTCATACATCCTGTAACCCTAATACACATTAAATGTAGTCACGCAATCCTGATGTTGTCAACATTAACAATTTGAGAAAAAAGTATAATTCGCACAGTTTGACGTGATATGATAAGCGATCATTAGATTTAATCAGCGCGATTTACTGCAATGCTTTTTACCCCTTAGTTGGTCAGAACAAAAGTGGATGTTACTTGTTCAGATGACATTTTCCAGTGAAAAGGTCAACATACTTTCAAAAAGTAGAATCTGTGATTTGAATGACAGTATCCAGACCGGCGCGTTGACTGACAGCCGCACATTCTCCTCAAAACATTGAATTCATCCACGCTGTGCCGTGCCGAGGCACAACCCACGTAAAGTTGATAATTCCACGAATAAATCCAATTGCAGATTTCTAACAGAGATTGCGACAAAGAGGAAAAACTACGGACTGCAGCTTTAAAAAAAAATCTGTCGTCTCCGGCGCGCAATGAATTCTGGGATAGGCAAGGCTGCGAAGGATCCATCTGATGTATCCTGCATTTCACGAGAAAAGAAGGACGCATTTGCAGGTCGGATTTTGAAGGAGCCTTCGAAGGACCTTCGAAGTTGGACAGGACTACAGTCATTCCATGTACTGTGGCCTGCCTCAAACTGCAATCTCTCACTTGCAAATTGTCCAAAATGCAGCAGCGAGACTTTTTACCAGCACAAAAAAGAGAAACACATTTCTACCATTTTAGCGACTTTACATTGGCTTCCTGTAAAGTTCAGAATTAGTTTTAAAATTGCTGTTTTTGTGTACAAGGCTTTACCTGCCATTGCACCTAAACACATTTGTGACCTTCTGATTTCATACTCTCCCAAAAGAACACTTAGATCTGGTAATCGGCTTCTCTTAACTGTCCCACGTTTTCGCTGTAAAACTAAGGGCGGTCGAGCCTTCTCTTCTGCAGCATCTAAACTTTGGAACAGTCTGCCCTTAAATGCAAGGTCTTCTTCATTAGCCAATTTTAAATCAGCTCTTAAATCTAATTTGTTCTCTCTGGCTTTTGATTCGATTCGATTTGATTAGTTAAAGGTATTTATTTTTATTGTATTTTTGTTTAATGCAGAAATAAATAGAGCAATAGAAATACATTTTGACTTGAGGCCGCGTCGACCGTGCACTTCGAAGAATGCAACTCCTGAATTTGGACACAGCTTGTAAGTGTGTTAAATTTAGTCTTAGAATGTTTCAGCTAGTCATTAAGTGTGTCCCCGGCATTACGTGACCACAACGCAATCCCAAGAAAACAATATTTACATCAACATGGCTGCAGGAACAGACGCATAAATTGTATATTGTGTATAACTACAAAAACAACCTTACAACTTCTTGATGTTTACTGACAACTAACACTCTTTACCTCGTACAAAGCATCAACAGCACTCAAATACTCAGCACTGTGAACTATAACAAATATCAATTATTGTATAAATGTAACTGATCTTTTCAGCACAACAACCTTTGTTTAACAGTTGGTGCAAGTTCCTTTTTTAATTGACTTCTAAGTAGCAGACAAGAAATCATCTGATTGCGAATTCATTGTTTTCAACAACCAAACTTTTAAAACCTTTGCACCACTAGACACTTTAAATGTTGATTTATAAATAATTTGTTAAAAACTAAATTTGAAGCAGATTAAAGTACATTCATTCACATCAAATTTTTTTTTTTTTTACATACACAGCAGTCACATACACAGTTTAAAATATATTAAAACAGAAAACAGTTATTTTAAATTGTCATAATATTTTAAAATATTACTGTTTTTATTGTATTTTGAATCAAATAAATGCATTCTATGTGAGCAGAAGAGACTTCTTTTAAAAACATTAAAAATCTTACCGATCCAAAACTTTTGACTGGTAGAGTATGCTAAAATCATGTTGTGAGTTAAAATCAAGTTGTGAGCAAAATTTTGGAATCTTCTCTACACAAGACTTATCTTGACTGAGGTGAGTCAAGTTTGGTTTGGAAAAACAATCTTTCCCAATCACTGCAAATTGTTTCCCGGCTGCCACACCAACTTGTCAGTGCAGTAGTGATGCAAATTTACAAGCATGATGAAGGCTCACAGCGCAAAATCTGTATTATTGCCAAACATAGTGAGAATTAAAAACCAGACACTTTTTAATAGCATCTGACCACTAAGTATTGGACACAACCACCCCCATTAGACGACAACATCTAGATCAAGACCCAGTAAAACTCTCTTTATTAGATATTCAAATTGTATCCATTCAATATGCATTGCTTTTTGGAACAAGCACAGAACACCGAGACGAAGGTGGGAAGGTGCTGACTAATGAGGGTAAATAAATTCAATCTTTAGAATTTGAACAGATCACAGTAAACCACCTACTGTACATCATAACCACACCTAAAACCTTTACAATCTTGTCAATCATTGACAAAACACAAAAATGCCTCTTTCGGGAATCAAACACGCTGATATCAAACCAAGACCACCACATAAGCTTGATGAGTGAGACAACATGCAAAGAAGCAAAGTCTAGATGTTTAGTGTCTTCAGAACATGATCACACACACAAACTTCCATCCAGCTCAAACACAAAGCTTTTTGGTTTGTTTTCTTTACTTTGAGGGGAAGAAAGACTTCATAGAAATCTAGCAGTCACAAATAAAATCAGTTATTTTAGGAATGCCTTATTCAGGATTGTGTTCAAATGAAACAACATACACAGAACTAGGGCCTAAAAAATAATAATACATATTTCTGCACAGTCACAATCAGAACAAGACAGACCTAGATGTAAATCTAGGTATTACAAAAAAAAACTAAATAGTAAGAAACCAGGTAAATTCAGTGTTCAGGAGTGCTTGAGTATTTGTTCATGCATAATTGAGTGTGACTTTGCATTTGTGGAGAAGATGAGGCGTCTAGCTTAGGAGCTCCAAGTATGTGACAGGCACTTTGCCTTTCTGGTTTCCTCGCTCTCCAATAAGCCAGTCCGGGTCCATTCCGGGCACCGTGTACACCGTAATCAGCTACAGAAGAACAGAAAGAAACAGAGAGAAAGTCTGAGAAGAGAAAAAAAAAAAATCAAAAGACGCTTTGCTGAGGGCTGACTGTGTTGCAATGGCCACAGTCCTCCCGAAGCATTCAGACGCATGTCACCCCTTTGACGTCTTTTAAGGATTGAGTTTCATAGTCGTACATGTCAGGTTCAGATGGATCAGTGAGGCTGAATCATAGTTGAATTCCTGACAGGGTTCAAAAGTACAACCTTTACACTGTAAAAAAAAAAAAAAAGAAATCTGTGCCAATCTTATAGAAATATTCAGTAAAGAGTTTGCCAGACCTTTACCGTAAAAAAATCCAACCTACTAAAGTACTAAAATGCATTTTACCTTTATAAAAAAGAACCATTAAAAAGCACAGGAAATGTCAATTTATGTTTGTTTTTTTTTCACTGTAAATTATGAGATGGCTGGTTGTTTTTCACTTCCAAAAACTGTCAAATTAAACCATACGAGAAATATTTCAATATAGCCCTGGTCATTTCTAGGCTTGATTACTGCAATGCTCTTTTGGCTGGACCTCCATCATGTGCAACTAAACCTCTACAAATGACTCAACCAAAAGTGCCCACGTCACACCTCTCTTTATCTCTCTCGCACTTGCTGCTCGCATCAAGTTGACGCTTGCTTACAGATCGACCACAGGCTCAGCACCCTCCTACTTCCATTCGTTCCTACGAGTCTACATCCCTACCAGAAGCCTACGATCGGTCAATGAGCGACGACTCGTGGTACCATCACAGATTTTCTTGCTGGTGGAATGATCTCCCCACCTTTATCCGGAATGCAGAATCCCTGACAACATTCAAAAGATCTCTTTTGTGAGCACTTAACCTCATCATAAAAAAAAATCTATGTTTTCACTTTCCTTTAATCCCTCCCTATTCTATCTTATGCTATTCTAAGCAATGTCTAGAACTTGAACAATGTCTCTTCACGATGAATCGCTCACTGTATTCCTCATTTGTAAGTTGCTTTGGATAAAAGTGTCTGCAAAATGAATAAATGTAAATATCACTGAATCGAGTTACTCAGGTTTCTCACGTAACCTATGTTCCCTGAGATAACGGGAACAAGCATCGTGTCAAACATCATATGCAGTGCAATCATAAATGGACAACTTTAAAGGGGATTTTCTCATTCACTTACAAAAATAAATGTTTAATATTTTTATGGTAGGAAATTTACCAAATATCTTCATGGAATATGATCTTTACTTAATATCCTAAGGATTTTTGGCATTAAAGAAAATTCGTACAATGACCCGTATTGTTGGCTATTGCCACAAATATACCCATGCTGCTTGTGACTGGTTTTGTGATCCAGGGTCACATATAATGAATGTTATTGACTGTTAAGGAGGGAAAACCGATTTCGATCATGCCCTACCTCATCAGAGAGAAGGGAAAGTTCACTTGTATCAGCAGCATCATAGTCATACAGCACTTTGGCCTTGCGAGTGCCAGTGGCGGGAGGCTTCACCTCCTCAATCTTCAGGGTGCTGGACTCAAGGGCATTGGAGGGGTTTGGGGGACGACTAGGTGGAGAAGCCCCAGGTAGAGTTGCAGTGGAAAGGGGAGAAGGGCCTGTTGACACCCCTGATGTGGAGGCATTCACAGCAAAGGCATTAGGAAACCTGGAACCACAGATTCAAAATCAGACAGATTTCATTTAGGCTCTTATTCACATATAAACACACATAAATAGAGTGCATCACATGGTAAATACATATTTTTAAAAAGATGAACAAGTCTTATGGGTTTGGAATGACATGAGGATGAGTAAATGATGACAGAATTTTTACATTTTTTAATGAACTATCCCTTTAAATTTAGTCTGTAAACTCTCTTCCTTTTTCAGCGTGATGAAAAAATAAATACTCACGTATCTCCGTTTGCACTGAGAACAGAGAAAAGAAAAAGCAGAAAAAAAAAACAGTTGATTTCAAGAAGTCTTGTGATTTTCTTTACTAGAAACCAGTTGCTAAAAAGGGAATATGTGGGATAAACCCCTGGTTACTAATACTTGGTTTTGTCACATCTATCCATATCAAGAATAGACTAATGTGAACTAAAGTAAACTAACAAACTGTTTGTTTGTTGTTTGGAGTTTGCAGTGATTAACTGAAGTTCTCACCTGCTCAGCTCTTTCTGAAGGTCCTGCATGTGCTTGTGACACTGTATGTAATAAGCAGCCTGTGCCTCCACAAATTCATGCAGACAACGCAAGTGGTTCACCTGCAATAGAAAATCTATTTGAAATAGTCTCTTTCCTTATGTCCTTAATTGAAAGACATTAAAAGTTTGGGGTAAGATTTTTTAAATGTTTTTGTCTCTTATGCTCACCAAGGCTGCAATTATTTGATCAAAAATACAGTTAAAAAACATACTATTATTACAATTTAAAATAAACATTTACTATTTTAATGTATTTAAAATGTAATTAAAATGAATTATATTAAATAATATATTCTTCAAATCTGATTTGGTGCTCAAGAAAAATTGATTATTATCAAATGTTCAAAACAGCTGTGCTTGAAAGGTCTATAAAGAAGCAGAGCCTTAAAAAAGATTGGTGATCCAAGCCATATTCTTTATAAGGAATATGAGCTGATGCCCTCGGGTAGGAGATATAGGGTACCATCCTGTTGAAAAGGTATATATTCTCTCTAATTCCAACATCAATTAAATTTTTGAAAAATAGGTAATTATTGGTGTGTGGGTGAGGGTAGATGTGCAATGTGTTAGGTATTATGTATTATTTTACGGCTCTGTGGAATACTTGATTCTGATTGGTCAATCGCGCAATCCAGCGGCATGTTATTCCCAGATAACAACATCTGAAAACAGATAACGCGGGCTCATCCGGGTTACTGAAGTCAGCAGCGCCATACGTTTTTTTCTTCATGGACGTTTTGCATTTGGTGAGCTAATAAAATATTAAAATTCAGTCAAATCAATATTTTGTGCACAGGTATTTAATTATGCCATCCAGTATAGTGGACTCACTCTCTCTTGTTTCATACAAACACAGCTGCTGCCATTTTGTTACTATTGTTTTGTACATTGTTGGATTATAAGATACAAACAAGTACGATTTTAAAACAGTTTAATCTGATATTAATATCTCTTATCTCCATTATTATTTATGTGGCAAAATGCTGTGTAATAAGTGGCATGACTGTATACCGTTTCTCTTAAATGTCGGTGTTCTCATCACCCTGTCGGGGGTTTATTTTGAGAGAACAACCGGCTGGATGTACATTATCCCTTACATATTCAGGGCTCAACATAAAAAGAAATCCCCACTGGCCCCCGGGGTCAGTTAGATCAGAGTTTTGCTGGCCCTTCTATATTTTTACTGGCCCTGAAAGAAATATAAGTTAAAGCACTTTTCCATTAAACTGTATTTATTGTATACATTAGGATTAATCAATACAGCAAATTGAGAGAGAGCCCCTGGAGACATGCAAAAATAACCAAATTGTCACTGTAATAATGAATGGTTATTGCAGTAGCTATATATAATTTTAACTGCAATGAACATAGGCGCGCCAACATGGAGAGAATGTGGTTTTCACAGGGATCCATTTTACAAAGAGATTCCACTTTTCCTCCTTTCAAGTCTCGCGCAGTCGGATAATAAGTAATAATAATAGCAAAAATTCAGTAGCCTGGGTTTCCCCATCCTGCCTTGTGCAGCGCGATTTTATTCACGCTGCAAGGCAGTATGGATACCATGGACCAAATTTTCCCCTCAGATAGGGAACCAATCACAGAACGGGGAGGGAGCAGCAAGGCGATGACGAAGTCTATGCGACACACCGAAGCAGTTTGTTTATATCTATGGATCCAACACGGCAGTAGACGCGAAGTTACCTTTCAAGTTTATTTAGAAAAAATAGCAACTTTTTGCGTTAAAGGAGAACTCCGGTCAATTTTAACATTGAGCTCATTTTTTTGTACATTTGGAGTGCTGTCAGTACAGACAAAAACGACAAAAATCGGTGTTTCCTACACCGTGTTATCCTCTTTTTAAAATTCGCACCCTGTTGACTTCAATGGGGCAAGTTCTAAACCTGCGTTTAGCCTGCTTTAACATCCTTGATTTGTCATTACAAGTGCACAGCCATGTGAGTGGTGTTATTAAGAGTGACCACGGTCAATCTGACTGCAGTTGATGTGAAAGATATTAATAAAAATGATGTTAATTGAATTCAGACAGCTCACATACCTGTGTTTACGTTCTGTTTTCGTTCGAAGACTAACTTCAATTAAACCTGTAGCAAGAAAACCACTTGTGTCTGCCAGTGCTAAGAGGGAATTACACTCACAGTGCCTCGTACATCGTTAAAACAATGATTACAATAGCATAATAGACAATATACATCGCACACCAATACGCACAAAGCATGAATTGAACTTTTCAATGCGGACGGGACTCGACGCGCTGCGACTCATGTTGCTTTAAGCGCATCATTCTGCCCTGCTCGGGATGCGCATAAGCGCTTTGTGACGCACTCTATTGGAGCCTTTCATATCATAATACTTTTTTTGCGCAATGAAATATTATTAATAGCCTTTCTTGTCAATAGCCTTTCGTTTTTTTTTATCTTGTTTTTCATGAATGTATTTTACAATGAAGTGTTACAAATTTATTAAATGTTTAATTTAGATTCCAATACTAAAGTATAACTGAGAATGTGTATTTCAGGTTAGGATATCAGCTGTGAAACAGTTTCCAGCAAGAGAATATGGCAAATCCTGTTTTTCTGTATTTGTCAGATTACTGAAACTCTTAATTGATTCTTCCTGACATTCCTGTTTCCCTCTATTGTAAGAAGAGTACTGATACCCTTGGTCCTGTTTCTTAACTCTCAGTGTCTGAATAGGAATTTAATTTGGACTGAGAGGGGCAACAGTTTCAATCTAGAACTGGTTTCCTAAACCTGTTCCCATCATTCACATGCTTTGTAAGTCCCTCCCCTTTTAAGATTGTTATAATTGTGAGGGAATTTCTCCCTTAGTTAGACTCGTGACGACGCGTGGTAAAGACTACAGCAACGCCAGCTCGTGTGCAATAAAGAACCTGCAAAAGATACAACCGAGTCTCCTGGTCTTAGCTTCTGAATCTTATATACTTTAGAAGAAATAAGTTCACTACAACAACAACACAAAGAGCAATGTAACGTTTTATCAAATTTATTAGTACACTTATTGTCTCTTAAATTATTCTCCACTAAATAATGTTTTTTTCACTAAATGTTCAGATTTTATAAAATTATTGTTTTATTTATTTATCCACTAATGTAGTTTATAATAGCATTTTTGTCATAGATTATAATTTATTTTTTTGATTTGTTGTTTTTCTTTGTAACGTCTGTATTAAGTAGATTGTGTTCACACAAAAGAGTGATTATTAGTTCAACACACAGAGTTATTGAAATTCTACTTATATTAAAAAAATAATAATGGTGGTCTAATGCAGCACCTGGAAACCCGTTCTCAAAGACTTTAAGTAATTTTTTGGGTAGCACACATATTCTGAATGCCTTCGGCAGAATTCAAATGGGCCATTTTAATCTAGATTAATCTAGATTAATTCCAAGATTACAGGGAGATTAATCTAGATTAAAAAAATGTATCTATGCCCACCACTAAATTATACCCTTTTAACAGTGTAATATAACAAATGTGTAATTATACATTTATTACAGTGTAATAACAAATGTGTAATTATTAAGGATGCACCGAATCCAGGGTTCGGTAAATTTGTCTCATGGTGGTAAGGACCCTAAACAATACACAACATCGCTGCTGTTAAAATGCATAATGTTGCTTATTCTTTTCTTTTCTTTTCTTTCAGTTAAAATAAAATAAAATGAAAATCCCCGTTGTTTACTTCATTAATGTGTTTATTGTGTTAATGGACTGAGGATGAGTAGGATTCGGTATTCGGTTTCGGTTTCGGGAGAATCTTAACCAGTGAATTCGGTATTCGGCCGAACTCCACATATCTGGATTCGGTGCATCCTAGTAATTATAAATTGATTATAGTGTAATTATAAAATTTATTATAGTGTAATAATAAATGTGTAATTATACATTTATTACAATGTAATAATACATAATGATACATATCAATAATACAATAGTATATTGAAACAAAGTATTAGTGCATTCCTGGAACTGAGCGTCGTTACACTACATCCTTATGCATCGCTTTCTGCCAGGACTTTTATGGGCTTATCCCAAATCACAGAAGTAACCTCAATGTCAGGGTTAGCTGTAGAATAAGCCATCAGGCAAGTGTTATTTAAATAAAGTCCTGACTTTCCAAAGCCTCTTTTATGAGTACAGAACCTATTTGTACTACAGTAGAAGTTTGGTACCATCCCGGGCATTATTAGTGGGGTAATTTATGAGATACAAACTCCATTAGTGCCTGCACAAAGCCATTTGGCTTATATCTGTAAATAAGATTTATACACTTCAAAGTCCAAATGTATATATATGGACTTCAAAGTCCAAAGTTCAATGGTAAACCAACTCATAGTAGCGCAAATAATCCCGATAGCAAACCGAGGGGGGGGCTCGAGGTCATGGTGCAAAGGACCCTAGGTTGAAATGACTCTGTAGCATCCCTTTAAGCGTTTCTGCTTCATTAGAGCCTATTGTAAGGAAAAAGCATAACGTGGTTTAATGTACCTAAACAACGATCAGTGATCACCAATTAAGTCATTTTAACACATTAAGTCATTTTACAGCGCGATTTTGAATGATGACCATTCACCATTCGCCCCAACCAACTAAGCCGACATACTCTTTTACTGGCCCCGGGCCATTGCTTATGTCGAGCCCTATAGGTGCTACTGTAGATATAGTCTAATATTAGTATTGTGAAAGGACTGATGTATGCCATTTGGGAATGTTATGTTTTGTGTTGTATGGATGAAGTGTGACTGTATGGTGGATTGTTCTGCTCTCTCTCAATAGTCTAACAAAGTAACTAAGTAACTACCTAACTCTGCTATTGAAATTTATTCTGTTTGTGCAATGTTAAAAATGAACAGTAGTATGGGTGTGAGAAGCGCAGATACTCACGTGTGTGCTGCTGATGCCCTCCAGCAGGAGGCGTGTCACCTCTGCCTGCCTGTCAAACTCAGTCTGAGCCACACGCAGCTCATGCTCTGCCTTGTGGAGCCACAAACACACACAAACAAACAAACAAACAAACATAAAAAGGAAAAAGAATCACAGGACACATTATATTATATACTTACATCAACTACTCTATCTAGCCAACTTGGATTTGTTTTTTAATTGTTTCTTTTAGCCAATAAACAAGTTCTTCGTGTCCAGACATCTAACCTCTTGTTCAGATTTTCTTTATTTCTTGTTTTATAGAAAACAAGTACTCAGCAACACAATCAATTTTGATTTGACATCATTTAATCTTTTTATGAATCGTTAAAATCGTTGAATTCTGCTGTAAAAAAATGTCTCTTTTGGCAAAAGGCAGCATAACAAATACAAATATTATGAGTGGATACATATATATATATATATATATATATATATATATATATATATATATATATATATATATATATACATACATTCAGCAGTCTTAAATCATTATTGTTTATAAAGAAATCTAATTTTCTTCTTAAAGACTAACAGATGTATAGATTTGTGTACAGATGGAAATATATGCAGAAGAATATCATTATACACATACGAACATTTATTACATAATTTAATATGCAGTGATTTATTTGTCCCTGAGATAAAGCAAACAAAGACATGTCTAAAAACAGACAATCTTCAGGTGTGCAATACTCACTTTATCAACTTCCTCACTCCAGAGCTGGAGCATGCAGCATAACAACAAGAGAAGAACAGTCATTACAACACACCTTTACTAATATAGACCCACTGGGAAAAATACTGACTGAAATTCATAGGTTAAATTTAAGTAACATCAATAAAGAGACAGTCTAATGTAAACAGAGATTTTGTAAATAAAAGTAAAAGACAAAAACAAGGTATTTTCCTCCCACATTCCACTGCAAATGTTCATCGCAGGGGATTTCCATGTTTTGACATATGCAATAACATGACATCAGTATGATTTCAAAGCAACAAATGCAAACTATATTACAGGACCAGTCAAAAGTTTGGACATGCTTGAAGCTGAATTTGCTTCTTAAATACTTATTGAAACAAACCAAAAATATATTTGTGTGTATATATTAGTGCTGTCAATCGATTAAAAATAAACATTGTATATATTTTTATATTGTAATATTTTCTCACTGTCTCTATTAAATTCATTTTTTCCCTCAATTTTGTCCATTAATTATAGCCATTCAACATTACAGTTTAATTAAAAGCTATAATTTCTAAAATTTAGTTAGTTTTAAAAAATGACTTTTAAGTGAACTAAAAAATAAATTCACATAAACCCAATGTAATAAATTACACATTTAGCTGTGCCTTTAATAATTCAGGGCCTTAACGCTAAGGTTTTTTTTCTACTGGCCCAGGGTTGGTTCTGATTTTTACCTGCCCTGCTAAAATGCACACACAAAAAAAGTAATTTTTTTCATATTTTAATCAATACCTTGTCAAACAGTGCTTTAAGATCAGGTAGGTCTACTGGAAAATATACAGAAATTGAATAATTTCTTGAATATTTTCTGTATATGTGCAGGTAATAAACACTGCACAGTCTTCACTGCATAAATTGTGTGTGTGTGTGTGTGTGTGGGGGGGGGGGGGTAGCTAACAGGTTAATGGCTTCCCAAATTTAAGAATATTTGTAAAGAGTGAGTATTTGTGTCCAAACTTTTGAGTTGTAGTGTATATAATATATATAAAAGGACACACACAAACTACAGCCCACTATTATGTATTACTAGGACTGAATACACATGTATTGCATCTCCTGTTGCCAAAACATTAATCAGTCACACGGGCAAAGGCACATCGACACACAACATTGTAAGACGGGAGACGTAAATAAGACAACGTTACTGGGTAAACGCACAACACTGACAGAGAAGAAAGCAGGACTAGTTGTTAAACAATGGGTTAACATCTTTGACAAGTCTTGAAAGGAGATACCATCACTGAGCTGCTGATGAGACACACACAATAACTATTGCATGTCTCGAAGTACACTACTCTAAGAGGGGTTTAACTTCATACAACCTTTTCTCTGTCACTCAGATATGAATCACCAACTTCACTATCCCACTGCGTGGAATGAAAAAGTAAGAGATGATGGGACGATGGAAAGCTCAAAGCTGTCATGTCATATTGCTTTAGCTAATGCTTTTCATCCAAAACAACAGTGGTGTTGTACCACCCACATTAAAGAACAGACTGTTGGAGGACATCCTGCTAATCTAAATTTAAAAGGTTTGGAGCAAATATCAGTGAGGAAATACAAACAAGGGTCATGTAGAAAGAGAGAAAAAGAAACAGAGAGAGTGTGGGGGAAAGACTTCTAATGCTAAGGGTCTACAGCCTTCTTACCGCAGATGCACTGGCGGACAGAACATAATTGCGTGGCCTAGTCTCCTGAAAGTCAGGCGCAGCCTATATGTGGAGGGGGGAAAACAGAGTTTTACAGAGAATCATGCATCCACATGAACTAACCCAGCAAACAACACTACTGTCAAATGAAAGTAAAAAAAAAAAAAAAAAACACACACACACAACAAACTCGCCTATAACCTCTGCCACACCCGAAAATACGGATATTAGGAGGGCAGCCTCTATTTGTTTTATCACTTCACCCCGATAAAATAAAATAAAAAGCACGATTTATTTTGTATTTTGTTATTGTTACTAAATCTGTTTTCAGTGGTTTTTACTCCAAATTTTGTATCAGTGCTTTAGTGTTTAGGTATCCAACACCAATAGTATCACTAATACATCCCATAAATAGTAATAATTGTCATTTGTCTTTGTCTTTTGCATAAGTATGTATTGTTAACAATAATGGTGACGTAGACTACAAAAGCAATTTTTCCTTTGTTAATTTTGCAATGCTGTGTATCATGAAGAGCACAATGCTCTTTTCTCCATGTGCGTTGACAAGCTCTTGTAAATATTATGGTATTGAATTAGAGGTTAAAATAGACTAGATTGTTTCTGACTTTGCCATGAATCATCATTTATTAGTTTCCCAATATGCTGAGCACACTTACTTGTTGGATGATACAATGATACATATACTTTGTTGAATCATTTTATGAGAAAAGTCATTTACAGAATATGCTCACCAATACGTCACATTATGAATGTTTTTCTACCAAACACGTTGGCCATAATTATTGGCACCCTTTTATTAAATACTTTTTGCAACCTCCATTAGCCAAGATATAGCTCTGAGTCTTAGGCCGGGTACACATTGGCTGTGTGGCGTGACGCCCGTTTCACACATACTCCATACGCGGTACAGGAGCAGCACGCTATAGTGCTTTCACATATGCTGCGTTTGTGGCTGTACCACAAACACATTTACTCACTATTTGTATTTCAATTCCAGAAGTTATCCTCAACTTTTATTTTTAAAAAAGTTATCTTTTTTCGCGATTCTCTTTGTACACACACTTTAATAGATGTATTCACATTTAAACACAATTTAAACAACATATTATTCAATGCATTACTTCTGTAGACATTATATATTAAGCTGCTCAAGCAAGTGGTAACATATTGAACCAGGTACTTATATTAAATGCGCAAACATTTTAAATTAAAACTTAAAATTGACAAAAACAACAGACTCATACCTTTACTTTTGCATAATTTAAATCTTTAAACAATAAATCTTGCATCACAAAGAACTTGTTTTTCCACTTCCACAAATGAGACGAGTGTTGTTCATTATGTCGCCTTGTTGAAGTAAATTGTAGTTTTTCTTGCTTTACCCCTTTTTAAAGTAAAAAAGATGACTGTGAAAAATAGTAGTATTTAATTAAATCATTTTAGCTATTTTCTTTCTATTTTGTGAAGCTCAACAATCTTTTGTTTCACATCAGAACAATTTTCTTTGGTTTTACTCATGATGATAATTAAGGTAATCTGGCATTTTAATGTGTTATTTGTGTTTCCTCATATTTATACTCCTGTGAAACAAGAAGTCATAGCTAGACAATTTCATTTTTCTAGTCACCCTGGTGCTAAAATTCTTAAATATGAATGGGAATATACTTCAGAGATATTTAACTCATAAATAATTCTAGGGGTGTCAATAAGACACCCCTAGAACACTCAATAAGACCCACAATTAAACAATTAAAGACCCCCCCCCCCCCCCGGTATCATATTTACCAGGGGCGTCAATAATTCTGACCACAACTATATATGTGTGTGTGTGTGTGTGTGTGTGTGTGTGTGAGAGAGTGAGAGAGAGAGAGAGAGAAAGAAAGAGAGGAGAGAGTGTGAGTGAGTGAGTTTGTGTGTATACAGGGCTTGACATTAACGTTTTTTTGCTCACCAGCCACTGTAGCTAGTGGTTTTCCAAAGTTACCCGCCGCTCAGAATTTTCACTGGCCACAATTTTGTAGTTGGGAAATTACGTTTTATTAGAGGTGTAGCGGTATACGTTGGATTATTTAGGTAATAAAAATAGACCTAAGTGCATATTAGCCTTTCGAATGACTTAAAATGCATAATAATTGCATTTCATAAAGCAGGAATAATTGGTTCAAATTAAGTATCAAAAGCAAGTAATCATTTGATTTTATTTAACAACTGTTAAAATAATGAATGTGCATAATATAAATATAATCAATTTATGTACATTACTTTTTACAATAAATGCCTGGAGAGGACGCCAATGGCCTGGTGATTGTTGTTGTTACACTTTACAACATGATCAAATCCTTGTTTTCATCAATTGTCTACTTAATCTTTAATATTTGCTTACTTCTTTGCAATAGAAAGGTCACAACCACTATGAATCTGGTGAAATGATGCACGTTGCGTTCCAAGACAAACATTATAAGGAACCTAAACTCACAGCATTTCCAGAGATGGAGTTTGTCAACAGAGCAGAGGGTTGTTTCATAAAAGAAGCTTAGAAAAGCGGGGATTAAGCTCCAAAACCCGACTTGAATTAACCTAACAAATCAGTTGGGGCTTAAGGCGGTTTCATAAAAGGTAATTCAAGTTCACGCAATCTCACTAACTTGAACCAGGTTTATCTAGTCTAGATAATTGCGTGTGCACGCGTTTCTGAAGCAGCCCTAGAGGTCGATCGTGGATCAAATCGATCCACCATCAAACAGCGTATATTTTGTGCTGTTTTATGCATTTGTGACATGTCCCTCCTCCCCCCCCCCCCAGTGCAAACCTTACATTATACAGTTATATTCTCCATCTGTAAATGTTAGAAAGTCATGCAAATGTATCCATTTTGCTGCTAATCTTCATATTGAACGAGCGCTGCTGCGCGCATGCGCGCCAAATAGGTCTGCAATAATTCTGACATAATTATACATTTTGCTTGGAAAATTAATATGCGATATTTTATAACACGAGGATTATCTTCTAATTATAATCATTTATCTTTAGGAAGTTGGATAAGTTGCAGTGAACTTCTAGCTCATTACACTCATATATTTTATACTTCTAATAAAAAAAGAAATTGAACAGAAGTAGCCTAATTCAATTTTTTTTAAGAAACTAAATATATAAAGATACAAAATATAGTTTTGGGTATAGGATCTATGCTACGTAATAAAGATGATGTATACTTATTTAGAATGCTGAGAATACTTTTTTTGAGAAAGCAAGAATCCCCAGTTTTAAATGAGTGGTTAGATTTAGTTTCTAAAGTACATTATGGAGAGGATAACATTAAATTAGGAACAAATGTATACATTTTGAAAAGATATGTGCAACTCTAAAATCAAAGAATATTACATAAAATAAAGGAATGTATATTAGCCTACATTAACTACATTTTTATGTAACCTTCCCTTTTATTTTTAGTTATTTGTTATTTTATTTATTTACTTATTTAATATTGAATATTTGAATAATATTACTTCAATAACTATTAGGAATTATGTGTCATTATAAGATTTTGATATATGTGAATGTTATATTTTTATTTATTTATTGTTTTATTTATATGTATGTGTTGGTGGGTATTATCACAAAAGAAAAAGATAAAGTAGAAGGAAAAATAAGGAATATTTATAGGGGGAAAATATGATGTCTTTAAAGGAACTGTCCATTTGTATAATTGTGTTAAATGTGTTTGAATTGAAAGACATAATAAAGTACATATATATATATATATATATATATATATATATATATATATATATATATATATATGTGTGTGTGTGTACTTTATTCTAAATAAGTTCTAAATTCTAAATAAGGGACATATAATGTCCAACTAACAAATATTTTAGCATATATTAAATAGCAAATATTTGTTAGTGGGACATTATATGTCCCTTATTTAGAATTTTAAACCTACAAGTGTATTTGGGGTAAATCAAATGTAGGCTAATATACTGTCAATTACTAAGCTCAGATTAATCTTACCAGTCAAAATTGATACTGTGCTTTTGTAGTTATTTATTTTTTGATTTTGTGATTTTAACTTCTGCTTTAAAAAGATTTTTTTAGATTGTGTTCTAATGTTCTTCTAATAATCATAAACGTGTACTAAAACAAAAATCAGACAAACTGCCAAATAAAACCAGAGAGAAATGTATTCATAAATCTTTAAAACAATCTAATTAAATCTTGGGCACAAAACATTCAGCCAGTAAAAAAACAAAACCTGTAGTATGTATATTGTATTTATCTATCTATATCTATAAATACAGTACACACACATATATATATATATTATATTATTACAAAAATGACATGTCCTAAACGGACAACTTTAAAACGCCTTATATATGTGTCTATATTGTCTATATTGTAGCCTTATTTAAGTTGATTTTCTGTATACTGTGTATTTATTTTTGGACTAA
This sequence comes from Semotilus atromaculatus, assembly GCA_031834385.1. Lineage (NCBI taxonomy): Eukaryota > Metazoa > Chordata > Actinopteri > Cypriniformes > Leuciscidae > Semotilus > Semotilus atromaculatus. Next base: position 13,754,109 of record JAULUF010000035.1, on the reverse strand, counting down.
TAGTGGTTAATAAAGTCCAATAATGGTATGAGAGAGTGTCAGTGGTAATATCATTGTGTTCTTGTTGGTCAGTGTTGAGGATCTGTGTAACATCTGAGGCTTAGCCTGACAGTTAGCCTGCCCTGGACCAGGCTAGTTTCACAGCATAAGTTGCCAGGGTAACTGAGTTTGAACTTTTTTAAGTTTGATTTATGAAACCGAATCTACCAAAAATAAGCCTGACTAACCGAAATAAGCCTGGCTTATACTCTAATCTTGTTTAATGGAACAACCCTCCGCAGAGCTCCATTCATGTAAATAATAACAGAGCAACAAGTTTGCATGAAACACAAAGCATGTCAGACTTTATGCGTGTTCCCAAATGCACGTTATTGGAAACCCAAACAAACAGCACATGCGGTGACTGAGTTTGAATGGAGCAGCATTTGCTGTGAACAGAGCCGCTGGAAAAAACAAGTAACCTGTATGCATGTAAACAATTTATGTTGTGTTTGGGTCATTTTGACCCAAAGAGGATTTTATTTTTCCCGAAAATGTTAATGTTATCGCATTTGGACTAAACCAACGACTTTGCTCACACAGGGTATAACTACTTACCAAAAAAATATTTATAAAAAAAAAAAAATGCATAAACTATTAATACAGCATAAAAGAATAATTATAAGCTATTTTCTGTAGGCCGGTCAATTCTGACTGGGAACACCACAAGTGTAATAAGAAAATTCCAAAAATTATATTCAATCTTTTTGTCAACTTGTTTTCTTTCAATTATGACAGGTTTTGCATTTATTTTTTAAACTGACTGCTGGGCCTCATTGATCTGACCTTATATTGGTAAAAAATTACCATCCATTGAAAATAAAATGGTGGAGATAAAAAATAAGAGAAAAGTGTTCAGGACACTGTTCATCATGTTCATGTGCATGCATGCATGTACACACACACACACTATTTTGAGTATTACAGGCTTTTTCATAGAGATGAAGATTATCTTCAGATCAATCCTGCCCTAATTTCAAGAAAACAAGACAAAAAGATTGATGATATTTGATGATAATGAATATAAAATTCAACCTGTAAAAGTGGCTATTGAGAATGAATGTGTTACACGCCTCTGCGAAAATCCACCTGTATTTGGTAGAATGGTGGGTGTTACTGTCAAGCCCTGTGTATATATATACACTCACCGGCCACTTTATTAGGTACCCCATGCTAGTAACGGGTTGGACCCCCTTTTGCCTTCAGAACTGCCTCAATTCTTCGTGGCATAGATTCAACAAGGTGCTGGAAGCATTCCTCAGGGAGTTTGGTCCATATTGACCCGATGGCATCACACAGTTGCCGCAGATTTGTCGGCTGCACATCCATGATGCGAATCTCCCGTTCCACCACATCCCAAAGATGCTCTATTGGATTGAGATCTGGTGACTGTGGAGGCCATTTGAGTACAGCGAACTCATTGTCATGTTCAAGAAACCAGTCTGAGATGATTCCAGCTTTATGACATGGCGCATTATCCTGCTGAAAGTAGCCATCAGAAGTTGGGTACATTGTGGTCATAAAGGGATGGACATGGTCAGCAACAATACTCAGGTAGGCTGTGGCGTTGCAACGATGCTCAATTGGTACCAAGGGGCCCAAAGAGTGCCAAGAAAATATTCCCCACACCATGACACCACCACCACCAGCCTGAACCGTTGATACAAGGCAGGATGGATCCATGCTTTCATGTTGTAGACGCCAAATTCTGACCCTACCATCCGAATGGCGCAGCAGAAATCGAGACTCATCAGACCAGGCAACGTTTTTCCAATCTTCTATTGTCCAATTTCGATGAGCTTGTGCAAATTGTAGCCTCAGTTTCCCGTTCTTAGCTGAAAGGAGTGGCACCCGGTGTGGTCTTCTGCTGCTGTAGCCCATCTGCCTCAAAGTTCGACGTACTGTGCGTTCAGAGATGCTCTTCTGCCCACCTTGGTTGTAACGGGTGGTTATTTGAGTCACTGTTGCCCTTCTATCAGCTCGAACCAGTCTGGCCATTCTCCTCTGACCTCTGGCATCAACAAGGCATTTCCGCCCACAGAACTGCCGCTCACTGGATGTTTTTTCTTTTTCGGACCATTCTCTGTAAACCCTAGAGATGGTTGTGCGTGAAAATCCCAGTAGATTAGCAGTTTCTGAAATACTCAGACCAGCCCTTCTGGCACCAACAATCATGCCACGTTCAAAGTCACTCAAATCACCTTTCTTCCCCATACTGATGCTCGGTTTGAACTGTAGGAGATTGTCTTGACCATGTCTACATGCCTAAATGCACTGAGTTGCCGCCATGTGATTGGCTGCTTAGAAATTAAGTGTTAACGAGCAGTTGGACAGGTGTACCTAATAAAGTGGCCGGTGAGTATATATATATAAAATTTATTTATTTATTTTTTAAACCATAGATTCATTTTATTTTCATCCTTTTGTTTGACTAACTTTTGAAAGCTTACAAATGTATATACAGCAGTCAACATTTGAAGAGGATCAAAACTTTTCATCAAAGTTATACAAGAATTTTGAACAATAACGTTCTTGTCTTTGGACAACTTTGATTCACTTTTTTGATCCTCTTCAAACGTTGATATATATATATATATAGTAACTAAGTAACTGCTTGCATGAGCCAGCCAAGGATGAAAGGCAGAAAAAACACACAAACTCGGATACTCACATCTCCCTCACACTGTGCAAATGACAACAGAGAGACGTGTTAGTGAATACATGGAAAGGAAAAGATCCGACACAGAGCACACAATCAAATATATGTGGCCATTGGAAAGTAAAAAAAAAAAAAACCTGATGACTGAATCATAATTGTATTCCCTTATACACACAAAAGGAACAAACAACCAGGTTCCTTTATAAATGTATCTAGTCCAGTCCGGTCCTGACCTTACATATCCCGTTAAAATATAAATGGGATTATTTATCAAGAGGGAAATCACATCCTAAATGTGTATATTAGCAAACATTTTTTTTACTGTAGGAAAGGAAACAATGAAAACATGACTCAAAGCAGGTGACTCATCCCTCAGAGCAAGTTACACTCAGTGAGGGCCACTTCTTGTATCAGTGAAAGTAAAAAAAGAAAAGAAAAAGCAAACATATAACTGAAAGGAGAACATATGAAAGGCTCATTCAATAATGATGTTTCCATATAATGCTAGACTCAAGGAATATCTTGACCCTGCAAAATACCCTTTTTTAATGAGTAAACAGAATAAACCAGAAGCACCACTTTTACCACAGAGTGACTCGAATTACACAGCTCAGGGGCCACTTTTTAAAAATATGTGGTGACCAGGGGCTAATGAATAAAATGACCTATAGTAACAGTAATAATAAGGGTTAATTTGTTAACATTAGTTAAAGCTGCCGTCGGCAACTCTGGCTGATTGAGTGGACTTGGGCAAAATTTTGAATGTTTACAACTCTCATGCCCCTCCCCCACTATCAACGAATACCCTCCCACCGAGTTCGTGCTCATCAGTGCGCCATCACTCTTCTCTACTGCGCGAACTTCAGGCATGTGCATGTGATTGACGTGTGCGTGCATGACTTGTGATTGACAGTCCTATCTCACACCCCCCTGCGCTGATTGGACACAATGAACCGGGAGCGGTGGATTTTTGCAAAACAAATAACACGCTCCAGGTGGAGTTAGAAGCTCGGGTTTTTTTCTAAAACCACTTTATTTATGTTGTTCTGTCGGAATATAGTGTCGAATTCGCTGAATATGATCAAAAAAAAGTTGCCGACGGCAGCTTTAACTGCATGAACTAACAATTGTTACCTACCGATAACATTTTTAAAAAATGATTCATCTTTTTTTGTTGCTTTTACTAATACTGTATCTAAATCTACCTGTATCTGACAGTAGTTGGTGCACTGAACTAACATGAATTGCATTTTATTAACCTTAACAAAAATTAATACATACTGTAAAAAAAAAATATGGCTTATTGTTAGTTCATGTAGTATAATGCATAAACTAATGTTAACAAATGAGACATTATTGTAAAGTGCTATTGATAATTGTTTGGCTTTAAAATTTGCTGTAACCACTATACTGTATATAACCCAAACCTTACGAAAGCCGTTGAGGGGAACGAGGCCACTGGAGAGATTGCTAATGGGAGACAAGCACGACACACAGCTCGAGAGCAGTGGAGCTTTTATGCCGCAGACCGCTTTCGCTTCTTCCGGTCATGCGTATGTGGGGAAACGCAGAGCTCTTTTATCATATTAGATACATTGGAGTGTGTTGAAAGTTGTTATGCTACTCTGTGCGTACACTCGCCGGTTACTATATGAGACACTAGTTGCACACTACAGTGAGCTAGATCGATATTAGGCATGGTAGATATGGCACTCGCGATAAAAAAGAAAACGAGATTTAAACAAAAAGCTGTATAACAACGATTAGTTTTCTGTTGATGAATGTATCTGAATAGTTGCTCACCTGTCTAATAAAACATCACATATTAAAGTGACTTTGGTGTTTCCTTGGTTTCTACAAAATAAAACCGTAAATCGAGGTTAACACGGGTATGATGTCATAGATAGGCAACGCACGGACATGGTTCGTGTCCTGGCTAAAACCGCTTATTTCTCTGGATTTAAACACTCTTAGAAATATTTAGGATAATGTAAGTACACAAATCAACAAAGTACATAGTGTGCCTTTAACTGTCTGGGTTTTCAGTGTTTGATCCCGTGATGGGCTATATTTAGGCTGTGGGCTAGAATGAATATTCCTGATTATTCATAGCATACCTCCTGAATTGTCCCTTGAGATCAGAATCCTATATTGACAGCTCATAAGTGCTTCATGATAAGAGGGTGGTAGGTTCTATAAAAATAAACATGAGGTATGTGATGATGATTGAATAAGTGTAAATAAACCTTACAGCAGCCTTGGCCTCTGCTGACTTTGCTTTCTTCAGTCGAGCTTTGCAAACATCTAGGTCAAGGCGCCGGTTCTCAAGCAGTCTTCTCTCTTTCTGAAAACAAAACATACAGGCCGTTGAGAAAAATAACGTGTGCTTAACTGTATCGAATGTATATTTGTATTGTACTTAATCATAAAAGTAATTTTTTTTTAAAAAACAGTCCATGCAGACAATATTAATAAAATAAAAGGCCACTTAAGTGAACTTAAAGGGAGTACAATTTCATGATTATTTCTTAACACATTTAGTCTGTTAACTGTCAGTGTCAAAAATGAAGCATACTAATGCTTTAAAAAAACTAAGTGTTTGTGATATCAAGCTTAAATTTGGATCACAACTTGGTTAGTAAAATATATATTTTGTATAAAATAAGAAATGTTTAGTTCAGCACATGCTTTCCCTTCTGCACTAATCTGCTGAGTGTCTTCTTTAAAAAAAGACCAACCTTAGGTCTGTATTCCAAAGCATTCATGAATTACAACCATTTAAGTTCAGACCTCTGTTCAAATGAGGGGTGACCGTTAACAAGTTTTACTTTAAAGTACACTTTAAATCAAATAATCTTTTGTCAGGCTTTAAAGAAGTACTCTTATTTTGATGGGTTGACAAACCAGCTAAAGGACATGTAAAGTATTTGATCATAAACCTACCTGTAGAGTTGATCAATATTACATTTGAAGTTTAACTGTAAAATTTTAACTTTTGTGGTCAGGATATTCTTCAATTCAAAAGTACCCATGAACTATTTTACAGAGATAAGTGTCCAAACAAAAATCTGATTTTAACTAACAGATTAGATCAGCCAATGTATGTTAGCCAAAATACTAGATGGAGGTGAGCCATCTAATGCCAAGATTATGAATTTCACTTACAGAAATCGTTTTCCAGTCACCCTCTAGAAAGTTCCTCAGAGGTGTGAGGAAGTTGATGGCTGATGTATGTAAGAATTCCCGCTCTGCTCCACCTAACCTCTTCTGAAACTCTCCAACAGTGATCAAAGTACTGCCTGGTAAACAATCACAAAACATAACATTACATACGATTCCAACTACATTTTCAATGTTTTCCTGTCAAATAATTTTCAAGCTGGTTAAACCAACCATGAACATTTCATGGAAATTTGGTTTGCACATTGTTAACTCATTTCGATGGGAGTTGAACATTGTGAGATAAGATTCTCAGTTGTAGACAAAACAATCTTTGACTCATCTCACCTTGATACACATGTAGGCATCTTCATCCTTCAGCTTAATGAATGTATTCTTCAGTCACAGTCCTAAACTCAATGAATCACTAATGAACCACTTACACCTGCTATGAACCACTTAGAGATGCTTTGATTCTATGTAAATGAAACAATTTTATGTTTTCATTAGTTTTTTCATGTGTCTAAATATTCATATTTATTTTGGTAGTGGTCCTGATTTCTTTTATTCTATAAAATTGACATGTCTTGCAGTCACATGATTATATTAATTTAAATATTTAACAGGCATTATTATTTTAAATTATTAGGGGTGTAACAATATATCGCAAAAATGCAACAATATGTATCGAGAATAGTGGCAATCTGTATTGTGCATAGTTCACCCAAAATGAAAATTACTATGCGAGAAATAAATTCAAGTTTACATAGTTGTAGTTTCAGTATTACATTAAACCACTATACAGGTGAAACTTGAAAAATTTGAATATTGTGCAAAAGTTATCATTTTGATGATTATGGCTTACATCTCATGAAAACCCCAAATTAAAAATCTCAGAAAATATTATATTACATAGAATATTACATGAAATCAATAAAAAAAGGATTTTAAATACAGAAATGTCGGCCCCCTGAAAAGTATAATCATGCATATGTATACAGTTATATATACTAAATATATTAGTTTCACCTTTTAAATTGAATTATTGAAAAACACAAACTTTTGCATGATATTCAAATTTTTCGAGTTTCACCTGTGTGTATATAAATATAAAATGTAAAATGCAATATTTGTGGGTCCTGATGATGCCAAATGTCTTTAAACAGTAAAAAGTGGCCTACATTATTTTAAATATATCTAGTCAGCGACAGAGTGCAAGCATATTCGTCTAAAATAATTCTGTATTTTCAGCTTCAGAATCATGAATATTTTTATTCTGGTGTCCCCATTCTCCTGTACATTGGGTTACCAGCACCAAGTCTATTCATTTCCACCCCAATAAAATACCAAATTTAACATTTTACTCAACAGTAAAAAAAATTGTTAACCTTTTACCATGCGTGTTACCATATTGTAAGAATCTCGCATTGTGAGTTCAGTATTGTGATATGTATCGAATCGTGACATGAGGGTTTCGTCATTACACCCCTATACATTTTTACACAAATTTTATGATTTTCGTAATAATTGAGAGAGAAAAATACATATTTTCTGTAACTAGTTCTATATAAAATTGTTACAGAATCATACACATAAATAAACAATCACTTAGAAAATTCTAACCTAAAAGCATCAGTGAAAAACTGTTTGCCAACAATCTGTTTAGAGAGGGAAAGTGCGCCATCTAGTGACACATAGCTTGCAGCTTGATTTGGAGACATGCATTGCTAGATTACTTCAAAATGCAGCATAGTATATAACAATCACTGGTCAAGTATCAAACATATCATAGATTCATTTTTTGTCATGTCAGAAGCGAAACAGTGGAAAACAGAAGAAAAAAAAAAGATGAGAGGGCAGCAATGATTCTGACTCATATCGTGCCATATGGTCAGGCATGAGGCACAGCATCCCAGAGCAATTGAGTAAATATATATACATATACATTTATGAACATTAATATTTTATTTTATTAATATGTACTGGCTTCTAGTAGGTAAATAAATAAATAAATAAAAATTCAAGGTCACACTTTATTTTAGGTGTCTTTAACTACAATGTACTTACAAAAAATTGTTAGCAACAATGTTCTTATTGTGTTCATGTTGTATTTCAAAACACTTGTGCTGCTATTAAGATGTGATACAGATAAGGTTAGGGATAGGTTAAGTGATATGGTTTGGGTTAAGGGAAGGGTCAACAGTGTAATTATAAGTGCAGGTATTTTTTAACCTTTAGACAAAAACTGTTATAAAAATTTGACCACAGACTTAAGCTTGGTCTCATTTTAAAGAAGACCCTTGGCAGAAGTAAAAATAAATAAATAAAAGTTTAAAAGGGGCTAAGTTTACGAAAATGATTTATGAACATTATTTTATATTAAAATATATATATTTAATAAAACTTGAATTCAAAAACTGCTAGAAAATCAAAGCCATTAATCTAAACAAGTTGTGTTCCAAATTTGAGGTTGATATCTCAAAAAAATTGCTTTCATTAAGATTTTGTTTGGGCGCAACACCACATTTTTCCAATTAAATGCCAGTAAAGCTCCACTGGTACAAATCCACTGGGTTTTGCAGTACAGTACAGTTTTTCTCTCTCATATATTACACGCACACAATTTTTTTTTATTACACACATACAAACCACACTCCAATTTGCTCTGTAATATGCAGAAGCAAAAAACAAGTATTTGCTTTATAGGCCAAACCTGATCAAATGGCACCATCTTGTAAAAATATTAGAATTCTGAAGCCTTGCCAACAGAATGAAAGCCTATTAGCAAAGAAAGACTGCATCATTTTACAGTTAAATGGCACTGCAATTAAAATTGCAGTTTTAATGGGACAGTTTTATTCTTAAGGTCCTGACTGTAACTATTTTGTGTGCCTAGTGTAAAATAGGTTTATTAAAGGAAATGGGGGTGAAATAGTACAATTCCAATAAACCTACAGACTTGTGCCAAACTGTAAACTGAAAAAGGGTTAGATATATTATAATATCTTCATTTTCCTCTGGTTGGTTGTACAAACCATATGGAGTTCCTGGCCCAAATTCCTTTGCAGCATCCTGCATATACTGTCCCAGCAGCTCTGCATTGGTGGTTCTGGATGGGATCTTTCGGTCTAATTTCTCATAGAAGAACTCTTCAATACGGGCACCTAAACAGAGATTCATCAGTAAGATGGACATCATGCTTTATTCAGTCAGTTTATTCAGATTTGATAACCAGTTCTGGTTAAGATATTCAGATGACGGAAGAACAAACTTGAGCTTGTGTCTGGCTAAAGCCACAAGTTTCATCCTCCTTTTTCAAACAAACTATCGTGACAAAGGCATAGTGAGAAGAGCGTCCACACATTGTGTCTAAACAATTAAACATCATTCATTGGGGGGAAGGAATTAAACTGGTGACAGGCCATGTGGAGTAAAGATAAGACTTACCAGTTTGGTCAACTGGAGCATGGAGAAAGTTAGAAAGGACAGGTTAGTGTTCTTACTAGTACACAATCACTAGGTCATCAGAACCTCTTGCAATTACTTTAAAACCTGAAATACTGCAAGGCACTGCAGTCAAAGTTGAGTTCTAAAGTATCTGAAACCCATGGCCTTATCAATGATCCAGGAATTATAACAGAGTATTAATATAAAATATTTTTTGTTGTTTACTGCCGACATAAAAACAGATTTTTTAACTCAAATGTAAGAGATATTCACTACTGTTCAAAAGTTTGGGGTGGGTAAGGTGTTTAATGTTTTGAATGAGCTCATTTATGTTCACCAAAGAAATCCTCTGATATGCTTATTTGGAGCACAAGAAACATTTCTTATTATTATCAATGTTAAAAACAGTTGTGCGGTCTAATATTTTTGTGGAAACTGACGTTTTAAAGAATATGAAGCTCAAAAGAACAGCATTTACATAATTTTTAGTAACAATGTAGAAGTCTTTACTGTCACCTTTGGTAAATTTAATGTGACCTCGCTGAATAAAAGTATGAATTAATAGAAAACATTTGAACTGTAGTTAGGAAACAAGTAATTTAGCAGACAGTTTTATCCAAAGTGCCTTCCAGTACACTTATGACAGGGAAACCAAGAGCACACTGACGATTAATAGCTCAGATTTAACCACTATGCCAGTTTGATGTCCATCTCAGCACACTTGTGAAACATTGCATTCACATAACGTGATACCACCCGACATGGTGACACCTGAGAACCATTGCTGTTTTAAGATGGTTGTCAGGCATTATATTTCACTGGCTGGCTGTACAGGAATTAAGCAGACATTTGATTTCTCAAATTAAAAGTTTTTTTTTTTTTTTTTTGCAGATACATGGTGTAATCAACCAAATGATGACATTAAAGTAAATTGATTCAGAAGCCAACAAACAGATGTTCCTGTTCATCATGTTAATGGGAAATGTAAACAACATCAGAAATTTTCCAACACATTTAAGGCCACACATTTCAAACCACATTCAATGACAAAATAAGAAACTGCAATACAGGGGCATATGACCCAAGATCTTAAACATTAAATGCCCATGTAGATTCTTACTTGGGTTGGGTTGAAGCAGCACCTCGGTCTGTCTGAAGATCTTTTCGGTCCAGTTTTTGGTGCAGTCTGCTCGAGCGATCAGGTTCTCCAGATGCGCATCTAGCTCAGTCTTTTCTGCCTGGCCAAGCTTCTCCTCTGTGTACTGAAGAACACACGAAACAATTCAGACGGCCAAACCAGACGTTCATATCAGCAGCTCTTTATGGGGTACAAGAACATGCATAATTTTCGCTCTAACACTTTAGTTCAGAATGCTAAACAAGACGCGCAAATGTTAGTCTGTTAACAAATAATGAGCAGCATTCTTGTACTCTTCAAAGACCGAATATTGTCAGCAAAGAAAAGAAGAACTCTTTTTAAGAGAAGAACTGAGAAGAGAAGAACCGAAGAACAGTTATTGATTGATTATATGATTTGCTGGCATTATGACTTTCTTCCTATCAAAAAATAACAATCAACATGATCATACGTTGCTAAAAAACTGTTCTCTGAGAGCAGGCCTAAAGTATAGGCAGTAATCTACAGCTCATGTGCACTGGCTCTGACTGCAGTAACTCCATGAGAAAACTGTGGCTTTGAGTGATAATGATCTGCTCCCAAATAAATCCCTGACAGGTACAGTAGTAGTGACTGGCTAAGCAGGGATGCTTAAGGTGATTGGCTGATAGGGATGGGGACACCCCCCTCCATCTGGTCCCTGGACATCAAACAGTGTTGAGTTCTTCTTTAGTTTACTGTTGGGTCTTCTCAGGGGAGACATAACCAGAATAAAATGGAAGAGGGTCAGACAAGTGTTGTATGGCACAGGTTTGTTTGGGCCTTTGCAGATTAGATTCCCTTAATATCCAGATATGGAGGCTAAAACCTCAGTCATTGTTGAAAATCAGTAGCTAACAGCTAGGCAAGCTCTCTGGCTCTCCTGGAATACCAGTGGACCTGCAGTAAAGATTTCCTCTGACAAGGTGAAAAAATAGAATAATGCTGCTGTTTGATATTTCATTCACACACAGGGAAGACCCCTGCTGACTGAGCATAAAATTCAGGCCTAAGATGAAAGAGGAAGAAAAAGACATATAAATCACATTTACACGCTGCGATTCAGCATGAAGGATTCCGTCTAAATCTACAACATTGAATTTATGTCATTTTCATGATGACTAATTTGATCTATTCATACATGTAATGTCTTTGGATCATCACAGGTTCAGGTTCTCAGGTTATCAGTTAATTAATCAAATAAAATTCTTGCATTTTGTATTAAAGTCTGTGTGAACTGGAAGCTGCGACCAACTTTACTTCAGTATTGTGACGTATTTTCAGAGTGAAACGGAATACTGAATGAGAAAAATAGGGGGCATGGCTTGTTTTTTCCCCACTGTGAATTAATTGGATCTAGAAAAGTAGGCGTTCCATTCAGCTCACTGTCAGGGATTTTGATTAAAGATTACGAAGACTTTTTTTTTTTTTTGGTGTGTGTTTGTTAAATCGCGAGGATGAATTGTTTACAATAAGACTAGGAATGTGCGCTAACAAAGTACATTTCATGGTGACTTTAATTGTATTTTATAGTGATAATAGACCTATAAAAGGTGTATCCTTCAGAAATAATGAATCAATTTTACTGAAAATATCATCTGTCACAACATACAGACTGTTTCAGCCTAGAAAATAAATGACAAATATTGGAATGAATAAAAAAAATAAAAAAAATGTTATGCCAAACCACCCACATCATGGAAACAGATTCAGCCACACATACACACCAGCTGGCCAGACATCGTTCAGTGCTCTGCATAGAAGATCTATTCAAATGAAATTATCTCTTTGATGTTGTTCCAAAACCTTTAAGATTTTCTTCACAGCAATTAAATATTAATACTGCTTTAAAAAAAAAAAATTTAAACACAAAGTATCATAAAGTGATCATAAACAGCTTTAAAAAAAATGAAAAAGAAATGATCATTTTGAAAATAAAAATGATAGCATATTTTTCTCATTTTTGGAGCCGTCCAATTGAACAGTTCTCTCTGGGGGAAACGACTAGCATGGACAGTAGCAGAACATATTTTGTGTTCAGTGGAAGAACTAAAGTCATAGGGGTTCAGAACAACATGAGGGTGAGTAAATGACAATGTTTTAAATTTGAGGGTGAACTGTCCCTTTAAACTTTGTTAACTGTCTTGTGGTTATTATAACGGCGTATATATTTATATATTTTAATAGGCTGAATTTTTTTATTTTATTATTGGGGGCAAACTATAATTTAAGCACCTCTAAACATGCATCTTAAAAATAAAAACAATTAACTGTTCTCTAGTGAACAGTGAATACGCTGTAAGCGAGAATTCAGCTGGTGACTGTCACATGAACAGCCATTAATAATGGATACGGGCTTGGCTTGCGTCTATCGGCTTACAATGGCGAGGAAAATACCGATCATCGTAAAATGACAATGACAGATAAATTCGAATTTACAGAAAGCGACGTGTCTGAATACTCGCGTAAGAGTCCATAAAGGCCAACAGAGCGAAGCTGTTCGTCCATTCATTCACTCGAGCTGCTGCGTTCATCCATCCTACAGCATTAACGTCACTTATGGCTGAACGCAACTCCCAAAAAGTAAACAGAAAGCACTGGGTCATTTCATACCTGAACAGCACGAGTGAAGAAGACGCCTGCATCCGACGCTAGTTTCTTGACATTGAAATCCATAGTATCAGCGTTTTCACTATGTGCGTTTCAGCAACATCCGCTTGTTGGTTGTCCCTGCAACGGGATCGACTGTGCAGGATGAGGCTAAATCGACAGCGCAACCTGGAGTTTAATGATCTTACCATCGGTTACATCAGCCATCCTCTACACAGCCTACTTTAACTCCTTTTTTATTTTAGTTATTTTGAACACAGTATTATGAGTATTGTAACTAAATTAAGTTCTTTAAAAAGTAGTTTTCATGAAAAAATAACTATTTACAAAAATGTCTTTTGTGGTCTATGCAGGTCAAATCGGACCCATATTTAAAATTAAAATAAAAAACAGACCTTCTACCAATTACCTTTTGGGATGTTAGCTTTCAAGTTTGTTGTTGTTGTTAAATATATGAATCAAACTTAATACCAACATATTTGACTTTTAGTCCCCCTCTAATACCGAGGTTTTTTGTTGTTGTTTTTTTTAAACAAATTGTATTATATCATAATATTCAATTAAAATATGTCAGCATACAACCCGGAGCCTATATGTTTGAACTGCTCTTTTTATATATAGAATAATGGAGGGGAGAAAAAAAATGTGAATCGTGATTTATTTGCATTTAAGTCATGATGCATGCTGTAACATTTATTTTATTGGAACCCATACAATGTGCAGTTCAAAAGTAGGCCTATATATATCTCACTTACAGTATCTTACTGTTAGACAGAATACCTAAAAAAAAAAAGTGCTCAAAACTGGTAACTCCAGGGATGTAAATCCAACATACAATGATTTGCTGACAAATTGCACAATACATGATATCTCATCTGGTCAAGATGGGCTTCAATCGCATAAAGTTTGATGTCTAACTAAAACTTTAAAGAAGAAAAGATACAGATCTTAAACATTCTTTTATTATACTGCATAAATATTGCCCACTTGCCCACTTATGCAGCTTCACATAACAGATGCAGAAAATGAAAACCTTTTAAAATATAAAATAAGGGACCCTGCTGCAATTGATAAGTTGAATAAGTCAAATTTTACTCTCAAAATCTTTTCTGTTTGAGCAGCGGGTTATCAAGTGGTAACAATGTAGGCTACTCTTCAATTAATGGGATATATGTAATCAGTATTTCACAATTCATCATTACATTAATCAAACATATTCATGTTTTCATCCCTATGCATCTTCAGCATTATGCAATGGTCTTTGCACCATTACTTGCATCTAACAATTTTAAATGAATACAACTTGTAACTTTTTTGCATTTTCTGGAAGTACAGTGTTTAAACAAGTACTTTCATTAGCATCATATTTATTTAAACAAAGCAATTCATAAACAGATACTTGGTCAACTTAAAAGTTGCCTTCTGTTTTCCAAGCGGTCTTATTTGGTATGGTCCTGAACCCACTGGCACAGCCTGTGACAGTAAGCTGGAGGGCTGACTGTGGAGAATGTTTGCTGTGGGTATCTCAGTCTTTTCCACCAATGCTCAAGCCTCTTTTTGAAACCATAAACAGTGAAAATGTCAATAATTCCGATGAAGTAACGATGCTCTGATCCATCAATGACATGAAGCGGGTTCTTGAAGTTGGGAAGCAGTCTCCGGTTCTGGGCCTGGAACTCTTGTAGATCAGCTGACTCTGTTCCCATCCTACCGGGTTGCTCAATTTGGTCTCCCTCAAGGCTTGTACTGTCCGTTCCTCCATTGCCACTGTGCATTTCTGTTGTGTGACACGGTGTTGTTGCACAATTTAATTCTGCAGAGAGGATTGTGGAGTCATCCTCTGCCACCACCCCAGGAACAGTGGGCGATGCAACATGTGTAGGACTGGATGTTGCATTCACTGACCTAACAACCAGTCAGAGAGGAACACAGAATAGAACAAAGAACATTACCCAACTCAATGATTACCATTCGATCAAAATATGTGGCTGTCGCTTATTTCTGAATCGAAGCTCTTGGTTTTTCTGCAGCAGATTTTTTTTACCTGAATTTTTCATGGTTTTAAAGGAATAGTTGGAACACAGAGATGTTCTGTTCACGCTGCTATTCTCCATACAATGTAAGTGGATGGGGACCAAAAACATCACACTCCTTAAAAGCCATAAAAGTAGCCCATACTGAAGTCCTATAATAACTTTGAAATTTAAGTTGTTCATTGAAAAGCTTGACAGTCCGGGATCACTGTTCACTTTCATTATATGGAAAAACAGCTGGGACTTTCTGCTATAAATATGTCCTTTGGTTTCTATGGAAGACACAAAGTCATAAAGGTTTTAAAAGACATCAAAATTAGTAACTTAATTTTTTTGGGGTGAAATATAAGTTTAGATGTTGGATATATGAGATGATGTTTAATGAATGATAGAAGGATTGTAGTTATGGCTATTATAGTTTAGTTTAGTAATTTAGTTTGTGTTTTTTTTTAGACATTACTTTAAAAATTACATTAAATCTATATATTATTGGTCTACATGCCTGCCTGCTATTGGCCATTTGGAGAAAGAGAAGGATCTGGAAACAGATGTGAACATGGAAATTCACAGTCAAGAAAAGCCTGTTATCCTTAAATACTGAAATAGAGATATGAGGCAGCAGAAAGAAACTTCTTGAAGGAAATATTGTTTCTGAACATGACAACAATGGAAGCATTATCAAACATCAGTATTCTGCACATAATCATATAAAGTGTATCTCTATCATATGTGTGCACATCAGTCAAGCATGAGTAGTTCATTCAGTTGAATACTGTATATGTGGGATAGTGGTGACTAGTCGTAAGCATCTGTGTACAGTCTGAATGTGTCAAGAATAGATTTTGAAAACCAAACTACACCAACCTTGAGACTTACTATAATTGAGAATACTATAATCTCCACTGTTACAGTATCTATTCAACATATTTTTTTAAGTAATCGCAGTTTGTTGAGATAAACATCTCATTTTGAAGGCTGCCCCCTCCAGAGATTGCATTTGTTGGCTGAATACGTCATTGAGGATGTCTCATTTCAGAGAAGAATAACTATTGCTATTCCTTATGAGGCATTAATTACTATAATTTCTTACTTACTTTGGAATGTAATAGATACTTTAATGAAATGAGGCAAATGTGCAGCCTTTGAAATGAAAAACAAAAACATTATAGGACAATATAACACTGGCATCTCCCTTAAGAATTCCATTCACTATACATTAACCCTCACTTTTCAAAACACGGTCTCACCTTGGCTGTTTATGGGAATAGTAGTGTACATTAACTTCCCTGAAATAGTAACAATAGAATTTAGATGATTATCTACTTATTTACTGAATCATTTGAAATATGTACAGAATATACACAAGCAGACCTTCCTTAAAAACATCTTTGTAAATGTCTGTGGTTGTTTATGGATGACTATATGCATGGTTTACTAAACTTTACTATGCTCACTTTTTGGTACGCATGATGAGTGTTGCGAAAGAGAGAGTCTGGCTGAGTTCATCCTGGTGCAGGGGCTGATGGGCCAGCAGGAGGCTGTAGTCTAACACATTGAGTGTCTGAAGAAAGGCTGTGTCGATCTCCACCTGACGCAGGAGCCAAGGACGCTGTTGATCTATCAAATGAACAAGGAGCTATAAGATTGAATGTAATGGTCCAGATGAAGTCTACAGCACATATCATTTGCCAACAAGGAACTGACCTTACCTAACTGAATAAACTGTCCTTCAAAATTAAGATCTTTTAAAACAACAATGATCTGGCTGCCTTCAGGGGCTGGGTCTGTCCACCGGCTCACCTCACAGCCCTTTATATCATACCTTAAACATTGAGAGAGAAGGATGAATGTAAAGCTAAGAGGAGTAGTAATGGAGAAGATGGTGGGAGTGATGGATTAGATCATTATTATTACTATCAGTGCAAGCCAAAAGTAACAGCTAAAGGGCAATGCAATTTAATGAGCAATTAGTGCAAGGCTGTGGATTACAGTAGGTCAAAAGGAAAGTTCTACATGTGATGGGGAGATGAGAAACATTGCTTTCACTTTATTTTGATTGTCCCTTTAACACATTCTGTTGACTATAAGTAACGTTGCTCCTACATGTCTACTAACTCTCATTAGAGTGTAATGATTAGGGTTAGGGTTAGATTAAGTTGACATATAGTTGCAAAATTACTTATAGTCAGTAGAGTGTCTGTTGGAGGACCATCACACTAATGTATATGCAGATATTAAGCAGACAGTAATACTCCAATGAGAGTTAGTTGACATATAGTTGCAAAGTTACTTATAGTCAATAGCACGATCAAAAGGGACCATCAAAATAAAGTGTTACCGAAACATTAAATATTTACAGGACTGATAATGGACAGAGCGATAACACCATTTCCATTTATAACACATAGCAAGTCTTACCTTGCAGTGATTCTGTCATCAGGGTAAAATACACTTTGCATCACAATAAAGTACTTCTGCACACAGGAAACCAATAGAGTTTTATAACATGTACCTTCGGGGTCCATAAAATAATAAATAATATTGACAGGAAATTAAAGATATTTAATAAACGAAATAATTACCATCCTCTGATGTGCAATTTTGATTCTGTGAACACCTGTTCATGAATAAAGCATGACAATTTCTTAAACGGACGCGATAAAGATAAGAATTTAGGGGTTTAAGTCGTCTCATCGTGGATTACACATTTAATTATATAATGCATATGAACTATATCAAATATTTGTCCAGTAACATTTGCTAAAAGTTAATTTACCAGCTGTCAGCTTCTCACCCAAAAATTTGACAAGCAGAGAGTGTGGGTACTTCTCCAGATGTTCCATGTAGATTCTCAAGTTAGTCAAGAGAAATCGCACTTCTCTTTTACTCTGTGTCTTTAAGAAGAACCGCTTGTCATTACTGGACATAGGAGAGAGAAATGTATGTTAAAAGGACATTTGGTTTGATATCCAACAAATAAATTGATATTACAGTTTACTCACACATACAGAGAAGGTCAGAGTTTTTTTTTTTTTAAACTGACATGTCTCCTATGTTCACCAAAGCTGAATTTACTTGATCAAAAATACAGTACAAAGTAATTTTGTGAAATTGCATTATACAATTTAAAATAGCTGTTTTCTATTCCAATACCTTTTAAAATGTTAATTTAATCCTGTAACAGCGAAGCTGAATTTTCAGCATCATCAGACACTTCAGTGTCACATGATCCTTCAGAAAGAATTATAGTATGCTGATTTTCTGCTTTAAAACATGTCTTATTATTATCAATGTCAAAACAGCTGCTTAACACAGTATATCTGTGGAAACCATGATACATTTTTCTCAGGGTTCTTTGATGAATAGAAAGCTCAAAAGCTTGTTAGAAGCGATTAATCGCATCACGGCACTATATATATATATTTTTTTTTATATACACACACACCAATGCCTCTCTCGATGTGATTTCTCCCATTAATTCCTCTACAAGCAGTCTGTGTCCTCTTTATGCTGTCTCTGTTGCTTATGCTCCTGCAAGCGAAACATTTGTGCTGACTCACGTTAGAAAGAAGTCTGCCTTGCTCTTGGAATTGCTGATAAATTGCAGGTAGCTGCCTTCGGAGGAGAGGGACTGCTGGTATTCCTTCTCTGTCATCCCAAGGGAGCACCGCAGATTGGCGAACACCGGCCCAGCATACGTGTCCATCCTGAAGTCCTTCACACAGTCACAAACACAACAGATGAGATTCAGTAGAAATTATACATACAGATCTTATGTATAATTCAAGCCATCAAGCCTATGCTCAACACCTGCTTAGTCATTACATCACATTTTGTCCAGTAAAGCAAAAAATGCTATTACAGTAAGCAGTATCCGCTTTTTCCATTAATGTACATGTACCTTATTGATTTGAGTAAACTCAAAATTGTAGTCATCTTCACACAGCTCATCCTAAAAACAAAATATATGGTCAGTAATGATAAGTATTCATATTGTAGTAGTGCTTTTGCAGGCAATGTTTTTCTTTTAGTTGTTTAAGAGTGTGTGAGAGATGCTTTAAGCCCTGGACAACAGGCAGCACATTCACGAGTCATACTGCTGCATAAGCAGACTGGATTCAATGGAATCTGGGGTCTGCAACATCATCTGTGTGTGTGTTTGTTAGCGATTGAGCACATGACTATGAGTGCCACCACAATACAAAACAGGGTGACACTTTACAATAAGGTCTTATTTGCTAACATTAGTTATTGCATTAATTAACTAACATGAACAAATAATTAATACAAATGTGCATCACAGTGCATTAACTAATGTTAACAGATACAACTTTTGACCTTAAAAATATATTAGTAAATGTTCAGATTAACATTATCTATGATTAAAAAAATGCTTTTTTTTATTTTACTATTTTTCATTGTTAGTTCATTATTTCTGACATTCATCAATGTCATGCAAGAAAATCTTGTATCAAATCTTGTGAAGTATCTTGTTCATCTAAAATACACCAAAGCTTAGATATTATACTTATGATTATTATTTACTTATGTCATTTAACCATCTGCATTCTACATGGTCTCTTATTCATCGTTAACAAGAAGCCACTGATTTTAGCTTTAACATTTCTGCCCTCTCTTGTGGCACTGTAGCACTGTGAGAAACATTGCATTGTTTGAATTCTGTCTCTCCTCCCCAATGCGTGCGCAGTATAATGGTGTTTGTTACCTAAACACTTGGTTACTCTTCCACTCCCCCTGGTCTGTTACTCTTGAGCAAATTACCAGGATAAAAACAGCTCTAATCAAGCTAAAACATTGTAATATGGTGCCTTTTCAACACCACAAACACAAAGTCTCCATGGAAAGAAATATGCTCCTCTCTACGGAGGTTAGCCTGCATACTAATTAATGTCAAATGGAACATGTCTGTCTCCTTGGAGGTGTTTGATCATGCCAAGCTTTTGTCTCTCTCACATTTTATTTCAATATGCACTTCAACACTGAAAATGTAATGTGAGCTGATTTGCTTATTTCACACGTGACTGTATTTTGGTTTTGATTTCATGATTCCAAACCTGTTTGATTACAATCATCTCTGTACTTATACATTTTAACAGTTTAAATTATCAAACATAATCAGTTTGAGTGGTGGATATGCTAACACTAGTTAATTATTAATTTATTAAATTAATAAAGAAACCTTAAAGAAAATCTAAAATAACTCTAAATTAAGGGGTTTCTTCCCCCAATAAAAAAAAAGCTAGATTTTCTTGGTGAAACTTTAAAATAGCTTTGTGAATAGGCAGAAATAAATTCTGTTTTATATGGACCCCAAGGCAAAACTCTAGCTCTGACTAGCAACTCCCCTCTGTAATCTTTACCTAAAAATGGAAAAAGTGATATTCAATAGGGACTGGATGGGGTGTAGGTTCATAAACATGAGAATACTCACAGGTAAAGGGTAGTCAATGGTGTTCTGCACAGCAGCAAACAGCCCTTCCTTCATCATACAGGTGAGGCTGTAGAACTCATGCTGCTGGTCGATCTCAAACAGACCCAGCAGTTTCCACTGCTGCCTCAGTCCACCCCACCGTTTCCTCTTCACTTTGCGACTGTGTCGGCTCACACTTGGCCCTGGCATCTCCATCTACAACATACAATAGCCATGTAGTTCAATACAGCACACCTACAAACAACTTGCAATGCCTTAGTAGAAACCACAAGCAAATGAGGTTTGTTTACTGACAGATGCCTTATGTTTTATCAGTATTTTTGGTAAAAGATGGATCTGGAAGCTTGGGGTAGGGGGATTTGTGTGTGTGTGTGTGTGTGTGTGTGTGTGTGTGTGATTTGTATATACAATATTAAACTTTAACAAAAAAATTTTTTATATATGTATATTTTATATAAATAATAATAATAAAGTGAGAAGTTATGACTGCACTCTATACTCATGTTATAATTGCAAGGATTTGGCATCATCTTGAAACTGGTAGAAGTATGTCTCCCTGACAGATAAACAAATCAAAATCTGTTTCTATTCAAGTGTCTTGGAGGTCTTAATGTGTGGTCACTCAAACAGGAAAATACTAGTGATTTGAAATCCGTCTTTAGTATTGAATGCACCACCACAATGGGATAAAAGAGCCCCTGCAGCAGTTCACAGCACAAATGTAACATGCCATTAGTTGCAATAAATGCACTGCTCTTTAAAGACATCCGTATTTTGTTTGCACGCAAGGAAATCATAGTTGCTAACCACTGTAGACAATTTTGCCTCACAGTTCAGCCTGTTTGGTTTGTCCTCTCAACTGTCATGCCTAAATGGGGTTTTCATCACTGTCAACTGAATGCCAAAGAAATTTTGAATCAGAAGTTTATTTGTTTCCAGTAATGTTAATCAGCTGTTCTGAATGAAGAAATTAAATTTTCCAATCTCGTTTCAGGTTTTTCCTCCCTATGCCTTCGGCTTAAAAAGACCTGTCATCATATCCTCGTAGGAAGGACAGAATTAAGATAAAGCCAAGTCCGAAATAAAGTTTTATATATAGCCTATATATATAATAATAATAATTGTGAATCAGACATGGCTAGTAGACTATTTGATGTACATTTAAACAAACAGAACATTTTAAAACAGGAAGACGTTTGTTGAACTGTCATAGGAACTTAAGTTTACATTCACTTCGATAAAAATTTATAGAATAGTCTAATACATAAATATGTACTTACCTCAGTGCGAATCATCATGGGGTCACTAATGTATGTCGTCGTCCGTGAAGATCAGAGCATTGTTTCTGTCCTCGCGTGACATGACACGGCCAGTGTGTGTACGATGAGCCGCTGCTCGCGCTCGATCAGTCTCTCATCACTGCAGCGGCCCATCCCACAGCACAGCAGCACACACAGTTACTGAATACATGCACCACAACTACTAACTGACAAATACAGTATAGACATAACTGAACAGTGAATATGAATAAATAAAGTACAAAATTGATTGGGCTATATGTTTTAAACATACATTTATACATATTATAGCCCACAATACAAAGTAACGTCGCATGTCGAGAATTAAATCGATCTCATACAATTCTTTAATAGTTTATGATATATGACACGTATTGTATGAGTTTGCTAGATATACAGACAGACAGATAGATAGATAGACAGATAGATAGATAGATAGATAGATAGATAGATAGATAGATAGATAGATAGATAGATAGATAGATAGATAGATAGATAGATAGATAGATAAAGTAATACATATACATTATAAAATGGGTGAGAAAAACAAACAAATTACATTATACTAAATGTTGCATATTTTTATTATTTTTATGAGGGATTGTGTATGGTTTACAGAAAGTTCTCTTTCTCATTCTTTTTAGATTATTGTCTAATTACATTATTATGCCGTTTTATTTATACATTTATTGTGCCGAAATTATGATCTAATTTATTATATGCCTTTAACCAATTAGTAGACTACTGTTTAACTAAATGTTCAATACTGCTTTTGGCTACTAAAATGAACTCTGTTTTTATTTTTTTATTTGACCAAACACATGAACATGACTGGAATCCAGGAGAGCAGAGCTTCACGTGGCTGTGTACAGGAAGTGGTACATGAGTGAAACACAGTTCGTTCTTCTGACCAGATAAATCACAGCAGCATGAAGGGTCTTAATCAATTTTCTTAGGCTTTCGATTCTTCCATGTTATGACTCCTATGAAGGTGCCTGAAAAAATTTGGGAAAATTTGATCACTAGATTAAACTGAGAAACATTTCTTGCAATCTAATAAAGATTTAGTGGTTAAGTCTCATTCGCTCTCTTGTCCAGCATGTTCTGAGGCATGAGTAATTAACATGGTTGTACTATTGAATTTAATGAGTAACATTTTTATTGAGTCCATATACTGCACATTCTTTCAACGGTGACATATTGCTTGCTTTACTTACCAACAAATAGTAAGAGGATTAATGCTGCGACTCCAGGAAGTATGACTGAATATTCCCGTGGAAGAAAATAGCTGTGGATCACATGGTCACTGTCTACGAAAGGCTGGAACAAGGGCAGAAGAGTTTGCATCAATGTTTGATCACTTCAATATTTGTTCAGTAGCATATAAAAAAAAATAAAAAAAAACGTACCAAGACTATGACCCAAATAGTGTAATATGTGAACAGTAACAGACTAAAGCCAACAAGTCCAAAGCCAACAGCTTGATCTGCTCCAGTTGCCTGAAACAAAATGTTTTTTAGGGTTTGGCACACACATAAGTGCAAACTACATTATAAAGTCTCACTTTTCTAATATGTTAATATATAAAACAAATATAAAATGTTTTAGGAATTAACGTTTGGGCTTTTTAATGTTCTCCATACTCCACACTGAGAGAAACAAATGAACCTAATTATTCAAGTTTATCTTGCAAAAATGGAGTGGTGCAGGGATGAAGTCAAAACACGAATGACTAATATTAAAAAAAGGTTTGACACTGTGGTAAATATAACTTGACGATACTTGAATGTTTTTTATATACTTGAACGTTTTGCTCTAATCAACAACGTAAACTGCACACACCAAATATCTTATTTAGTAACTTAAAGGGACTGTGTGTAACTTTTTAGGTAACTTATTATCTAAAATCAATATTTGTATTCATAAATATGTCCTCAGTGGTGTACAAATACCTCTGCCAAATATCTGACTTATCCTCGTAAACGAAGAATTTATTTTCTTTATATACATGGGACGGGTAAGTCCATGGAGGCTTCCATGTCATTCCGCCATCTTGAAAAACTATAATAGCAGAGAGGGTCAAAAAGAACTAGGTCAACGCGTTTTCGTTCAGAGCCAGCGTCACGTGACTGAAGCAGCAGAACCAGACGAGCAGAGCAGTGAGTGAGAGGCGCTTGTCTAAACCATAGGAGGTCTAAACCCGGCAATTTTAAAAAGCTCAATTGCAATTGTATTTTCAATGGCGGATCATACGTATGCCGAGCCACAGGAGAAGAAATCCTCGTCGCCAAAGTCCCAAATTGAACGAAAAAGGAAACGTGACCGCAGAGCTAGTACAAAAAACAAGAGTAGCCTAAATGTCGGGATAGCTTTTTCCAGGTGGAAAGAGCTAATGAAGGAGAAAGATTTCAAAAGAGACGCTGAAGTTGCCTGCTTTCTCCTCGACAGGTAAGTCAATGTTTTTTACAGTCAATAATTCATACTATAGTAAACATAGTAGTAACATAGTTCATAGGCTACATAGTAAACGCTTGAAGATACGCATAGTAAAAAAATACATGGTGAACGTTTGAAGAAATCAGACCAATTATAAAGGCTATCACAATCATGTTTTTATTTTATCTGTCAGATAGCCTAACGTTACGTCTCGTCTCTTTATACCTGACTACCATAAAATAAAGCAAAAATTTTTTCGGGAGCTTCCTCCTTTTTCTCTGACTGAAAATATCTGTAGCTTACTGGGAGTCCAGAGTAAAGCTCCCGATATGTCATGTAACTTAGTTACAGGACATATTTATATCACATTTAGAAAGAAGTCCTGCAACTAAGTTACCAAATAAACAGAAACAGAAGCGACTGAAGAAGTGTGTCCTCTTTCTTTTGTGAAACCTAACGGTAATTTATTTCTGTGTGACTAATGTGACGAATAAAGAAGGCATACATACTAATTACAATAGTTCATGTTTTTCACAGTAAGTAATTCATACAGTAATTTGTTTGTTCGCTGTGTCAAGTTGCAGTTTGTTTAAAATTACAAACCTGTTCACTTGAAGGAAAACTCGACGAAGTGCTATTAGAAAACATCCTGTCATAGCTTTTTGGTACATAACGGCTACCGTAGATGCAACACGCATTTGAAAAAGAGAGGCGCCGGAGAGCACAGTTCGTTTGAATGCAAAATACAATTTCACCTCTAGATGGGAGTAAATCTCACACAGAGCCCCTTTAATAGAAATATTTGTTTTAAAAAATAAACATAACAGCTTCAAACGTTCAAGTATCGTCAAGTTATGTTTACCACAGACCGTATTTCCCCCATAAATTGAAAACTCATAGGTTTCCAAATCTCAAGAAAACGTTTAGACGTCATCCCTGCACTCAACTTACGGTGTAACGTTATAGGCTATCTACTGAATCTACTGAATCTCTTTGGCAGGGCAAATTATGCATTCATCAGCAGTCATAAAGAAATTAACAAATATATAATATTGAAGTTGAACAAATAAATGTAAACGAACAAATAACTATTTTTGTATTGGTGAATTATGTGGTCATACTACGACCTATAACGTTACAGTGTGAAACTTGTAGCTTATTTATTCCAGTTAAGTTAGGCCTAACGTTACTAGAAAGTTAGACAGTTAATCACTAGATACAACGCGGCGCTCTATAAAGTGTTGAATGAAAACGACAAAGACATAACACTTTTACATTCATTCAGTTAATCTTACCATTATGGACGTGCCACTTCCGTATACAAGCAACATTTATTAATTCTACTTCCGACTAACAACGGAAGTCGTGTTAGGAAATGTAGTTTTTTTTCTCACTGTGGTAATTTTATTGTTCACCACACGATGGCGCTCAAAGACAAATATTTACTGGTTAGAAGCAGTGCTAGGCGAACGTCTCTCAAGCAGTCTGTTCATTTCAGTTTTTTTTTTGTAACCCGTTATAAATGAACTACAGGAAAGGAAACATAAAAGAGCATCATCTCCTGCAAGTTAAGTTTCAAAAGAAATATAAAAGACGTTAAATGACAGAACTGGTATCATCTGCATCAGTGGGTTGTTATAATTAATTTTTTTCTACATGTCAAATAAATTAAACTTTCACAGAGGAACTAAGTTTAGTAAACTAAAGCCCGGTTTCACAGACAGGGCTTAGATTAAGCCAGGATTAGGCCCTAGTTTAATTCGGATATTTAAGTATCTTTTATATGCTTATGCTTTAAAAAACATTACTGGTGTGCATATTGAGACAAAACAAAGGCACTGACATAATAGATATGCGAGTGAATGTTGCTTTTAGTTTAGCTCAAACATGCATTCTAGTCTGGGACTAGGCTTAACCCTCTATTGCATGGAATATTAATTAGACATCGTAAAAAATGTTTTGCATGTTTTTATTACTTAAAATAAGCTAAATAAGAGATATATAAAAAAAAATAAAAAAAAATGTTTAAAGGGGGGTCGGGTCGTTGGTAAATTGTTGCCGTATGGCAACAATATGCAATCGTGGAAAGTACCATAAAATCCACATTTTTTTTTTAAAAAACTCGTTTTATTTAAAACAAGACTCAACAAATCCATCTCATACTTAGTGAAATGTTTAAACAAACATTTATACAGTAAAAACATTATATCATTTCAACAATGCTTGGATTGATAATATCGAAATTGATAATTGATCAATTGATAATTGACAATATTGAAATGATATAATTTCAGTAGCTTGGATGCATCTTTTATGGAGAAAATGGGATAATATGTTACAGATAACCTACAAAATAGCTTAAATCACAAAATATAAAACAAAAATTATAAGCAAAAATTGTAAACATAGTCTCAGAGTATAGTTTCATGCTATGTAAGTCAATGGGACTCCATTAGGTTGAATGGACCAGGACGTTTCCATATTTGCATGTAGTTGCCATATGGCAACAAATGTATTTTAGCATATTACAAAAAATTGAATTTAATGTTAACAAATTAAAGTTTACTTACCCCAGATAGTGATTTAAATTTTTTATTTGATGAAAACTTTCAAAAAATTTGGAATGAAAGGCTATCTTGGGGAGCCCCAGACAGTGATGTTTCCATGTCAATGTCCATAAGCAAAAAGGACTGGCAAACAAAATATCCTGGTCATGTGACCTCATTAATTGTATTTCCTTCAAAGTAAATGCCCCCTTTTCACAACTAACTGTAGAAACATAGATTTTATATCACAGCTTTTTAGAAAATTAAGATAAAGTAATTGTTGCCATATGGCAACACTATGCAATAAAGGGTTAAGCCTTGTCTACGAAACTGGAGGCAAGTAAATTCATTCAAATTCAAAGTTAGATGATTGTAAACAAAATGGGACATTTTGGAGACATTTAGTTTCAGCTTCATTTCTAGCAAATAAAAATTAGTTTTAAACTGTACATTTATTTTCCGTTTGGACACGTATTCTGTATGCTGGCAATGAAAAAACAAACAATTCACAAGTAAATCAGTCATAATTAGCTGGATGTTGTTAAATAAGTCACACAAACAAAGATTGTGTATTATGATATCCAACATTATATTTATTTCCCCAAAATAATACATATAGACAACCTCATCAGACAGTTACATTATAGAAAGAAACATTCACATTTAAGTGTAGAAATATAGTTCCGGTCCATCGTTAGAAAGTATCCTCTCCATGCATGAAACCAAACATAAGACCAATAAACTTTGGAGAAACACCACATTGCTTATGTGTTCTTAAAATATAAATATTTGTCAAAATCAGAAAAATAAATTTATTTCCATAGTACTTTAGTGGTAAATTAATTTATATGTTATATATTTTTAAAGAAATCTCCAGAATATAATTTATTTTCTAATGAAAGTTGCTGTTATTAAAATGGATTTTATCACGAAAAGCTTTCTGTAAGTGCATAGCTTAAATCCTTTACGACAGTAAAGGAGAAATGCAGATCAACATTCTGGAGAATGTGTGAGTGACATTAGTTAGTCCTTAGTATTTAAGTGCTGTTGTAGTGAACAAACACACACACACACACACACACACACACTCGAAACATTAGAATATCGTGCAAAATGTATAATTTGATGATTATGGCTTACATCTTATGAAAACCCCAAATTCAAAATATCAGAAAATTTGAATATTATATGAAATCAATGAAAAAAAGGATTTTAAATACAGAAATGTCGGCCCTCTGAAAAGTATAATCATGCATATGTATATAGTTATATATATTAAATATATTAGTTTCACCTTTTAATTTGAATTACTGAAATACACAAACTTTTGCAAAATATGATATTCTAATTTTTCGAGTTTCACCTGTGTGTGTGTGTTTGTTTGTTTGTGTGTATATATATATATATATATATATATATATATATATATATATATATATATGTGTGTGTGTGTGTGTGTGTGTGTGTGTAAATGTATATACACACACAATCTAAGGTTTTCAGTATCCTGGAGCCTGTGCCACTCAGTGTAGTTCATACATGCATGTATTTTTCTGGGTTCCATCTGGTATTTTTAATTATTTTCTTTAAACTGAAAAAATACAGGTATAATGATTAACATTAATGAACATCAAGTGTCAAGTGAACAAGGGAAACAAGGGATCCAGATTACTGAAATGTAAAACTTATAATAAATTACATAATTTGTCTTGCTTTCAACATGAACTTCAGCTCCCTGCAACAGCATCTTAAATAGATCAAGTAGATCACACACACACACACACACACACACACACACACACACACACACACACACACACACACACACACACACACACACACACCTACATAAGAAAGATCACAGATTAGTCAATTATGACTAAAAACATAAACATTATAAAATTCTTTGTTAGAGAAAGAGAGAGAAGAAAGAAAGAGAACAATAATCACAGATGGTCATTATTTCATGCCATCACAAATGTTAGACAATAGAAATATTTTGAATCAAGGTTGAGGGAAAAAAAATCCCCCCTCCCAAAAAAAAAAAAAAAAATGAACCAGCCAGCTGATTCGAAAAAACATATATGACAGAATAGAGTTATTGTTCTTAATAGCTAATAAAGTAGACAGCAGGTACAAAGAGTAAACAACAAAAACATTTAGATACGTTTTCAGTGTCTTTAGAGAATCCCTTTATACTAGCTAATTAGAAACATCCAGAACGAAAGGCTTTATCAGGCCGCATAACTACTGTATATTTTGCCCTTTCAAAGTTAGTGTTACTTTAAATTTCCAAGAGTACTAATCCTATAGAGAAGCAGCTGGAACATGCCACAGACTCACTTGTTACATTAAAACGCCATGAATAATAACAATAATAAAAAAAGTTAATTAATATAAATTTAAAACTTTTAAAATGTGAACAGTGACTCTGTTTAAGCACGTAATTTAAGCCACTGGACAGGTGAAATATTTAAGGGCCAATTCCCTGAACAAACTCAAAAATGGGCTTTCACAACAACGGGCCCACATTGCACTTTTCTCCCAAATGATATACAAAAGTGTGCGATGTGAGTATTAAAAAAACCTCACAATGTCAGTTTTTAATGTGGTCAATGCTCTCAGATCAACTGAGAAAGATTCATGTCTATGATTAAGATCATGAATTAGATGACAAACAATCAGTACATGACAGAGAAACACAAAACTGGGCTTTCCGTTCTGTTTCCCTGTCATGCCTATTGTACACTGTTTCCTAGGGCACACCAGGTGCCGGTCAGAAACACAGTTGCCAAGGACAGACGTGTGACTATGAGTCACTGTCTCTGATCTAGTTCTAAAAACAATGCAATTATTCAGCTGTGTCTTACAACAAGGACTCTTCAAATCATCTGCTCTTGCTTCTGAATACAAGATCTCACTAGGATACAAGTCATTCGAACATTTTGACACTGACAAGAACCCTAGCGCGAGAATGCCACAAATGGCTTGGCTGTACTGTTGTGTTGTGTGCACTGAGTCACACAAATATTTGAAGCTGAAACCAGCAGCAAAGGGAAACATTTGGGTAACACTTTATTTGAAGGGGTGTGCATAAGACTGACATGACACTGTCATAAACATGACATAACACCTGTCATGAACATGAAGGAGTCTTTATGAATGTTTATGACTGTTGTCATTAAGTGTCATTCGGTAAATTATGACACTTTTAATGCAAAGTTGACATTGTTTAAAATGTCTTTGTTATGACAACTTGACATTTACAAAGACAAAAATGTCTTTGTTATGACAACTTGACATTACCCAAGAAATTATAACCTGTCAACCTGTCACAAATATGTCATAACAGGTCTAATTATCAAACTTAAAGCATTTGACAGTGTAATAACCCTTAATGACATCTTTATAACTAGTACAATGTGTTCCACTTTACTTGAGGACAAGTAAAATATTCATGACACAGTTATAATGGTGTCATGACGGCCAAAGTTGTGACAGGTTGACAGGTTATGATTTCTTGGGTAATGTCAAGTTGTCATAACAAAGACATTTTAAACAATGTCAACTTTGCATTAAAAGTGTCAATTTACCGAATGACACTTAATGACAACAGTCATAAACATTCATAAAGACTCCTTCATGTTCATGACAGGTGTTATGTCATGTTTATGACAGTGTCATGTCAGTCTTATGCACACCCCTTCAAATAAAGTGTTACCAACATTTGAATAGTGAAAGAGAAATACTGACAGACTGGGAATTGGGAATTTTACTAAAAGAGAAAGTGAAAGTGAAAGAGGGGGGATGGGGGGGCAGTACAGTATATTTCTGTATTTCATGTACACCAGTCCAGCTGGAACATATGTAAGCAAACCTCTGACAAACAAGCACAAGTGTCGAGATATTGAAAATGGTTATATGGGGAGAATGGTTTTCTCTGCCTCAGACATACTTGTATGGCCAGCCATACATGATTTCAGGCAATGTTTACCAAAGGTCAGTAGATTTTAGTGGTGTGTATATAACAGGGGCTAGAAATGCATCACAAAGAAATAAAAGAGATTAAATGACCCCTCTTTAAAACATTAAATAATATCTGAAAATCTATTCAAATTTGAATATAACATTGAACTGAATTTCCATATAAATTCTTCGGACTGCCCTCACATTTCACA
This sequence comes from Semotilus atromaculatus, assembly GCA_031834385.1. Classification (NCBI taxonomy): domain Eukaryota; kingdom Metazoa; phylum Chordata; class Actinopteri; order Cypriniformes; family Leuciscidae; genus Semotilus; species Semotilus atromaculatus. The sequence continues at coordinate 13,723,096 of JAULUF010000035.1, read as the reverse complement.
GTGTTAGACTGGAAGTTCTCATCGTGCCTCACTTCTTAAGGCATTTCAAGTAGTTTGTATTCTCAGAATCCACTGTGAATATTTACGATTTATTAATTCTTTAAAAAAACGTACCACCACCATTTTCATCAGCATTTGTAATGCACGATTAAGGTGTTACAGTTGTAATATGTCAGACCCACAAGATGAGCAGGTTGTAAAGTTAGTTGCCTACTCTGACATACAGTCCCTGTCTTGCTCTCTCCATCATTTAAAAAAACAAAAAAAAACATGTGGCTTTGTGAAAGGGTGACCGCCGCGGCCTCAGACTTCTAATGACTCTCAATCACCACCGGTTCAAAAACACCCGCAGACACCCTGCCAAAGAACAAAAGAACCATATCACACATGATACTGAAGCACAACTGTCTGAGTACAAATATGTTGCTGAAACCAGTTGTTTTAAATTGTAATAATAGTTAACAATATTACTGTTTTTACTGTATTTTTTAACAAATGAATGCAGCCTTGGTGAGCATAAGGGACTTCTTTCAAAAACATGAAAAAAAAAAAAACGTACCGATCCCAAACTTTTGAATGGAAATAATGGCAAATTAATAATTAAATTCTTACTAGATTTTTCTACATTTATAACACTAAGTTAAAAAGGCATATAAAAGAGTACCTGTTGACAAGTTGGATGCCACTTAATGCTGTGGTACCATCCCTACTGATAAACAGTGTTAAGTTGCTGTCTGTGAGAGAAAGAGTGACAGAACGATGAGCTTCAGAGATGTGACGGCTTCATAAGAGAGTAGTATTGTAATATCAGTATTGTATCAGTGTTGAATGTAAATAAATGGTCTAAACTGGAGTTAATGGTGCTAAACATTTAATACTACCAAACTGCTTCTCAACACACCTTCATTGTTGCTGACATCTGCAAAGTTCTGACTCTGCACAATCTTCTCCACAATATCATCTGCATCGATTCGTGTGTCGTCCACCCATGTGGGATGGCTCTCCACAGAGTCCTTCTTTCTCCTGTGTAGATATATATAGATACTTATTTTCTTTTGAATCAACTCAGTCATATTATACTTTGTGTTTAAGCTATATCCCATTTTTGCTCGTGCAGTCTTATTGACATAAGACAATAAAATAACTTTGAGTGACTCCGCCCACCTTGAGGGTCTGTTTGGGGGCATGGCAGGGCGAGGGGGGCGTGGGGGCCTCTCTGGTTTCACCACCTCTTTCTCCGGCTCTATGGGGCTCTCGATAGTTGTAGACGTGCCTCCTGATGTGTTGCTGCTGCTGGTGGAGGTGTTCCGCCGGTGCTGGGACAGATCTGTCAGGCTGGAGGAGTGAGAGTGCTCTGTGCTGTAGCCTGAGTGAAGGACAAACACATCCCACAAATGACTTAGCAGTTCTCTTGACCATAGCAGTATTGTACAAATGAAAAATAAAACACTCCAATGTAAAAAAAAAAAAAAAAAAAAAAAAGAGCTCTAAATCTTTTTATAGTTCAATCGAATTCACTGAAAAGAATAAATTTCATTTTCACTTTCATGTATCAATCTCCTGAGTTTTAATCAATGAGTACACTTTAGAAATTCAACAAGGATGCATTCAAATTGATCAAAAGTGACAATAAAGACAAAATGTTCTAAAAGATGTCTATTTCAAATAAATACTGATCTTTCATTTTTTCAATTGATCAAAGAATCTTTAGGAAAAAAATGATCACTGTTTCCACAAATAAAAGCAGCAACTGTTTTCAATATTGATAATAATAAACATGCTTAAACACCAAATCGACATATTAGAAGGATTTCTGAAGAATCATGTGACACTGAAGATCGGAGTAATGATTCTGAAAACTCAGCTTTGCCATCAAATAAATAAATTATTATTATTGTATATTAAAACAGTTATTTTAAATTGTAATAATTTTTCACAATATTACTGTTTTTACTGTGTTTTTGCAGCCTTGGGGAGCATAAGAGGCTTCTTTTAAATACATTTAAAAATCTTACAGACCCCAAACTTTAAAACGGTAGAGCATGCATTTAAAACTAAAAAAAGGACACTCACGTTCCTTAAGTGAAAATTTCTCTCTAAATATTTTTGCTTTTAGAACACAAAAATCTCTGTATTACTGCTCTTGTGTCCTGTATTATAAAATTCTCAAAATTGTATTCAATTATAAGTCTAAATGATTAAATGTAAATGATACAAGTTTAGATTGAAGGTTTTTGTTATACTGTAATCAGCTATAATCTGTACCTGATGTTCTTTTGATCGTACCCTGAGTCCCACCTGAGATTTTGCTATGTTGGCTGGCAAAGCTGGAGTTGCGAGAGTGTCCCGTGTGGAACACTTCATCTGGACTGGACAGGTTCTCCTCCAATCCCTGCTGAAGGCCTCCTGAGAACAAACAGCTTCAGGTTGATCCCATTCATTTATACGACACCAACAGTATACCATTTTCAAGATAGGCGTTACAAAATCACAATAAAATGGATGAAAAAAACAAAAACAAATGGAAAGCTTTTATCAGCTTGTTAACGTTCTCCACCATTTCAGAAGAGATGTGTTGGTTGGGGATGAGTCGCGATCTTCGAACAGTCGAACTGCGTGCGAAATTCGATCAGAAAATAGCTTTTTCGAATATCGTTATATTTTCGCGCAATTCCAATGTGTTCTAAATTGACGCCGCGCCTACTGTCACGGATCTCGCAGCAGGGTATTTTCCTGTCGGGGACACAAGGTGTCGGCTAACACGAAACCCCCTACAGCGTGATCTGTGTTTTGTAGCCTACATAGTGTAAACAAACAACAGAAGAAGAGCATTGTCGTGACCGTTAACTCTGCGACCAACCATTTTAAATTATGCCAAGCAAAGCTGGCATTCCACCACTCTGGGGCTGTTTACACCTGGTCACTTCATGCGTTTTCTGTGATCGGACAAGTGTAAATGCATCTGGTTGTTGAAACCACATATGTAAATTTTACTCCTCCCAAAAATGCTAAAAAATAAACGTGTGAGAGCGTGTTATAGGCTATACGTCATGTTATAGCCAGATATTGCAACACGCATCGCCGCAGCTGAGCATCTATTCATCAAGCCAACTTGCAAACTATCGCAAATCAAAGTGAAAGTAAGTCTCAGAACGCTTAACACACAATCATCTTCATTAAAAGTAAAGAAAAAAGATGATCTTACCAGGGCTGTTGCCACTCTCTCTTTGATTTTGACATTTTAGCTGACGATCAATAAAATGCAGCACATATCTGTTGCTTTCGGTGACGTGCACTCCATTAAATCGGTACATAGCGCGGGAATTGAAAATCGGATTTATATCCGATTTGCAAAACCACATTTATGTGACCAAGTGTAAATGTACAACAACGATGCATATAGCCACCTGAGATTCAAAGCTCCCGGCATCAGCTTCATCCTCCTCAGGCAGCACCCAGCAGTCAATGGCTAGTTTGTTGGGTAGACGTAGGCTAAGTTGGAAGCTAGGCGCCTGGCAATATAATTTCCCCGCCTGACAAAGTTAGTAATCTCCTGCTTGAGTGTGCCAGCTGTGCCATCCGAGCGAGTGTTCTCCTCGGCTGGACTTTCTGTCATTGTGAGAATGCGCGCATTTTTTTTTTAGTTTTTTTTTTACGATATTCGATTTTTGCTCCTCGATTATCGAATGGCATTTTTGGAAGAAATTCACATCCCTAGTGTTGTTCATACCCGAGTGGTTCACAGAGGGTCTGGTTTTGACTGATCGGCGAGTGCCGCCGCCGAGGGGTGCAGAAGAGTGATCGGCGGTGCCCTCTCCCTTGCGGTCCAGCTGCAGAGATGGGTCCTGCCCAGCCATGGCAATGGTCTTAGCTGTACTCACAGGCCTGAGGAAGAGGAGAAAGAAAACTTTAGATGTCACCAGTGAGCAATGGGAGCATGTGTTCTCTCTATGGCCTAAAATACAGGAGGGGTGCTATACTGACCATGGATCAAGAAAATGCACTTTTAACTAAATCAGTGGTTCTCAACTTTACAGAACTCCAAAACTTTCAAGAGCTGAATGTTCTTCAGGAATCACACTTCTAACCAAATAATTTATGACATTTTTAGTAATTCGTGATTTAATGGATAAGGATTAAAGGTAAGGATTTGTATAAATATTTTTTACTCACAATTTCTACCTAATAAAATATTTTAGAGCTTGACATAACTAGAAAAAAGCACACTCTTAATAAAAATGACACAGCATTTACATGACTTTTCCAGGTATAGAAATCACACTTTTAAAATCCATCCAGGTGTTCCAAGACCCTGGTTCTTGAGAAGTGGGCCTCTGGGAGAAAACTACTGAACTAGACAGATGCAGTATTCAGAAACACAGTTACTCTACACTATACAACACACTCACGTTTTGAAGCAGGGATCTCCAGAGAGAAGAGTCATGCCAATGGTAACCTGGGAAGAGAGATGAAAATATAAAAGTCAAATATAAAAATCATAACATAAAAAGATTTTGATAGTAAAACAGACTGCTTGTGGGAACCTACACATAAAATCTTGATTAACATGAGTCAACATTTCAAAAATATCTATGATTAAATGTTATCTGTTGTTTTTTCCTTCACATTTTTCCTCCTGACATTTCTAAGAGACAGTGAGTCAGTCAGTCAGTCTGTCATTACAGGGACTCATGACAGGGTTTGAGCAGTCATGTCGCCCACACAGTGTAGTGTCTCTAGATGACACTGTTTGTGGTGAGGACAGTGCTTCTGCCTCCTTTTAAAATAAACTCTGAAGGGGCTAAGAATAATGCAAAGAGGTTCCTGGTGTTTCAAGATGAAAAAGGTAGTGCTTTTGGTCTGACTGACTGAGTGTTGCTGGCCCATCAAAAGGGACATGTCTAGTCTCACTCCTGAAATGAGATAAGAGACGACCAGCACCCATGCCTATACATACAAGCATGTACACAAACAGGGACACACTCACCTTGAGTATAGAGTTGTCCTGCCGAGTGTTCTTGGTGTCGTAGCCCTCCAGTATACAGCAGCGAACCGTGGAGCCTGAACCAGCAAACTCCGCCAAGTTGAGGTCAGCAAAGCCCAGCTGGAGAGACAAAATAAAGATTTTATCACCAGTACATCAACCATTCATAAAAGCAAGCTCTAAATGCTTCTAAACAGGCCTTTACATGAGTTCTGCCGTATTTCCCCATAGTTATACCATTAGCTTTATGAACATGACACTAGGAATGAGTCAGGACATAAATCTAGGGCTTTGTTGTTTTTCCCATTTATCCTTTTTTCATCATCTAGAATTGTTTATTAAGGGTACATTTTATTCAAAGTAATAAAAAAAAAAGTCTGTTAAGCTGTAGAAGCATGAAGGCTAGTTTAGGAAAGGCAGAAAGGAAAGGGTTAACTCTTTGGAGTGCTCTTATATAATTACAGGCATGTGAAGTTGGCAGAATCAGTCATGCATGAAATCCCTCTGATTCTGACTCGATAAAGGTTTCCCCAACACTACTGGCAAGCATGGTTGTTACTTTCATCATACATTTCTCGGCAATCTCCCTCTCTCACTCTTTGTTCTCAACAAAATGTTCTTCGAAAAATTCTATTAACCTTGGTTAATCATATAACGGTAGCTGATATAATTCTTTCCATTTCCTTTATTGGATGAATGTCCAACACAGTCAGCACTGGTGCACGTGACCAGCTGGCCTTTAAAAATCATTGATGTGTGATATTTCAGCCAGGGATCAACAGTGAGTGAGAAGAAAATGTACCCACTGCAAATACATTTTTTTTACTGGCCATGAAACTATTTGATATCTATTTTAATACATATAAGAAACGAATATCATTATATATTAACCTTTATGTTAAACGCTGACTCTGATAAAAAATAAATAAACAAAAAAAACAGGTTTTAAAAGACCTGAATTAAAAGATTTTGGTGACCTATCCCTGTCAAAAACTGAGGGTCAGACTATTGTTCTTGCTAGTATGTAACAGTTATTAATAAGCTAAATGACGGCAAACTGCAAAAGGCAGGAGAGACTGAGACACAGGCCCGTCGGAACAGGACAGGCAAACCAAGCAATTGCTTGGGGCCCCGAGCTGGACTGGGGCCCCAAGACAACGACTGTTTAAGAATAAAATGCAACGACAAACTGTGAGCGCCCCTTTGATGGTCAATCCAGTAAAGTGCAATGACACTGTTATCGGAATCCCCCTCGAGGGGGCCCCTCTCAGTAGTCGCTGACAGCAGCCAGCCAACCACGCGATCTCTGCTGCCGGCAAAATACAAACCTCCTCGGCAGTCATCATGAAGCGGAATTATGCTTTAGGAAGCCAGAAAAGAAAGAAGAGAAAGGAAGAGGAGGATAAGAAAAATACCAGATAGTGGTAAAGTGATAAATTACACTGCATAAAAATAGCTCTACTTCTCTTGTACAAATGGTGTAATTTTGCAGCAGGTAACGTTAGGCTAGCAAAAATATGTTTATGTTAGCTAACTTACCTGCCTGACGGCAAATGCTGCTTGTAACGAACAGTTAGTGCACATTTTTTTTCGAACGGACGGAATATGGTTAACGTTACATACTGTAATATGTTTTTTTTAACGGTTTAAGGAAGACGCAGATCCGTTTATCTTATTTAATGACATGACATTATATTTGTAATAGGTTTTGATGAAAGTGGCATAGTATGCTATACTTACTTTTCCACCGTGATAATCTATTTACCAATGGGGGTTAGGAAAACCACACAATAAATTCCGTGCATCAAACATTAGCTTGGGATGTTTTTAAGCATTGGTAACTTAGTGAAAGCAGCATCCCTTCCCTTCTAATATCAAAATGCTAACATATCTTTAAGTTTTCGGTAAAACTTTATAATAACCATCATTAATAGATGGTAAATTTTTAGTTATTTAATATTTAGTTGACTGTCATTTAACTGTTAGCAAACAGTCTTTTTACTTAATAAATAATTTGTAACCTTACCCATCTATAAACATTATTTAACCTGAAAAAGGCAGAGGAACATTATTTTTTCATAGCTTATGTCCCTGTAATTTTTTTTTAATGCACAGTATATGCAACAGCAGTATTTGCACTGTAAACCTTTTTTATTCATATAAAGTGTGGGTGCACTTAAACTGTAACTGGGGGGGGGGCTATTTTGCTTGGGGCCCCCAAATTCCTTCAAACGGCCCTGCTGAGACATTAGGGTATTTCCCATCTTCTCACAGATCTGTGCATGCATGTGTGCCATTCCTTATCTATATTTGCCCTTTCACTGCTACCTTTAGCACAAAACGTTTCCTCTGACTGGCACACTTCTCCTTTTTTTTTTTTTATGACTGCTGTCCTTAAAAGGTTTATGTGGTTTACTCCAGACAATGCTGGTTTTCTGTGCTCTTTCTGAGACTGAAGTGATTGATCAAATTCATTTCAACTCATTTCAAATGTACTCTCATTACATGTTAACTAATTTCAACTCATGTCAATGTACAGTTGCATTTAAACATCTGTCAAAGCAAAGGTTCCCTTTATTTCATCTTAAAAGGTCATATCCAACCCCCTCCTTCCTGTGTTTCTCCCTCATTCCTGGTTACAGTCCACAGATTTTACCTCCCTCATTCCCAACTTTTGCTGCATCAGCATACTGTTTTGACAAACTGCTCCTGTTCAGGATGTATGGGATCAGTAAATGAAGAGAAGAGTACACGGATGCACACTCCCAAACAAAACATCCTCCTGTAACTCATTACAAACACAAATGTGCCAAACATGTCTTTCTCTGCAGTAATCTAATGATGACCTTAACCAGCAATCACAATATGTCACATGCCCAAACAACCAGCAACATTGCTATGAGTGTGACAGTTGTTCAAAGTGCTCCATGTTTATATATACATGTTATCATTACTCCAGCCTTGGTCACATGATCCTTCAGAAATTATTCTAATATGCTGATTTGGTGCTCACGAAGCATTTCCTTATTTTGTAACATTATAAATGTCTTTACTGTCAGTTTTGATCAATGTAAGGCATTCTTGTGGAATAAAAGTTTTTTTTCTGAGTAGAAACTTTTGATCAGTAAAGTACATTAAATTAATAAAAAAAATCACATTTGAATATATATAAATCACGCTAAGGGCTTTTGTTTAGGGAACGTCTCACATCCTTTGTTTGTTGACACGAGAAACGGCCTGCCTGTGTCAAGACTTTTCTGTAATTACTAAAAATGTGTGTTCAGCCTTTTATCTAAAGTCTATTATCACTAATTGCTTGAATTTATTGCACAATTAATGTAGGGTGGTACAAGCATTGCCTGATAACTGTATGATTTAGAGATTCTCAAGGTGTGGAAACACATGTCTATGACAGGTCTAGACCAGATCACAGAATCCCTAAAACTAACCTCCCACTGCATTACACCATTTATATTAGCTTATGCAGTATTTCCTGGAGTCCTGAGTGTCTCTGAGTACAGTCTGCATACTTGTGTGTATATGCATGTGACTCACAAGAGCTTTGTGTTTATAAACATAAAACCCTGAGAAAAAAAGAAGAGCGTGAGAAAGAAATCTGTGATGTTCCCTTAGAGACAGTATGTGAGGAAGAAACAATCATAAGGAGAGAAAGAAAGAAAAAGATAGAAAGTGATGAGGAGAAAGCTCTTACCTTTGAAAAAGTCTTTCCACCTTTAAGTTCCTGGTAATAAAAAAAAGAGAGAAAGCTGGTAAGAGATCATTTGTTTTGTAATATGTTTACCTTTGGTGGTGACGCTATGAGGCAAAGGGAGTGAAGGGTAATAAGAACCATGAGACAGCAGATACACTGTATGGAGTAAACCAAACATCAGAACTCACTGAATCAGGATAAGAGTATAAGTTGTAATATTTTACCAAAATATATTTAACTTAAAATATGAAAGTATAATATAAAAATATTAATTGTATTCAAACTATGATAATGTAACCAAAGACAGAAATAAACCAATTCAATATATATTGTGATAAAAAGTATTAATATACATTTTCACACAAATTACTTGTGTCCCTCGAATGTGCAACAACTAACAATTTTGCCCCAAATAAATTAATTTCCACTTTAGTGTAATTGGTTACAAAAAAGCCAAAAGTGTCAGTGAAGGGCATAAGTGATGTGATAGATGCTAAATATTGTGCTAAAAGTGTGAAAATGTTATGTAAATGTGTATTTAAGATACATAGGGCCAGATTTACTAAACTAGGCAAATTAGCGTGAGAGTGCAATTCCAAAAAGCCGCTGATGGGAGTGGAAAGTTTTGCACGTGATCTACTGACGACGCACACATTAAAGAACAGACGCAGCCGGATAGTTTCCATAAAGACAATGCAATCTACCAAGAGCAGTGCTGCTGATAATCAAGCGCGGGAAATCTACTAAAAATACAAGCGCAAAATAGGTTAACAAAATAGGTTAATAAGGTTTTACCTTAAAAATAAGTAAATCTGGCCCACAAAATGCTGGTTATGAAATAAACCTTGAAAAGAAAAAAGAAAAAAAAAGAATCCACCATAGTCCACAGGGCCAAAAGTGTCTACAGCTACACCTTTTAAAAATACTTTGAAAATAATCATCACTTCAGATTAAAATGAGCCATTATTATTATTTTTGCAGAGCTGAAAAGAAAAGTTATTGTTGAGTGTGTTATTGGTCTAAGATGATCTCTGTGTGTGTGAGTAAGACTAACCTTACGCACAGACACTCTGCAAATACAGGGGTCCAGGACCCCCGTGGCAGGAATGGCACTCATCTTACACACAAAGGAGAACTTCTTTCGCCAGCGAACACAGTTCTCCTGAACCTCCTGCCTGTAGAGAGACAGATAGAGAATGAGTTACCAACATCATTATAAATCTTAGTCCGTCTTTATAAGCCAGCCAGTGGAATATTACCGAGGAGACCACAGATAAAACAAATAACATAATGAACTCTATGATGAATAACAAATGAACAACATAGTCAGTTTGGATGAGTTTTCAGAAAGTTCACAGGGTCAGAGATCATTGTGAAAATCTGGTTATAGATGCTGAAAAGTTTTCTGCAATCGATTCACTGGTACTTATCACTCTTCACCACAACCGTCCATCTATGTGTAATAACAGGACTTTGCACAGGAAACGAGAACGTTAAAGAATCAGATTTGAACCCAGCTGAGTCATAAATGAAGCCAGACTGTAGCAGTAGAGGTTGTAAAAAAGACTGTACAGTATGAAATGTCAAAGGAAACTTCACCATTGTCATCCTTTCATCTGTGCAGACCTCTTTGATGAAAGTGGGTCAGTATGTTCTCTTTTCACTTTCTGTTATGTTTCTCCCATCATTCTCCATTCCTGCAGATCTTTTGCATTGCACCACTCTCTTACATCCCAACCACTTCCAAAACCTCTCTCCAAAGGCTGCATAGTAAAACATTTTTTTTAACAAAAAAATATTATTTTTAAGCAAAATTCAATTAAGCAAAATAAATCCAATCTGTTAATATAATTTAATGAAAATTATTCTCATCATAATTCATAGTAATCTTGTGTAATTACACTGTCAAAATGCATAGATTCACACATAATATTTTACTGAGCATTTTAATTGCATTCCTATTAGAGTCGGATTTTTTTTAATCCATCGGTTTCAGTTTGGGAACCACACTTTGGAAATATTTTAAGATTTGATGTTTTCGGATTTTTACCTACTTAACATTAACTGAGGATTTAAATATGATGTTATGGAGCCTTTTTTATTTATTAATTAGATTTGTCTCAAAAATACTTTTGCAGAATGTAATTTAGCCACTTCTCCATATCTCACTTTTAGGACTAAATATTGTTGGTAAACATGACTATGCACACACAAAGACAATACAAATGAATAAAAGATGTAACAGACATAGCAAATAAACTGTAACATTTAATAGTAAGGTTTAATCTGTTAACATTATTAATATAACAACTACATTAGTTGAACTAACAAACAATACTTCTACAGCATTTCTTAGATACTGTTAATCTCAACATTTACTAATACATCTTTAAGATCAAAAGTTGTATTTTATTATTAACATTAGTTAATGCACTGTGAACTAACAAAACATGATTATTTTTATTAAGTAACATTAACAAAAGGTTAATCTATTCTGCAAAAAAAAAAGGTTGCTACACTGTAAAAAATTAATTTTGATGATTTGTTATCACAACTTTTTATATTTTGTCAAATCAACTTAGATAATTAACGTAGTTCAGATAACATAATACTTTGAGTTTATATTTATTAAACCAATCTCCTTTGTTGTATTAACTCAAATTTTTAATTTCAATGAACTCAAAATTTTAAGGCAACCAGGTAACTTACTTTAAGTTAATCCAACTTTTTTTTTACAGTGTAATTGAGTCATATTACTTAATCTATTAACTATAACTAATAATTACCAAATGAGACTTTATTGTACAGTGTTACCAAATAAACTATTTTTTAATATATTCTGTAAACATTAGAAGATATACTTAATCTCATCTATCTATAGGCCTATATAAATTTTTTATACTCTGCAAAAATTAGTAGATCTCCCGTAGATTGACCTGGAAAGTCTGTTTGCAGTGGTGGGGCTCTTTTAATGATTTTCAATTTTCTGCTATTCCAACTAAATTCTCCAGGAACATTATTTGGCCCCCAATATGGAGACTGTAATCACGAAACTAAGCACTGTTGTGTCTGTCTCACTAGATAAAGCTCTTTGACTAAGTTATCCTTCATATTGTACAGTGTCTGGAGTCAGATTTGATGGCCTCCTCCAGTCCTTTATTTACCCTGGGCTTGTTGCCAAGGCATCTGTTCCTGATATCCGCCAGCGTGCCAGGGAAAATGAGAGCGGATAACTGCACATCCATTACCCGAGTGTGACCCTGAACGGGCCAGACCTCCACTAGTACCACACACACATACACACACCCACCAACTGCTGATGGGCTACAGGTTTGACGTTTGACTCAGCTAGATATGTCTGATAACAATGATAGACTTGCATCCCAGACTAAACAATTAGTAATCAAAGTGAAAATCTGTCCCACATCAAAGCAGATTGTGAACCCAAACTAATCTGACTTTTTAGCTCATATTACACAATGAAGCTGAGGAGGACTTCCAAACTCACTCCACATGACAGACACACATGTCTGGAGCTACAACCACTAGTCCTGAGTTCTTACAGAGTCTGAGTAACATCCCATGGCTTTGTTCAGTTGAGTGAGAAAGTGTTTCCTTCCTGTTCTCTGAGCAACATCAGACATTCACAAGTTCCTCTGAAACACTCAAGCACCTGTCAGCTCACAGCTGGAGGATGACGCAAAGATCACATCAAGACACTACTGGCAGTCTGAAGATCAGAGGACAGCAGAATATTGCATTTTCATCCTTAAGTATTGAAAGAACAAACCTCACAGAAAAAGCATGAATGATCAAAAATGAGCTTTGTAATATACAGTAATGTGGTGTGATGAAATCACGAAGAGTTTACAGATTAGCTGAATATTATAATCTACAAGACATTTTACATCCTGTTCCTTCAAGTTCTATCTATTGTCATACATTTGACATACATGCTATTGGCAGTTCACGAAAACACTGTGGCAAAGCATGACAGGACAAAACTAGTGGTATTGAGTCATGGCATTAAGTTGTAGGACCATCTGGAAGTGGAAGGCCATAGGCTTCCTCAGGAATTCCTAATGGGTTTTTAGAAAACCAGTTTAAAATGTATGAGTAACAACGTCAGTGGATATTATATTATTACCTGGAAAGACTTTGAAGTTTAATCTTTGAACATAATCAGACTTTGAAACTGCTATGTGCTTTGAAAACTATATGAAACAAAAGTTGCTACTAAACAAAATGACTTATGGCGGTCCCATTAATTATGCCCATAAATTCATTGATATACATAAATATTCATATAAATACATATACACATAATTTATATATATACATATGTATGTATGTACACATTATATTAAATAAGTAAACAAACACAGCTTCAAATCAAATTCAGCAACCGAGCTAGAATTTAAAAGGCATTCTCAAATTCGGTTCTGAAAGGTGCATAACCCCGGTGAACATCAAACAGAAGACGGATGAAAGACAAAGTGTCTCTGCATGGGGTCCATAGGGCAAAAGACATAACAATCAGCCACTAGGTTGAATGATTAAATGACAGTACTCACTCTCCCTCTCACATACACAAACCAACAGACACAGATACGGACTGTTAAAGTGGTGTCCTAGATATTCTCAGATGATATTTACTCAGCGTGACTCAGAATGCCCCTGATCCACTGAACAAATGCAGATTGGAGCTTAGGTTAACCTGGTTCTACATGGATCCATAAAACTGCACAGAGACAGACAGACAAACAGATAGACAGACAAACAGACAGACAGACAGACAGACAGACAGACAGACAGACAGACAGACAGAGAGAGAGAGAGAGAGAGAGAGAGAGAGAGAGTTGTATGAGTAACCTGGCAAGCAATAAATGCCTGCTAAGTCACTTGAGCCACAATGAAAACATTTACATTTACTGTAATAACTGATTACATCTGTGACGAGTAAGTAGGTGCTTTTCCATTATGAGGCAATTTCTTTTTGTCACTTCTTTTGACAAATTTTAACAAAAGGAAAAGAAATTAGTCCACCAACTCAGCTAGCTGTGGATAACTTAAAGGTGCCCTAGAATGTGAAATTGAATTTATTTTGTCATAGTTAAATAACAAGAGTTCAGTACATGGACATGACATACAGCGAGTCTCAAACACCATTGTTTTCTCCTTCTTACTTAAATCTCGTTTTTGAAAAACACCCCTGATAGGCGAAATAGGTGAATCTCCACATGACACCGACTGTGACGCAACAGTCGGGATCATTAATATGTACGACTCCAAAAATTTGCATATGCCAGCCCATGTTAAATGACAGGCGGAACTGCGCAGCCGAAGCATGGCAGTTGATCAGTGTTAGGATGTACAAATGAACACAAAAGTATTTAGTTCCTTCATCTGAGCCTCTGAAGAAACAATGGGTTAATTTTATTTTCTCTGGAAATGTCCAAACATTTCACCGACGAGACTGTTTCCTCAACTTGGGCCAATACAGAGCTGGCCTCGATGTCTGAAAATATATCGATCGAGCTACCAAGCAACACTTTCTGATGTGTAATTGTTCACTTTCAGACAGGTAATCTTTCTCTCAAAATCGTTCAATACTGTATTTACATCATCGTGTTTGCATTGGTGAAAGCATTAGAGAGAGTGCAGAAACTGCGTTGCAATGATAAGATCTTTATTCTCGCGATCAACACACTGTCATCTGTTTGCTCAATGCTCATCACGGCAACATTTTATGTGATGGGAATAGATCCAAATACTTTAAAAACATCTCACGATTCGTTAATCTCGATAGCTGTAATAGTAAAAACGTATATATCTGTAGTAAAAGTATTAGAATGAATTTCACATGTAATACGTAGCTATTTCATATGCAAGCATGTCAGCCAATCACAGCAGAGGCCGGTTACACACAGCAGACACGCCCCTTCAAACAGAGCGTTTGGGCTCAGGGCTAAAATCAGGCTAGGAAAAATGCCTTTTATTTCTAAATTATGACTATATTTGATCTAAAAAACATACTAACATTATAAGGGCAACCCAGAAAACATTATACAATAAAAATAAAAACCATTCTAGGGCACCTTTAACTTACTATACAGATCCACTATTTCTGTATTAAAACATAATGGGATGGTGTGAAAGAGTGGTTAAACATCACAACTGTTAGGTTTGAATCACATGAGGGATGATCTGTGAGTTATTACTGCTGTGCCCTTGAGGAAAGCAGTGAACCCTTGTAAGCACACACACACACACGGGCTGCTATATGACTGATCTCCACAATATCTGGCATATGTGAGACTGTGGTATAATGATTAACAACAGACTATTTCTTGTTTGATAACTGCCATAATATCATGACATCTATCACCCTCCTTAGTCATAATTGCAATCAAATGATAGCAAGCTTATTAAATGTGTAAACCCTCATAGACCTCATTAGAGTTTAATAAACAAGGATGGGTCCTCTCTGGACTCACATCTCAATGCCAAAACAATGATTGGTTTGCTATTGTTATGAAGATGTGAAATCATCAGTATCTGGTGTTAAGGGTCTGGATTCACAGCTTTTATTTCAGAGGATGCTTTTTTATGTCACACACATAAAACACGGTTCCGTCTTCCTCTTTCTATAGGCTTTCAAGAGACATTTTGAGGATGTAATGCAAACTACCAATGTATACCAAAGGATTGGTGCTTCAGTAAGACATTTTTGCTATTTTCAACTACTTTTTCTTGTGAAACTAAAGGTTCAAATTGCAGCTAACTGGCTGGGAAAGTGTTAATCGGATGGCAATAACTTGTGCAGTTTATGATGTATTAAAAAGGCACAGCTGTGCAATTTTCCAGTGGGTTAACTGACCTTGACAGAGTAAACAGAAAGAAAGAGAAGGCAAAGACAATGTGAAGACACTGTTGATCAGAATCTTGATCCCTTTAGCTTTAGGGTGCTACTTTTAATCATTACACATAATAAAATTCATAAACCACTTAATATAACTGTATATATGTACGTATACATGTGAAAGTAAACAATAAAAACACAGCTAATATTTTTGTCTCCGTGCATTTGAAGCAAGTGCACACTACCATTTAAGAGCTTGGGGTCAGTAGATTTTTCTTTTTACAGAAATTAATACTTTTATTTAGTAAGGACACATTAAATTGAAAAATGAACATAAAAAATGTTTAAATCATTAAGATTGATTCTATTTCAAATTAATGCTGTTCTTTTGAACTTTCTATTAATCAAAGAATCCTTCAAAAGTTATCACAGCTTCCACAAAAACATTAAACACTGTTTTCAACAGTTGCTAAATCAGCATATTAAAATAATTTCTAAAGGATCATGTGACACTAAAGACTCAGTAATGATGCTGAAAATAAACTACATTTTAAATAAAAATGTATTAAAATAGAAAATAGTTACTGTAATAATATTTCACACTACTACTGTTTTTACTATTTTAAATCAAATAAATGCAGCTTTGGTGAGTATTATGAGACCTCTTTCAATAACATTACAAAATCTTACCAAACCCAAACTTTAAATGGTGGTGTGTAAATTGCTGCACAAATATTAAAAAACAACAACATTTGACTTTGTTGCAGCTGAAAAGTAATGAAACATTAAGCCAATTCTTCTCTCTCTCTCTCTCTCCCTCTCTAAATGTACAGTTAGTCTCCACTGTTACATAAGGCCCTTCCCACAGGTGTGCTGTGTCACTCCAGGAAGAGTCATTCTTACATAACCTGGACTCTGAAACCCTGTTCTTCTGTCAAGCCACTCACCTGTCGCTCATGAGGGATAGCTGCTTACACTAAAGCTAACTTGTGTGAGTGCCAATGAGAGACATTCAACTTAAAGCAAACAGAAACAGAGCAAACACACACACACCTCTCTCTCACTCTCCCCCCTCCCTCTCTTTCATTTCAAACTTGTAAAAACTTCAGAAAAAACTTCAAAGCATGTAGACAGGTGCAAACAGGCTCAGGCTGTTGACATGACGAAACACGACAGAGGAAGTCAAAGACACCTGCATGTGAAGAGCACGTAAATGTAAACATAATGTAAATAATAGCTCAATGCCACAAGTTTTGCATTTTTTAACTCAACATTTTTTAACGCCGTATAGCTGTTTTTGAAAACATTAAAGCTCCACCCCTTAGAAACCGTGAACCTAAAACCCGAAAATTACACAAGGCTCCCTTAAGGAGGATTTGTCAATTAGTCATTCTGGCAAGATGGTTTTGAAAATATGTCCTTTAGCACATCCTTATTCAGTAAACACTGGGATTTTGTCCTTTTATAATGGAGACGGTTAAAAGATCCTTCTACAGTTTCTTCATTTTGTGTGTCCTTTAAGTCCATTATAATGTTAGTGAAAGGTTTTGGCAGCAAGACAGATATCATTTTGTCTTCACCCTCTCTCTGATCCCAATAATTAAACAGGCTGTTTTTGCTATTGAAAATTTAAAGGGTTAGTTCACCCAAAAATGAAAATGATGTCATTATTGACTCACCCTCATGTCGTTCCAAGCCTGTACGACCTCCGTTGATCTTCAGAACACAGTTTAAGATATTTTAGATTTAGTCCGAGAGCTTTCTGTCCCTCCATTGAAAATGTATGTACGGTATACTGTCCTTGTCCAGAAAGGTAATAAAGACCTCATCAAAGTAGTCCATGTGAAATCAGTGGGTTAGTTAGAATTTTTTTGAAGCATCGAAAATACATTTTGGTCCAAAAATAACAAAAACTACGACTTTATTCAGCATTGTATTCTCTTCCGGGTCTGTTGTCAATCCGCGTTCACGACTCCGCAGTGACGCTGCTGACGTGTTATCCAGTGCGCCCGAGCTTCGTTTACAGTCTGAGGGAGACGCACGCTATATTCAAGCTATTCTACATTGTTTGTATTTTGGTATTGCTATTAGGGATGTCAACGATTAATCGACGATCGATTAATTGTCGATAAGACATTTAATCGATAAACCTTATCGATCATCGATTAAGCAGGTTCATGTGCGTGCATGCTGCTGAACCGTGAAACATGTGAGCGAGCGCGCCGGGGTTATGTTTGGGACTATTTTACACCTTCATCATGACTATAAGTTTGTGTGTGCATTCGCAGCCTTTTGTTTTCTGCAAATGTAAGTTGTAATACTGTTTATTTTGTGTACGCCTATCTATATCTGATTTATCTCATATTCATATTGGATGCATTTGGTTAAGAATTGACGCTAAAGCCTGATCTTTAGCGCGCGCAGCTCAAACGGCAATGCACGACTAATAATGACTATTGGGACTGTCATATTACATAACATTATAAAGAGAACAATATTGTAATAAAACATTGTGAATTATTTGGGTTTAGTTGCCGTGTCGCGTTGTTCCAGGAAGATCGCGTCCACAACATGAGTCATTCTGAATGGCACCTAACTTAGTTCAAGTTCACTTGTGCATTTACGTCATTTTGTGCAGATATAATTTGTAATATTATGTTTATTTTGTATATATCTGATTAATCTCACGTTTCTTTGAATTAAATAACGCGCGCGCAAAGTGCTCAACGGTTATTCATTCAGCGCGCGCCTCTCAAGCAGAATGCACGACTAATAATAACGATGATTAATTTGGGACTGTCATACTACATAACATGAGAACGCTATTTTATTAAATCGTGGTGAATTCATTGGGTTTAGTTGCCGTTTCCAGCGCGTTGTTCCAGGAAGAGCACGTCCACAACAGTCACACATTCTGACAAGCACGCATCTGAGGCGGCGCTGGTGACACGTTGTATTAGTCGTTATATTTGATTATTAAATAATTAATTTAATTTAATTATCAATCACATCGAAACATTTTTACAATCTTACAAGCCCTTTATTTAGATTAAAAACCATTCTCATTAATTTGGTGAGGAACGTTTTGAGCAGCATTTGCAGACCCTCATGCTGTTGGCCATATGCCACTGCAGCAGACGCATATTACAGTATTAAGGCTAACGATTAATCGATTAATTGATCGTTAATTTAAACGACGATCGATCACGGGAATTTGTGAAAATTGACATCCCTAATTGCTATATTTTTTTAAATGGTGCATAAGTGTGCATGTCGCGGATGTCCTAATCGCCAAAAACAACCACGCCGATGTAAAGTGCACTGTAAAAAATTATCGTGATTTTAACAGTAAAAGACCGTAAAAATCCTACAGTGAAAAACCGTTAATTGGTTAACAGAAGGTTTCCGTACTATATACGGTAAATAGCTGTGATAGATCTAATGGTACATTTAATGTAATTTTACTGTAAAATACCGTTAAATTTACAGTTTTTGAAAGTGAAAAAGAACAACTCATTGTACAATTTACAGTAAAATACCGTAAATTGACATTCCCATACTTCCCTGCGTGACACTTCACATTTGATGTATTTTTGTTGAAATAACTATGTTTCTTCATAGTTTTCTTAGTTTTTTTCTTATCAGTTATGTACATTAGGGTTTTATGTTACATTTAATGTTGTTAAAATAATGTTTATTGCATTTTTAAAATTTCATGTGCGTTACCATGATGGTGTTTAATGTTTGTGCGAATGACACTGTGCAGCTTCTATATATTAGTATTAACTTCCTTGTGGAAGATCTTCTTGTGATGAGCTTGGATTGATCTTTGATTGATCATGTGTCTCTCATCACTGCTGTGATTGGTGGTTGTCAGTGTATTACAATGGTACAAAACAGATATTAATACTGCAATAGATCAGTAAATTAACATTATCAGATAATAAAATACGGTTTATTACTGTACATTTTAAGTTAAGTCTGTAAAACCAATAACGTTGCTACCGTATTTTTGACGGTAAAGTACTGGCAACCACAGCTGCCGGTTTTTTACCGTAAAAATTACGGGTTTATTTTTTACAGTGTGCGGCTCCCTCAGACTGTAAACGAAGCTCGGGCACACCAGATAACACGTCAGCAGCGTCTTACGTCAGCAGGGTCAGTGCGGAGTCGTGAACGCGGATTGACAACAGAAGAGAATACAATGCTGAATAAAGTTGTAGTTTTTGTTATTTTTGGACCAAAATGTATTTTCGACGCTTCAAAAAATTCTAACTAACCCACTGATGTCACATGGACTACTTTGATGATGTCTTTATTACCTTTCTGGACAAGGACAGTATACCGTACATACATTTTCAACGGAGGGACAGGAAACTCTCGGACTTAATCTAAAATATCTTAAACTGTGTTCCGAAAATGAGGTCTTACGGGCTTGGAACGACATTAAGTCATTAATTGGAGTCATTAATGACATAATTTTCATTTTTGGGTGAACTAACCCTTTAAGTCATAAATAAGTGATCTCTGTTAAGACTGGATAACCTCTTTTGTAAAAAGAAAATATGTTTCATAATGCTTTTGTGTTGTTCACTTTTACATTTCCCAAAGAAACTTTGCATTCGCTCGCACAACTTCTGTGTTTTTTTAAAACAAATGCCAAGTATCTTGGAGGAACACAAAATAACGAATGTCCCTTTTGGGGCTCTGTAGTAATCAAATTATACTGTGCTCAACTTAGTTTCAACAAACCCTCCAAGTGGACTTGGCCAGTATTTCTGAGAGTTTAATAGCATACATTGAACACGTTTATATCAAAAGAGCATGAAGAATCCTGCTTTCCTTGATATGTCCCCTTTAACTACATGGAAAAGGACATTCACACACAAGCACATCTGTGTAAAATCTGTAACAGAGCTCAGAAAGGCAGCAGATGCATTCCTCATCTGGATTGGGGAGAACAGGAATGACGAAGGAGGGAATAAAGCTGGTGAGAGGAATGAAAATATGAGTCATACACAACATACAACCACATGCCCATGTACACTCACATGCATCCACAAAATACAGACACAAACCTATAGTACAGTGGGAGAAAAATAACAGAGCGTATGGGATGAGTACAAATGTAACAAACAACATGACCAACTTCACTGATACACATGTTATTAAGTTGCACTGAGGTCATGTTGGCTGCTGAAAAGAACAATGGATTTGACGTGGATGTGTGGTGATCACTTGCAAATGAGCTCACCACAAGGGTCTATATTGAGCACAAAAGATTGATGTATTGAGAAGATATGATCACACACTTTCCATATATGGAAGCACAGAGGTCTGGGTAATGAGACTGAAACGGGTCTAAGGCCCTGTTTACACCTGTGTTTAGTTGATCGGATCACAAGTAGACGAAGGAGACACCCATTTACACCTGGTGTTTTAAAATATGTCTATTTTGTCCACTTTAAACCACTTCTGTCTGGATTTCTACGAGGGGAAGAATGCGTTCATTCGCAAGTTCTACAATGGGAAGAATGTGGATTTTCAATCCGAATGCGTTTTCGCATATCTTTGTGTCTATCTTTGGAAGTGGTCAAATGAAAATCTCTAATCAAAATAACTTCCCGTCCCTCTTGCAATGACATCTCTTCTCTGATGACACGTTTACTGGCGTGAGGGCGGGACTACCTGTCAATCACTTGAGATCACAGCATGGACAAAATCATGCTTAGCTCTATATTTTTTCTTGTTCCAGAAGCTGTTTCACTCTGATAACCAATCACACTAGGAAAGAAAAAAAAACATTGGAACTTGCGTTTTATACTGACTTTTATGTGGTTAAATGCTGGAATATGGACCAATGAGATTTCACAAGGAAAACATATCACTTTGCTCACTTCTTTTTTATCGAGTCACACCTGGTTAGGATTTGACTTGAGATGTAATAAGGTAAAAAACATTTTACAGGCCCCTGACGTGTTCGTTTTTGTGTAAAGTTTTCAGCCCGTTGGTTGATAGGACCCCACTACTTGCTTTATAAGCTGCAGCTAGGGTTCATTGCCACTGAAAATTGAGTGCAACATTCCAAAAACTGTCTGTTTTGTAACAGCACGAGGGAAACGGACACGTGCTGCATCTTAAAACGTGACCGACTCACGTTAAAATGTATTTAACTCACGAAGATTATCAGACCTAATGAATTATTCACACAGTTCTCTCCATCATGTTGTGATGCGAGGCACTGGAGTAGCTGATATCTATATTTCATCACTCTGCAGAGCTCATTAGCTTAGTGGAGCATCTAATGCCCCGCTGTCAAACACACGGCCTGTGGGCAAAATAAGGCCCGTAGAGGAGTCAAATCATGAAAAAAATGCAATTAAATCACCACAAAAAAAAAAAAAAAAAAAAAAATTTGTGTTTACTGGAAAGTAATTTTTTCAGCGCTGAGGCTATTCCTTGAAAAAAAAAATAAAAAAAAATAACATGATGTGGAAAAAACTATCTTGTCTATAGGTGCAGGGTCAATATGGCCGATATGGTCAATTTTTTACACATCGGTATCGTTCCGATGTCAAAATAGGGCCGATGTGAACAGGCCGATAATCATTCCTGTGTATTTGACGTGTGTGTAGGCTTACGGCGCCTTCACACTGGCAGTTGAAATCAGCTCCGATACGGCTTTGAAACGACCGGAAGTCATTAATTTCCTATGGAGATTCACAAACCGCATGCGAATGGGTAAGAACCGGGCCCGAGCGAGTGCGGTGCGGAAAACAATTGTGTCAGTTGGTCATCCGGATGCGTTCAAAAAATTTTTACTCTTGTGAAAGGCTACGGACGGTTCCTATCCGACAATTCCAGCGGAAGTTAGCGTTGCTATGGAACTGATAAACAAACCTGAATTCTTAACTTTTAATAAAATAAATAATGATTTTATAACGATAAGTTGCCATGTCATTTTTTTCTAACATTATCAGGACAGTTACAAATGTAGATGTACAAACCCAATTTCAGCCTCTGGGTGAAATATGCATCATCAGTTAAGTTCTATGTCAATGTTGCTTGCAGTTCCGATGTTGCTAGGCAACCACAGACAGCCTGCAGTAACTCAGGCATACAATGTCCAATCTGCCCCAAACTTCACATTTTTGATAAGAGTCCTGTCCTGAACACATGACCATGCTCATATTCGGTTATAGCAATAGCGCCACCTGCTGGTAGCAGAAAGTGTGGCAAATACAAATTACTTTAACATAGTCCTCCTATATTTACGTACTGCCCACCGTGCTCTTTTTTTCTTAAAGACGCCGTCTGGCGGTGGCATGGGTGCGAGGGCCCTTTTCATCACTGCTTGCAGCTTTAATTTTCTATCGTTTCTCAGTGAATCATATTTGATTATCATAAAAATGTGTTTTCTATACAGAGATATCGACATCGGTAAATATTGGTATCGGCCATAACAGAAATAATAATATCGGTTATCGGTATCGGCCACAATTTTCACATCGGTGCATCACTAAAACTATATACAACAATCACAGACATAGTTACCAACAGGATCAGTTTTCAGAAGAACTCTCCATAATTCTACACTTCTGCCTTTTTTGATTAGGATGGGATTAAAATCACAAACCTTTGGTAAAACTAGTTCCATTTTGTTAGGATCTGAACCGGGCTTTTGTGTACACAGACGTTCAAAAGTTTTGGGATTTGTATGATTTTGTAAATGTTTTTTAAAGTCTCTTATGCTCACCAAGGCTGCATTTTTTTTGGTAAAAAATACCAAATCAAGTAAAAAAAAAAAAATGCAGGTTTTACTATCCTTATGGGGGCACTTGGTACCCCAACTGTAGGGTTTACCTGGACCACATAAACAAGATCTATCTATCTATCTATATATCTATATATCTGTAGAATCAATCTACTGATTTAGTCACACAAAAGGATTTGCTTTTTATTGCATTATGGATTGCGCTCTCATGCTGAGATTAGGGAGTAGTACATGTGGTAGGGGGACGGGGGCCAAGAAGAGAATGGTGGTTTTGCAATGCAATCCAGCCCTTAGAAATTCATGTGATGTTGACATCTCACAGGTCCAGGCAGTGACACACAGCTACCACAAACTTCTCTCTCAATGCTGCCATTCAATACCGTTTGAGATTTAGAAGTGATAACCAAAAACAAATCTACTCTTACTAGAGGACCAGTGATCTTAAACAAGTTCTAACTAATGTGTAAGCCTTCAGTCATAAAAAATGAAGAATAAATTGACCTGCCTGAGGGTGCAAAGATTGTATCATATAGATAGATCGATCTGCCAAATTTCTGCCAAGGGAGAATTTTTAGCTGCGTAGGTGGAACTTAAATCCATCTTGAATTTGATAAACACTCCAATAAAATTGAGGTGAAAAGGAAAGCAATTCATGAACGAACAGCTAACCTAATGAACTTACTTTTGCATTGAACTTGATTAGTTCATTAATCTTCTGCCATCTCAGAGCTAATTCAATAAAACAGTATGCATTATTGTCTCAGACAACACACATATTCAAAAACACACAAAGTGTGTTTGAGTTATTAACGGATTACTCTGTTACCAGGGTTGCTCAATTAAATCAGGAGTCTCAGGAATTTAATTAACCATGTGAAAGGCAAAACTAATAGGACTTTACATAATCAGTGGCTAAACCTTGGACCTGAACACAAAGTAAAAACTACCAATTCAAATGCAGTTTTCCATAATCATGGTGAATAAAAAAAAAGTTTAACTCAAAAACGTCATAAAAATGTAGTGTAATTAACCTAAAAAAAAGGATGTGTGCTGAAAAGCTGTTGACAGCTCTCATTAAAATTAGCCTTAGAAAAGATGATGGTGACAGAAGCACTGGTTCAAAACCTTAGTGAGCTGCCTACTGCCTTCTAAGGCCCCGATCACATCGAACGCGTTTTTCAGGTTCGAAAACACTGCCAATCGGCCCCGATCACATAGGACTTGTTTTAATTGTTTAAAAACAATTAAAGATTGCAAGGGCACATTACTCACAAAAAAATGGAGCATGAATGAATATATTTAAAATAAACACTGCAATATTTCATTAAAAAATTGAAATTTAATATAAAAAAATAAGTCAATTTACATTTCATTAAAGGGCACCTATTATGGAATTTAGAAAATTACCTTTCATGTAGTGTGTAACATAGATCTAAGTGAACGAAAACATCCTGCAAAGTATTAAATATGAAAGTTCACCGTATACAAAGTTATTGTCTCTCAAAAGTAAGAGTCGACTCTGAGTCGCTGATATGAATCGATAGACGAACGATGCTTTTTCTCTATCTAGATGACGTCAACTTGACAAGTTATTTGAATAAGATACGCCCACTTATTGCGCTCATAGACACCAGGGAAAACTTGAAAACATCCGGTATGGCGACGAGACGCTGTGTTCGGAAGTGTGACGCAAAAGCAAACTTTTTTCATCTGCCCAAGGAGGAGCATTTGAAGACTAAGTGGCTACAGATCATATACCACAGAAGTATAACGTTAGCCTGGACCTTTGTTCGCGTCATTTTGAAAATGATTGCTTCACAAACATAAATGCTATTAAATATGGATTCGCGAGCCGGCTGATATTGAAGGAAGGTTCAGAACCAAGTTTATTTGGATCAGCTTCCTCCTCCGAATCACAACCTCTAAGTATTATTAATATTAATAATTGTTGCTTTTATGTTTTATGTAGCATGCTCAATAATTATTTTGTGTGTTGTGTACGCACAGCGCAGCTTCTATAGTCTTCAATGTCAATTGTATTGAAATATGTGAAGTGTTTGTCATTGTTATTGGAGTTGTCATAAAGAATAGAGTAATACCTCGTAGTACTGCATTATCAATATGTTTATGTGCACGCAAACAAAGACTGAATGTGCTTTTACCCCTGAACTTTGGGCTATGGTCGCTAACATAACTCAACTTAAATTCCTTCTCTTATTTTGAATTTTTTACTATAAAGCGGTGCACTTTAATCATTATTATAACACAATGTAATTGATAAAAGCATTGTACACTGTACTCAGTGTTAACCAACTGACTGGTTGTTGACTCCGTGTTAACCAACTGACTGGGTCATCTGACCAATCACCGCAGATTAGCGTCACGCAAAGGCGGGGTTTGGAAAAATTAATCTCTGAATGATTCATATGGGAGTCACTGAGCAAATCAGGTAAAAATAAATGCATGTTATAAAACAACAAAAGTGTTTTTTGTCATTGCATGCTTGTTAAACTGTTGTTGGGGACTCCCAAAACAATTTTAGGAACATTTTAAATACCATAATAGGTGCCCTTTAAAATGAACATGTTGCTAAGGTAACAGCACAATACTCTATTGAACAAAGGGTATATGACCCACAAATATTAGGGTAAAAATTATTTTGTTAATAAATTAATTAATACATGGAACAATTTTTATTGATGCTTTTGTTTAAAGATTTAAGTTTTTTAAGTTAACATTTCTCTCACCTCATGCACCAC
The DNA here is from genome assembly GCA_031834385.1 of Semotilus atromaculatus. Taxonomy (NCBI): domain Eukaryota; kingdom Metazoa; phylum Chordata; class Actinopteri; order Cypriniformes; family Leuciscidae; genus Semotilus; species Semotilus atromaculatus. The sequence continues at coordinate 13,697,005 of JAULUF010000035.1, read as the reverse complement.
CTGGGATTTTAATCCTTTTATTAAATTTTCTCAATGAATTCAGGAACAGATAGATGAGTCAACATATCGGTGACATGCTTATGAGGCCCTAAAAATCTGCATGCAGATTTTGGAACAAATTCACACTGTAACGACAGATGCCGACCCAATCATCAGATTACAGTACGTAAATTCTCAGACATACCACAACGCAACAAACAAGCAAAAGCACCGACCAATGCCAACAGGAGTAATGCAGTGATCCGACAAAATGTGACTAAGTGCCTGCTGCCGCTGTTCACTGTCTGTCGCTGTCAGTACATCAACAGACTACTAGGGCTGCCCCCTAATATCCGACTTAACATTAGGCGATTTGAAAGGAGAATGAGGCTCTGGCAACTAAATTTTAATTAGTCGGTTAGTTACAGAAAAAAAAACCCACAGAAATTGGCAGTCACGGCTGGTCCATGGGGTAATATGTCGGGTAGAAGATAAAAAGTACTGTAGGAACTGGGAACATTTCAAGAGAGTACAGAATGACCACAAAAAGGTGATGTCAGGTGAGGCAACCTCAAACATGACTTATTTAAAGGGATACTTCACCTCTGGAAAGATGAATGTGTATTTAAAATGGGTAATGTAAAAAAATCGCCCAAAATGTCCAGGATTCGGCTTTTGCATTATTCAGTCGCCATTCATCATGTTTACTGTGGCGAGCAGGACGAGGCTAGGGCCACAGGAGAACGACGCGAGACTGGTGGCGTGATTACTGATGAGCGACACTTGCGAGACGCACCGGTCTCATATCTCTCACGGAGGAGCGGGAATTTTCTTAGCAATGCTACCGATCACTTGTTTAGTGTTCATGTAAACACTACAATCAGATTCACCAATCGGAATGAATTCAGTTAGATTGAAACAAAAGGTGTGCATGTAAACAATGAATGGCAACTGCAGAAAGCAAAATCTGTATCCCAGACATTTTGGACGATCTCGATGGCCGGATATGTCCGGGAAAAGGATGGTAACCCCTACTACTCAGCTTTCTTCACTGAACAAGAGTCTGTTAGCTTAGCTTCCAAATAAAAGACTGCTGACACTATTTGTACATTCTGTGAGTGAGATATATGGGCAGGTTGAAAACATGTGGAACAGCTCCTACTACTGGCTGTAGTTTTTAGCCTCTGGCCAAAAAATCCTCCGATGATGCAAAATTACGATTTTGCATCATCTGAGGATCTTTTCCAGACAAAAAAATACATAAATCTCTCATCTCAGGGGGATATGAGGGAGGAAAGCATGGTAATTTGAAAATACTACAGGTTTTCTACTGATACAAACCTTAATGCTAAATACTGAAGTATCCCTTTAAAACATGCAAGTAGTAGCCTAACATTAGCCACTTTACGTGGCCGTTGCTCTAATGTCAACCTAGATATGTGCGCTAATATTAGACACGTATCCTAACCCTAACCCTACCCCTAACCCAAGTGTTCAAGCGGAGTGTGGAAGCTAAGTTAAGTACCGCAGTTTCTGCACGACATGTTTAACTTAACTTCCACGTCAATGCCATCGGAGTGCATCTTCTCGTGGCCGGCTTCATTGTGAGCAAGACACAGAACTCACTTCTCCCCGACAACGTGGGCAAACAGTTTTCCCAATAACTAATGAATAATGCTTAAATAAACGACTAACAGTCGACTAGGAAAATCTTTAGTCTGGGGCAGCCCTGACTACAGACATCCAGACACAATCACAGAAATGGTCACAAAGACCCTCACGCTGAACATTGGATCATAACCTGGCTCTTTTCCTCTCTGATAAGCTATGCAAATACCAGCCGGGGGCCTCTTGACATTATCATTGTTAGCTGTTGCATAAGAGGCACAGGAATGGCTGGAGTGGAGACCAGTCCTACATGCAGTTTACACATGTAACCACCCATCCCGTGCAGTGTTATTCACTGGAACAGAGGCCCTAATCATTGGGTTTTGAAATCAGAGCAATTCTGTAAGTGGACCCTGTAGTGTTGGGCGATATGCTCTATTTTCATATTGTCCATCTCGTTAGCCTGTGAGATCGCCGATACACAATATTATCGTGAGGGGGCGGGGCTTATTTATTTGATTATACTTACTCATTAATTTGCCTGTTTAGTTACTTTGTTTTATATATGAGAATATTTTTCTATTTTGCTAGCAAAGGTGGAGTGTTTATTAATAGTCTAAATCAGGTTATTTTCCCGGTACAGTGAGGTTAAAAAATAAAAATAAAAAATAAAAATTCATCCTCATTCGTGTATCTGACTCCGAGTATTCAAACATGTTAGCGGGAAATTTATGGACGCATATTGTCCTCATGTCATTACAGATGCTGCATTTTGACCGTAGCCTAGCCTACTTCTGAGATGAAAACACACTTTTATAATTTCTTGGGTGAAGAAAGTGTTTGCGATATATTTCCTCCTACTGCTCTCTGTCTGGATACATATAAATTCACAGTAAGGACGCTTTCCTGTCATACAGCCTATCACATATGACACGCAAGAACGCGGGTTTAAAGAACGCGGGTTAATGTGTTTATAATGTCGGGAGAAATCAGGGCAATGGCCAAAATCTAGCCGAGTCGATCGGTTTATACTTAAACGACTGGACTCCGATAAAGGAAAACGGGTTAATTAATGCGTTTACATGTCCACATGCACTGTCAGTTTATTCAGCATAATCGGGTTAAGAACGTGCATGTAAACGCACTCATTCCCTGAAAGTGAAAGCAGAAACGGACTGAGCTTTCGGCATCTGTCGCAGCTTAACGCCACATTTCTCTCAGAGACGACGACGGATAACAGTATATCAACTATCTTAATTTAATGGCTTAATATTTCTCTTGTGGACCTACATTAATGACAGTGAAAAAATGAGAAGAATATCTTGTTAAACAAGTTGTTTTTAAAGTGTTTGAAGCGGCTTTTGATTTTCACAGATGACTGATTTGTGCCGTGTTTGTTAACTAAAGACTGTTGATGTGGTGATGTCGTTATGAATTTAGGCAAGACAAATTAATTATAGTTCCTAATATTAATTCAATAACAGTATAACCTTAATGATAATAATAATTAAATACATTAATGGGAAACCGAGCCAAATATTGCATTGATATCGTCAAAGGCAGCAGCCATCGGCAATATTTCGGACTATCGTCGATACACGATACTATCGTCACAACCCTAGGACCCTGTGGACTACATTTGCCAACAAAACCTCACTTTAATTGATTACTGATTGAAAGCGTTCAGAAGGTCACAGTTATTGGAATGGTTGGTGTGGACTGTGGAGGAGGTTTGGTGACATAGATAGGGACACCAATTAGCTTTAAAAAGCATGTTTAAACACCTATCAATAAGTAATCAATTGAACATTCAGCTGTGAGCTGAAGTATGGAGGTCAAACTAGAGAATTGCTCTCATAGGCTCCAGGATCTATGTGATTTTAGTCATCTCTCATTCCACTGGAATGGATCAGGACCCATGGGACGGGCCAGACGCTCAGAGAAGAGCCAGAGACACAGATCAAAAAACCCAGCTCACTCTTTTTAAAGATGATATACACTCCTAAACAAAATCTTAAGACCGGGGGAAACATTGCAAGTATTCGCGTTTCGCGCTGGTGCAACCGGGTTGTAAGTACTGCTTCAAAATGCCAAAAGAAGAAACAGGAGCAAAAGACAAAAAATAGAGAGTTGGCAATTTATTGAAAACTGCATTTAAACTTAAACGGGCTGATCAAAAGTTTAAGACCATAGCCCAAAAATAAACCTACAACGGAACTAAAATTGTCAAAAAAGGACTCAGTAGTGAGTAGCCCCACCGTTTTTGTTGATCACTTCAAAAACTCGTTTCGGCATGCTTGATGCGACTGTTCCCAGGAGGCTGCTGGGAACGTTGCTCCATGTGGTGAAGATGGCTTCACGAAGGGCATCCACGGTCTGGAACTGACGTCCATTTTTGTAAACTTACCTTGCCATCCATCCCCAAATGTTCTCAATGGGATTTAGATCAGGAGAACACGCAGGATGGTCCAAAAGAGCAACGTTATTCTCCAGGAAGAAGTCCTTCGTCAGGCGGGCGTTGTGAATTGCAGCGTTGTCCTGTTGAAAGACCCAGTCATTACCGCACAGACGGGGGCCCTCAGTCAAGAGGGATGACCTCTGCAACATGTCCACATAGCCAGCCGCCGTTTGACGCCCCTGGACAACCTGAAGCTCCATTTTCCCATTGAAGGAAAAAGCACCCCAAATCATGATGGAGCCTCCTCCACTGTGCCGCGTAGAAAACATCTATGGTGGGATCTCCTTGTCATGCCAGTAACGTTGGAAGCCATCAGGACCATCCAGGTTACATTTTTTCTCGTCAGAGAATAAAACTTTCTTCCACCTTTCAATGTCCCACGTTTGGCGCTCCCTTGCAAATTCCAAACGGGCAAGTTTGTGGCGTGGGAGGAGACGTGGCCTTTGAAGACGTTTTTTATTCTTGAAGCCCTTCTCTCGCAGATGACGTCTTATGGTTATTGGGCTACAGTCAGCATCAGTAAGTGCCTTAATTTGGGTCGAGGATCGACCTGTGTCTTCACGGACAACCCGTCGGATCCTGCGGCTCAGTGCAGGTGAAATTTTTTTTGGGTCTACCACTTGACTTTTTTGTCCCTTAACTCTCAGGATCTTTTAAGAAATGTAAAATGACTGTCTTACTGCGTCCAACCTTGGCAGCGATGGCGCGTTGCGAGAGGCTTTGCTTGTGCAGCTCAACAATCCTGCCATGTTCAAAGAGAGAAAGCCTTTTTGCCTTTGCCATCAGGAGATCATGACAATGTGACCGCCTGAAGATCAATGACACGAAAGTCATATTTTTGTGCAGATTTTACCTTTTTATGCCTATGGTCTTAAACTTTTGATCAGCTGATGACCAGCCTGTTTAAGTTTAAATGCAGTTTTCAATAAATTGCCTACTCTCTATTTTTTGTCTCTTGCTCCTGTTTCTTCTTTTGGCATTTTGAAGCAGTACTTACAACCCGGTTATGATCCACCAGTGCGAAATGCGAATACTTGCAATGTTTCCCCCGGTCTTAAGATTTTGTTCAAGAGTGTATTGCCAATAACTGTTGTACGAGTAGCCAAACAATATGAAATGCCTCTGCTGTGGGAGCTCTGGTCACATGAAAAGCAAACAAATATAAGATCAACTAAAAACAAAGTCATCAAGATTGATGGAAACAGAATGCTTAAAAGAAAATTACCACAGACTAAACTGAAATCTTTGAAACTCTTTGAAATCAACTTTTTGAAGTCACATTTCATTGATATCATCTTATTTGACCAATTTGCCGTTCCCTTCCTTCTTTCTTTCTCTTTCCTTCACGGATCTGACTCAGGCTCTCTTAGCTGACTGAAAGATGGATAGACCCAAAAAAAAAACCCCAAAAAACACACAAGCAAGAAAATGAAGGGGTGGTGAGAACACTTTGGGATTGACAGATAAAAAACATTTGTACTTAAAGTCACTGGTTGATTATTCCCAGCAGCCCTTAATAGTTCTGGGAAATTGTGGAGCTTTTTGTAAGTCAGAAGGCATTGTTGTTGTTACTGATCAAGCAAAGAATTCTTCTGCCGGTTGTTAATGTAAGCCTGTTTAGAGTGTAAACTCAAGTCAAATGGTATAACATGACCTCAGAGAGATGATTTATAAATTAAATTAAATTTTAGAAAGATTGAATTTATATATGCTATAAAAAGTATAACACATAATGTATAGTTTAGCCAGGGCTGGTCCAAGCCTTTATGGGCCCTAAGCAGAGTTTTATTTTGGGTCCATGGTGCCGCCAATATGATTATCTATTGTCAATGCTTGATTATTTCCAGACTACAAAACACACCCATTACCAATTTTATTAGTTGTAGCAGTGTTGCTAACATCAATGTCTGCCTGGCATGTTTTTACCCTTATACGGTTTCAAATTGTAACAGTAGCAAACCCACAAGAGTGGCCAGGTTTTGCACTTTAATATTCAAAGTCTTACAGTACTAGTGGTATACTCAATGTGCTGTACTAAATAAACCAGTAAACCTGCTTTTGGTAAAAAAAAAAAAAAACATGCATGAAGATGTGCAGAACAATCAACTAAATAACTTTAGATATATATATTACAAAACGGACAATATTAAATTAAATACTTAAATAAGAAATAAAATGAACAGATCAGAATCAGATGGACCTGTAACAAGATGACAATAATACATTTATTAACGTTAAAGGGGTAGGTCACCCATGAAAATTCTGTCATTATTTACTCAGTCTCCGTGTGAACACAAAAGAAGATATTTTGATGAATGTATGTAACCAAACAGTTGATAGACTCCATTGATTTTCACAGTATATATTTTTTTAATATATAGAAGTCAATGGGGACCTGGCTGCAACTGTTTCTGTGCGTTCACACCGCCGCCGGCAAGAGCGTCAAAGTGGCCGGAAGTCATTCGTTCTCAATGAGAGCCAGTGGCGAGCTCCGGCAAGGGCGGCGCGGCGCGTCGTGAACGGTGAGAGCGGCGAGGAGAAGTTGAAATCAGGTCAACTTTATGGTAATGAGCTATGACGCGTTTCGGCGGCAACCAATCGGAATGTAGAAGTGCTCCGTTTGAGAGGATTCCAGAGAACGCAGTCAAGTAACTTTGGTTCCGACCACATTAGTTCCCAAGCAAAATAGAGGAGAGGTTGATCATTTAAATTTGATAAGGCGGCGCGCAACACTATTACAGTAGACTATAAATTTTCTGCAAAAATAACTATCGACATGCTTGTTTGCTTTGCGGCCCCTTTAAATAAAGACCAAGCATTCGATCTACGTCAGAGCATCAGAGCGTCCACAAATCTTTTCCACGACGTCGCTGACAGGGCTGCGAGAGCGAATTTTGCTGCTCTCGCCGGCGGCGGTGTGAACGTAGAGTTTGGTTACCCACATTCTTCAAAATATTCTATTTTGCATTCAGCAGGAGAAAGAAATTGATACCGAGTAAATAATATCAGTTTTTGGTGAACTATTCCTTTAACAATCCATGTATAGGCTGCTGTCCCGCTTCTAACAAAGTGCCAGAGACGCAACTGATTACTTTCACTTTAGACATAACCAACTGGGTTTATGTAAACCCTGTGTGTATTTGACAGTATTTGCAAAACCAGACGCAATTTAGATAAAGTCCAGTAATCGGGCACTGTTTCACAGGTTTTTAATGAGCGGCTGAGCGCAGTCTGCGCACGCTCAGTGTGTACGCGCACAGGGCGAATAAATGCATGTCACAAAAGCACGCGAATGAAATGTTTAACCCGGCAAGGCTTTAACGCAAATGAAAATAATAAACTTTTGTGATTGCGAATAAGTGCAGTGTCCCGTGTGAGTAACTCTACCGCTGGGTTAACATGTGATGCGAATGTACGTCGAGTTACAGGTCACGGTCAGGGTCTATGGTCGGACCATAGTTTGGGGGCCCCCTAGTGGCGGCGGGGCACTAAGCAGCCGCTTAGTTTGCGTATAGGGAGGGCCGGCTCTATAGCAAATATAGATAAAAGTGGTTTCTGATTCTATAGGAATTGAGGAGTGCCAGCTGTGTTTTCCTTATTCAGCAGCTCGTCTTTTCGGTCAGCCATTCTCTATAAAACAGGCAAGACTTAACTTACTCCGTAGCCAATGGGCTAAACGCTTCAGTAATTACTGTAATTTAAGGGAAATTAAAGATTTGTCACATTAAATAAATAATATTTGACTAAATACATTTCCACTAACTGCCATTGTAATATACTCCATGTATACTCTACTAATGCACTACTTGATCAAAATTGCAATAAAATCAAAATTGACAAAATATTATAAATTATTTATTTGTGAACAATCTTTTATCCAATGCAGGACTTGAAGAAGGGGGCTGGGATAAATTCACCAAGAGCAGTAGCCAATTTTCTGCCTCAAAAAGAATTTGACCTTTGATCTCACAAGCTCTCCGAGCTTGTCTATGAATGAGAGTCCAAATTCTGAGAGGCACAGCAGATTTACTGCTCCAAGATTGCAATCAGAGTGCAGACGGTGTGTATGACAGCACATGCATCTGAAGTGGACAGGAATGGATTGAAGAGCGAGCAGAAGATAAAGCACAATGATTAGCCTAGCCTCTTAACGTGCAGAGGCAAAACCACAAAAAAACATTGTTGGAGGGAGAAGAAAGACAAGTCTAAACAGACTACAATTTGCAGGAAGAAAGCAGGGTGCAAAGTCACTAAGTAATTCCTTTTCTTGAATTTTCAAATGGGTACTTCAAGCCAGAAATAATAAAATACCAGTGCAACATTACAGCCAGCTTAATGTCAGTCATTATTCAACTAGGTGTTTTCTTCTTTCTGTGGTTCTCCTTGAACAAAGGTTTTGATTTAGGTTCGGTTTATGTAATGAAGTACACAGATGCTAGTGTTGTGCTTTGATGTTGCAAGCGTATCATAGCACATGTTCATTTAATATAACCCAAATCTATCAGACAGTATTAGTCCCACACTGTACTGCAACAAAATGGCCATAAAGTAGACTGATATAAAGAATCAGATGCTGAAATGAACAAAGAATGTACTAGAATCACCAGAATGGTAACAATATCATGTTTCGTGCTGTTTGGGACTGTATGTTTAGTACAAGTTTTGCCCTAAGCTTACAAAAAAAGCTTACACAAAAAAAAAAACGGTTGGTGTGGCTATATTTTCATAATAGTAGGCTATACAATATCAAGGCTTGTAATTTAAATACGGTAACTGTAACAGGTGTGGACAGAGATAATGTCTGTTTTTTGTGCTGACAATACAGCTTAGTCTACGCTGTTTTGAGAAACGTTTTAGACAAGCTGACTGAAGATTTGAGGTGTGTTTATTAAAGCGGTCAAGAAATACTGTCGTCTGCACTGGAGTGTTTGCATATGGTGCTGTGAGGGACAGAGGAACGTATGAAGGGGAGAGAGGTCAATCAAGTGGACATTCCTAGCTATATGTTGTCTGCAACCCTGCAACACATCCTGCAACTGAACTTTGACCCCTGGAAACCAGTGACTACGCAAAACCAGGGAGCATAAGACACAGGTGTGAAAAAGCTGCGAGAACGTAACTCAAATACACTTGAACAAATCTGTATAGCACTGCGACAATGTATACAATATGAGAAATAAGGCTTGTGGCAAAACAAGCAAACAAACTACATCTAAAACTATTCATTGTAAAAGACGCAAAAGGGTCAGTCATGTTTTGTGAATAGCTTGTTCTCATTCCCTTTGTCCCTCCACCCTTCTGTTCCCCCAGGACTTCATTTAACCTACTTCTATGTTAAACTCCCTTCCAGATGGTGCTCACTTTTTATCGGTCTTCCCCTTTCTTCCATATTTCCCCACATTATGCCCACAGACTCATGAATCCATGAGTAAATAAGATAGTTCTTGACTTGTTTCAGTGCACCAGTGAGAGAAACTCCTTCCTGCCTAATGCCATTAGTCTGTGAGAGCATGATTTATATACAGTATTTTATACATTTGCATTACTGCACTTCATAATGGCATTATGACAGTAGTGCAAATTTCCAAACTTGGTTTTTATTTCTTTACTTTTATTCTATTCTGTTTATTGTATGTATTTTATTTTGTGTATAGCCGTTCAAAATTTGGGGTCAGCAAGTTGTTTTTTAAAGGGATACTTCAGGATTTAGCAATTTATTTATTTAAATAAAGCTTTGTATTAGTAGAAAACCTGTAGTATTTTTGAGTAGAGTAGATTAAACCTGTAGAGACGAGAGATTTATGTATTTTTTGTCTGGAAAAAATCCTCAGTTGACGCAAACATCGTCATTTTGCGTCATCAGAGGATTTTTTGGCCAGAGGCTAAAGACTACAGCCAGTAGTAGTTGCCGTCCCGCATGTTCTCAACCCGCCCATAGAGGGTGGGATCTCACTCACAGAATGTACTCATAGTGTCAGCCATCATTTTTTGGAAGCTAAGCTAGAAGGCACTTGTTCTGTGGAGAAAGCAGAGTAGAAGGGGTTACTATCCTCTTTTTCCTGGACATATCCGCCATCGAGATCGTCCAAAAAGTCAGCGATTCAGCTTTTGCTTTCTGCAGTCGCCATTCATAGTTTACATGCACACCTTTTGTTTCAATCTAACTGAATTCATTCCGATTGGTGAATCTGAATGTAGTGTTTAAATAAACGCTAAATAAGTGATCGGTTGGTGTGTGTTTTAACATTGCTAAGAAAATTCCCGCTCCTCTGTGAGCGATACGAGACCGGTGAGTCTCACAGGTGTCGCTCATCAGTAATCACGCCACTGGCCTCGCGCCGTTCTCTCGTGGCCCTCAGTCTCGTCCTGCTCGCCACAGTAAACATAGTGAATGGCGACTGTAGAACGCAAAAGCCAAATCCCGGGCAGACTCATCACGGAGACTCACTAGTAGCCTAGACTTGTTATTTAACTACTGCGTTCTGTTACCGGTAGGCGTGGCCTCCTAGGGCAGCAAAGCAAGTGCATTCTGGGAGGTGTTGTCTTTCATCCACATAAGCCAAAAATAATTTTTCTGTATATAAACTTATAAACTTCAAGTATATAAACTTGAAAGATATTTAGAATGTTAAAAAAAAAAATTAATTTCAATTATATGATTTTCTTATGAACTTTCTACTCAACAAAAAATCCAGGGGAAAAAATGTTGGAAATGTTTCTTGAACACCATATACATATATTATAAATAAATATAATGATTTTTGAAGGATCATGTGACACTGAAGACTAGACGAAATGATTTAGCTTTACCATCTCAAGAATAAATTACGTACATTTTAATTGATCATTTTAATAGATAAGTTATTTAAAAAAAAATTAATGATATTTCACAGTATTACTTATTTTAACTTATTTAAAAATTTAGCCTGGGAGAGAATAAGGGGTCTTCTTTTAAAAAACAAATAAAAAATAACTGAACCCAAACCATTGAACAGTAACACATAAATTCTACGTTAATGCACTTGGCTGGCATTTTTATCCAATGCGACTTGCATTGCATTTATACATTTGATCACGTTTATGCATTCGCTGTCAATCAAACTCATGGTGTTGTTGCTAATTTCATGCTCTACTGTTTGAGCTACATGAATGTTAAGTGTTGTTACTGTAATAAAAAATATCCCTGTGGTACTAATACAATCGTTTTCTTATATTATCTTAAAACATGAAAAGAGATGGGGGATGTTTCTATTAGAGATTGAAACGATTATTGACATAAGACAAATCTCTGCCATTGTATTTTGCTTTTACAGTACAGTACACAATTTCTCGCTGGTATTCTTTCATTTTTAAAATAAGCAGATTTTTAATAGTCATCAGTGTATTGCTGAGCATGTAAACACCCAATGCATGTTGAATGGATTTTTTTTACCAGCTTTATCATCTGCTAAGCAAAAATCATAAGTCCAATTGCTTTGAAAAGTAATAGCACATTTTTCCTCAACAAAAAACACAATTTCAGATATACGATTATTATAATTATAATTTAATAGCAGATAAGATAAGAGCTAAGTTACGTGCCAATGTTTAGACGTATAGCAGCAATCATCACTAATCATTGACTAATGGATCTTTGTAAAATAGTAGCTGATGTCTAAAGGAGGGCAGACAGTGCAAAGTCCAGTTAAGACACCCCAACTGTTTACCTACATCTGTTTGGTTCACAGCAATCTATTTCATGAAGTGTGTACAGGAGGCAGTTTAGAAGCCTCAGTCTGTCCCTGCTGAGAGCAGTTGCACCACTGAGTCTCAGCTGTTAATCTCATTGAGTAGTTGTAGCCCAATAACACCGCGACCTGTACGGGATGACACCCTTGTTCCTCTGCCCGCTTGTGCTTCGTAAGCAAGCTGGCAGCACATGCCAGGAACTTAACTAGCAACCTTATGGTGCATGTAGTCACCAGAAGAATTGAACTTCTGAACTATGAGACACCCCAATACAGATCTTACAGACCACTTTATATATGTGAAATGAGAAAATTAGACAAGCAGGTGAGAAAAATCACCATTCATGATGTAGACTGCAGACAGAATGTGTTGCTCTTGTGGTGCATTGTGGGAGAGAGAGAGAGAGAGAGAGAGAGAGAGAGAGAGAGAGAGAGAGAGAGAGAGAGAGAGAGAGAGAGAGAGAGAGAGAGAGAGAGAGAGAGAGAGAGAGAGAGAGAGAGAGAGAGAGAGAGAGAGAGAGAGAGAGAGAGATAGATACAAGCACCTCATTAACATTATGCCCTATGTGTATGAATTGACTGCATCTGGAGTCTCAGATAAGACGTATAATACCGTATAGGGCTGCGCGATTAATAAAAAAATAAAATAAAAAAAACAATCTCATTTCTTAATGATGGCGATTCACTTCCGTGTATTTCCCTGCATTCAGATCATGCTGCATTCATGCGTTATATTGGTCACACTCACACAATAACAAAACACTATTAATTCACCAATCAATCATACGGCCGTTTCACACCGCAAGCGCCAGCGGCGCATGAGCAGCGCATATTTTTTCCGGCTTGCATGTTAATCAATGAGTGCATTCACACCGGGAGCAGGAGCAGCGAGCAGCAGTGAAGCGGGTTTCGGCGCCATGTCTATTTTACTGCACAGCTCACGCTCAATTAAAGTGAAAGCACACTTTTGATGGAGAAAATAAATATGATTTCACAGAAAAGTAATTTCACACAGAATAAGCATGTCTCGTCAGTTTTAACAAGAACTGGAGTAGGCAAAAAAAGAAAATGAAGACTCAAAAATATTTATAGAAGATTTAGGCTACCCATTTAAACTTGTTTTTAATTATTCAGTTTGGGTGAAAGTATGGTGTATTATAAAAAAAAGCTAAAGTAAACTAGCCAGAAAACATTATATATAGCCTGCACTTTCTTTTAGTTCATGTAATACACAGACAGCTACATAGGCTAGCACAACCCAAAAACACTAGCTCAAACAATTTAGAAAATGTTTTGTTACTGCACTTTATTATACTGAATGTCCTGTGTGTTTTTGTTGTTGTTCTTTTTTTTTGTACTTGAGTGCAATACATTTTGGTTGAAAAAATGAGAATCGTGTAAGAGAATCGTGATCTCAATTCCCATGGAGAAAAATCGTGATTCACATTTTAGCAAGAATCGTGCAGCCCTAATACCGATGGTAGAAATATAATATTGACATTAATGAGTGTTTGAGTGTATGAGAAAGCCAGAAAAGCGGCCAGAGAAAGACTTATCAGTCAGCAATAAAAACTAATAAATCACCTTTAACAACTTACAGCCTTAATCAATCTTCTGTCTATTGGGCTTTTGATTTAACCAGAAAAGATGAAAAGGTGTGGAAACCATTCACTACCTTTCTTAGCTTACATGCTCCTTAAAGGTGCATGGACAATACAATCATTATGGATGTGTGTGTGTGTGCTGTATACCCAAAGTGCCACATTCTCAAAGGTTTCATTTGATACCCTGTTGCTAAGATACTAAACACAAAACAGACGTGAATGCACATGAATGGGTTCTAGGCAATGAAATGAAGAATGATTTGTTCTCATAATCTCACATTGTCAATTAGCATAATCTGTGTGTCTGTTTCGGGGTGTAACTCTTCCAGTGGAATCTAAAGAATGAGGTTCTGCTCGATTTGTCAAAGCCGCCATGATGCAAATAACACACTGAGCAGAGAGAAACCGGATCCTCTTTCATTCTTCAGCTTTCTCTGTTCATTTAAGAATGTCAATCAGCACCAAAAGATTAAATATAAAACAAAAACATCTTTAGAAAGTAGTGGTCAACGATACTGATTGTACAGTGGCCAAAGCCTAAATATCTAGACAAGGTTAATGTACAATTAGAATATGTACACACTACCATTCAAATGTTTGGCGTCTGTAAGATTTTTTTTAATGTTTTTGATAGAAGTCCCTTTTGCTGCAAGACTGCATTTATTTGATTAAAATACAGTAAAAACTGAAATATTGTGAAATATTACAAAACAGCATTTATTTAAAATCGTTTGAACAGTAGTGTGTAGGCCTACATAAAAAAAAAATACAAAATTGGCCAGAATTTGTGTAATTTTATTAATGGATAATGATTAATGCATATATTCAAGTAAATTGAGTAAATATTGCAAATTACGGGAGTTTCCCAGGAGAAATAACAAACTGGGAGGGGTCCGGGAGATAGGGCAAAAAAAAAAAAAAAAAAAAAAAATGGGAGAAACCCGGGAAAAACGGGAGTGTTGACAGGTATGTTATTGGCTGATACCGATCTGCGGCCGATCGATTGGAGCATCCCTAACAGCCAACATTTAAATGTTTGTATTTCAAAAACAAGTATAAACATGATTGTCATTATAAATTGATTACATATTATAAAAACTTGTGTAATTTACATGTAAATAACCGATTCAAATCAGTTAATTTTAACCTTTAGTATTATTGTAATGTAACTTGGGTTTCCTGTATAGTTATTTTTTCCCTTGAGAAAATTTGCCATGTATTATACCTGATACATACCCCAAATCATCAATATCAAATTGAACCGAATAGCAAACTTGTGAATCAAAATTTTGTGTCGATACCTAGCTATTGGCCAATGCCAATAATCCCAAAATGCCTAGACTGAATGACCTAGTGTGGGCGCACAGAAAAATTATTAAGACTTTATAGTTATCTTTAGTTATTGTCTTTGGTGAGAATGGGCCTTAATTCTTCTGCAGAAATAAACCTGTGAGAATCAAAGGCACATGGCTGCTTGAGTACTTGTTGTCTGTAGAAGGCAGAGGAACAGAAAGGAAGAGAGATGAGCACCCCTGTAATGATTACAATTACAGAGCACTTTCATCAAAAACTATCCATCAATGGAGAGACTAGGGCACACGCAGACAGACACACACACGCGCGCGCACGCAGCAGTTGCCTTAGAAACCACTCCTGCTGTATAATCTCTACCACAATAATGATACACCTTAAGAAAATCTGCAGCAAGAAGGATTTATAACTCAATCTAGAATCTTTCAGCAAGATCTTTTTAGGTTTGGATGCTAATCACAAACAGGAATCACACAGACAGACACAAAAAGATGACCACCCAACAGCAGTGGTAACGGTTTGCATAAGTTGATGTAGTTCACATATCATGACTGTGAATGTCTGAATGGGACCTTTAACAGAATGTGCCCACCTCTATGCAGACCAACCATTAAAAAGCAACCCTATCAGCTTCAAGCTTCACTGCCCTCTGTCCACTCAGCGAGCCAAGACACCTCTGGAAACTAATGATTTCTGTGTCTACATCCTCATCATCCACCCCAGGAATTTTTATCATCAAGTTGATCTTATTTCTCCCAGGTAAAATGCAAACTTGAATCATGGAAAAGCCGGAGAACATGTCTGAGATCATATTAAAGAGGCAAGATCTTCCACATTGATAGTACTACTATTGGTCTGTCATCAGTCTGAGAGCTGACTCCTGTCAATCAAGCGCTCCATGAACTCAATCCACACTGATAAAGAGGACAGAAGGATGAAGAAACTTGAGAGTGAGAGAAAAGAATGAGCGAGGGGAGGAGGGCAGAGGGAAACAGGACCGTGGCTTAGTCAGACAAACGGCTCTCTGTTTGGACTATCACTGAAGTCTCTGTCCTGTTTTTCGCTTTCTCTCTCTCACCCTCTTTTTCTCCTTCATGCATTACTCCTCTATCCATCTTGCATTCCACTTCCAGTTCCTATCCATTTTTTTTTTTTCACTATATCTCTCTAGAAATTACCACACACTCTGTTTCTGCTATCTATCCAATCTAATCTCTTTATCAATACATCTGAGGAATGCTGGTGTTGGGACATTCATGACATAACCCTCTTCTCCCTCCTCACATTAGATACACAAGGCATTGTGCAGAATGAATGCGGAGGGCATCTCAGTGCACTAGAACCAGAGCACTCACTGTGCCTGGCACCGCTAGCAAGTAAATGCACCCACACAATATACCACCCCCAGTCATATGCCACTAAAAACAACTTCACAACACAAGAGAACTTCAAATAGACTGACACATTTTTGGCCTCTAGAGTTACTGTTTCTCGTGCTCCCTGAGTTGTCGCTGGCGAGGCTGAAGGTGGTACTAGGGGAAACCGCTATACATTTTGTGTGGATTATTTGATGAACAGAAAGTTCACAAGAACAGCATTTATTTAAAATAAAGATATTTTGTAACAATGTAAAATTAAAGTCTCCACTGTCTCTTTTGATCAATTTAATGCATCCTTGCTGAATAAAAAATATATCTAGCCTATGTGTGTGTGTGTGTGTGTGTGTGTGTGTGTAAAATAAAAAAAATGCAAATATTATTTTATATTTTTTTACTTTATCAATAAAAAAATATAATATATACACATACATAATCTCATATCAAGTCTACCACCAAACTGCCATTTTATTCTCACAATACTAGATAAATGTGATCATATGTTTATAAAAATGATCAAACCAATTATCTTGAAATTTTGACCCATCTCAGATAGCTGCAAAACTGTTTTGAGTCCAGAATAAGGTAAAACATTTTAAAGTGAAGAAACGATAATGCATTCAACACATCAGGTACAAGATTCATGCAACAGTCTTTATGGGATTCACATGCTGGAATAATAATAATGAAGTCCGGTCCATTAGTACATCTGAGTGAATCAGCAGTCTTGTGTGATGACCAGTGATCACACAAGACTGCTGATTCACTCAGATTTACTAATGGACCTTAATTATTCTAATTGGGCTGTGTCTGATCAGACTTGCCCAACTGTGAGTTTAACCTAAGAGCTTAAGCCTCAATTTATAAACAACCGTATCACTGACATATGTGTGCTATCATTTTAAACCACAGTCAAAGTGCAGGAATGTGTTTAGAATTAGTCACGAGCAAAAGAAATCGTGAAAATTGACGTGATTCAGGCCGTCTGTGTGCAATGATCAAAAGAGAAAATCCTTTACCTGGGTAAACATTGTAAAGAATGGCATAGTGGTTTGACCCTGACCCTTAAAAAATGTCTTGGCTTTTGATGCGAGACATGTTCAAGAGACCCCCAAAGCAACCTGTGTGGTCTTCTAAGTGCATTTAAATGGACTCAAAAATTGTTCAGAGCTGCAGGGAAGGCAGAGTAAAAACCCAAGGTCTGAACAAGTGTTCCTTGTGAAACCTACACCAAAGACAACAGCAGAATAATAATAATAATAATACGCCATCCTAAGGCAATAGATAATTTTTCAACAGATCATCGAGAATCATACCATGTTAAGCACAGTTTAAACCGAGTGTAAAGTAACAGTGGTATCTGATAATAAGTTACCATGGTTTTTATTGCCCTAGCAACTGTTTTATTTGGCAGAAACCATGGGAACTTTTGTGTTGGGCAGTCAGAGAGAATCCAAAATCTTACCTGGATGAAGCAATGGAAAAGTCTCCACCATCCAACAGTCTGATTTTGCAGAAGAGCATCCCGTTCACAAACGGCACAGCCGTGAGCTCCTCCAGGGTGAAGTGTATCTGAAACTTGAACTTCTTCTTTTTTATTAAAAACGCCATATTTTTTAAAGACTGAACTTTAGATGTTTGAAGACAGAGGTAGACGAATACAAGAAAATGAGTTTCTTTTAATCTGGTGCCTGGAAGCTCTTCTCAATGTATGTGCTTTGGTTCAGCATCTCTGAGAGGACTGAAGCTGTCCAGAGGAACCTGGGGTGTAAAACAGTGGAAAATCATTAGACATTAAAAAGACATTAGACCAAGTAAACATTAGAAACTACATCATAACTTACCTTAAAACCAATACAGGGGCAGCACTGTGGGAAGGCTACAGTCTTTGCTGAAAAGCAAACACATTCCCTGGAGAGTTAGTTACCTTGAAGAAATCCATTATATCCAGGTGAAAACTCCACTGTCAACATTCACATAAGCAAGGAAAATGTAGTATGCTCGTTGAGAGCTACTGACAATATTTAGCTAAATGACCATCATCTTTTCTCTCTTTAATCGAAAGTAGTCGCCTGTTGTTTCGTGTAGTAAGTGAAAATTTGAATAGAGACAGTTGAATACTTACGCCGATGAGCAGTTTTCATATGGAAACCAGGACAGAAATCACTGGACGGAACGATTTAGAAAACGACCCATAATATAATTACTAAGCAGATGTTAATCGTATCGAACCCAACTGTTTAGCGTTGAGTCAAAAGACTGACTGACTGACTGCTCAGGACTGAAACCGTCTCTGGCTCTTTAGTGAACTCCAATAAGCGCCGCCTCCATGGACGCGTGGATTTCCCTAAATACAGCCAGCAGTTCAGGTCACAGAGAGCGTTTGAAACTCCCGTTACATCCACAAGAGAGCAACAGTGCTTCGACTTCACTGTAAAGCCAACAAAACGCACGGTATGTTGAGTTCAGGCGCGTTGTTTAGCTTTGCCATTAACGTTATAGGTTATGATGGTAGATGTGTAGATGCATCAATAATAAAATAATTCACCAATAAAACCCTCAGCTGTGTCTTGGGAGGACGAAAACAAACGTTTGTGTTGTCAAGCAGAAACACTATCCTAGTGAATAATAAGGATTTCGCGCGCTTGTGTGATTTGCTTAGGTTTTGTTCTAAAATGACTGTAGCGCCATCTCGTGGCCGCATACTTGCTAATGCTATTGTCATTTTGACGTAGCCTCCCTATCAAATTTACATAAAAGACAGTGGCCTACATAGATAATACAATGTAAATCATTAGATGCTAGGCAGTGTGAAAGACAACTAATTTATACATGAATTATTTAGCTGTTAGCTAATTTACAAACAGTTTTTTCTAGCCTATGGGATTTTGTATTTTGTAACTTTTTGTTAAAATTAATTTATTTTAAAAATGTATTACGACACTTGGCTGTTCTAGCAGTGGTGAACTCATTATTAACACTACAAACACATATTGGTTTAATATTGCCTTGATATGCATCAGAAAGATCCAAGTGTGCTTGCACACAATGAATTTACCTTGCTGTTGAAGCTTCTACATATAAGTAGTCTATAACAACACACATAATAACATTTAAGAATATATATAGGCTATATTAGAATAAAGACACAGGTTTGGTCAGAATAAACATTTACAGATAATGAACTTATCATCTGTGAACTTTGTGAATAAAAATGTGAATAAATAGGACAAAATTAATTTATAAGGATATTGCACAAAAAAAAGTGCATGGGGTATTGCACTTGGAAGACATTTAACTGTTCAACAGGTAAATAGTATGTGTGAAGAAATCATTCCTTCGCCTATGTTCTAGTGCTGATGCGCCGGAACGGCAACATTTCAAAAGGCTGAGTGGAGTCTGTGATGATTTTACCTGCCTTCTTCTTCACTCTGGAAGAGTACAGATCCTAGAGGGTGCATGCAGGGGAACACCAATAATCCTCTCAGCAGTCCGGACTGTCCATTGTAATCTCCTGATGAATGATTTGGTGACTTACCCAAACCAGACAGTTAGATGAACACACAGACATACAGACTCAATGACTGCAGAGTAGAACTGCATCAGCAGCTCCTGTGGCAGGTTGAAATTCCTCAGCTGGTGAAGCAAGAACAACATCTGCTGGGCCTTTTCACAATGTGTCAATGTGATTGTCCCACTTTAGGTCCTGAGAGATGGTTGTGCCCAGGTTCAAGGAACCTGAATGACTCCAGTGCTTCCACAGAGCTGCTATGACGGTAAGTGGGGGGAGTGCTGTGGTGTTTCTCCTGAAGTCCACTTTCATCTCCACAATTGTCCACAATTTTTCAGCTCAAAGATTGATAACCTCCGTAAATGTATTATCTCTGCTCTTCCTTCATCTCTTCCACATATCACTCCTGAATTTTCTGGTACCCTTCTCTCAAATTTCATTCTCTTTTTTTTTTTTTTGAGGTTTCAAAAATGAAAGCTGCCACTTCCATAGTTGATCCTGTACCAACTTGTCTGTTTCAATCATGTTTTGCTATTTTATGTCCTATTATACTGAATATTAGCCTATAAATGATTCTCTGTGCACTGGTGTGGTGCCGGCAACATTTAAAACTGCTGCTCTGACAAAAAAAAAAAAAAAAAAAAGACACAAACGTTGACAATCTAAATAATTTTCGTCCCATTTCCAATCTTCCCTTTCTCGCCAAAAATTTAGAGCGAATTGTTGCTACTCAATTACACTCCCATCTAGCTGCAAATAATCTTTATGAGCCCCTTTAATCGGGATTCCGTAAACTCCACAGCACTGAAACTGCATTAGTTAAGGTCACTAATGACTTGTTAATCGCTTCTGATTCTGGCTGTCTCTCTATTTTAATTCTTCTTGATCTTAGTGCCACTGTTGATCATAATTATTTTACTTGCTCGGTTAGAATCTGTCTTTGGTGTTTCTGATACTGCACTAAGCTGGTTTAAGTCCTATTTTTCTGATAGAAAGCAATTTGTCGCTATGGGTGGTTACAGGTCTGCTATTGGTGTAGTGCAATCTGGTGTTCCTCAAGGTTCTATCTTGGGCCCTATACTTTTTAACATATACGTTTATCCACTTGGTCAACTTTTAAGATCACTTGGTCTCAGTTTTCACTTTTATGCAGATGACACCCAGGTTTATATACATTCAAAACCTGATGTTAATGTGGCTGTTTCCTATCTTTCTTTATGTATTTCTGAGCTAAAAAAAAAAGTATGTCTAGTCATTTTCTCTGTCTAAACAGTGACAAGACGGAAGTAATGCTCATTGGTTCACCTCTCCAGCTACGGAAGGCTGGGTCTCCAACTTTAAGTGTAGAAGGTTCTACACTTCAATTTCAGACTAAATAAAAAAAAATTGGGGGTGATATTTGATACTAACATTTGTTCCTCATGTTCAGAGCACTGTCAAGACATAATTTTTTCATCTAAAAAATATAGCCAAATTGCGTCCCATGTTGTCACCCCTGTGGATGAAAAGCTAAATAACATCTAATTAACATCTTTGTATTTTCTCGCATTGATTACTGTAATGCTTTGTTGGCCGGGGTCTCAAAAGCTACCCTTAACAAACTACAGTTGGTACAAAAGTCTGCCGCTCGAATTCTGTCTGGAAACAGGACAAGGGATCTTATTACTCCTACTGAAATCTTTACACTGGCTCCCTGTCAGATTCCGTCCTAATGCTTACTTATAAGGCTTTGCATGGACTGACACCTCATTATCTTGCTGAACTTTTAACCCCTTACACACCACCACATGATCTCCGTTCTTCGGAAGCTGGCCTTTTAATTGTTCTGCGTACTCGACTAAAATCCATGGGTGATAGGGCCTTTTTGTCGAATGCTCGAAAACTTTGGAATTCCCTGCCTATTGAGATCAGGCAAACTGTATCCCTTTAAATCCTCCCTTAAAACTTATTTGTTTAGCTTTTACATATTTGTTCTTAATTGCCTGTTACGACCGGTGTTTATGTAGCTAATTGTTTCCTCTATTGCTCTGTTTTTCCTTCTATTTTTCCTCTCTCTTGTTTTTCTGATTTCTAATAGGTTGTCCAATGATCGGGTGTACGAACGCCATTGGTTGTCCCGTCAGGGCGTGGCTTTATAAGGACGCTGCTGGCATTTGTCTGGGAGCTCACTTCTGGTTCGGTCGCACGTGGGTTGAGAGCTCCGGAATCCCTCCTCCGGCCGATGATCAAATTATGTGTTAGAAACTTGTTTAGTTCAAGTGAACGTGCATCTTGTGATAATCTTTGAACCGTTCTCCTAATGTCTAAACCATCTTAACAATGTGGAGCGTAGGGGTGTCCTGCCGTGTTTATTTTATAATTGTTTGATCTCTGTTTTTGGGTAGGGAGTTAGGTAAGATAAATGTATTTTCCTTTTGATACTGGAGTAGGTTATTAATTTTTCCTTTTACTTTCTATATTCGTTTTGTTTGTTATTTTGGCCTTTAGGACACCCTGAAGATTTGCTCCTTATTTTCACTTGTTATCCTTTAATAAATTTCTTACTTTTTTTGCTTCAATTTTGTGCATGAGTTTTTTGATTATCGACCGGAGTGATGCGTCCTGGGATTCCATTTCCACAACCCAGTAATTATTTATTGCGCCTCTTTAGTGAATTATATTTCCCCTAGACCCGGGGCGTAATAATTGGGGGCTCGTCCGTCCAATTCTATTTTTGATTTGGAAATCCGCCGATCCAAATTGAGAGGTTTGCGACTTTGCTGGTGAGTACACATTTTATATGTTTGATTGGCAGTTTGTTCATGCGTGTTGGGGTAGTGGTAGGTTGATAAATGGAATTTAGTATTGAGACGTTTAAACAGGCTCCCTCGTGTGAAGCTTTGGAGTCCTGCCGGAAAGTTGATTTATACTTAATTGCTGATTTCTATGATATTGCGATTTTAAGAACTGCTAGAAAGAAGCAACTGCGAAACGTAATTCAAGCTGCGTTAATTAAACAGGGTATTTTGCAGCCTAGTTCCAACGTTGAGTTAAGTGATGAAGTTGGCGTTGATGTTGAGAGTTCTGATCCCGTTTTGCGCTCACTTAGTGGTGTAAATTCGGGGGATTTGAAACTAGCTATTCAGTTAAAGCAATTAGATCTCGAAATAAAACGTCAAGAGCACACTACTCAATTGTTGCGTTTTAGGCAGTGTGAACTGGAAACGCAGGGTGATGATCGTCGTTCCAGTTCAGTTAAGACTAAATTTGACGCACCCTCCACTAGTGTTGACTATCACTTGCCCTCAGTGCCTTCGCCTGTGTCGTCTGGTCGGCTCGCTGATTTTGATGTTAGTCGACATCTAACCCTGGTGCCCGCATTTAGGGATAATGAGGTAGATTCCTATTTTGGCGCATTTGAGCGTATAGCTGCTGCGTTGCGCTGGCCGAGAGAGGTTTGGTCTCTTTTGATACAGTGTAAATTAACTGGGAAAGCTCAGGAGGTTTGTTCCACCTTGTCTGTGGATGACAGTTTGGACTATGATAAACTAAAAAGTGCGGTGCTAAGGGCGTACGAATTGGTGCCAGAGGCATATAGGCAGAAGTTTCGCGCACATGTTAGAACTGCCTCTCAAACTTATGTGGAATATGCACGGGAGAAAACTGTGCTTTTTGATAAATGGTGTCACTCCAGCAAAGTCGTTGATTTTGAAAATCTCCGTGAGTTAGTGTTGATTGAGGATTTTAAAAATTCGTTGCCAGACCGAGTTGTCGTTTATTTGAACGAAAAGAGAGTTGGTACTCTTGCCGAGGCTGCTGTCTGTGCAGATGAGTTTACCTTGACTCACAAGAATGCGTTTGGTGTGCGTCGTGAATTCTATTCTCCGTCTTCGGATAAAAATGCCAAACTTCCGAAAATGGGTTTAACTAAGCCAGCCATACCCGTTGAAGCCCGCGAATGTTTTTACTGTCACGGACTTGGGCATTTGATTGCGAACTGTCCTTCGTTGAAAAGTAAAAATAAAGGTAAAACAGCCAAAAGTGTTGGTTTCGTTAAAAAAATTTGCAGTCAACGTTCGAATATTGATTCGGCGTATGATCCTTTTGTGTGTCAGGGGATGATTTCCCTTGGCGAATTTGAACGAGATTTGGTTCCTGTGACTATGTTGCGGGATACAGGGGCCAATCAGTCGTTTGTGTTGGCTAGTGTGTTGCCATTTTCGGAGAAGAGTTATTGTGGGTCTGATGTTCTCATTCAAGGGATTGAGTTGGGGGTTTTGAAAGTACCGCTACATCATGTGTACATTCAATCCGGGTTAGTAACAGGCTGTGTAAAATTGGCAGTGCGGCATAAGTTACCTGTGAATGGCGTGGCTTTAATAGTAGGTAACGATCTCGCTGGAGGGAAAGTACTTCCATTTCCCGAGGTCATTGAAAATCCCGTGTTTGACTCTGTTGCTTCCGGTGAGTTAGCATCAGAGTTTCCTTCAGTGTTTGCTGCGTGTGTAGTTACGCGGGCTCAAGCGCGTAAGTTTGGTGACTCGATTGATATTTCGAATACATTTTTGGCAGCTGAGGAGCAAGTTCAAAGCGAAGTTTGCAAGCTACAACCTGAGCTGTCTGATCCCGAGTCGCTGTCCGCGGTTAGTGGTGCTGAAATAGAACCGGCTGATCTGTTATCCATTGATAAAGACGTGATTTCTGCTGAACAGAGAAAAGACCCTACTCTGTCGCGTTGCAGGAAGGTAGCGTTCAAATTAAATGAAATTGAGAATACATCAATAGGTTACTTTTGGGACAACGAGGTGTTAAAGAGAAAGTGGACTCCGACCGGCTCTGATGGGTTAGGTTGGGATACGTTTTTTCAACTGGTTGTGCCTAAGTGTTTTCGAAAACAAGTTCTGAGCGTGGCTCATGATGATGTGGCAGGACATCTGGGTATTAGAAAAACCTATCATCGCATTCTGCGTTATTTTTTTTGGCCGGGCATTAAGTCTGATGTGGCGCAGTACTGTCGCTCGTGCCATGTGTGTCAGGTCGTAGGGAAACCTAACCAAATTATACATCCTGCCCCACTTAAACCTATCCCTGTCATGGGAGAACCTTTTTCACGAGTAATCTTGGATTGTGTTGGACCGTTACCACGAACAAGATCTGGACATGTTTATCTGCTTACGCTTATGTGCGCGACAACTCGCTATCCGGAGGCAGTACCGTTGCGTTCATTAAAAGCGAAGGCTGTGGTGAAAGCCCTGATTACGTTTTTTTCAACCTTCGGTTTTCCCCAGGTGATCCAAACGGATCAGGGAACCAATTTTATGTCACGGTTATTTAAACAGGTACTGTCCCAACTGAAAATTAAGCACATTACATCTAGTGCTTATCATCCAGAGTCTCAAGGGGCTCTCGAAAGGTTCCACCAAACCTTGAAGTCTATGCTGGGTAAATACTGTGCTGAGTCAGGGAAAGACTGGGATGAGGGGTTGCCTCTCCTTATGTTTGCTGTTCGTGAGAGTGTTCAAGAGTCGCTGGGATTCAGTCCAGCAGAATTGGTTTTTGGACACACAGTAAGGGGCCCACTGAGAATGTTGAGAGAGAATTGGCTGACTGAGCAGAGATTGGACTGTAATCTGCTGGATTATGTCAGTTCCTTTAGAGAGCGATTGCATAATGCTTGTAAGTTAGCACAGATTGCACTGGAAAGAACGCAAGTGAAAATGAAAACACGTTTTGACAAGAGTGCTGTTTTTCGTTCATTCTCTGAGGGGGACAAGGTCTTGGTTTTATTGCCAATACAGGGTGCTGCATTGCAGGCTAGATTCTCTGGGCCATATCTCATTGATAAGAAGCTGAATGAAACGAACTATGTTGTTCGGACTCCTGATCGGCAAAGAAAAACTCGCGTGTGTCATGTAAACATGCTGAAGCTGTATGTGAGTCGTGGAGAAGATATGGAGTTAAAAAGCTCTGTTATCACTCCAGTAGCTTCGATTGTGGTTGCTTCTGACAGTGATATCGATGAAGATGGGCTGAATCTGCAGAGTACCCTGGTGTTGGGCGGCAGATTGAATAATTCCACGATTTTGGAGAATTTAGACCTTCATCTGACACATTTATCTGAATCACAGCGTTCTGATATAGTAAAGTTGATCAATTCATCCTTGGGGTTGTTTTCAGATGTTCCTACCTGTACTCAGGTACTGAAGCATGATATCGATGTGGGTGATCATTCACCGATTAAGCAACGTGCTTATAAAGTGAACCCTGTAAAACGTAAAGCAATGGAGACCGAGGTAAAATATCTAGTAGCGAATGGATTCGCAGTTCCGAGTTTCAGCGCCTGGAGTTCACCCTGTTTGCTAGTTCCGAAATCGGACGGAACACAACGGTTCTGTACGGATTATAGAAGAGTAAATGCCGTGACAAAGCCAGATTCGTTTCCTCTGCCGCTCATGGAGGATTGCATCGATAACGTAGGCTCGGCGCGCTTTGTCACGAAACTTGATATGCTAAAGGGGTACTGGCAAGTTCCCTTGACGGAGCGCGCGGCTGAAATATCTGCCTTCGTTACTCCAGATGATTTCCTAAATTATAGGGTGATGGCGTTTGGACTACGTAACGCTCCGGCTACGTTCCAGCGCTTGATGAGTCGAGTGCTGGGCGGTGTCTCCAACTGTAAAGCCTACCTCGATGATGTCGTTGTTTATTCGAATACGTGGGATGAGCACTTGAGCACCTTGAGCACTGTTTTTATTCGTTTATTGGATGCATCACTCACTCTTAATTTGGCGAAGTGCGAGTTTGGTAAAGCCACAATTACCTACCTAGGGAAACAGGTGGGGCAAGGGCAGGTTCGACCTGTTTCTCTGAAAGTGCAAGCTATTGCAGATTTTGCAGTGCCTCGTACAAAACGTGATCTCAGGAGATTCCTAGGAATGTCCGGTTACTACCGGGGATTTTGCAAAAATTTCTCAGATGTTGTGTTGCCTTTAACAAATATGCTTCGGATGTCACAAGTCTTCGAGTGGACTAATGAATGCCAGTCTGCATTCGATTCTGTCAAAACCCTTTTGAGTAGTGCTCCTGTGTTAACGGCTCCAAATTATTCACGTGCATTTCAGTTGGATGTCGATGCAAGTGGTACAGGTGGTGGTGCTGTCCTTTTGCAGGATGATGAAAATGGGCTTGAGCATCCTGTTGGGTATTTTTCAAAGAAATTCCTGAAACATCAGTTAAACTACAGCACCATTGAGAAGGAGGCGTTGGCCTTTTTAATGGCTTTGCAATATTTTGAGGTATATATTGGCTCTAGTTCGCTTCCGGTGGTGGTATATACAGACCATAACCCATTAGTTTTTTTGTCTCGGATGAAAAATTCAAATCAGCGAATCATGCGTTGGTCTCTTTTCGTCCAGGATTTTAACCTGGAAATTCGTTTTAAGAAAGGCAAGGATAATGTGTTGGCCGATGCACTATCAAGGTCGTTTAACACTGAGTAAATCTACTGTATACTATGTAGATTCTTGTGTGTGAGGATGTTACGACCGGTGTTTATGTAGCTAATTGTTTCCTCTATTGCTCTGTTTTTCCTTCTATTTTTCCTCTCTCTTGTTTTTCTGATTTCTAATAGGTTGTCCAATGATCGGGTGTACGAACGCCATTGGTTGTCCCGTCAGGGCGTGGCTTTATAAGGACGCTGCTGGCATTTGTCTGGGAGCTCACTTCTGGTTCGGTCGCACGTGGGTTGAGAGCTCCGGAATCCCTCCTCCGGCCGATGATCAAATTATGTGTTAGAAACTTGTTTAGTTCAAGTGAACGTGCATCTTGTGATAATCTTTGAACCGTTCTCCTAATGTCTAAACCATCTTAACAATGTGGAGCGTAGGGGTGTCCTGCCGTGTTTATTTTATAATTGTTTGATCTCTGTTTTTGGGTAGGGAGTTAGGTAAGATAAATGTATTTTCCTTTTGATACTGGAGTAGGTTATTAATTTTTCCTTTTACTTTCTATATTCGTTTTGTTTGTTATTTTGGCCTTTAGGACACCCTGAAGATTTGCTCCTTATTTTCACTTGTTATCCTTTAATAAATTTCTTACTTTTTTTGCTTCAATTTTGTGCATGAGTTTTTTGATTATCGACCGGAGTGATGCGTCCTGGGATTCCATTTCCACAACCCAGTAATTATTTATTGCGCCTCTTTAGTGAATTATATTTCCCCTAGACCCGGGGCGTAATATTGCCTTATTATTATTATTAATCGAACATTTCATAATGTTTTTATTTTGTATTTTATCAGGTTTTTCTGTCAGTAATGCATTGTTTGTTTAATTGTATGTTTTATCATGTTTCTATTCTTGTGAAGTGCTTTGAGATGCTTTTTAAAGGCGCTATATATAAAATAAAGTTATTATTATTACCAACAACAACAACAAAAAAGTTTTATGGATGGATAATTATTTTTTACATTATTATTATTTTTTAATTAGTCTTACAGGTATTGTTTACTGAATCATAGCATGCATGGCCAAAATAGAAAAGTGTGTGGTTAGTACAGAGGTTTCAGAAGGGGAGACACACTAGAAGTTCTAATGTGCACAAATAGGAGAGCCAGGAGTTTGGTGGAGACAGGAACAGCCAAGGTCTGTGTACCTCGCTCAGTCGCACGCTAAATTATTTCCTTGTCTATATATATAGGTCTACTGGAAGGCAACAAATGTGCAAACATGGCTGAATGGAGTGATTTTATTCCTGAAACGTAGAAATTAACTAAGATTATTTCAAATTGTTCAAATACACAGAATCGGTCTTGAATGAAACTTGTGGTCTCTATGTTACTGGTCAGTTTACTTCTTCAGTTACATTATTGCCATAGACAATGCAAATGCAACATTGTATGCATCAGGTTGTTCTGAAGTTGATCAAACCCATGACTTTCAAGATGCTATCACAATTTGCTTTTGGTCAAGTCTGCCAGATTTGACACAATCCTTCAACTCTTGAGGCTGAACCAGCCTTCATTATTTAGAAGACACACTGTAAAAAATGTTTTATATGTTTTCATAATTTCATAAATTCAAGTTAATGCAATTTAATTTGAAACAACTTAAACATCCAAGTTACTTAAATATTTAAGGCAGAAACTTTTTTTACAGTGCAGTATTAATAATCCTCAGACACAAAGCTATTGTTATTAACTTATTGGTGTGTTTCCCCAGTATAAAAAGCTAATTGCACTTTAGGAAATTGTCTTTAAAGGAAATTCAAATCCTAATTTGAACATCAGAAAACTGCATTCTATTATTTGCCCAGCAGGCGTTTTTGTGGAATTTGATCACTCCCTGCATAGAACCCTAAAGAAAAGGGAGGTCTAGAGATTTTGTATTTTATAGATGTGGTCAACACATTCAAAATTAATTGGTTAAAAAGGTGCATTCGAAATCCTGATTCTATTTTTTTCTTTATTCCAAACTTTATTTTTAATAAACTGGGTGGGCTCTCATTTCTTCTAAAGTGTAATTTTCTATAAATTACCTATCAAATTGTCCAACTTCCACCAACTTCCACCTCTTGGCCTGGAAATTATCCTTCAACCACAACTTCTCACCACACAAATCTCTTTGGAACAACAGCGACATTCTTATTAGGAATAAATCAGTATTCTTCCCTAAGTGGTTCGATAGAGGAATTAACCATGTACTCTGCTTATTTGATGACTCTGGCACCATGCTCTCTTATGAACATTTTGGCTCATAATTTCCCAATACCTTTTAAAAAGTTTCAATCTATCACTGATGCCATCCCTTCCGGATTCAGACAATTAATTAAAAATCATCTGAGCTATGGAAACAAAGATATCAGACAGATTTCACTTATGTTGGATGGTGTAGAACTGTCTGATAAAAAATGTAATAATAAGCATATTCGCCGACATTTGCAAAAGAGTAACTCCATTGCTCCAAGGGGGATGTTATATTGGAATTCCTTAATAAGTGAAATAATTTGGAAAACAACATGGTTGATTCCTCACAAATAGGCTACTGTATCTCTAATAAAGCTAAAGAGGTCCACTTTAAACTTTTACATAACATTTACCCCACTAATTGTTTTGTTGCCAAGTTTCTAGACATTGACACATGCTGTAGCTTTTGTAAACAGGACACTGAAACAATTCCTCATTTATTTTTTTAATTGTCCAGTTACCAAAAGGTTTTGGGAAGATTTGGGTACTCACTTCTCCAATCTCAAAATATAACTCACTCATTCACCCTGAAAGATATTATCTGTTACTTTTGTTTCCCACAAGATGGCACCCTGGAGTTTGTTTTAAACTTTATAATTTTATATGCGAAGTTCTTTATACACAAGCAGAAATTTAATAAGTCTTCCTTATGTTTTAAACATTATATTTTGGAATTTAATATGCTTCTTAAATCGCACAAGCTTGTAAAGAACAAGAAGAATGGAAAACTTTTGTGTCAATATTATGACCTATTCCCCGATTCCTCTTAATTTTCCACCTTTATTTAGTATGTAGGCCTATGTAGGCTATGTGTTTTTTTTGTTTGTTTTGTTCTTTGTCTCTGGTATGGTATGTCTGTATAAATGTTTGTTTGTATATTGATGGTTTAACACGTTTGTACCCAATTGTTGCTTTCAATAAAAAATAATAATAAAAAAAAAAAAATAGACCCATGCATAGACCTTATGCGCCGAGAGAAACAAGCGCGAAGCCATCTTTAGAATATTGTCTTTGAACTTCCGTTTTTGCGGTCCCTGTATATTTCGCTATCGATTAGTAATTAGCTGGTGAAGTGGATTTACTTATTGTAGAGTTAGTGAACGTTATCATGCGCATTGTAATGTTTATTATAAGCATTGTTAAGCACATGTCTTAACAAATGTCGACCGGGTCCGGGACATTCATCTACGCAAGATCGTCGTGAAAATACAGCGCAGCGCTGAAAAGGGGCGGGGATACATATAGGATTCGGAGTGATGACGGGTAAATGTAGGTATGCCCACTACTGGAATATTTAAAAGTAGGGTTCTTCCAGAGTCAAATTTAACACCACACACACACTGCATGAGTACGGTCATCCAGGCATCATGCTTGATCCAGATCAGATTTTTTACAGTCATTGATTTAACAGCATATCACACACACAAGCATACAATTGCAAATCTGAATTTGCTAGATAAAAAAAATCATAATTCACAATAGTTACAAGTAATTCTAATAATAATAATAATATTGTTTATTGTTATTATTATTATTATAATATATATATATATATTTTATTATTATTACAGCGGGAAAAACCAATATTATCTGTCTGCAGTCCCGGAGGCTGCATTTTCAGGACCCCACTTCTAGGACCGCATTTCTAGGACCCTAGTTTTTTTGTGACAGCGCCACCTACCGAGTCGGAGAACCGCAGTCACAGGAACGCATTTCCAGGACCCTAGTTTTGGAGGACCGAAAAAAAGTGCCACCAAGGCAGTATTTCCACCCAGTTTTAACTACATTAGAGGGGGTTTTTTTTCAAGTTTGATTACACCCAAATACTACTTTATTTATTGCAATTAAACCAGGTTCCTAGGAATGTTGAGAAATTATTGGGTCTAAGTAGTATACTATAATAACTCAAGTAAAATAAACAAGGAATCATGTTATAGTCTTTTCAGATGGGCCACATTTTCAAGTACAGAGGGAAGACAAGGATGACTCTGGGGGTAGATTTAAGATTGTGTATTTTACAAAATATATAACACCTGAACTTGAACACACAAAATATTTTACAAAATAAAATATAACAACTGAAATTGAACACACAAAATATTTTACAAAATAATATAACAACTGAACTTGAACACACACAAAAACAAATTTGATCATGGCGTGAACCACATAGACAGAACTTCGATGGATGGACAAACACGTGGACAACATCATCACTGACTCCTAAGCGAGAGAAAGAGAAGTGAATTAAATAAGGAACATTTAGTTGAACATGTTCTACTCTCTAATTTTAAATTTCATATTTAAAAGATCTTAGTTACCACAGAGTAATGATAATGATAAAAATAATGATATCAATCTTCATACCAATTAATGTTCATAATACAATTATTACATACTGTTCAAAGATTTGAAAAAATATATATATTTTGATGTTGTGGGAACAAAGGTTCTAATAAAGCCCATCTGAACTGAGGAAAAAAAAAATAATAGAGAGAGATGCAAGAAATCTGAATAGCAATAATATTGACACGACCTTTCCTGGCCATATATAAGATCAGGAAAGGATCTCCCTTCTTGGATTGTTATGTGTTTCTTGAAAAACATTTTTAAGTTAATTTCATATAAATAAATAGACATAAATTAGGCCTAAGCCTAGTATTTAACCAATTTATTTATTTATCTTTTGTCATACTATTGCCTACCCTGAGCTGTGTCCTTGATAGCACTTCATATAGAGTACAGTATACAGTAAATGACACAATCTAACACGTGGGATTTTAACAGTCAATTATTATAATGGCCTCTCTGATATGTCTGACTATTAAAATGTCATATGTCTCAACCAACTTTATAAAACCATGTCAAAATGAAGAGACGTACACATAACATGTATTGTGGGTAACGTTAAACAGGCTGACTGTGAGCACGTGACAGTGAAAACATTAAGATTATTTTAACTGAATTAAAATTGAAAAACAATGAGTAATTAACAAGCTTTCAGAACGAACATGCTACAGTTTATTGTGCTGTAAATAAGTAAACACAGGCTTATCATGCAACAGTTCCGTTAAATGAACGTGCTAACAATTCATTTTCCAGCATTAGAGGCTAATATATGATGGCTATGCATTCAAGACTGTTTAGTAAATCACCAGCACGTTGGCAACGTTAACTTTCCAATGAAATGCATCACAATTGTTTTTAAAGTTAAACGAATAAAAATTGATTCGCATTTGATACTCACACTCTGAATGTCATCCATCTTCGCTGGTCCTCTAATTCGGTAGGTGGCGTTGTCAATAAAACCTAGGGTCCTAGAAATGCGGTCCTAAAAGTGCGGTCCTGAAAATGCAGCCTCCGTCTCTGCAGGCAGATGCTACTCGGAAAAACAGAAATATTGGGGCGTGACAAGTAAACAATTAAACTCACATCATTGGCCCCTCCCCTCCCGCTTCAAAGGCCCCTCCCCTTTCATTCAGTTACTCATTTCCGGTCGATCTACAGTCCCGCACCCAGAGTCCCGCATTCTCAGACCCCTCGTTTTTCGAGACAGCGCCTCCTATCAAATTGGATCGGATAAACATGTGAAGAACTTAAGCCGAAACGTGAGTATCGTCAATTTTATTTAGCGAATCCTCATTCGATTTCTTTTTTAATCAAACTAATTTATAGCTCATCGATACACCAACATATGAATAGTCCATTTAATATTTGTACAGATAGTTTGTAACAAAATTTGAGCCGTTAATGTATGTTTTTTCGCCTTTTTTCCCCGAAAATATTTTTGATAGCTCTAACGTTAGCCTTTAACCTTGGACTTTTTGTTGATAAGCCATTGTAAAAATTTGATTAAAATTAGTTGACATTAAAGTAGACCAATTAAATACATTAAGTGTGTTAATATCAAAGAATGTCATCATTAATTATTTAATCAGATTTACCATTTGACCTTTTTTTAATTACCGGACCTTTTCTCCTAAAACTACAAATTGAATTAATTAATGCCGGAGTAATTATTTTTCTTTATATAATTTATGTAGACTACTTAAATTAGTTCTTATCATAAGACTGTGTGTGACAGTGCAATCGTATGATGTTGTATTCCAGGGTACACCATACATCGATGTGGTCGCCCCTGCATTTTTTAATGCAATTGAAGACGAAAAGTAAAGTCACTAACACAATTCTTCCTTTTTTCTTTGCTTTGTCCTGTTTACAGCAAGATGATGTTTAGGTGATCCTTAAATAAAGTACAGAATTGTTTATTATTGGTGTTTTGTCTATTCTTATTTGAGTTTTGCTTCACATTCAAAATATCAAAAAAACTGGTTTTGTAATGTTAGCATGGTATAATGTTAATTAGACCATTAAAGGTTGAACTGAAAGAAAAATTGGAATTGGAATAAAAAAAACATTGTAGCAATATAATATCACATAATATTTTTCAGAAGATAGTTCAATCTGTAGGCTAATTGTATCTCTTCCATCAGTAATTTTCTTTCAATTACACCCATGCTCAAAAAATAACTACTGGGTAATATGTTAGTCAGAGAACACGGTGAGTTTTTTGGGCGCATGCATTAAGCAGGGAACGCAAATATTTATTTGGATAACTTCAAATAAAACGAGACCGTAATATTGAATAAGGATGTTATACGATCTTCCGAACAGCAGGAGGCGCTGTCTCGAAAAACGAGGGGTCTGAGAATGCGGGACTCTGGGTGCGGGGACTGTAGATGCAGGGCTCCGAGTCTGCAGCTTTATAATGTTGGAGTGTGGAGACTCCGCCCGCCTTACCCGGCATTCTCATTGCATCAGCTGTCATCCAGACCGCCAATTCGAACCGGATTACCTTTAGAAATTCACAAACTAAGGGATTTATATCCGGAAAGAGATTCCGAGCAATGTATATGCCGGAGTAAGCCGATTTGCCTGCGCTTTTTGACATTCTAAAACCCGGAGTATCGTTGGGACATTCTTCCAGCTCATCACTATGACCCGGAGCCCTGAATGAATGCCGCCGCTATAGCGAGTGATTGAACGATCAATTTTGAACCTTACTCCAAAACATATCAAAACGATTGTTGACGTAAAGAGGCCCGTGTGGAATAGATAACTCTTTAGACGTATTTTTGGAAGCTTATCTCAGTGCACATCTGAAAACGATCGGGTAAGTTAACCAGCTAACGTTACAGGCTCACGCTCCCCGTGACCCCACACAGTGTGAGACACTACGTGACACTGTCTGGAGTTCAGCCCGTGTGAAATGCATCAGCGTGGCTCTTTCGTCTCTCCGTTGCTCAGCGGAGTTTTCTGCCAGTGCCGCTCGGAGGAGTATCAGGGCTCGGATCCCGGAGGTGGTGGCCGGACTGTGGGCTCCACACTGGCCGCAACATCACTCTCAGACCACGGATATGATGAGTCCTGCGACTCCCCGCATCATTGCCCGTGCCCGGTGTGCGGGGGACCCGAGCAGGAGCACCGACTCAAGGTGCTCTTCCAGATCCTGGACGTCAACAGAGACGGAGGAATCTGTGTCAACGACCTGACCATCGGACTGAAAAAGCTGGGCGTCCATCGTACTCACCATGAACTCATGGTGAGTGACTTCATCTCCTTTATATCCAACACGATTGAATTATTGAATTAAATGATGGGATTTTATGATTGGTTTATAGGTCAAATTACACACATTGAGAGGATAGGCTTAGGAAAGAGGTTAGTTCATCCAAAAATGAAAATGATCCCATAATTTAATAGGTGTATATATGACTTTCTTCTTTTATAACAACCAGAGTTATATTAAAACATATCCTGGCTCTTCCAAGCTTTATATGGGTTAATGGTACCATAGATTTTGAAACCCAAAAAAGCGCATCCATCCATCATAAAAGTAATCCATACGGTTCCAGGGGGTTAATAAAGACCTTCTGAAGCAAAGTGATGCACTTTTGTTTACAATTTTATAAACTATAATCACTGACTTCCAGTAACGCCCGTACGCAGGTCGAGACTTGAGTTCCAGCACAAGAGTGACCTCTGATCCGACGCATGATGTATTGATGGAAGCGCAGGGAATGCGAAGGTGACGTCACGTCGCGTTGCATTATGGGTTCGCCGCCATATTTACAGGATCGCGTCTCTCCCGCTGTATTTGAATTCGTGTGTTGGAGGCTGTGTTTGTATTTTCTGTCGAGATTTTAATAAACGTCGTCGTCGATATGGTTGGTCAGTGCTGCTCGATCAAGAACTGCTATAGCAGGGCACACGATCGTTCAGGGACGAAACTGAACAACGGAATACGTTTTTTCAGCTTTGCTTCTTGGAAAAGACGAGGGAAGCCGGTCGAGGAGCTGACGACAAGACGCGGTTGTGGTTCATGTTACAGATGATAAAGCCAGGCCACATTGCATGAATCAAATTATATTGTTTTCAATTAACAATTTGCTTTGATATTCTGTACATCATTTTACATGCCTTTTTATAATGTTTGTGAATCAAATTTAATACATTAAGTGACTTTTTGTACTGATTGCATTCATAAAGACACTAAGTACACATAAACTGGGATGGGCAAAGATACATCAAACTATTTTAAAAAAGACTACCAAATACCGTATTTTCCATGTGTCAACATTAACTGATGACAATAAGGCACAGTTTTATTTAAAAAGTTACCCCATATTGTGGCATTATTATGAAGTAATGAACAACAAAACATTTTTTCTTAACAAACTTAAAGGTCCCGTTCTATGCCCCTTTTCACAAGATGTAAAATGAGTCTCTGATGTCCCCAGAGTGTGTCTGTGAAGTTTCAGCTCAAAATACCCAACAGATCATTTTTTACAGCATGTTTAAATTGTCTTTTTTGAGGACTCAGAAAAACGCGCTGTTTTAGTGTGTGCCCTTTAAATGCAAATAAGCTCCTGCTGCACGACACAGGGGGCGGAGCTTCAAGAGCTCGCACTCAGACTCTTAGGACAATTTCATCTCATGGAATAATGATAACATCAGCAACTCTCAGTAACGGTGTTCATTTCGAGTCGGACAATAATGCCTACAGAGTCAGAGGGCTGTATAGAGATGGAACAGGTATAGTTTAGTAGTTTAATTACGGTTATTATAACGTATTTGTCATCTGCTTGTATGTATCCATTATTTATTAATAGCCTACAAGTCTGCTGTGTCAGACCAGGTTCGAATGATGATCAAACATAAACTGATGAGTTTAATAAAAGTTTATTGTACATCACACAAAAGATGAAGCGTCAGTTTTACTTCAGAAAATCACCGTAAGACCTGAGTAAACACAGTAAGTTATAAGAAGTGCGCGAGTTGAGGGAGTTGAGGGAGCATTCCCGTGGGCGGAGGTTAGTCAGAGAGCTGTTCTACTGACGTCATTAAAAACGGAAGTAGAGCGATGTAGTCCAAACGAGCCGTTCACTGTAGGCGACTTCTGTTAAATAAAATATCTCGCTTGGCATTGAACTTTGAGCTTTATAATTTTACAGATATTATTTATACTCTAACAACAACATTACACACTAACTTAAGTTTGAAACATGGGATCACGAAGAACGGGACCTTTAACAAGGTATTTATAGCTTTTAAACACCTGCAAAGTGTACACACTCAATCCAAAAACAAAGTAATTAACAATGTCCGGATATTTGAGCGAAGGTAGTGTGTCTGGATCCGTAATCCAGTCTTGGGCTGCTAAATCATATGGATCAACGCTGTTTGTCGCGGACAGTTTGTCCAAATAACGTTTTTAGGCAGTGGCATTTAGTTTCTAAGTTTAGTTTAGTGTAGGGTCCCTTCTCTTTTTCTTTCAACTTCTCCATTTCTTCCGTTCTTCTTCAATCATACCTCGTTTTAGCCAAACACACCCACTTAAATGTCATAGCAACGGCCGGTGAAAAGGTAAACAGAGATCGTGCCTGTAAAGATGGCGCCCACGTCCCATAATGCAACACTGCGTGACGTTCACATTCCCTATATAGCAAAATAAAACACGGGTCACGAATTAGAATGTTAGAAATGTTTAAGGATTTCGATATAAGAGAAGCTTGAGTCTGTTGCCCAGCCCTATTTGTTTGATCCCGGAGAGGTGTCTACTCTTACCTAACCCTACTCCTACATCTTTTGTCATACGTCGGGTTAGAGAGGTCTCTCTTCTGCCAGAACTCGACTTGCGTATGGCCGTCACTGGAAGAAAAAACTAGCACCATTCACTCCCATTATAAAGCTTGGAAGAGCTAGGATATGGCTGAAAGTAGAAAGTCATACACCTAGGATGGCTTTAGGGGGAACTAAACCTTTAATATAACACATTTTGTTTATAAATTATTATTTATTAAACCCCAGAACAGAAGTTCCCCAGAACAGACCATTAGATTCTTACTTTCATAGCTTTCGTGTGTGAGCCTGCTCACTAAACCAGCAGATTTGAGTGACATTTGCTTAATAAAGTGCCTCAAAAGACAGCTGTGCCTTTCCTTTCTCTACACTGTGTGAAGAGGATTGCTATTTTTCCTAGAGAGGATTATGCTTGTTTTCAGTGTGTTTGATGTGGACATATGGCAAAACGACCTTTATTGTTAGGTGAACACTAGCAATGCTTACACATCATCATGATATGAATTGCAGTTTTTGTAGCATAGGCTAGTTTCTGTTTTGGGGCAGTAGTGTGGGTTTCTGTCCACCCAAAATATACATTTAAGGAGCCATATTTAGTTTAGTTTTAGTCAATAAAAGATGTTATCCTTATTAGCTGGAACAACAGCTGTCAGACACAAAAATATTTATTGTAATAAAAAGATATATGTATTTTTATTCATTTATATTGTTTTAATATTATATATATATATATATATATATATAAGCATTATTGAGGATGCTCATATAGAGACATGTTGTTTTCTAATCCGAGTTCAGTGTAATTTTCACTACCAAGTTTATTAGATATGAATCTAGACTACAGTCCGTTTGTGCAAAGGAGAAGGAAATGCGTAATTGAAAAGAGTCTCTTGAGAACGTACAGAGCGTACAGATAAACGAGTGGTAAAGTTTCACAGAGTGGTAAAAATTCACAGAACCTGCTTTGGGTGATTGTAGTCTTTTAAAACGCAACATAAATCTGTGGAATGTGACGTGAGAGAAGGCCAGAAATGTTTCACTTTCAGTCCTTTAGGAAATACAATACAGTAAGCTATACAACTACTTCATATCAATTAGCCTGAGCAGCATGTTGGAAAAGGAGCATCCTGTACATAAGGGATTGAGATCTTGGATACTGATCACCTGGAACGTGGCCTGTTTCTGTAGCCGAGTCACGAGACGGAAGTAAAGAGGTTCCGTCCACCTGCTGTCATTTATGATTTACCACCCGGCAGCTTTCCGTCTTCCTCCCCCGTCTCTCCCTCTGTGCTGGGGGAAGGTTGGAGGTTGATTAAGTGACTAAATTTATAATTTACAGAGTGCATAATGTCAGAGAGCCTTTCAGAAAATGAATTGAGGGGAAGTTTCAGAGGTGGTTTACTCATTGGCTTATAATGAAGACATGCATGTTCTGCATTCCACATTACTGATACTGATCTATGGGTGTTACATAAAGCTTGATGGTTTGAGTGAGACTTGGTTTCCTTAAGGTCAGACTTTTTTTTTTGGGTGGCGGCAGTCTTGGACAAAAGCCTGGCTGCAGTTTTTTGCGCATCAAGAATTCTTTTGTTTGACAACTAACAAAAGCACTTTGAACAAAACCGAAAGTTCCTCTATAGTGGACCAGCTTAGATTTGTTGGCACTGCTCAAATAGACCAGTAACTGTGTTATTACATGTTTTATTATGAAGGTCAAGAGAGTTTACTGCATAATTCATAACCTCTCCTGCAGATGAATAAGATATGCTGCTTCAATTATGGAGGGCAAAAATAACTTCCTAGCACTTGTGATCATGGTTGGATTGCACTTGTGGATTCTTGACTTAA
The DNA here is from genome assembly GCA_031834385.1 of Semotilus atromaculatus. Lineage (NCBI taxonomy): Eukaryota > Metazoa > Chordata > Actinopteri > Cypriniformes > Leuciscidae > Semotilus > Semotilus atromaculatus. Next base: position 13,657,722 of record JAULUF010000035.1, on the reverse strand, counting down.
TTTGCGTGCTGGATTTGTAGATGCAGTGAGAAAATAAATGCAAATAATACAGCACTAGCTGGATGTAAGAACAGGACCTGGCTCATAGCTTTTCTATTCAAAGACACTCAAAGATAGAGGTTAAAGAAACATAAGAAGCTATAGGTATTTAATAATAAGAGTTTTTAAATGAATCTTAAATAGGTTAATGGAGCATCTCTGTTGTGGCACAGTATATAGACACTTTTTCACGTTTATCCACGCCTTAATTTTCATTCAGCTTATCTCACTGTAACTGCTTAAAAGTCAAACAGAACGATGTCAAACCTGCCACATAGTGCTATCCAGTTCCACCCGCATCAGAAATTTATTTATTTTTTCCTTTATTTGTAATATATTTTTAAGTAAGTTCAGTAAAAGCTGGCAGCAAGACCTCTCATCACATTCAAAGGTCTGGGTGAATAATTTAGTATCTCTCTGTCGTCACATATTAATAGTTTAGGAGTGCAAGGGCCCCCTGGAGGAAAGGGGGAACCACTACAGTGATTGGGAAAATTATTTATTTACAAGTAACATCACTGACATGCATCTGAACCTCATATGAAGTCAGTTTTTTTGTGCTTTTCCTCTAATGGTCTCACTTGCTCATTTTATTGGATTAAAAAAATTAGTTCACCCAATAATTTGAGAAGTTCCGATACCCTTTTTCCCTTCCCGAGACCGATTCCGATACCTGGACTCAGGATATCAGAAGTACTGAAGTACTGATCTTCAAATGCAGCCACACATCTAATACTGTGTAAACTGAAAAGGGTATTTTAGTTTTACAATATAGCTGTATAAAAAAAGTGCAACAAATAAATCTAGGAATCTAAAAAATTATATATGAAAATAAAACTTAAAGTCCAGAAATTTTGTTAAATAAATGGCATTTCAGTTTTGACAGCGGCTGGTCATTCAGAACAATAAACTCGATCGTTTTGTCGGTTATATTTATCGCTCGTTGGCTGTCTTTTGAAAACTTTTCTCTTTGTTTGAATGAAGCTTCCAGAGATTGTTGATTCTGGCGCGGCTCATTCTGCTCTGCTCTTGCCTTTGTGTAACCATCGTGTTCTGCGGGGTGACGCGTCTTCAAATGCTTTAAGTTAGGCTACTCGTGTTGAAGTTGCTAATACTTGTTCCACCCTTTGAAATTGCAGTATGGCATATGAGACATGTCGCCGTTTTACTGGCTGGTTGGTCCAGTCTGAAATACTGCCAAACAGTGGACGTACTGCTATGGCGCGCGTTTTCTTCTTCGCTGATCTAAACAGTGGTTACTTGTGGCAACAGCACAACTTCCTGTTTAGAGCAGCGAAGAATAATTGATCTCCGATTTGTAGCGTCAAGCAAAGCTAGCGTGCATAACTAGGTATTGTTTAAGAAAATGGTATCGGATCGGTACATGGGTAGAAGTACTCGCCGATACCGATACCAGAATTTTTATTGTATCGGAATCGGAACAACTCTACCAAAAATGAAAATTCTGTCATTAATTACTCACTCTCACGTCGTTTCAAACCCGTAAGACTTTCGTTTATCTTCGGAAAACAAATAAAGATATTTTTAACTAGGCTAAATCTGAGAGCTTTCTGTCCCTCCATTGACAGCTATGCAACAACAACTTTGATCCTTCAAAAAGTTCATAAAGAGATCATAAAATTAATCCATATAAATGTAGCTATTTAGTCTAAATTTTCCAAAGAGACACTGTCGCATTATATGATGAACAGATTGAATTTAGGCTTTTTTTCCACATATTAGCATTTCGTCAGCTCACACATCAGTTGTGGTTAAACGTAAGCTCAAGCAAGTTCGCTCGACTTGCGAGAAGAGAACCAATGAAGAACCAAAAACATTCTCATGTTTTATGCAGCACGTTTGAGTTTCCACAAGAAGCGAAACTAACGACATGAGGGTGAGTGATTAATGACAGAATTTAAATTAACTAACCTTTAAAAAAAAAATATATATATATGTATATATATATATATAAAATAAATATATATAAATATATATATGCATAGTTATTATAATCATATACATGCATACCATTTGTATCCCAGTGTAATTTGCAAAAAAGGAAGGTTCCTGAGATCTGAATATTGATCTTAGACCTCCCTGTGAAATAAATTGTGTTGCAGCTGCAGTTTTAGTCTGATCAATAGAAAGAGATTGTGCTCAAATGAGCTATATTGAAGTCCTGTCATTTACAAGTAAAATAAAGGAGGGAAGATGTATTTGTTAAAAATTAAAATGTCCTGCTGTGCATGCCCAGATACATTTAAAAAAAGGTTTCATTTGGTTTCAACAAGCTGATATATGAATGAATGAGGTAGATTTGTAGCGAGTATTAAAGTGTTAGAAGTGCTTGGAATCACCATGGAGGCGTTACTTGGGAGATCCTGATGATGGTAGAAAAAAGAGTCAGCAGAATTTCCTCATTGCTGGGTGTGTAAGAGATCACTCCATTAAGTGGCTGTATTTCATCCTCTGATTGGCTGCCTGTGAATTGTCAGACAGGGGCAGCCAGTGTGGACCGCTCTCATTGGCTGAGGCACAGCTGCAGTGAGGTTGCAGCTTTTTTCACTGCATCACTTTTTGCCGGCTATAGATGCAGCCAACCTGCAGAAGCTTGTGGACACCAAGGAATACACGCACTTGAAACATGGAATCGCTTTTATAGTAAAATTGATTATGAGGATTTCATATTCTTTTAGTTAAGTCATATTTTTTCATGTTTTTTGCTACTGTGCAGTGTGTCACTTGAAGAGTGAATGACTTTTTTTACCTGCATGTTTTTGCACTCTGCGAAGAATTTTTGGAAAGTTTTCTGGACAGTTTGTTTTGGAAAGATTCTCTAGGTTTGAGATGATTTCGGAGCAGTTATAGAAACTGGTCATCTACTGGATTTCAAAGTTTTGATTTGGTCACTGGGTTACTGTGGAAATTTTGTCGGATATGCCAGTGATTTTTGGAAATTGTGTGGCAGTGTCCTCATCTGCCCTCATCCTCCTGGCATCACACATGACTGCCTAAGCAGTTTCTCTCTATACACTCACATAAAACATCTGTAGACTTAAATTGATAATTCTTAAGTTCTCAAGAGTAAACAGACTTGGAGCATCTTCTTCATGAAGATGCTTAAGGAACTGTGGTCATCCCTTTCCCAGTGGTTTCTGGGAGTAAACGCATGTGAGCATGGTGCCACAGGGCCACCTGATGGACTTAAGGAACAAAACATAGAAGATGCTGCAATAAAAGAAGGCCAGAAGAAACCAGGTACACAGGCAGATTCAGTCGATCAAGTAAAGAGCACATCCATAAGGAAAACTACAGTGCTGATTATGGTGGCGCCTCCTAAGGATCTCCAGCAGGTATTACAAAGAGAATTACCACATCAAGTCTTTATAATGAGCATGCATTATATTCCAGAAACCAGAGTGAAAATGTGGTAACAATTCAACTGCTATATAACCAGTGAAATAAGATTATTGCAATTTATTTCACATTATGATTCTTGATCTAAGTCTTTTCAGCTCAGACCAGATCAAAACCTAGCTATGGATTATATTTCACATCTCCTCATTTGCATATGGAAAAGTAGTAAAAAGCAATTATTTTAATCAAATTGCCTTCATGTCATATAGGTGTCTGAGAAAACAGGAGCATTGTAATGAAATAATTCCAGAAATTCCAACAGTCATTTGCACATGATCTGAACTCTGAAAAAAAAATCAATAAGAGGTTATACCTGTTACTAGCCTGGGAAAATCCAGACAACTTCCGGCAAATTTAGATTTGCTCTGAAAGTTAGTCTGGCAAAGAGCTCATTCAAGCCCATTTCCAGTCTGCAGAAATCGGGACACCAATCAGAAATGTTGGGGCGGGCTTTACACGATGACGACAGCGCTGAGATTTTTGAAGCAGATACATTACAAAGATGCCACCGTAGAACATCACTCGGTCGAATCAGCTATCGCGTCTGTTTTAAGCGATTTAAAAATGTAATTTTCATTATAACCCGAGCAAAGAACAACACTCAAAGCCTTCATGTCTAAAAAAGATGTTTTCGCTGTCTTACTGGATTCGGCAAAAGTCTGATATACCAGTGTGGCGAGCAGGACGATCGAGGCAGAGGGACGTGAGAGAACGGCGTGAGTGAGGCCGGTCTCGCATCTCTCATAAAAGGAGGAGCGACGACGGTGAAGATCGAGAGAGGACAGGCCTGAATTTTATTTGATGTTTTGTTTTATTATGTGTGGCGGCAGTCGACCGTGAGGGACTTTGTATGTTTGTTTTTTTTCATTAAAATGTGTGAATGTTCGCCGGTTTCCGCCTCCTCCTTCCCATAACAACGAGCCCCGTTGGTGGCTAAACGAATGGGTGGGTCTTAGCCATAGGGCGAGAACCCTCTGCATACGTCATCTCCTTCATCGCTCTGATTGGTTTTAGGTCTATCCAATTGCGTCAAGAGGCATTTGAGGGACGTTGTTTGGTGACGCCCCTTTGGAAATGATTTGTCTATGGAGCTTTGCCAGAACCTTACTCAGTTTCAACTGAGAATGGTCTGGTTTTAACCAGGCTAGCCTGTTACAGTATCAGGAAAAGTTCTAAAAAGTTCTAAAATACCACTTGTCTGTGTTTTTAGTGTAATCATATTAAAGGAACAGTCAAACACCTTATAGTCAGCATTTCATTTGTGTGATTTTTTTTTTCTTCTTTTTTTTCTTTTTTTCTAGACTTAATAAAAGTCTCCTACTCCTATCATATATCAGTGTCAGACAGCTGCCTTCTAACAATCAGCATCCTTAAAAACACTTTGAACAACATGAAGACCCTAAAAGTGGTGAAAGGCATACAGTAGTTCATAATTTACATCATATACATAATGGTGTATCTCCAGATATATTGCTAAAATTACACGATTTTTCATATCAACAGAAAAATATACTGGGATAACCAGGTTTCTCTTGAGACTCCCCTGCTTCAGAGCAGTTAATGATATGCTAAAGCCCGCCCCCACGATGACGTGATTGGTTACAACATGCTTGTGACGTAGAGAACAACTGCGAAACCACGTCCTTTTTTTCACTGCAGTTTAAAGAAGAAAATACTCAGCAATGGTGTTGATTTATGAATTTGCACATGTTTTGTCTTAAAGCATAATAAAACAACACAGACATATAAACAACATTAAAAACTGACTTTAAATATTGTCAGAAATATTTCACCTGGTCAGAGTCAGATTAATTAGTGAAAGATCATGTGCTAGTGACAGTTATCTCTAGGGACCAACGAGATTAATCACAAACCGCTCAGTAAAGAGCTCAGTTTCATGCTTTCTGACCACCAGTTTCACTAATTAGTTGTTGCTGAACAGATAGTGTCCCTTAGGACGTATATGGAGAGTTTTGTTAAAATGTGTTTTGAAATGGGTAATTTATGGGGTCTTAAAGGGCACCTATTATGGCATTTAAAATGTTCCTAATATTGTTTTGGGAGTCCCCAACAACAGTTTTACAAGCATGCAATGACAAAAGACACTTTTGTTGATTTATAATATGCATTTATTTTTACCTGATTTGCTCAGTGACTCCCATATGAATCGTTCAGAGATAAATTTTTCCAAACCCCGCCTTTGCGTGACGCTAATCTGCAGTCAGATGACCCAGTCAGTTGGTTAACACTGAGTACAGTGTACAATGCTTTTATCAATTACATTGTGTTATAATCATGATTATAGTGCACCGCTTTGTAGTAAAAAATTCAAAATAAGACAAGGAATTTAAGTTATGTTAACGACCACAGCCCAAAGTTCAGTGGTAAAAGCACATTCAGTCTTTGTTTGCGTGCGCATAAACATATTGATAATGCAGTACTACGAGGTATTACTCTATTCTTTATGACAACTCCAATAACAACGACAAACACTTCACATATTTCAATACAATTGACATTGAAGACTATAGAAGCTGCGCTGTACGTACACAACACACAAAATAATTGAGCATGCTACATAAAACATAAAAGCAACAATTATTAATATTAATAATACTTAGAGGTTGTGATTCGGAGGAGGAAGCTGATCCAAATAAACTTGGTTCTGAACCTTCCTTCAATATCAGCCGGCCAACGAATCCATATTTAATAGCATTTATGTTTGTGAAGCAATCATTTTCAAAATGACGCGAACAAAGGTCCAGGCTAACGTTATACTTCTGTGGTGTAGTTGTATATGAACTGTAGCCACTTAGTCTTCAAATGCTCCTCCTTGGGCAGATGAAAAAAGTTTGCTTTTGCGTCGCACTTCCGAACACAGCGTCTCGTCGCCATGATGTTTTCAAGTTTTCCCTGGTGTCTACGAGTGCAATAAGTGGGCGTATCTTATTCAAATAACTTGTCAATTTGACGTCATCTAGATAGAGAAAAAGCGTCGTTCGTCTATCGATTCATATCAGCGACTCCGAGTCGACTCTTACTTTTGAGAGACAATAACTTTGTATACGGTGAACTTTCATATTTAAAATTTGCAGGATGTTTTCGTTTACTTAGCTCTATGTTACACACTACATGAAAGGTAATTTTCAATATTCCATAATAGGTACCCTTTAAATTAAGTGTGAGATGTGTATATATTAGCGGGTTTTTTTCCTATAAAGTAATTGTTGAATTAGATGATTAATCAAATAAAATTCTGTCTGTTTTCCTTATTTTAAGTATGTGAATTTTCCAGAATTGTGCTGTGGCATGACTATCAACCTTTAAGACTGATACACCGATAAGCCTTGTGAGAAGGTGATGCTGTAAAGGACTTGAGCCAATTACATTGCAGGTTGCAGTTCAAGCCTTAAAATGGGCGGGTTTTATACGTCCCCTAATCCCATGTGTAGGAAATACATGCATTAGTCCTAGTTACTTCTAGAACAGTCAAGAGCTGTGTACATATGTATCTTTCTTTCCTTGCCTTTAAGTTTATAGTTTTCATGTTTTTTTTCTTAAGGTGAACAACATGTTGTGTTTGTGCTTTTACGTGCCTGTCCATACCTCAGAACGGGTAGAATTTGAGTATTTTGAGTCTGATAGTTTACCGGCACAGCTGAAGTCCCTTTTTAAGTTGAGTTTATTTCTTCCATCACAAGAGTTTGATTCTTACAGGAAATGGCGAAAGGTATGTTAGCTGTATTATTATGTTAAAAAAAGATTGTGTAGTGTGTTTCTACGATGTAATAACATTTTGTTTTGTCTAGCATCAAACAGTTTTATTTTAGTATTATTTATATGCTATTAAAATATTTATTCATATTTTGAATACATTTTTAATTCGTATGTTTAGTCATTTATAATTTTTCGATTTAGGTTTTAATTCTTGTTATTTCAGTTTTAGTTTTTTAGTTATCAGTAATTTTATTACTGTAATTTCACTTTTATAACTTATTTCAGTAAATTGTACCTACTGTAAACTTATTTCAGTTACTTGCCAAGGTAACATTTAAAAAAAAAAAAAATGTGAAGTTACTTTTAAATTACCGATAATTATTTTGAATGGTTTTAGTTGTAATCTATGGGATTGGTGTTTTATAGAAATTGAGGAACTCAGGAAAATTAGTTTCAATGTCAAAAAAGTCCTTATGAGCCCAAGACCTGTGTGTCTTTCTTGTCCATTCATCTAAAGACTTGATTTGTAATGGGATGAATCAGTTTAATCCAGATTATTTGACTTCCGTGTGGTTTGAACAGCATTTAGAATCCCTTCCTGTGTCCGTTACAGAGTTCGATCTCACTTTTATGTTTATGCCTAAATGGCTTGGACATCAAATGTCCTTTTATTTGCACAAAATGTCAATAATTGATATTGTAAACTTAAAGAAACTTTAAAATTTATATTCTAAAATGTAATAGTCACATTGCAAGCATTTCTTTCTGTTTCCCTTCTGGTTCTTCAGATACATTCTATTAGAGAATTGATGGTCGTTGTTACAGACCGTCTGAACTAATAACCTAATAGCTAATAACCCCCAAATCTCATTTCCATTCTCATGACCCACTTGTCTGCAGTTTGGTCATTGCAGCGTCCGGATTGAGTGTGTGAAGACGATGGCTATCTTTAAGCTATTTTACACTGACAGGGCTATTTGAGACTTGGCTTTGAGGCCAATGATCTTGACCATCTGAAATGATGCACATTAGACTGTCATTCTGAATGGCTTCTGATTACATGTACCTGTCTGTCATGGCCATTTTAACCAGCAATTTCTTTTGAATGATGATTAATTAATGGATTATTATAAATAAATTAGGGCTGTCAAATGATTAATCACGATTAATCGCATCCAAAATAAAAGTTTGTGTTTACATAATAAATGTGTGTGTGTACTGTGTATAATTATTTTATATAAATACATACACATGCTTGTATATATTTAAGAAATATTTGCATGTATATACTATATATAGATTTATATATAATTTATATTATATATAAATATAAATATTTTATATATAAATAACACATTTTTCTTAAATATATAAATGCACGTGTGTGTACTTATATATACAAAATAATTTTACACAGTACAAACACATTTATTATGTAAACACTAACTTTTATTTTGGATGCGATTAATCGTGATTAATCATTTGACAGCCCTAAAATAAATGTTTTTATCATATTTGCTTTTATATATATAGTTAAAGCAACACCAAGGAACTTTTCCTCTGCGGTCGCCCTACTGGTTGTAAGCGGAATTGTCCATTACCGCTGTCGTAAATAATTGAGCCTACTGCAGCCCACTGTCGCACGCACGCTCGTTGTTTATGCAGCACCGGCTTTGGAATGAACGATGTCCACAGACAAGGTAGACTATGTTGCATGATTTCATGAAAGTATGATGTATTGCGACATCAGAAACGAAGAAAAACAAAATAATGACTATTGTAACGCTTGACGTAAAGCAGTCGAATTTTGTAGTTCTTTTTGTGCTCGGGTTACTGCCCGAAACCCGAAGTTACAAAGTGCCAGTATAAGCGACACAGACCACATCAGGCTATGGCAGACGTGTCATTTTTAACCTATTTTAAGTCGATGTACCATCACAAGGGTCTTGGAAATATATTATGAAGGTTGAAAAAGTTCCTTGGTGTTGCTTTAACAGTATGGCTTCCTGTGGTATAGATTTAATGAGCACAAATCATTCATGAAAAAAGGACTCTATTTATGGACTGTATGTGCTTGTATGGCTATGAGTTTTTGTTGTCTATGTACAGTAGAGGGGAATTTTAGTTTATTCAGACACTTCTTCATTTTTGTAATTTATTTTTAGCTAAGGTACCATTATGCACTAGTCTCTAATCTCATAATAGAAAGTAATATAATTGATCTGACTCCGTGTTCTAGTTTTCAGTGGCTCATTCTGAAGTGCTGATGTCACTGGGTGGGGTGTTCATTTGTCTGCTTGTGGTTGAAAAAAGTTAAGTGGTGGACAGAACAATGATTTTGTCACCCCCTAAGGTACACACACTGTCTGAGCAACATCAGCCATTAAAACTGTAAACAAATTCTCTTTTGTTTCTGTCCTTCCAGAACACTTCAGGCCAATGATTAATTCTTCTTTTCCATCTCCTTCCATTACCTCCAATTATATGCTGCTCAGTGGTTCACAGCTTGTGTCCTAAAGCTAAAGGTCAAACGTTGTCAAGATGTGCCTCATAAAGCTGATGCTCATGAGAATATTAAACATGGTCCATTCAATGCTATCTACAACAAACAAAGGCCATATGTCTGTCCCTAGTGCCCCATTAGCTCAACACCCCGAACAACACCGGCTCACTGTCCTCAAAAAATGTTGTTCTATCTTGAGGTTTTGATGTTGATTTCTTCATATGTGTTTCAGAAAATCGTCAAGGCTGGAGACAAAGACTTGGATGGCCAGTTGGACTTTGAGGAGTTTGTGCACTACCTGAGGGACCATGAGAAGAAACTGAGGCTGGTCTTCAAGAGTCTTGACAGAAAGAACGATGGTAAGTTTTTAGGCCATGAATTATAGATGTTTTTGATGCAAAACAAACCAATGTACAGAAAGACTGCAAGTATCATGCAGCATCAGAACTTTTACATACAAGATTGTGTAATACAGTGTTCTCAGGTGCTTAATGTGAGGATCTCAACTTTTTTTGACTCTATTATTCAAACAATAAGAGGGTATGCATTGATGTCACTTTCCTGACAGAACACCCCCCTCAGCTGGACTGAGTGGCAAAAGAGCTGCTGAACGACTGGATTTAATAGGGGAAACTGCGAGTAAAAGAAACAATTATCGAAGATCTAGTGATCCATGGATATTGACATGCAGCCAGGAATCGTGTTTCCTGACATTGACATCCGGATTTCAAGCTAATTTTCCTGTGAAAGTTTTATATAAAAACAATATAAGGAGGTCTAAATCCTGGTGATCACTTATTTCAGTGTTATATATATCGTCATATCGTCCAACCCTAAAAATGTTATAGTTTTTGTCTGTGTCTATTTAAAAACATCCTATTATGCAGAATATAATAAGGTATATTATACCATATTTAATTGGTGAGTTGTCAATACAATATATAACAGTACAATATATAGGATATGCTTTTACCCCTAAATTCAGCATATTATTTAGTGACACAAAATGATAACTGAAAGGACTCAAAAATGCGGTTTAAAATCTCTGGTGTTTCTTACGTCACAAACTTTTTGTAATCAATCACGTCATCCTGTGGGCGGTCTTTAGCATATCATTACCTGCTGTGAAGCAGGGGAGTCTCAAGAGAAGCCAGTAGGTTATCCAGCCATATTTTTCTGTTGATATTAACAAATCTGGTAATTTTAGCGTTTTTACATTTACCAATATAGCGGGTGAATTATGTATATGTGATGTATATTACTATGTTATGATGATCTACAGTATATGCCTTTTTCCACTGACGTTCTATGATGTTCAAAGCGTTTCTAAGGATACTGATTTTTTTAGAAGGCAGCTTGTGTAACAGCTTGGTTTGTGTAACATTTAACAACACTATTAGCTGTTTGATAACGTTGTCAATCAAAAGGCTAATCATATTAATTACCTATATGTGTTCGATGTTGTAAAGAATGATAGCATTGTGGAGCGTTTACCTCAGTAAGTTGACTGAGTGAATCTCTGAGCTGGTGTGAGTGAGTGGTGGTGACAAAAATCATTTGCATTTTTATGGATCCGAGTATACTAAATGACGCAAGGGTGTTACTTTCAAGCTATTTTAAAGCATGAAAACATTTTTGGGAGCTTGGTTTTTATAAAAACGGTTTTGAGTTTTAAAACTTACAGGATATTTTTTATAGTACAATGACCTCTTATATGTCAAAAGATCAAGGAAAATTAGATTTCTCAATTCATGACCCCTTTAAAATGGAGTATTGTTTCACCACAATTTCTTTTCAATCTGCAGGTCGCATAGACTCTCAGGAGATCATGCAGTCACTAAGAGACCTTGGGGTTCATATATCTGAGGAACAGGCTGGAAAGATCCTCAAGAGGTAATTTGTTATCTGCCAATCTCCCTCTTTCTCTTAAGTCTTTTATACCTAGCTAATGATTCAGGCCTAACTGATCTGTATAGTGATGAGGTGACTGAGAAACCTCTACCAGCACAGTTTATAGAACACATCTCCTGGAGTTTTTAAACGCTTACCGGTATTTAAAAACCCTCCCTAAAAAATACAGCAACAGGTGTTTTAAATTAAATGAAGCACTTACTATAATAAATGTTTTTTGTTTTTTTTCTGTCTGTGTGACTGTGTACGTGTCTTTGGTCGTACACTGTTTCTTTATCACTCTCTCCTTCTTGTAATCCCACACCCACTCTCTCTCTGCTCATCTTATCAGAATAAGGAGGGGTAATATATGTGCCCCTATAATGTAGTAAGTAGCTGTCTTTTCCCTGCATGTTTGCCTTGCTCTGCATTCGCATTTCATCTACTTTGTTTCATCTCTGCGATTTCATGTTGCATATTTGAAATTCTCTCTCTCTCAGAAGCTGTTTTGTCCCATATGGGTGATGCTTTTGAAATATTGAATAAGCCAATGATTTAAATATTTAAGGGTTTTTGAAAGTTAATAATAGAACTTTTAGCAAAAAAACAATGTTTTTAAAATTATTAAAGAAGGAATTCAAAATAAAAAGGCTGGGAAGTTTGTGCATGTGAATAATTTTATTTTCTAGTCGCTTGACTGTATATGCTTAATTTTGGTAGAAGTAATGCAGGTCTAAGTAGTTTCTTATCTAAGTGCAAGCTGGTCTTATTTAAAAAATCTACAGCTGCTACCAATAGCCAAAAAAGTGCTTGCAAGAAATTGACATATTATTTAGTTTTGGTCTCTTTTTGTCTTTTTATTTGAATAGTATGGATAAAAACGGTACGATGACGATTGACTGGAACGAGTGGAGAGATTACCACCTGCTTCACCCTGCTGAGAACATTCCTGAAATCATCCTCTACTGGAAACACTCCACGGTAAAACAAAACCCCACCGTCCTGCCATGTTAGTTCAGAGTTCCCAGCTTTGCTTTCAGTGCCGACTATCTCTCATTGCTCCTTTTAGGAGGTTTTGGTATTTTTTTTATAGTCTCTTTGTTGTGTAAATTGCCTTTACTTGCATCACTGACATACTGTACACCAGACATCTCATTAAAGGACAACTCCGGCGCAAAATGAACCTTTGGTCTAATTACACATTGGTACATAGTCAACCGTTCTCTGAGATTTGTTTTCATGATTGTCGAATGTAAAGAGTTTTATCTCTAAAAACGGTTTAGCTTATAACGCTAGTATATTGGGCATAGAGTAATTAAAATAAACATCGCTAGTTAATACCACTAACAAGGCTCAAAATAGCCCAACACTAACACGGTAATGTTGTGTTTTTGTCTTTATAAAATATCTTCTTATGAAACTGTCTGTACACTTACAACGTTCTCAATGCTTCAGTTTGCAGGTAGGGACCCTCATTATGCTACCGTGTTAGTGTTGGGCTATTTTGAGCCTTGTTAGTGGTATTAACTAGCGATGTTTATTTTCATTACTCTATGCCCAATATACTAGCGTTATAAGCTAAACAGTTTTTAGAGATAAAACTCTTTACATTCGACAATCATGAAAACAAATCTCAGAGAACGGTTGACTATGTACCAATGTGTAATTAGACCAAAGGTTCATTTTGCGCCGGAGTTGTCCTTTAAAACTGGAGATGCTCTTCCACCTTAGTCATTCGGTACTAAGCCTACTTAGTTAAATTTGTTTCCTTGCACCTGAAATACTACATGAATGGCACAAAAGGATGTCACTGTGATCCAGTCTGATCCTGTTAAACAGATCAACAGTGTTTTGACGTCACTGACGAGACCTTTTTCACACAGGAGAGGTAGATGTATTACACCTCATGGATTATTCTAGCAACTAAACCCAGGTGAACAGATAAGTCACTTGTGTTACATAAGAGTAATGTCAGATTGATTTGAACATTAAAAGCCAATTATTTCTGGATTATGTTATTTCTTTTATTATGTTTCTTTTATTATGTTATCACAAATTCAGTATGTTATTTGATAAGTAAAATTAACAAATATAGCCCCCTAAAACTAATGAAAATATAAATGGATATTACCAAAAAGACAGAACTAAATTAAAAAAAATGGAAAATACTCATGGTGATAAAGAGTAAAGCCAGGTGCACACTGTGCATTTTATAATGGCCCTTTACGATTGTTGCATGTCAGACTGTACGATCATGATCATCACTGTAAGCCATGTCACAGAGGTAGAATCTCAGTTGTCATTAATGGCAGACTGTACAACAGTCAAGACGTGTTAAAAACATACATTTTTGTCATGGCTTGTCTTGAAAAACAAAGACAATTTGACGGTTGTCATAGAAGTCACACTGCAGGACTGTGAGTCAACTCTTCAGACTTTGCCAGAATTTCGTCTGATGTAAAATTTGATCGCAACGGTCATTAATCGGGTTTCAGTGAACATGTTAAACTAACTGTCAAAGACTTCCGATTTTAGCCTGGATTCAGAGGAATCTTTTAGGATTTGCAAAATTTGTCTCAGACGGCCAAATCGTCTCCAAAATCGCACAGTGTGAACCCGGCTTAAGACCGATATCTCTCATCTTTTCGTATACTTTCACATTTTTCTAGTACTAATGATAAATCACCTAACCGGTTGATTGTCCATTCATTATGTTCTCACTGTACATGATGTAATTTGCTCTGTACAGATATTTGATGTAGGGGAAAGTATGATAGTCCCTGATGAGTTCACAGCAGAGGAGAAGAAAACGGGCATGTTGTGGCGACACCTGGTTGCAGGAGGTGGAGCAGGTGCTGTGTCCCGTACCTGTACCGCACCTCTGGACCGCCTAAAAGTTCTCATGCAGGTATGAGACCCGTATAGAACATAGCACACATCATATGATTACTGAATAATACACATTTAAGTTTGGAAAATGTATATGTATTGTAATATCTCTTATGGTCACCATGTACATTCATTATATAGTCTCATGTACATTCATTATATAGTCTCTTTTATGGTCACCAAGCCTATATATATATATATATATATATATATATATATATATATATATATATATATATATATATATATATATATATATATATATATAAATACAGTGAAAACATTACTATTGTTAAATATTATTACAATCTAAGATAACTGTTTTCTCTTGAATACTGTAATTTATTCCTCAAAGCTGAATTTTCAGTATCATTACTCCAGTCTTCAGTGTCACATGATCCTTCATAAATCATTCTAATATGCTGATTTAGTGTTCAAGAAACATTTATCATTATTATAAATGCTGAGCTGTAGTGCTGCTTAATTTTTGTGGAGACATGCATGTTCAGGTTTCTGATAAATGGAGAGTTCAAAAGAAGAGCATTATTGGAAATAGATAATAGATGACCCATGAATTAATCTTGGCTCATGAGCTGAAATACTAGGCTTTCTTCAAGCCGAAGTTAGGCTGGTACATGAACTGTAGTGTTCGTGAGATCCCTCGTCACCAGTGTCCTCTTTATGAAGTGACTTCACTGTAGGGACACTGCTACTGAGTGTACTGTAAAGTCACTAAAGTACATGATGTTCTGTTCTTTGAATGAGTGCCTCAGTGGATGACCATGCACATTAGAAATTGCCTAGTTTCAGTTTGGTTTGTTGGATTTGGAAAGTTCTTCTTTAAATTCTTTAGTGTGTTGAATTTATAAGACTCATGGAACACTGAACCTCTTGTCTGGTGTAAATGGTACCTTAAAATGCTTAAATGAAATCATTTATGAGCAAATTGAGATGTTTTACTAGCCTGGGAAAACCCAGACGAACTTCCGGCAAATTTAGATTTGCTCTGCATTTTAGTCTGGCGAAGAGCCCATTCAAGCTCATTTCCAATCTTTCCAAATCGAGGCACCAATCACAGACGTTGAGGCGGGCTTTACATGATGACAACAGCGCAGCGACGGGGAAGCAGATTTTTTACATTACAAAGATAATTGGCTGCCGCCGTGGAACATCACTCGATCGAATCGAATTGGCTATCGCGTCTGTTTTAAGCGGTAGCGATTTTTGTTAAAACCCGAGCAAAAAACAACACTCGGAGATGTTTCTCCATCGCTCTGCATACGTCATCTCCTTCATCGCTCTGATTGGTTTTAGGTCTATCCAATTGCGCCCAGAGGCATTTGAGTGACGTCTGTTGGTGACGCCCCTTTGGAAATGAGCTGTCAATGAACCTTCCCCAGACCCTAACTCAGTTATGACTGAGAAGGGTCTGGTTTTAACCAGGCTAATGTTTCACCACTGGAATGGTGTTTTGCAGGTTCACGCGACCCGTAGCAACTCCATGGGTATTGCCGGAGGATTCACCCAAATGATCCGTGAGGGTGGAATCCGGTCACTGTGGCGAGGGAACGGTATCAACGTTTTGAAGATTGCACCGGAGTCTGCTATCAAATTCATGGCATATGAGCAGGTAGCTTGTTGTTTAAACATGTAATATACGTTTAAACAATAAACATGTTTTAGCATAGCTATTTGAAACTTAATAAATGTAGATAACCACAGTTTATGTAAACAAAAAGTTTCTCTTTTGTTGATTTGTTTACATTGTAAACTCTGTTCACACCAAGGATGATAACTATAGTTCTAAAAATCTGTCTAAATAACTATATTTATAATGGCACAGAGAAAAAATATTGTTGGAATGATTTTTCCCAGCTGATGAACGATAAAAACATTGACAGCCAATCAGAATTCATCCCGCTTTAAAGACCTCGAGCATTTAAAGCAACAGATGACAAAAGTGCGTCACACTCTTAGAATAAACAGAATGATATAGTTCGCTGGTGTGTACGTTAATATAATATTTGTCTTTATAGCTATCATTCTTGGTGTCTTTAGCAAGATAAAAAAAACTGAATAAAACTTTGTATGTTGCTCCCAGCTATTATATCTTGTGATTTCTAAAGCTCTTTTGCCCTGTTCTTCAGATTAAGCGGCTGATTGGCAGTAATCAGGAGACGTTGGGGATCCTGGAGAGGCTGGTTGCTGGATCTCTAGCAGGAGCAATTGCCCAGAGCAGCATCTACCCCATGGAGGTAAGACTATAAACAACTATTTAAAGGGATAGTTCACCCAAAAATGGTGAACAGACAGTTGCTGGACCCCATTGACTTCCATAGTATCTTTTTTCCTACTATGGAAGTCAATGGGGTCCAGCAACTGTCTGTTCACCAACATTCTTCAAAATATCTTCGTTTGTGTTCAGCAGAAGAAAGAAACTCATACAGGTTTGAAACAACTTGAGGGTGAGTAAATTATGAAAGAATTTTCATTTTTGGGTGAACTATCCCTTTAAAGGTGCCAAAAAAGGTGAAAAAAATTTAAGCACTGCTTTGAGAAAGAAAAAGCAGCTTTTTGTTCTGTCATTTAGATAATAATTATGAATCATACTTTCACTAGACCTCCCATGCATTCTTTGTATCATGTTTCTGTAATGTACCATTTTAAAAATTCCAGGTTTTAAGAAATACCTACCATCTCTGAAACTAAATCAAGTTCTGTTGATTTCTTTCTACACCAAACAAAGTGTTGCTTTTTTCAGATCTCTTGGAGTTTTAACAAAAACACTTTTGTGTGTTTTTTTAAAGGTTTTAAAGACTCGTCTTGCCCTGGGAAGGACGGGTCAGTACTCTGGTATTGCGGACTGTGCTAAATATATATTTAGGAAGGAGGGTCTCACAGCCTTCTACAAGGGTTATGTTCCCAATATGCTGGGTATCATCCCTTATGCTGGAATAGACCTGGCTGTTTATGAGGTAAGTTTTTACACAGTAAAAAAAAAGGACTATATATATATTTTTTTTTTATCAGTGTTGTTGTTAACTAAAACTATTAAAAAGGTTCCATTAATTGAAATAAATCTGAATTGTTTCAATTAAAGCATAGAAATAAATTACTTAAACGAAACAATGTATGGCTTATATATGTGACTAATAAAATCTAAAAATAAAAGCTTATTCAAAATATTAACAAATACTATAATAGCATATGCATAATATTAAAATAACACTGGGCTACATTAATTTTTTTACCTTCTAAATGTTTCATATATTTTGTTTTATTTAATAAAAAGTAGGTGTTATGTAATTATAATTATTTTATTATTAATTTATATTGTAAATGTATATTCGTTAGCCTCATAGCATAATTGCCTAAGTCATTTTTTGTTTTTTCTTGTTTTCCAAAGACATTGAAATATGACTTAGGCAATTATGCTTTACCTGTAGACTCTAAAGGACTTAGGACTGGTTGCAATAAATAATGCTAAAACAACTCTGGGCGTCATGCGTTTATTATTATTTTTTTTATTATTATTTTTTTTTAAGTACCTCCTGAAGGTTTATATATATTTGATATTTATTAAAATTAATGTCATATAATAGTTATTTTATGATTAATTTATATTGTAAATATTATTATATTTGTTATCTGTAGACACTAAAGAACTCCTGGCTGCAGAGGTTTGCTACGGACAGTGTCAATCCGGGTGTGTTTGTGCTGCTAGCCTGTGGTACAATATCTAGTACTTGTGGACAGTTAGCGAGCTACCCATTAGCCTTAGTGAGGACACGTATGCAGGGTCAAGGTAAGTCTTTAAACTCTTAAATGCATCATTATAAGGCTTGATTCTTTACTATTATTATCATTCATTAAGTAAACTATTATTGTTTCTCTGTCACAGTCTAATGGATATATTTTCACTTGCGTTTTGTTCTCGTTCCCCATCGGTTAGCGGCTTCTCAGGAAGGCAGCCCTCAGATGACCATGACTGGTCTCTTCAGACACATTGTACGGACAGAGGGTGCGATTGGACTCTATAGAGGCTTGGCACCCAACTTTATGAAGGTCATCCCTGCTGTTAGCATCAGCTACGTGGTTTACGAGAACCTAAAGATCACCCTTGGCGTCCAATCCCGTTGATGGGAAGCCAAAGACTGTTAAATCCTTAATGGCTTTTGTTTTTCCTCTCAACTTTTCTTTTGGACCAGTGAAAGAGATCGTCTAAGAGGGCCGGTTTGCACTCAAGGGGAAGTGTAGCAACACTTGGCCAAGAAAAAGCTTGCATGATGGGAAGAAGAAACCTTTGCGTCAAAGACCTGACGTTTGAATTTGATCTGTGAATGTAAGAGTAACTGGATATATTAGAACTGGGCAAAAAATACAATCCTAGCGGCAAGTAAAATGTGAGCACCTCAAAATTGCATCTGTATTGGATCCCAACACTCCCTTATTCCAATCCTGAGGTCATGTGAGGTCACCAGGTTGTGGTAGTTATATTTTTTTGTAGGGACCAAGAATATGCAAGATATGCTTTCTGGAAAGGAAGGGACAGACTCCTGATGGATTCAAGGAACCATATTTACTAAATCATTTAGTATGTGCAACTGTTCTCTAAAAAAATAACACTTCATCCATTAATTTATTAATTTAAACTGCACAACTGGAATTGAATGTGCTAAAGGCTTTGGCAGATGTGATGCTAGTAATCCTGATGTAGGCCTTTCAGATCACTGACTCATTCTTCCACTGGATGGCAGTGTTCTGTAATAAAGGGCTGGCAGGGCTCACATTTTCAATCACATTTTCTTATAACATCACCCACATGCTTGCATTTCGCTCACATAATTTATTACTTGTATTATTATGTTAACTGACATGCCAGTTTTGCCATCTTAAAAGTTACAAGTGTAGTATCAAGGGAAATATTTGAAACTTATTTATCAAATGGTCCAAATAATATTGTTAAGGGCTTTTCATTGTTGTTGTTTTTAAATGTTGTTCACAACATTCATTGAAAGTAAAAAAAAAAAAATACTAGACATGTGCACACACTCCTAATGGTGATTGGCAGCTAATCAAGCGTTAAGAAAAAAGTTTCAACACTGGATCAGTTTGAGAATAAAATGACCTGGGTTTGAGAATTCAGCACCAGCTTAAATGTGGTGAGTTGAGTTCCATGTCTAGGTAGACACTGTATGGTCTTAAATTGGAGAAAACAATGCTACTATTTGATTTGTTTTTACATTAAAACAATTTTGGATAATTAACTGATAAATGATCTGCTCAACTGCAGTGTAAATACAACTTCTCAACAGTATTAGTTTTCAAACATTACAAACATAACTATAACACTCTAGTAAAGGAACATATTTAAGCACTTTATTTTAATAAAAAATAAACCAGACTTGAATTTTTAGGAGGATTTATAATGGAATGATATTCAGTAGTTGTTGTGGTTGTGATTTAAGTAAATATATTATTTTTCAGCATTTATGTTTAAAGGTTGTATCAGTGATTTCAGGCCCAAAAATAAATGTCTAATCTTTCCTAGCGATCCGCTAGCTGCCCGCCCCATAAGCATGCCGTCAAAAAAACGCGTCTCTGTAGTTAGCCTAGGCTGTGAGATCTGCACACAAAAACAAATGGTTACACCACCACTCAAAACCAAAATAAACAGTGTTCCAACCAATCACCGACAGGGGCGGGTGTTGCTCCGACTTCGCGTCCAGCCGTGAACGAGCTCAAAACCTCACAACACCCGCCCCTGTTGGTGATTGGTTGGAACACTGTTTATTAACGCGTTTTTTTGACAGCCTGCTTATGGGGCGGGCAGCTAGCGGGTCGTTAGGAAAGATTAGACATTTATTTTTGGGCCTGAAATCACTGATACAACCTTTAATGTTTGTATCAGGTTGGGGGAAAAAAGTTTAAGTTTTTGTAAAGAAAACACTAAAGAGGTTTAAGTTAGGATTTCTTTTGAAAAATGTAGTTGCTAATTACTCTATTCTGCAGCAGTCGGCAAATATCTTGTATATTTGGATATGACATTTGTCAGGATAGGCACCCCAATGTTTCATATGTGCTTTTTTTTTTTTTTTTTTTTTTTTGACAAGGAAAAAATTAGTTGCACTTAAAGCTATTGCATTTGAAGACCCAAATCCCTCCAGTTCAATGGGGTTTTGCCCTTTGTTATTTTACACAACTTTAGTATTAATATAGTTGCCTTAATTATGAATAAAATAAAGCTGCTTTTAGACTCTGGGGGAAATGTAGGGAGATGGTGTTAATGACTGAAATATTTTTCTAATGATTTGATTCTCAGGGAGAATTCAGTGGTCTCCAATGCTCCTGTGCAGATGAGTCTCATCTCCAATTAACTCTGGAACTGATATCTGCATATACATGTATATAACTTGTATGAGTGAGTTTGTGCAGGCCTAACAGTTTGCCTTTGTCAAGTTTCAATACATGACTTAGATCAGTGGGGGAAAAAAAAGCAAATACCCTTCTGTACCCCGAGATGAACTGAACTCAGCTGTGGCCCAATTCCCTTTGAATCAATTCATTCTTTGTAATGCATGTATGTGTGTCTTGTTTGAATATGCACAAATTGCACTGTGGAGTCTTTACAGGGCTTTAAAAGCTGTATTTGAGCCTGCCTCATAATGAATGCAGCTTTCTATTTTTTTGTTTGTTTCGCATTTTGCACCTTTTACAGGGGAAATCTTTGGACCGCTCTGAACTTGTGCGCTAGACCCATTTGAGTGGTAGTCCTGAGACTAAAGGCTTTAGATTTATGTCTGTTTGTGGCGTTCAACACAATCAAGGAATGCCGCTCTGAGACTCCCTTTAATCTATTGCCTTACTGTTCGGCTGTTTTGGTAGCCGTGTTACGGCTTCTGTGAGTGTGAATGCACAGTGTTTGCCGTGTATATCAAAATGTACTGTTGCTGGGGTCCCCTGAATATCATAAACACATGCTAATGAAATATCCAAATATCTGTATTGCAAAACATATCTAGATGTGCTGACACATCTGTGAAGTTTTAGTTGATGCTGAGAAGTGCAAATCAATGCAAGAATGTTTACTGGACAATAAAGGAAAATAAACTGTCCCCTGTAAAATGCATAAACTGAATGTAGAGCGGAAATATTTATGTTTGTACAATAACGGTTAAATAAAGTTATTCTTGATTCTGTTTATGGAAGTTGGCATTCCACCATATTGGTTACTTTGCTCCCAAATGAGACTATTCTTTGAAAGTTTATTTAAAAACTGAAAAAACCTTTTCTAGTCAAATTTTTGTTTTTTTACAGGGTTAATGTAATTTGAATGATAAAAAGAAGAAGAGCGACTCAGCAGACTAGCGCAGGACTAATCACATGACAGCGGTTCGCTCTCTGAGGAAGTCATTCATCTGCAGTTCTAGAGTAAATGCTGGATGTGTTTCGAAACCTGCTGAGCTGCCTACCTAGACAGCATTTGGGACGTTCCGAGTCAGCGAAGCGCTGATTCACTTTGATATCTAAACCTATTCGAGCTGCTAAGAGCTAGGCAGCCTACTAGGTTTTAAGACACAGTCAACCACAATGTGCCTAAAGGGAGTTCCCAAACTGAATATTCCTTGACTGGTTTTATGTTATTTCAACTATTATATGCCACTCCAGCGATAATGTTCACTGGTCACGAGTTGGAGGCAGTGAAAACAGGATCCGGACTCACGAGAGTCGACTCGACTGGGCGATTGTTGTCTTATCCTTACTGTGTTCCTGTAGAGAAATGTTGTCATTCGAAGAAGCTAAAGCGAGGTTAGAAACTGCAGGGCAGAGCCATGTTTTACAGTTTTGGGCTGAACTTTGTTCGGAAGAAAGGGATACAATTCTGGAGGAGATATCTCAGCTTCAGCCCGAAGAGTTACTCGAGCATTGCCGAGCAGCTGCAGCGGCTGCAAGCCGACACTCGAGTGCTGATGGTCGGCTAGACGAGCGGATGGAGCCCGTTCCTCCAGAGTTCATTGGAAGTGTGCGTAAAAGTGACAAAGAAACACTTCAGATGTGGGGTGATGAAGGTACAAGAGCTCGTTGGACTCTAACGTTAAAAATAATGTACTGTTGCAATGTGTTCAAAAGTAGCATGGCATTTAATGCACACTTAAAGACTTATTTTTTTCAGGGTTATTGCAGATTTCACGGGGCAGAGTGGCTGTTTTGCTGTTAGCTGGTGGTCAGGGGACTCGACTTGGAGTGTCATATCCCAAGGGCATGTTCAATGTTGGACTTCCAAGTGGGAAAACCCTGTACCAGCTCCAGGCTGAGCGTATCCAGAAGGTGCAAGAGCTGGCCAAAGTGAAGCATGGTTGTAAATGCACAGTACCATGGTGTGTACCAGTACACTTTTGGCCCCGTGTATGTAATTTTGGTCATTTTTCCGGACCAGCAAATGTAATTTCCACCAAATTGTGCTAATTATGTATAGTGTTTAACAGAATTTTATGGTGGAAATGATTAATAAATAATCATATTTATATGTTGAGTTTTCTGTTACGATTCTGGGCGTATTCTGAGAATGCTTGAGAATGATTCAAACATTTCATATTTGAAAATCTGGGTCTGGGAAAGGAGTAAAATAATATTGACATAGTAAAAAAAAAAAACATCTGTTACCCCTGGGATAGTGCTTGTAGTTGAATAAACACTAATGCATTTATCCATAAACAACCTCCAAATAACAGAAGAACATGTATTGAATTGTCTTTAAATGATGTGTGTTTAGGTACATAATGACCAGTGAATTCACCCTGGGACCCACAGAGAACTTCTTCAAAGACAATGAATATTTCGGTCTATGTCCTTCCAATGTGGTCATGTTTGAGCAAAGGATGATACCAGCAGTTGGCTTTGATGGAAAGATCATCCTGGAGAAGAAAAGCAAAATAGCCATGGCACCAGGTCAGAGAGAAATTGTTTGGCTCCAGAAGGAATACTAATTTTGTATGTTATTATAGTTGTTTTTTTTTATTAGTAATAAGTAGTTAATAAATGAATAAAATAAAAATAAATTTAAATAGAATTATATTTTTCTTGTCCACTTCAGATGGAAATGGCGGCCTCTATCGTGCCCTAGTGGACAACAAGATTTTAGAGGACATGGAAAGAAGGGGTGTGGAGTATCTTCACGTGTACTGTGTAGACAACATCTTGGTGAAGCTGGCAGACCCAGTCTTTATTGGCTTTTGTGTAAACAAAGGAGCAGACTGTGGTGCCAAGGTAAAAATATACTGCTTGTAGGCCTGAATTATTAGTTTCTTTTTATTTATTGTGTTTGCATCCAGTTAGCTATGTTTACCCTTTTTTTCTGGTCAGGTGGTGGATAAGACCTATCCTGCAGAGCCTGTTGGAGTGGTATGTCGTGTGGACGGTCTGTATCAGGTGATTGAGTACAGTGAGATCCAACCAGAGACCTCAGAGCTGCGAGGCCCAGGAGGAGAGCTTCTGTTCAGTGCTGGGAACATCTGCAACCACTTTTTTACACGAAGTTTCTTAAAGGAAGTGGCTGAGTATGTCATCGACAATATGTGTAAAGTGTTTCTTTTGTGTAAAGTCAACCATTGTCCATTAATGGCTTTTTTGCTATAATATAATAAATTATAATGTTTTGTTATAGTGTATTATAATAACAAGGAGTAGGATGCGCAATATCAAGAAGACTAGAACTTTGTTAGAACTATAACTAGAACAAGATTAGTTATACATGTACAGGGACACCTAATATATCCTAGATGTAACTGTTTGCATAGTCAATTTTGAGGGTAATCCCAAAAAGCACATGCTCTCAGAATACAAGCATTTTATTAAAGCAATGTATTATCTCGGATTAATCTACAAACAAAGCCCTTTGTGCAAAATAATTCCTATTTCAATGATTTTTCCTTGCAGAAAGTTTGAGTGTCAACTGAAGCAGCATGTGGCAATCAAAAAAGTGGCATTTGTGGATGGAGAGGGAAACCTGGTGAAACCAACCAAACCCAATGGCATCAAAATGGAGAAATTTGTCTTTGACGTCTTTCAGTTCTCAAAGTGTGTTTATTGCTAGTGTTCATTTTGGCAAGTTCGGAAATTGCTATCTTCCTTATCATGGTCTCTTCTTGCAGGAAATTTGTCGCCTTTGAGGTGTTGAGAGAAGAGGAATTCTCACCCCTGAAAAATGCTGATGGGGCTCCTCTGGATACCCCAACTACAGCACGCCGATCCTTGTTAGCGCAACATTACCGCTGGGCTCTGGCAGCTGGTGCAGGCTTCCTGGATGAACAAGATAAACCCATCCCCTCAAAACACAGGTGATAACACAAAATACCCTTCATAAAATAAGACAATATTAAGTCATTTACTTAAAGTAAATAAGGCACCTTTTACCAAAGATTGTTTTGGATAGCGTCTTCAAAATTACTTAAAGGGATAGTTCACCCAAAAATGACAATTCTGTCATCACTTACTCAGTTGCATGTCATTCCAAACCTATAAGACATTTGTTCATCTTGGAATACAAATGAAGATCTTTTTTAATGAAATCTAAGAGATTTATGTCACTCCATTGAAAGTCTATTTACCCAAAACTATGACCTTTTAAAACGTTCAGAAATCCATATGAAACGAGTGGTTTAATCCAAGGCTTCTGAAGACACATGATCTCAATGAATTCAACAGATTGAATTTAGGCTTTTTTTCTGTACATAGATTATTATATACATTACAAAAATATGTTGAACAAAAGCTCAAACGTACTTGGTTGACGCACAAGAACAAACATGTCTCTTCAGAAGACTGGGATTAAACCACTCAATTCATATGGATTCATTTTTTTATGATCTCTTTATGGATGTTTTGAAGAGTCAGATTTTGGTAAATAAACTTTCAATGGAGGGATGGAAATCTTTCAGATTTCATTAAAAACATCTTTATTGGTCTTTTGATGATGAACGAAAGTGTTATGGGTTTGGAACAACATGAGAAGAGTAACTGATGACACATAATTTTGATGAAAAATAATTTTCCTTTAAGAGGGATAGTTCACCCAAACTAACTATGAACTGTGAACTATCCTTTTTAATGTAAATTTCCTGAAGTTTTATAATCCTAGAAATTTGTAAAAATCAACACCATTCTCGTTATGAATCCAATCCCTTCCAACTGGTTTAACCTGAAAGGAATATATGCCTAAGGAATTTACCCGTTCATGTGGAAAATGAACTATTTTGAGGCAGTTCCTAAAATGGACAGCAGGGTATGTGGTTTACAATGGCTGACTTGGTCTACTCTTTCTTTTGCAGTATGGCACAGAATGAAAACCCCCCTGCAATTTGCGAAATCTCTCCACTTGTATCATACTTTGGCGAGGTAAAAATAGAAGTACTACTTTTGTCTATATGGAGCTTTTGCTTTAAACTGGAGTTGCTAATACTGATAAAACAGTCCAGTTATTGGAACATATTTAGCACAAAAGTCATTCAATTACAAAATGTTTAGTAATAGAGTTAGTACAAAAAGAGGCAAGATTGGCCCTGAGGCACAGAGTGAAAAAAAGGATAACAAGCCAGTGTGAACATATGGAGCATGATGTGAAACAGAGCGAATGATGTCAGAGTAGTGTTCCTGTTCTCAGGAGAGCAAAAGAGACAGCTGCAACACTCCATCACTTTCTCTCCTTTTTTCATTAATTTATCACAATATAGGATGGATAATTTAACTGCTGTGTTTTACAGGGTCTGGAACATTTCCTGGAACAGAAGAATTTGAAGTCCCCTTTTCTCCTTGATGAGAATGAAGTCAAGAACCTTGTGTAAACAACATGGTGATTCCAAATTCCAACTGAGGATCCTATCATGTTTAGGCAAATTTTGTTAGGAAATCAAAGGGATGTTTACAAATAATAAAAAAAAATCTGTCTTTTATTTAATTAAAAATACAGTAAAAACAGTAGTAATTTTGTGAAATACTTTTTTTCTCTCTCCAGTCTTCAGTCACCCGATTCTTCATAAATCATTCTAATATGCTGATTTCAATTTCAAAAACACTTGTTCTGCAATTTTTTTGAAACCATGATACTTTTTTCCAGGATATTTTGATTAATAGATATTTTAAAAGTACATTCTTCAAAGGGTTAGAGTACAATTTACTCATTATAATAATACATTTAAATGATTTTAAAATACAATGTAATATTTTTGTTAGTTTGTAATGCCTTTCGTTTGATACAACTTTACATTAGTAATAAAATCACACTTATCCAATTTACAGTTAAGAGAATGTGTTTTCTTTTCCCTCGCCTTTGCCTTTGCATCCTAGTTTCAAGCCGAGACGTCACATGACCACAGCTGACCAATGAGAAACGTGACATCTACCCGATTCACTTCTAAGCAGCGCAGCGGAACGGAACGGCATCAACAAGCTTATTAGAGCGAAAGAAACACAGTATCTAAATGAAGTACCGCGCTACTGTTGCATTACAGAGCTATAGTCAGCTGCGTTAGATGTTCAGCATACAGACCCCATGCTAGGGTGAAATATTCTGGTTCAAATGGTTCTTGTTCTGGAATTTAGCGTAGGACGCGTAGGAGCTCACTTGACAGCGGGAATGTAACTGGGTTTCTTATGAGCTGGCTAACACAGCTAGCTGTCTATTATAGAGGTCCGTGAGGCTGAGGTTAAGATGCATTTCATTACGAGCACACAGCAGATGCATGCTTAGGTGTATATAGAGGTATGCTAGGATGTTCAAAAATGTGTTCGGATCAGGATTTCTGGTGAGGACCGCTCATGTCATCTTGACATGGGTTATAACGTTGATTCTCTTCCTCCACGACACAGGTAAGTGCTCTTAATAGATGCTGATTGTACTGTGAGTATATCCGCCTTTTCTATAGACGTGTTATTTTATGCTTACAGCAGCTGTATAATGTACATAATTCTACTGCATACCGGTATCTACATCACTGAGTGTTTAAGGATCAACGAACATGATCCCCAAGTGATGCATTATATTTTCTGCTATGACAAAAAGTCAAAATGATCAAATAATTTATTGTGATATAAAAGTCACAATTATTAGACGAAAACTCATGACGTGAAAGTCTCAAAATAATGAGATACCCATGCTGTGAAGATGTCAGTTGTAATTATGAGGTAGATCAAAATTATGGTTACAGTTATGAGATACTAAATTGTAATTATGAAATAAAAAGTTGAAATTATGACACATTAAGTCATAATTATAACAACAAGTCATAATTACTATATACAAATTAGACATTTTGTCATAATTATAACTTTTTAGCTCATAATTGAAAGTTTTTAGCTTATGAATTACTTATGACTGGAATACATTATACAACTTTAGCTAATTGCTGAAAGTAAAAGCTTGCCTGCAGGCAGGCCCGTCGGAACAGGACAGGCAAACCAAGCAATTGCTTGGGGCCCCGAGCTGGACTGGCGCCCCCAGACAACGACTGTTTAAGAATAAAATGCAACGACAAACTGTGAGCGCCCCTTTGATGGTCAATCCAGTAAAGTGCAATGACACTGTTATCGGAATCCCCCTCGAGGGGGCCCCTCTCAGTAGTCGCTAACAGCAGCCAGCCAACCACGCGATCTCTGCTGCCGGCAAATACAAACCTCCTCGGCAGTCATCATGAAGCGGAATTATGCTTTAGGAAGCCAGAAAAGAAAGAAGAGAAAGGAAGAGGAGGATAAGAAAAATACCAGATAGTGGTAAAGTGATAAATTACACTGCATAAAAATAGCTCTACTTCTCTTGTACAAATGGTGTAATTTTGCAGCAGGTAACGTTAGGCTAGCAAAAATATGTTTATGTTAGCTAACTTACCTGCCTGACGGCAAATACTGCTTGTAACGAACAGTTAGTGCACATTTTTTTCGAACGGACGGAATATGGTTAACGTTACATACTGTAATATGTTTTTTTTTAACGGTTTAAGGAAGACGCAGATCCGTTTATCTTATTTAATGACATGACATTATATTTGTAATAGGTTTTGATGAAAGTGGCATAGCATGCTATACTTACTTTTCCACCGTGATAATCTATTTACCAATGAGGGTTAGGAAAACCACACAATAAATTCCGTGCATCAAACATTAGCTTGGGATGTTTTTAAGCATTGGTAACTTAGTGAAAGCAGCATCCCTTCCCTTCTAATATCAAAATGCTAACATATCTTTAAGTTTTCGGTAAAACTTTATAATAACCATCATTAATAGATGGTACATTTTTAGTTATTTAATATTTAGTTGATTGTCATTTAACTGTTAGCAAACAGTCTTTTTACTTAATAAATAATTTGTAACCTTACCCATCTATAAACATTATTTAACCTGAAAAAGGCAGAGGAACATTATTTTTTCATAGCTTATGTCCCTGTATATTTTTTTTAATGCACAGTATATGCAACAGCAGTATTTGCACTGTAAACCTTTTTTATTCATATAAAGTGTGGGTGCACTTAAACTGTAACTGGGGGGGGGGGGGGGGGGGGGGGGGGCTATTTTGCTTGGGGCCCCCAAATTCCTTCAAACGGCCCTGCCTGCAGGTTTTGGGAAATCAAGAGTTTTCAGATTTTGATGAAAATCACGTAGTGTATGATGGGCACAGACTCTAATGTTTTAGCTTCAGACTATGATTCCATCCAGTCAGAGGATATCAGGCAGTAATTTTAGAGCACTGTAGAAGTATGTTTTCATTTGTCATGCATATTGAAGCAATAAATAAAGCACATATGTCTATTGTGTTTGGAATGACTTGAAAGTCTGTAAGTGTGGGATCTTCAGTCGTTTAGATCATGATGCCCATTTTTTTTCTCTGTAACAATTTATAAAGTCGCTAAGAGTATGATGCATAGTGTTCCAGCCTTTGGTATGTCATAATATCAACTTTGTGTACCAATTTTGTGTTGACTTTGTGGCATAAATGGGATTCCACAATTCTGCACAATTCTACTCTGTTTCTCTCTATTATGCTCTTTTCTAATTTCCTTCACTCTGTCCTACTCCACTATGTTGTATTCTACTTCACTACTGTACTCCTAAACCACTCTATTATGTTCAGTTATGCTCTATTCTACTCTTCCACACAGACCTGCGCAAACAGGAGGAGACGGGGGAGCTCACACTGCCGGTTCTCTTTGTTCTGCTGGTCCTGGTGTCCGTGTTGCTGTACTTTGCGGTTTCACTCATGGATCCTGGTTTTGTCATGTCTGATGACTGTGACTTGCAGGTCAGTTAATATAGGGATTCTCAAATATTTATGTCATCCATACTCCTGTGACCTGAAATAATTACTCGAAGTACCCCCTGCAATTTTAAGTTAATATTATAATACTTTTGGTTAAAGCTACAATATGTAATTCTTTTCGCTGCTAGGGGTCGCTAACCTCTTACAATAATGAACTAAAATTATTTGACGAATTAAACTTGTGAGGTAACGCAGCGCTGTTTCAGTTGGTCTAACGTTACACTAATACACTAAACAGCATTTAAGTGTGTTGAAATTTATAATGTTCTATGTATTAGTTTGTTTGTATATGACTAGCAGTAAGCTAGATCAACATTAGAATAACATACTGATCATATTCTAATATTTCATCATGTTGAGCCATATAACATTAATTTGTTTTATGTACATTTGCTCACCTGTCTAATAAAGTACATGCAAGAGCGGCGTCTCTGTCAAGTCGAAGTTAGTCGCGGACGTGGAGCATCTCTGCATCTCGAAACCGCCACGCTGATATTGATCCTCGTTTTAGTTCTCCTTTTCTCCCAAAGTCTGCTTGCCATGATCCATAATGTTTGAACGAAACAACAACATCTGTCGCCATGGTTACTATGGCAGTACAAGCGGAAACCAGGGATAACGTGGATATTACATCACTGACAGGCGACAAGTGACAAGGGACGGGCACTATTTAAAATTGTGAATTTCTCTGAATTTGCAAATTCTTGGAAACATTTAGGATAATGTAAGTACACAGTTGAAAGAAATATTACACTGTGAAAGTGTTTTTTGGATATTTTGATACAAAATTCTTACATATTGTACCTTTAATGATCGTGACACAAGCAGCATGATCATGACATTCATGTAAATAAATAAAATATTTCTCCTTTTTAATATGTGATTTATTAGCAGCATCTATTCACAAGCCCCCTGCATTTCTGTTTTGAAATTTAAATTTAGAAATTTAGAGTTAATAGAAATACAGGCCTCATAAAGTTTACCAGTCTTCAGAGTGAAGTTTACCTCCTCTACACAGTCATCAGATTTTTTTCAGCAATAAAAATGCACAATTTTACTGTATTTCAGTTCACACTTGGTATTGCAGAAGAAACGCAGGATATGATTCCACAGACTACCAAGTCCATACGGCTGCGGCGCTGTGGACACTGCCTGGTACAGGTGCGCTGTCACTTATTAAACGTGATATATACATAAATAAAGTGCTTTTTATAATATTAATTCAAAGATTTAAGGACAAGCTGCAACAAAAACGAAATATTATTTACAACAATTTTTTATTCTGTTTCAATTTCCATGAAAATGTAATTTAAAGGTGCCCTATGTAAAAAAATCAATTCATACTCCACATATTCCATACCAGATCGGGGCAGTATACCTCCAGAAAGGTGGCCTACTCTAGTCTGTTTTTTAGTTTCGGGTTGTTAATCTTCTAAAACCGTCAAATAGTCCGCTTTGTCCCGCCAAAGCCTATTTTGATCGGTGAGGGATGTAGAATAGAATGACTGCTGCCGCTGCGCTTGACAGGGCGCGTTACGAGCAGAGAGAGAGAGCCCCGGCCGCGCGCGCACACTCTCACGTCTTCAAACAACACGAGCGCGGTCCTGCTCTCTCTCCCTCGCGCATATTAATCAAATCAATTGACACGATAGTAAGACCGCAGTTTCACGTGGAGCATTTGGAGATTTTTAGAGATTAGAGACTCAATTAACAACATCTCAACACTAAATTTTAAAGGCCGGTCTCATATAGACGCCTGTCTCAAATACAAGCTGGTGCAGTTCGACGATTTGGGAAAATAAAAGCCCGGGCTATTATGTGAAGTTTTACGGTATTCGTTTTGTTCATATTAAATTTTTTATGACACACGCAATTGACACTTTTCACACGCTCTCACGCCACACATCAATTTTGTCATGCACAGAAAAATCGCAAAGCAAAGAGGACACGGAGACCAACAGACTAGACAGAGCAGGTTAGTTATGATATAAAAAAAATCTCAGCTCTCAGATTCTGTCAATTTTATTACGCAATTCAAACAATAAATGCCGTTTTGGCGCTTGTAAATGTTACACGACAGATCCCTAGCGTACGTGAACCGATCATCTCTACTAGCTAATAGTAAAAAAACACGAACACTGTTGAAAGATACAGTATGCTGCAACTTACCAAAATGTATTCCTCATACATAATATCGACCAATAATTTTTTTTAACTCTTCCCTGAACTGAAATGTAGTAGTGGGCTGTACCAAAGTCCTTTTTTGTCCTTTACACGATTGACATCAGGTTCAAGTCATAGACAGTATAAGAAGTGGACAGAGCCATCTCATTGGAACTCAGTTGAGACAGTTGAAGCCCATTTTTAGCGATTTTTTTAGCACTTCCGTTCCAGACGCGCAGACTCAAACCGACTCAAACTAAGCTTGATGACGTGAGCACCCTGTCTGACAGATGTAAATATTCTAGTAGCTGTGCGTGAAAACTGCCAACGTTGATCTTGCAGAGACGGCGAGCTTGAGCAAAGAGTTCTTTGGCGTGAGTGAGCAGGAGTAAGTAATTTGTATAGTATTTATTTTAAAATGTAACGCCAGTACGCCATATTAAGTTTATGCATTGATTGCCTGCGAGCTTCTCCTCCTGTCTGTACGGTAATTTCTCTACTGTGCGACAGAGCGTCGAGTGGTTATGACGCAATCGTTAGCCTATTTTTACAAAAACTGTTTCTACGGGGCCATAATGTAACATAGAAGGCAATGGAGCCCTTTATACATTGTCGTGTGTCTTTAGAAATAAATAATGGACAAATGGAGTCTTTAAACGCTTCAGATATAAAGTTATTCGCTGTCAAAGTGACGCCAAAATGAATGGGAGTCAATGGGAATGCTAACGCAAGTGAAGTTCTGCTACAAGATGGCGGCCGGCTTCAACTTCCGGTCGATGGATTACCCCCTTGGTTCAAGTACGCCCACAAGCCGTGCGAGTTATTCGTGTGTTGCAGTTTGGCTGGTGGTTATGTATGTTGCCCGCATACCGCCTCCCATGGCCGAAACTGGTATTATGACACCGACCGGGCCGGGGCTAGTAATTTAGCATGCTAATTCAGGTTTATATCTCGGCAGCACTATAACTTGTCATTTTTTTAATGACATCATCGCACTTATTTCTTCTCATTCTTTTGATGCGTGTAGCTCATTTTTTGGATATGTTTACCTCAATTTTTACATATGGCACCTTTAATTACCTTTTTTTATTTTGATTTAATTTCATGAAAATGTTATTTAAATTAAGTTTTTGTTTTGGTTTATGATAATTACCTTGTATTCATGCATAGGAAAAACATCTTTGTTGATTTATAACAATGAATCCATTATAAAAATGAATGCACACTTTGACATAGCAACCCATGAGATCCAAACACTGCCAGACGTGTCAGCACTGTGTGCGGCGCTATGATCACCACTGCCCCTGGATAGAGAACTGCGTCGGGGAGAGAAACCACCGCTGGTTTGTGCTTTATCTGGCTGTCCAGTTTGTTGTCTTACTGTGGGGACTGTACATGGCCTGGTGAGTAATCCTTGAGGCCAATTCACACCGCGCCGACAGACGCAGACCAACAGCAACACACTTCATTGGGTTTTGTCGGTTCAGTTTGTCACCCCTGTTGGTGTTTGTTTGGTCGTAAAATGTCTGAGAAGGGGCGTACTGTAATCTGGTGATTGTTTGCATTGGTCGGCGTCTGTCGGTACGGTGTGAATTGGCCTTTATATATCATGCATGGGATGTCCAGAACTGCTAATGGACAATAGTCCTAAATAATGTATAGTTTCCATAACTTTTCTAAAAGGTGTTCTCAAACCATTTCATCAAAATTAAAGCATCCAGAAAAGAACATCTTGCAGTTCTGAGTTTACCGTTAAAGGGGTCCTATTGTGCCCTTTTTGTTTTGTTTTTGGGGTCTTCTAGAATAGGTTTTACTTCTTAAAGTTTCTAAAAAATATTTACATTATTGCAGCTGCATCACCTCTTCTCCCAATCTGTCAGTAACACTCTGTTTAGTTCCTGTCGCTATTAAGCCCCTCTTTCCGAAAAGCTGAATGTGCTCTGATTGGTCAGCTGGACCAGTGTTTTGTGGTTAGTCAACCGCTTCATACGTGTGTTAGGAATTGTCACGCTTACTAACGCAACTCAATCAGGACATGCCTTCCTTTTTTTGGGTTTGTATGCCTTGGCCAGGAATTATTTAAATGAGGAATATTGCGACGTGTACGTTTCTGGAAGAAAACTCAAGACTGCAATCAAGGGTTTTCAGCGAGTTCAGAAACAATTCTTACTGATATAGGGAATAACTCCCTTTAGAGGGGTGCTTTGTAACTTCACAGACCTTTGTCATGCTTAAACAGCAACATTACACACTAAAAATGTTTTTAAAAAAGCATAATAGGACCCTTTAAATCTTGCACAGGTCCGGCTTCAGTCACGCTCCCACCTGGCAGCTGTGGTTGAGGACCAACGGTGTGCTCTTGGGAGCAGCAGCGGTGGTGGCGGTCCTATCCCTGACCGTGCTTCTCCTCCTGGGCTCTCACCTGTACCTGGTGTCCCTAAATACCACCACATGGGAGTTCATGTCTCGACACAGAATCTCTTACCTCAAGCACTGCGGAGTAGACGAAAACCCCTTTGACCGTGGAACCCTGCGAAATCTCTGGGGCTTCTTCTGCGTTTGGCAACCAGTGGTTTGGGAGCATGTGTATTTCAAACAAGGCAACAATCCCATTTAATTCCCTGGGAGTCGTGACTGCCGTGACAAATAACCCATTAAATGGAAGTTGATGTTTTGGTGGAAATTTCTCCAAACTGCATCTGCTACTACATCTATCTACTTCTTTCTTGTGAATGACCCATTCCATTTTGAAAGTGATTCTTTCTTAAATGCATGACCTTCTTGTTATCAAATAGGTTGGAATGAAGACCATTTCTATAAAAGTGTTTTGTGAATACTTTGCCCAGATATTACAACAATTCGTCTGTGCTGATTTTGCACATTTTATTAGCAAAAGCAGAATAAAAAGCACAAAATCACAGCATTTTGGAGCTGTTTTGTGGTTTCCCATTAATGCAATATGAGATTAGATTACAATTTGACATGCTTATTAATTATCTTGGCTCTGCTCAAATAAACTTTCATGGTACTAACAAGCTGTTGGGACAAAAGTAACAACTAAACAGTCTGTCAGCTTTATAGCAGCAGCAAATGTTGTATTCTTACATCAGCAATGATTTTTGTGCAATTATTGAACTTGTGAAATACAGTCAGTTGTATATTGTATATACACATTTTTACATGTTTTTTGGAGGGGGAGGGGGGAATTTACTCCATTTAAGATCAATTTTTAGACAGGGTAATAAGTTCATATGAAATAATTTCCTATAGCACTTTATTTACCAGTGGTGAAATTTCAATATGCTTGTAATGTGATTTTATCATATTAATTGTACTGGTTTATCTGGACAATCTATACATTAAACATGAGAAGTAACATATTAGAAGACAAATTTAGAATACAAACATAATCAGTGCAGTACTGTTCAACATTAGATTTTTTTTTTCTGCAAAACTTTATTTTTATATAAACAGGGTATTTCTTATCACACATCAGCAGCTTTAAGAGAGGAATATGTAAGTGAACGTGACACTCCTTTGACTGTTAGATTTTGGTCCAGTAATATGTTTGGTTAATAAATGCAGTATAATGAATTGTTTTCTTCAACAAACATTAGTTAGAAAATGTTTCCGCATAATTTAGAGGCATAAAAAGCAATAATTGTTTTTTCTTTTACTTGATTTCAGTTTCTTTAAAATGTTACTTTTGCACTCGAGTATTTTTAACTCAATATTATGCTGAGATTTCATGAATGATTTGTGCCGTTTTGATCAAAGTTATGCAATTTTTTGTTCCTCTGTAATATTTTGAAATGTCAATATTCAATAAACTGAACAACATGATCACATTGTATTTTATTTTTGAAAATACATTCATCCCGTTCAATTACATTTACTTCAATCATTTTGTTATCCTTCATGTGGCTCATAGAAATGGCAAATTTCATTTAAATATTTTAGTGTCATTTTGTTCACAGTGTAACCTATCAGTAGTAAACCACATTGACTATGCAATGGTGGCCTGATGTAGAAAAGTAAAATGTAGACAAACATGTTAAATAAGGAACAACGTAATCAGCTTCTATCATACGTGATGCAGAGAGCAAAACAGTCGGACTGTTAAATATCAGCTTAGTGAGTGAATGTGCTAACCATATCATGCTAAGACATCGAGTAGAATATGCCAAGTCTAATCCAACAGTCCTACATTTGTCCAGAGGAGGACTATAAATAGAAAGGCAGGATAGAGCAAGTCGCCGTTTAAAGCCAAAAAGTCACAAGACGTCTGGAAGTACTGGGTTTGGAAAGTTGAGAACTGGTCCAAAATCAACAAGCAACATTTATCCAATCCTAAATCAAATCCAGATTAGGGACAACCAAAGATCAAAATGTGAGGGTTTAACATGAACATACATCACATAGACGGAGCGTGGAAGAATGTGCATGATCTAACACTGAGCACACAGTCCCATAGTTACAGCCTGGAACTTAAGGAGCTTAAGATGTATCGCTCGGATCAGCACTACATCAGAAATCTTTAAAAACGGCACAGCGTTCGGACAATTATCATCTGTTCAGAAACAGTGCAAGTATATTTTGGCATCATAATTCATTGTAACAGGAAGACTTCTTTTTATTTTAACAGCTGACTAAAAATAAACATCTGCACACGATAAACAGTATAACATCCCAAAAATAACATTAATATATGTTCATAACTGCAGGTATAAATATCAGGGATGGTCGGAGCAGGTCTGAGCTTACTCACAGTGGTGACCGCAAAGTTATGGTCGGGGGTGATCACATGGTTTGCTCTTGGTTTTAAAGTCCAGTCTGGACAGTCTTTGGAGTTTAAACACACATTTGCAGCCAGTTTCACTGAAAAAGCGTACAGCAGCTTTTAAAGGGTGACACGGGGCCAGCTTCACTTGATTCGACTGCATAACTCAAGGGAGAGAATAATTGGATAAACAAGGCAGAGAGAAAAGAAAGCAGAGATTTGATATGTCACAACTCCTTCGGAGTGTAATCGAGTGGAAGTTAGTGCAAAGCAGAGAAGTCAAAGTCTGCAAAGAACTCCTGCTGCTCGGCGGTGAGGAAGAACGGAGTCTGCGGAGGGGTCAGGACTGGCTTCAGGCGCGTGAACTCCTCGTCAAAGTTACTGACGTCTGCTGGTGCTTTAATTGAAGGCAGGAAAGGAGGTTTGGCTCTTTTGGTCAACAGGGCTTCCCAGTCCATGCCCTGTGGAGAGGAACAGGCCTTTTAAAAAGAATGTTTAAAAATAAGCTTTTAGTCAAAACTATTAGTGACTGTCACCTGGAAAAACCTGTGTTTCTTCACTTCATTGGCATCTTGGTCTCCAGCTCCCAGTCGTTTTTCAGGGTTCTTCTGCAACAACTGCAATGAAAAGATATGAATTCAGAGACTGAATTTCAATTTCAGTTCTTCCATTAGAGGGATGAGCTGTTACCTTTTGGACCACAGAGACCGACTCAGGGGACAAAAACCTGGGGTAGCGCACTTCATCGTTCACTATGCTGTCAAACACTTCTTCCTCATCATCACCGGGGAATGGAGACTGGAATAGAAAGTTTTTTTTGTTTTGTTTATGAAATAAGTCTCTTCTCACCAAGGCTGCATTTATTTGATCAGAAATCAAAATGTTGTGAAATATTATCAAAAAAAAAAAAAAGTTCTATTTCTTTCAATGTAATTTATTCCTGTGATGCAAAGAGGAATTTTCAGCATCATTATTCCAGTCTTCAGCATCACAAGATCCTTCAGAAATCATTCTAATTTGCTGCTTTGATGTTCAAGAAACATTTCTTATTATTATCAATGTTGACCTGCAGGATGTATTGATGAAAGGAAGTTCAAAGGAGCAGCATTTCTTTGAAATAGAAATGTTTGGTAACATTATAAATGTCTTTACTTTCACTTTAGATTAATTTAGTTTTTTAATAAAAAATAAAAAAAATACATAAACAACATTACAACACGTGGGCAAGAATTAGTGTTGCTGTATTGTGAGTCTGAGGACCAGGACTGACCTCTCCCACTAGCATCTCATAGATGAGCACACCCAACCCCCACCAGTCCACAGCGCGGGTGTAAGTGCTGTCCGTCAAAACCTCCGGGGCCAGGAACTCTGGGGTTCCACAAAAGGTTGACGTACGATCGCCATGTCCCATACCTAATTGGAGGAAAGACTTTGGTGACTCTGCTCAAATAGTAATTTGAGATGAACAAACTAAAAAAAAAAATTCCACTGGACAAATTGTATTGTTTAAATATACCTTCTTTGCAAAGTCCAAAATCTGCAATTCTCACAAAGCCATCAGAATCCATTAACAGATTGTCCAGCTTTAGGTCCCTACAAAAAGGATAGAGAGAAATCATACATGCATTATTATTTCATATATGCATTTAATTTGGGAATTTAGTAATAGTTGAATAATAGAAGTAATAGTGTAGTTACCTATAGACAATCCTGTTTTGGTGCAGAAACTCCAGGCCCAGTAATACACATGCAGAATAAAACCTGCCAGAAAAACCCTCAGTTTACAGTCACGGACAGATGACCGTGTCAATGCTGAAAATATTCAGTGTGTGCGTCTGACTCCGAGAACATGTGAACAAGTGTGGCACTTATGTAAATGCTCTGTAATAAAACACACTGTGTGCGTGTTGGGGGAGGGAGAGGTACCTGGCAACAAAAATGTCCCCACAAAGATAATGATAGCAGAAACTAAACATACTACATATGCAAGATAGCAGAAGCTAAACATACTAAATTATGTTTTTATGAAAATGTAAAAATGCAGAACGTTGATTGAGGGCTGAGATTAGGGGTAGGGTTAGGGGATAGAATATACAGTTTGTGCAGCATAAAAATCATTCTGTGTAAGGAAAGTCCCCATAAACATGGAAACCCAACGTATGTATGTGTGTATGTGTGTATTTACCTAGCCTGCCGTTCAGAGAAGATGTTATTGTGGATGTGGGTCATCAGGTCTCCTCCAGGTGAATATTCCATCACAAAGCACACATGGTCAGGTGTCTGGAAACACCCATATAGGTTCACCAAGAAAGGATGACGGGACACATTGATGGTCTCAAAAATCCTCTTTTCACACATTAAACTATAAAAAGAATACAATTAATTCACAATATAATACAAGCCAAATGCAGCTAAGGTGTCCACTAAATCAGAGCTTTAAAACATTTAAATTCCAAGAACTTGCAAAATAATGACACCCTTACAAGCATCCCCTTCCTAAAGTAAACAGACCCATTTATACAGTGTAAAAAAAGTGATCTCTTAAAGAAGTTTTGTCATTGTCATTGTATTAAATAAATAAATACTATTTTTAGGCTTAACCTTTGATTTTTTTTCTAATATTTTTATCATTTCGAATTACCTAATATAAAATACTACTTAAAATAAAAATATGTTTAGTTATTTGTATAGAACTTTGAACAATAAATCTCAAAAGACTACAAACTACCATATCCAATTCATGGTGCTATTTGCACAGGAAGATATTCCCGACACAGGGATACAGAACCTCACCTGTCCACTTCATCCCGGGTCACAACGTCCCCTTTCTTCAGAGCTTTGATGGCATATAGTTTCCCAGTTCTCTTGAACTCAGCCAGCAGGACCTTCAATGAAAGACAATAAGATATCGCGTCAACGCCACCCCCCAGAATCATCTGATTACAGTACAGAAGGACATCTGCAGGTTTACCTTTCCAAAGTGCCCTCTTCCTAAAACAGAAATGCAGTTGAAGTCCTCCATCTGCATCCCCTCTTTCCTCCTGTGTAACAGGATATATAAAG
Source organism: Semotilus atromaculatus (assembly GCA_031834385.1). Classification (NCBI taxonomy): domain Eukaryota; kingdom Metazoa; phylum Chordata; class Actinopteri; order Cypriniformes; family Leuciscidae; genus Semotilus; species Semotilus atromaculatus. The sequence continues at coordinate 13,617,954 of JAULUF010000035.1, read as the reverse complement.
AGACAATAACGTGAGAGGGGTTACATGATGAAATTTAAGACTTAAGGTTAGGGATCTTCCAAAATCTTCCTTAATCTGAGATATGAGCAATAATAATAGCATTAATAAATAAAATCTCGACTTACTGAGGTGTAGGCTTGGATACAGGTCTGTCTTTGAAAACTTGCCGATCCTCACAGGAATTCACTCTGGTAGAAGTCTGGGAAACACAATTACAACTTTAACTTGACCATAGCAATATAGAACTACAAATTAGAAGCAAGTCTTTGTCCACAAGACGTACCCCAGAAAGTGATTCGTCAGTTGTAGGGTTATTTGCCAACAGGAGGCGCGGGGGCTTGGTGGGACGCTCCTCGCTGAAATTCAGTTTAACAACTGCTGAGTCTCTGTGATAAACAGCCACAACGCAGAAAGAGAATCACTTTCTACACTGATTGATGGACATATTTTCCTCAAATAAATCTGACTCGACCAAAACCCCAGGGACACCTGTGCAAGTCTCACCCAGAGGAAGGGGGCGTGAACACAGATGGAGGGGACGTGGGTTCCGAGCCGGGCAGCGGAGGGCTCAGTGCGGTGATAGTGCTGTTGCAGGGGGGCAGCACGCTCATCATTAGACGCCCCCAAGTGGCAAAGTTCATATTCATTTGCGCTGCCCGCAGGAAATTTTTCCCTGAGAAAAGCATTAAATCAGCTATTTAATATACAAATAATGACGCATTACTCTGAAACATCAACCTTAATCGCTGAACTTCACAGCACTGCCTCTACATGTCATGTTAATAGCTCCATAATGTCACTCTTTATAGTTTTGAAAGCATTCAAGTGCTTATGAGAGAGAGTATGACAATCACTTATGAGTACCAGACCCTCTATGAGGACAATACTGGAGAAAATGTGAGGTCAAGCACACCTTTTTCTTTTGGGAAAATCCGTTTCTGTCGTTGTAGTTTAGGATGCCGCTCAATGACAGGGTTAATGAATCTCACCTGAAAACAAACCGCACAATAAACAGCTGACGATATGCATTAGGCTCTAAACTGTACCAGACTTGGCTCCGTGTTTTAGCACTAGATGAAGGTGTTGCGAGGTTCTCTCACCTCTGTGAACAGTGTGCCCTGTGGTTCTAGATAAAGACACATGCTGTGTCGCTGGTTGTCTAGGAAGTCTTCTAAACGCAGGAACTTCACGGCACACAGGGACCTCCAGTCTCGCCAGTACACTGCAATCTCCAGCTCCCGAGACTACAGGGGTTAAAGGTCACATGAGACGCAGAAAAAACCACAACAACACACACACACACTCAAATATCAACTGTAGTTGTAGTTCTCACCTCTTTACATCATAATGGTCCTCGAATTACACTACCATTCGTGAAACATTTTTTTGTCTCTTATGCTCACCAAGGCTACATTTATTTTATTAAAAACAGTAAAAAGTAAATTTGTGAAATATTACAATTTAAACCAACTTGTCTATTTTAACATATTTTAAAATGTAATTTCCTGTGATGGCAAAGCTCAATTTTCAGCATCATTACTCCAGTATTTAGTGGCACATGATCCGTCAGAAATCATTCTCATATGCTGATTTAGTGGCCAGGAAACATTTCTTTTCATTATATTATCAATGCTGAAAATAGTTGAGCTGCTTAATATTTTTTGATACAGTTTTTGGATTTGTTGATAAATAGAAAGTTTAAAGAGAATAGCATTCATCTGAGTTAGGAATTGTAACAGTAGAAATGTCTACCGTCACTTTTGATCAATTCAATAAATACTTGCTGAATAAAATAATTAAAAATAAATTCTCACAGACCCCCAAACTTTTGAATGGTATTGGTAGTGTATGTTCACTGAAATGGCAAAATAAAAGTTATGCCGATTACAATTGATTCAAACTGAAACATGCCTTTTAAAGGGATAGTTCACCCACAAATTCTGTCATCATTTACTCACCCTCAAGTTGTTCCAAACCTGTATAAATTTCTTTCTTCTGCTGAACACAAACAACATTTTGAAAAATGTCAGTAACCAAACAGTTGATGGATTATGGAAGTCAATGAGGCCCATCAACTGTTTGGTTAACCATATTCTTCAAAATATGTTATTTTATGTTCAGCAGAAGAAATAAATTCATACAGGTTTGAAACAACTTGAGTGTGGGTATATGATGACAGAATTTTCATTTTTGGGTACACTATCCCTTTAAGTATTGTACTATTAAAAAAAGCAGTTTGAGCTGTTCATCAGAGATTCATCAAAATGTGCATGATGAGAAGTCAGACGCTAAGTTATGTTTTTCTAAAACAATCAAAACCTCAAAGACAGGTACAGCAAGGTTCCCCATTCACCAAATAGCCTTTGAAAGGAAAACTGCAACAGTAATCCAGAAATAATGAAATAAGTTCTCATTTTCTGCAGGAACAGCTGAATCAGCTTGGAGAGAGCTGCAGGCTGACTTGGCCAGTATTCAGGCTGAGTGTTTGTGTCCAAGGGGTGAGCAAAAGATTACAGTAATGTTGCGGGATTAGTTTGGATTACTCTGGAGGCGGGTGATTGCACTCTGGGAGAAAAGCTGCATTAATGAAGGTGAGGAAAAGCCTTCAGCCAATGCCATCACAGGCACTTTCCATAAAACAGATGTGGCAAGTGTTCCCTGACAGTTATAAATTGCAAGCTGTAAAAGCACTCAGACCAGGAGTTTGAGATTGTGATATCCATTAAGGGTGAGCTCCTTATCTGAATTCAAAACTCTTATTTATTTACTAGATACGTCTATGAAATATGCAGTAGAATTTGTTGGCACTGACCCGTTCGAGTTCAATGCTAAAGCTCTGATTCCAAGCCTCCTTACTTAGCGGCCGCCAATGTGTGTGACCAACTATCTTGTTATCCACCTTCAATACAGCACTGATCTCAGCTGAGAGAAAACACATACAAAGAAAGAAAACAATTAAAGAAACATCTTACTGAGGGAAAAAATATTTTTTTTAAAAGTCACAGACATTTTTTCACTTTGTCATTAGAATTCAAATTACTTAATTTTTAATTAAATTCCATTCAGTCAGTTTATTTGAACTATTTTAAACTCATTGGACAAGGTAGGACAAAACAGATTCCTTCTGTCACTCTCCACAGCGAGACGGAGTTTACAGTGAAATCCATTATATTTCACTCTGCAACCCCTGAGAGACTCACATGAGAGCTCGTCCGTCTTGGTGGTCTTGCCGTTGGTGCTGCGGGTGGAGAGACCAGTTCTCATCCTTAGTGATTTGGACTCAGAGGGACTTCCAGGGGCAGAGGACATGTTGCTTACCCGACAACGACCTGGAACTGACTCCAGCAGGTCCTGACAACCCATCAGCCTGACCTCCAGTCGCCCTGGAAACACATGCATGCAGAGGGTTTACACAATACAGCAGCCATACGTATACATGACATAAAAAAAAGACAACCTGCACAAAAACAAAGATTAGCATACATTCAACTTTCATTGCCTCTATACTTGTACTACTTTGTACAATTATACTAATCAGAAGTGCAAATATGAATAAAATTGTTTCGATACAAGCCCTATGGCAAATATAATTATGCGCAAGTGGGTAATAAGAGCCATATCAGACCGAGCAAAGTGACCAGTACAGTTAAACAAGTCTCTTATGCACACCAAGGCACCATTTATTTGTATTAATAATACAGTAACAGCAATATTGTGAAATATTATAATTTTGAATGACTTTTCTTCTATAATATATTTTAAAATGCAATTTATTCCTGTAATGACCCTATTACCCCAGTATTCATTGTCACATGGTCCTTCAGAAATTATTTTAATATGCTGATTTGGTGCTCAAGTAACATTTCTTATTATCAATGTTGAAAACTGCTGTGCTTCTTAATATTTTTGTGGAAAAATATTAAGTTGTTGTGCTTTGTGTTCATATTTATATATTTATATTGACCTTGTCAAGCTCTTTTGTCAACTGTCTCCCCTTTTCAGATGTCCTATAGCACTTTCCGAAGAGGAGGAGTGAGCAATGCATGGATGAGATCAGAGGGGTCCTTTAACATCTTAAATGGAGGGTAACTGTACACCAGTGATAACTATTCACCAGGAGGGCCTTCTGGCCAAAGACAGAGCAGTTGCTATAGCACACTGTGATGCAGTTGGTTAAGGGGTAAAGAATTCTAAAGTGTGATGGACCTTGAAACTAGGTTAGTCAAGTCAACTAATTTGGGTTAGTTCACCCAAAAATTTAATTTATGTCATTAAGTACTCATATAAAGTCTCATATGAAAAACTCATATAAACAACATAGTCTCTAAAAGTATGATACTTTTCACTAATTTACATATCGTGGCATCACAACTATATTTATCTCACTTCTTTCCTGCTAACTTTCAACTGTGTCAATACCTGTCAGGCTGGATGGTTTGAAGAGTGAAGAGGACGCTGAAGATGAAGAGCGCAGGCGATCTCTATGCAACCCAACGACAGGCGAGGACCCCACTGTCAGCTCCTCTTTAATGGCAGCTCGTTTGGGATGGTCATGTGGAAGCTCTCCAAGCCGCTGCTCCAGAGACAAACGTAAAAGGTCCAGTTTCTGAGAGGACTCCTGCAAACGGGCCTGAGCCTGGACACAGAAAGACATGCTCAAAAATACAGAAGAGGCTCAGAGCTAACAGATGTGAGCTACATTTATGAATGACAGTGAAACAAGGCCACTGACAATAAGTATATAGTATATATTATATTTCCTATATCAGGAACTCTAAAACGGGCTTTTTGAAGGTATGACAAGTGATGAAAAAAAATTCAGGAAATAAGAATAAGATTCCCAATAAGAAATTCAGGCCGATTTATTAAAGCCGATAAATATTGGATTACTTCCTTCAGCTGAGACACTTCAGATTCCAATCATATTTCAAGAGAAGGATAAGTGCAGTTTAGTGCAACATGTGCAGTGCAAATCTGTTCACAATGAGTCACATCACGTGTAATTATGAATACCACATTTACAGTCACATCGGTTACTGTAAACCTTTATTTTTGCATGATGCTGCATGCACGCCGGTAGGTGTCAGTTTACCATACATAAGTGTAACATTGGTCAGCGCAAGATAAACCAAAACTTAAGACAGTTGAGGAAGATCCATGGGAGGAGTATTTATTTGTTTGTGAGTTAGACGTTAACAAGTAATCAGAGTCTGATATTGATCTAAAATATAGATAGGCCTACAATATAATATGTGGTTAGAGGTTCTCATATGGTTTTAATATTTCGTCGTAATGGTCGTAATATTATGTAATAAGAAATAAATAAAAAAAATTAATGGTGTGAACATGCATTCCTTCTTGAGATGCCAGAATGTTTTGTTAAAGTATTTGACTTGATGTAGGCACATGTAGGTGTCACTTTATAATGGTTTGGGGCATTTTCTCTAATACTAGTTTACAATTATACCGGTATGAAATACTTGATTGGTAAGTGTCAATTTGGGATGGATTTGATTTAAAACAATTCACTTTTTTAGTTGTGGCCCCAAAAAAATATATTTTATAATTCCAAATGACACAGATGAACTGTCAATCCTAGGCAAATAGGAAAAAAATTGTTGAGTTATCAAAATAACTGTGAATTTACAATTTTTAAATACATAGTATACGTTATAAAAATGAAACCTATATTAATAAATATAAATGCAAACAATGGGCAACAAGGCAGATATTAAATGTATGGAGAAGCCTAATGGTTGTTGTAAAAATGTATTCCGGGATGTAATAAACCCTGTGTTTGAAAGCAACGTATTATTAGTTAAACGTCGTTCTGCTGTTAAGTGTGTATGTTACACCATTTACATAAGACAGCGGCATATGTCACGACTCACTAGGTTACTGGAGGTGCCACAACATAAGGCGACGTGATCCGCAACAATGTCAGTTGCACATGACGCAATTCATCGGCACGTCACAAGTTTTAGTGGCACATGCCAATGGCATCTGACTAAGATGCCATGCCACTTAATGTTAATACCAGTTCTCTAAGTGCTTTAGTTTACCGCTGATCATCTTTAGCTTAAGCATCATATGCATGCAGCTCAAACAGAAATGCATGACATTAATAACTATGATTGGGACTTTAATATTACATAACATTATAATGAGAGCACTATTGTAATAAAATGCTGTGAATTCTTTGGATTTAGTTGTCGTGTTTCAGCGCATCCACAACAGGAGTTACACATTCTGACTATGTAACTAAATTCAAGTTTACTTGTGCTTTTGCATACATTAGTTGGAGTATAAACTAATATTACGTTTGTTTTGCATAAATATCTGATTAATCTCATATAGGATGCATTTCATTGAGTTAATTAACCCGCTAACAAAACAGTTTCCTGGTTTTAATTCAGCTTCAGCGCACACAGCTCACACAGCAATGCTGTTATTTGAAAAAGTAAAATTCATTTTAGATTTTAGATTCACTTTGAAAAGAGATTGTAGTATCATGCTAGTGCACATTCTATCAGATGTCCCAACATACAGTAGTTTATAGTAGTTTAGAAACGCAGCAGTAGGGTTATGGCCATGTGAAATTGCAGTTCTTTGCTATCACAAATGTTTTATTATTTGCATGGATTAAAGCCTTACCAGTTAAACTTTATACTCACAGATAGGGCTGGGCGATATGGCCTAAATAAAAAATCCCCTATTTTTTCACAAAAAATCTGATTTACAATTTAAATCGATTTTTTTCTCTCCCTACTTAAAATCAATCTGCAGATGACAAAGAAGTTAAGCTAAAAAGACAAGAGGGCAGGCCCTGTCATTGTAAATAGTGTAAATGTAACATAACATAAAATAAAATGAGTGGATTGGGATTGAGGGGATGTGTAAAAAAAAAAAAACTTGCATCACAATAAGTTTATTGTGATTGTCAAATTATTTGGTAACTAAACATAATTTTATTAAGTTTATTAACCGTGTAAACACATTGTTTACATGGTACAATGACTGGTATACTACTGTTTTTATTATACGACAATTCACCATGACGTCACAACAGTAATAGACGCTCTTCCTGGCGGCAAAAGCCGAAGCGTTCCTATGGCAACGCTAGTAAATTGCTTGGAAGGGAGACCCACCGTCGACAGTAAAAATGTAATAAAAATAAAAAATTTAATTAAATATAATGCTTTTTTTTAAATCATAATAACAACTGTGTTTAATGATATCATAAGTAAAAAATATAATAAATATGTTATATAGTAGGCCTACACATAATTAGAAACAAGAGCTAGAGAGTATTTTGCTAGCCAAAATAACGTGATATAGCCTATCATGGTCATTACATGGCTTTCCTGAGGTAAATGTTATGTGACAATTGTTCTCCAGCTGTTATATTGACCTCTGCGCTGTTGAAAAACACTGATTGGTCGATATTATGTATGAGGAATATACATTTCGGTAAGTTGCGTGAGAAAATGGATGTGTGGCGTGAGTGTGTGAAAAGTGACAATTGCGTGAGAGTTTGCAGCCCTCTACTTCAGGCAGTGACTGGCAATGAGTCTGATCTTCAAAAGAGACAAGTTTAATAATATTAGTCTCGAATTTCCCTGGCTGAAGATAAATGCTCTGCTATGATTTTGTAGATGGACCGTTTTGAGAATACAACGCAGAGTTGAAGGGCAAGCAGTATTGGCAGCAGAAATGTAAACGTTGGGTGAATCATATCATTTAGGGGATCATTAAGATTTCCAACTTTTGACGACACGACGTCCACTCGCTATAACCTCCTCACCCACGGAAAATCGATAAAACCCCTACACCTTTTGCTGTATATCAGGCAGCGCAACCCCAAAGACAACGTGTTTTCATCATAGTTTCAACTTTTATCAACAACAATGTTTTCAACTATGTAACTGTTAGAGTAGCCGGCTGGATCTCTTCAGTTATCAGTAGAAGCTGCTCGCGTTCCGCCACCCGGAAGTATTGGTGCCTATTGTTTACAAACATTCTGAAATGCCGTATTGCTTAACACAAATTTCACAATTTCAATTAAATTCTTGTGATTTGATTCTGATATTGATTCAATATCAATTCCTTTGGATAAATATTAGGTAAAGTAGATACGTTAATGTGTTATGTTAATTGTTCTCCAAAAAACAAAACAAAAAAAAAATCACCTAATGCTCTAAACATACAGAGAGCCCTGTCAGCTGGTATTATTAAAGGTTACAACTAACTAATGCGTTTTTTATAATAACAACGTTATAATATTTTAATGATATAGGTAAAAATATAAGAAATGTGTAATATAGTTATCATATTTAACAAAATACTCCTCTCTGAGGTAAATGTAACGTTACGTGACATGTTTTTCTCCAGCTGTTTTATGGACATCTTACGGCGGTTGAAAAACACTGATCGATAGATTTTATTAGCTACATTTCGGTAAGTTAGCAGTAAAGTGTAACAGATGATCGGTTCACGTGCCGCTTGAACTGAGGTCTGTCAGCGATCTTTCACGTCACATTTACAAGCGCCAAAACGTGTTTATTGTTTGAATTTCATAAAAAAATTTACAGAATCTGAGAGCTGAGAATCGGTTTCATAGAAACAGAAAATGTGATGTGTGGTGTGAGAGCGTGTAAAAAGTGACAATTGCGTCTCTCACATTGAACTCGTGAGAGTTGGCAGCCCTGCAGATTCAGTTTGTAAATGTTTTCGGCGGGTGTGCTTCTGCTGCCGCGGTCTTGTTCATTTGCCATGTTGTTGGTGTATCTCTATCATGGCAAGCACTGAGCCCGGTCAGAACTACGGGAGCCCAGATGGGAGCGTCGGCAGTTGTTAAAGAGAAAACCGATTTTCATTAAAAAAAAAAAAAAAAAAAAAAGAGTTTAAATCGGCGTAAACTACACATTCGAGTTAATCGATAAAATCGATTTATCGCCCAGCCCTACTCACAGACTGTTCTGACATAGCTTTCTGAGCGCATACACCTGAAGCGCATGCACACTAAAAGCCTGTCACACAACACAAGTACAGAACCAAGTTCTCTTTCGAGTCTTATTGCGCTTAAACTGTCAAATACACACAAACACAGTCGTTTATATCTTAAGTGAATGTAAACAGTTCGATTACGTGTCAGTATATTATGATACTCATTTGTATCAGTACTGCTGCTGTCTGTGTCATTAATGGAAAACCACTCACTGCTCTTGACTGAATAACTTCAGTACCATTAATAAGAATCAATGTAGAGGTGGGCAATATGACCAAATCTTATATCCCAATATGAGTAATTTTATTTCACAATAACGATATAGTTAAAAAATTGTCACTTTTTTAATATAAAAAAACTAATACTAGCCTAAGTTTAAAAAAAAAAACTCAAACGTACTAAAGACAAGTAAATAGTGATAAAGAAAGAACAAAGAAACATATAGGAAAACAAACTACAATAAAACAAAGACACAAATTAAATAAAACACTGAGCTCCAATGGGTTTTTAGTTCACAACATTCTACAAAATATCTTGTTATATCTATATATCTATATATATATATACACTCACCGGCCACTTTATTAGGTACACCTGTCCAACTGCTCGTTAACACTTAATTTCTAAGCAGCCAATCACATGGCGGCAACTCAGTGCATTTAGGCATGTAGACATGGTCAAGACAATCTCCTGCAGTTCAAACCGAGCATCAGTATGGGGAAGAAAGGTGATTTGAGTGACTTTGAACGTGGCATGATTGTTGGTGCCAGAAGGGCTGGTCTGAGTATTTCAGAAACTGCTAATCTACTGGGATTTTCACGCACAACCATCTCTAGGGTTTACAGAGAATGGTCCGAAAAAGAAAAAACATCCAGTGAGCGGCAGTTCTGTGGGCGGAAATGCCTTGTTGATGCCAGAGGTCAGAGGAGAATGGCCAGACTGGTTCGAGCTGATAGAAGGGCAACAGTGACTCAAATAACCACCCGTTACAACCAAGGTGGGCAGAAGAGCATCTCTGAACGCACAGTACGTCGAACTTTGAGGCAGATGGGCTACAGCAGCAGAAGACCACACCGGGTGCCACTCCTTTCAGCTAAGAACAGGAAACTGAGGCTACAATTTGCACAAGCTCATCGAAATTGGACAATAGAAGATCGGAAAAACGTTGCCTGGTCTGATGAGTCTCGATTTCTGCTGCGACATTCGGATGGTAGGGTCAGAATTTGGCGTCTACAACATGAAAGCATGGATCCATCCTGCCTTGTATCAACGGTTCAGGCTGGTGGTGGTGGTGTCATGGTGTGGGGAATATTTTCTTGGCACTCTTTGGGCCCCTTGGTACCAATTGAGCATCGTTGCAACGCCACAGCCTACCTGAGTATTGTTGCTGACCATGTCCATCCCTTTATGACCACAATGTACCCAACTTCTGATGGCTACTTTCAGCAGGATAATGCACCATGTCATAAAGCTGGAATCATCTCAGACTGGTTTCTTGAACATGACAATGAGTTCGCTGTACTCAAATGGCCTCCACAGTCACCAGATCTCAATCCAATAGAGCATCTTTGGGATGTGGTGGAACGGGAGATTCGCATCATGGATGTGCAGCCGACAAATCTGCGGCAACTGTGTGATGCCATCATGTCAATATGGACCAAACTCCCTGAGGAATGCTTCCAGCACCTTGTTGAATCTATGCCACGAAGAATTGAGGCAGTTCTGAAGGCAAAAGGGTGTCCAACCCGTTACTAGCATGGGGTACCTAATAAAGTGGCCGGTGAGTGTATATTAGGGGTGTAACGATACGCGTATTCGTATCGAACCGTTCGGTACGAGGCTTTCGGTTCGGTTTTCGGTACGCATTTTCAAACCGAACGGTTCGCTGGACCATTTTTCCTGCCGACCAAAATTTCGTTATTTTAAATGTAGGCGCCCGCCGCGCGTTGCGCGTGGCAAGCGCACTCGAGATGCTGGCGCGACCACAACATTGCCCAACATCAAATGGCAAATGTAATGTAAGCGGAACGAAACTGAGCTACTCGTTATTATGTGGTTGACGGACTGTTTATCAGTTTGGACCAATGCAGCGCGAGCCGATCTCTGTTACTACACAGCGCTGAGACATCCAGGAAAGAGCATTTGAATTCGCTATTGAACTTGAAGTAATAACGTCGCTGCGAGATCTAGTGAGAAACATTCACATTTCTCTGTTATTAACGGATCAAACCGTGCTGACGTGGAAACCAAGAAGAAACATTGTGCCATGAATGAACTATCCAGTGTCCACAGATCAGCAACATCACCATGGATTTACTGTAGTTGTAACACTAACTGTAACCACGGAGGTTTGGCAGGAATAGTAGGCTATAATGCTTTCAAGTAACATTACGTCGGTTTTATTTTGACATTATGAATACAATTGCTGCCCTCAAATGTTAATCTGAACTAAAATAAACCTTTGTTTATAACTACTACAATATAACATTTAATTTTGTCCAAGGAGCTGTTTTGTTTTATATGCTCCTAACAAAAAAAAAGTCAAGTATAGCTCCATCATTGTTCAAAGTAAAAAAAAAATATATCATACTTTATGATGTTAGTTTTAATAAAAATATAATAAAATATAAAAAAATCAAGGAAATTTCTCTGGCATTTCTTTCTTTTTGCTGCATTGAAAACGTACCGAACCGTACCGAACCGAACCGTGGCACAAGTGTATCGTATCGAACCGAACCGTGAATTTTGTGAACCGTTACACCCCTAATATATATATATATTAGGGCTGTAGTCAACCAAAGAAATCCTTAGTCGACCAAAGTCTTGTCCTGCACAACGATTAGTCGACTAAAAAAATATATTAAAAAAATGACGCGATGTTTTGATTGACCATTTTTTAACAATTGTCATAGAGCATTTATAAAACAACAACGAAAAAACATCAAAAATACATAAAACTATAATAATAATACAATTCTTTGAAAATTAAGTGATTTTTTTTTTAACTGCAAAAAGTGAGGAGCACTGTCCTCCTAGGTCTATAGTAGCCTAACAGTCACAATCGCGCACCTGACCACACCACACTACACTACAAAAAATATAACTGCTATCTGCCACAATGAAAAATCCTAACAAAAGCTCTCGTTTATACAGGCTGTATATTCTTCTTTACTTTCAAAGCTATGGGTTAACTTTTGCCCAGCCGATAACAAACACACACACAAAAACAAAGAGCCTAAAAAACAATCCTAATAATAATAGGCTGTATTGTAGGATCGCATATAGGTTTATTTTCGTTTTGTTACATTATTTAGGCTATTTTCAAATGCGTCAAGTGTACAAATAAAAACAAAAACATATCAAGAAAACACAATCTATTGAGTCAGCATGATAAAGCCGTTAAAGGGACTGCTCACGTCTTTTGCGCGCTCAAGTTCGATTTCAAATGTAGGCGCGCGGTGTGCGCGCTCATGATGGAAGCAACGCGGTCGCGGTGCGACGCGCTCTTTTTTTTCCAAGTGCGTCCACGCCGCATCGAGATAAAAACATATAGTGTATAAAAGCATAAAAACCGAAACAAGTAGCGTTCTAACTGAATGAATACAGCTAAACTACCTATATCCCTTACTGAGCACGAAGCAGCAGCGAAGCCAGCCACAGGTGCGAACCGAGTGTTCTATGTGTGTGCGCTAAACTGTGGCACTGTTACAAAATAGCCTAAATTAAAGCATTTAAAGTTGGGGATAAACCATAGGCTAATTATATTTAGAATACAGTAATATATAACTGCTTATAAAGGAATAAATATCAAGGAGTAAATCATTGAAAAATTCTTTCTATTGGTAAAAAAAAAAAAAAAAAATGCAACTGGTCGACCAATAAGAATGTCAGTCGACCAAGACGGCATCGACCGATTAGTCGACTAAACGACTAAAGTTGACAGCCCTAATATATATATATATATCCGTTATATTCCACGGAAGAAAGTCATACAGGTTTAGAACCACATGAGGGTGAATAAATGACATTTTAATTTTGGGGAATTTTCATCACTTTAACCCTCTGGGGTCTAAGGGGTTTTTGAGGTCCTTGAGATGTTTTGACATGCCCTGACATTTGTGTTTTTTTCAGTTACTTATAAACATATTAATGGCAAAGTTGTCATTGCACTCTATTTAGCACAACCAGGGCTACCATAATATGTGAGCAACATGTATGTACATGTTTGTATTTTTGAAGGAATATTGTTTATGCATGGTTATTGAAAAAACTAAAACTTAAAGCTTCTGAAATAAGGCCACAAAACACATACTAAACATGTGTCCACAATACTTTTGACTAATGGACGTTGCCTAGAATTTTTGCTTCAAAATGATCTGAAAATCATCCTGCCTAATCATTTACACAAAACAATACATTGATTTAAACTTTTTAAGACACTTTTTGTTTTGAAAGGCAGTATGCGAGTGGGCGTGATTCTCACCTGAGTGGGTGTGATCCTCACCTAAGAGGACAAAGGCCTTGCATAATGAGCGCATAGCCTTTCAGAGGTGTGTCACTTGGTACTAGGGGTGGTGAAAAAAATTGATTATTGATTAATCGCGATTATGTTATGAACGAGTATGAATCGATTATTAAATTTTCAAAAATCGATTTTTTTTTTATTTAAATTTTTTGCATTATTTTCTTTTGTAAAAAATGTTATACCGGAAGTTGAACGTCACGAACGCGCCCAGTTCCAGTTAGCAAGCGTGTGTAACGGCCATAGACAGTAAAAGAAACGGCGCCCGTGGCTCGCTCTCTCCCTCTCTCACACACACACACATACAGTTTGATCGCGCCCGCGGCTCGCTCTCTCTCTCTCTCACACACAGAGTTTGATCGCGCCCGCGGCTCTCTCTTTCTCTCTCTCTCTCTATCACACACACACACACACACAGAGAGTTTGATCCCGCCGCGTCTCTCTCTCTCTCTCAGTTCGATCGCGCCAACTTAGTACAACTTGATTACTCACAAGTTAGTAGGGGTGCAACGGTACAGATAGCCCACGGTACGGTCCGTACCTCGGTTTTTGGGCCACGGTCTCGGTTCGGTTTCGGTACATGTTTTGTGCAGAAAGAGACTGCTATTTCATCCCAAAAATATGTTTTATTTTTCTTATGAGCATAAACGAACATCAATGTGTATGGAATAAATTAACACTCTAGTCTGTACTGAACAACACTAAGTAATACAACCTCTTCAACTACCACTTATGAAATACAAAATGTAAACAAACACACTTTAGAATATTCAAGTGGATCCCAATTCCAAACCTTGATAACTGGTATATGAAGTGATCAATGTGAAAGAAAAAGTGCAATTTTACCTTTAAACAAACAAATTAGCTTGTGGTTTGAATAAAAAAAAGCAGAGCAAAATAATATAATAAAAAAAAATTGTTATCGGGGTGTCATTGGTTGTTGCGTTAAATCTTACCCAGATACAATAGTGCTATTTTCTGATTGGCTAACAACACCAGACGAATCCAGATGCGCTTGATTCCTGCCGGTTCCACAGTTTGAGCGGCGCGGCCAGAGTTTTGGGCGCTGCTGCGGCATATTAAATATATTACAAATAGTTTTTCAGCGTGAGAAATACAATGTGTGGCGGGAGAGCGTGACAAAAGACCGAAATGAGTGACTGTCACGCTCAATGCGTGACACTTGAGAGCCCTGCTAGTAATACGAGCCAGTGAGTGACAGAAGTTTGCGTGTGGGTGCACAACAGTGATTGATTGGACACATTAACTTGCGGGGGCGGGCTTTCGTCTGCCTGGACAGGCAAACGCACCTGAAGGCGTGTAAAGCAAAAACTAAAAGGATCAGCGCGAACTCAATGGCAAAACCGAAGTCCCGCGGGACACGAGGGTAGATTGTCCCGTGCAGGGCTGACCGAACGGTCCGGGATTTTACCGTGTACCGTTGCATCCCTACAAGTTAGTGTGTTGCATTTTGTCACTGTGTTCTACAGTACAGTATATAAGCTGAAGCTACAGTAAGTTGTTCAAAAATGTTCATTTTGTCTTTTTAATGATTAAATTGGACAATTTTCTTCTAGAAAGACAAGGTGTTCAGGTGGAGAAAAAACTTTTTCTTTACCTTGACATGTTTCGACTGCAACCTGCAGTCTTCCTCCACCTGAACAACACCTTGTCTTTCTAGAAGAAAATTGTCCAATTTCTACAGTATGTTGGTTCTGATCTACTTTATAAAGGAAATAAGCCTTTCATTTATTTGTTATTGTTTAGTTCAACTTGATGAGTCACAACACAATGTGATGTATTAATTTCTGTGTTCTACAGAACATAAGCTACATACAAATAATTCTGAAGTTATAACTACACGACACAGAAAGTGCTTTGAGTTGTTTTTACTCAATAAAAGAGTTAAGTAATTCAGCAGCTGACTTTTTTTAATACTGCAATCACTTTGTAGTGTATTTTCGTTTACTGTTGTGAAATGGAAAATCAAAAATCGCTAATCGAGAATCGCTAAAAATCAATAATCGCTAATCGAGAATCGCTAATAATCGAAAATCGACTGTAATCGAATCGGGACTTCAATAATCGTAATCGAATCGAATCGGTAAATCAGACCGATTAACCACCCCTACTTGGTATCAAAGAATGCGAGGACAAAAGAAGCTATATACATATACACGTATATATACATATATATATCTCCTCACACTTTCTTGTGGTACCCAGTGGAAAAAGAAATGTTTTTCAAGATGTTTCCAACTCTAACTTTGAACCAATTCTGAAGAATTCTACAGAATTGGTTCAAAGTTAGAGTTGGAAAAAACATTTGTCTTTATCCACATATTTTGTATGCATGCAAATTGTATAATATCCAAGGTAAACATTTCTAGTAATTGTGCAGTTAATTCTCATACTGTATTTTTAGAAAGTTTTGGAATATGTATCCTCTCCTCAAATTTGTCACTAATAAAACACAACAAAAAAAATGATTACAATTTTAACAATATTTCAAGTGTAATCTTTCTTTGTAAAAAAGTATACGTATTTCTTTGTAAAAAAGTATACGTATTTCAAGGGTAACATATGAGCAGAAATTGGTGAACAAAAGCTTATTTAATGTGGCAGTAGTCTGTTTTTACAGTAAAAACTTTATAATCCATCCAAAACTATATGAAATCTTGTCTAAATATTCATATTTAGTCTGTAACATATCGTGTTTATGCGAGTGTGAGATGCGCGCTGTACAGCTGTAAACAACAGCGCGCGCGCGTCTGTGTCTTTCATTCATCATTGACACACACACACACACAATTCATATTAAACAGTCTTTTGCGGTTTACAGACACTATCAATATCAAGATTATAACAAAGCTCTTAAAAAAAAATAACTTACTACATCAGCTTGATTCGTTGCTCCTCGGAATGAAACTACCAGCACTTCTGAGGTAAATTGTTCCAGGATTAGGACGATAGTATTATTCCTCACAGCGCAGAAAGACGAGGTAAAGTCCACGATTCTTGTTAAACTTGATGTGTTTTATCCAGCTGATATGGGGGCGTTAACAGTTTGCATGGCTTGCCTCATATCATTTGCATTTGAATAGCGCGCGCTCTCTGTGGGCGTGGTCACATTAAAAGATAATTAGCTGAAATGAGAATGACTGACATCGCTCTCTTTTTATATAGATTACATAAACAGAGAATATTTGTTTTAGTTTTAAATTAGATAATTTAAAAGTACACACTTAAATGATTATAAAGATGTATTGCTCATGCCTGTGTGACTTGTATTCGCTGAGTTTTGTTTACGTTTAGAGACGTGCTCCAGAAAAAAAGTTCACGGAGACGGAGAGGCAGAAAGCACACCCTGTTTATTTTCTTTATTTTACAAAAGTACAATGTTTTATTTCGATTGGAAGTTGACCCATAAAAAAGTAGACATTTAACAGTTAATTTTTTCATATTTCTTAAGTGTGTATGACAAAAAATTACTACCGTATTTTCCGCACTATAAGGCGCACCTTCAATGAATGACCTATTTTAGAACATTTTTCATATATAGGGCGCACCGGATTATAAGGCGCATAAGATACTGCAGTCAAACGTTTGACTGGGTTTGCGTTATGCATCCACTAGATGTGCTAAAGGGAATGTCAACAAAACAGTCAGATTAAGTCAAACTTTATTAAGCGTTCTGACAACTCCGTTCACTCCCATGGTAACGTTGTTCAAACGTTAAAGGAGAACTCCGGTCAATTTTAACATTGAGCTGATTTTTTTTGTAAATTTGGAGTGCTGTATTAAATGTGAAGATATCAACGACAAAAATCGGTGTTGCCTACACCGTGTTATCCTCTTTTTAAAATTTGCACCCTGTTGACTTAAACGGGACAAGTTTTAAACCTGCTTTTAGCCTCTTAACAACCTTAATGTGCACAGCCATGTGAGTGAACACGGTAAATCTGACTGCAGTAAATGTGAAAGATATGAATAAAAATTATGTTTATTCAGCCAGCTCACATACCTGTATTTTCTTCCTGTTTTCGGTCGAAGTCCACAGTAGGCGATTGTCGAGTGCGCGCGCGCGATCATTGGTAACTAAGCAACAGTGGAGACTCAGACTGTCAGCTGTCAGCCGATGACGGTGCTGTGTGGTGTTCTGAAAATATCAGCTCAAATGGATAGTTCATCCGAATCAGACGTTGAACACACGGAGGAGGTTTGATCGCGAGCACGCGAACTCTACAATCGACTACTGTGTGTGTGTGGACTTCGACCGAAAACAGGAAGTAAATACGGGTATATGAGCTGGCTGAATAAAGAGATTATTCCTGCCTTCGTGAAAGCTCGGATCACAGTTGAGACTGATATTATATAATATATATCGGATATATAGGCCCAGGCATCCACGATCCATTGGCAGATAGTGGTGTTGTCTCCCCGTCTTGGTGAACGTGTGTTCACCATCCATATATAAGGCGCTCCGGATTTTAAGGCGCACTGTCGTTTTTTGAGAAAATTAAAGGCTTTTAAGTGCGCCTTATAGTGCGGAAAATACGGTAAGTATTTTAAGTCTATTTTGCTGCTATGTGAAAAAAATCCCGCAAAACGCGCCGGCGCGTTTTCAGACCCCAGAGGGTTAACAGTGGAACCGTCTGTTGCTCAGCCGACAGTAAGTGCATTCAGAAGGAGTCATGCATGCGTGCTTGTTTCTGAAAAGGCTTTACATCAAGTCCAATATATACAATTACCTCTGCTAGAGCACGTCGGTCCTGCACTTTGCGTACTCCAAGCTGCTTGACCACATTTTTGGCACCTTCTGCCACAGCTGCCTCAATCTTCAGATGGTGCCTGAGCTCTTCCACCCGCAACTCAAGCGGACTAATAGTTTCAGATGGGCGACCTGCACAAAAACAAGTGTATAAACCAGCGGTTTCCCAAAAAAAAAGAAAAAAAAGAAGAAGAAGAATTATAATTATATATACCCATAAGAAATAATGCATAATAACATGCATTACTGTTTTGTTCACAGACAAAAGTAATTTCAAACATTTCACAAAATAATAAATGTTTATTGTTTAATAGGTATCTAATAAATGTGTATTTAATCACAAAAAACAAGCATTTAATTTAAAATGTGCAGTGAAATTAACAATTAATTTCTATATAAACCATCTAGAATCAAACCAAATTTTATAAACCAAAAATATTGTTAATGCATTCTAATTAGGTCTGTTTTATGCACCAAGTAACACCAAATCAACACTAGAAGTATCACAACATGACAAAAGTATATCACCCACTTTATAATCAACAGTGTAGACAGCATCTATTAAAAAGGGAAACATTGAATTCAGTCGTGTCATGTCATGCTGCTAGCTTCTAATGCATCTGGTAAACCACACCCAATGAAAACCACACCAAAAGTCAATGCAAAGTTGACATTTAAGTTTAAGTTCAAAATATATAATAATAGATAGAAAAATAGATCAAATCTTTCAAAGCAACACATCTAATAAGATGGGTGATGCTGCTGTATTGCTGATGCCAAGGCTGTGATGTCTGTCTGAATGCTTGAGAGATTTGGCTCAACACACACTGTACCTTGGTAACCTGTTCCATTTTTTATTATTATTTTGAGAATTTGGTTTGCAAGTTTAAAGATCAATGTCATTGTAAGAATAACTTTTTTTCAAGAAACTTGCAAAACTTTGGGAATCTCTGCCATAGACTATGATTTGATTTTGTTAATCCTGACAAACATTTTAGTGCAGTATCTTGGCTGGATAAGGGGCAATGAATGTCCTATGAGGACATGTTTTGTTAGAAAAATCCGTAATAATCATAATTCCCTTGGCCTTTGGAATTAAAATAGACCCACATCATCACACATCCTTCACCATACCTAGAGATCTGCATGGGGTACTTTCCATAAGATCATCTCTCAAAACCTCAATGCAAATTAAACCATCTATTAGGCTAACTGAAATAAAACCATGCCAGCCTCTAGGTATGGTGAAGAGTGTGTGATGATGTGGGTCTATTTTAATTCCAAAGGCCAAGGGAACTTTATCAGGATGCATAGTATCCTAGATCCATGAAATAACTGGGCTTTAAAAATAAAAATCTGCTGCCTCTATGGGAATTTAACATAGGGGTGTCCTGACTTATGCCCCCTGTATTTTAAGGAAGAACATTTATTTATTTATGATACATTATTCATTCACAAAGAAAATTGGTGTCCTTAAAGGTTGGATTTTTCCTCATTTTTTTAATTAAGATCAATTTCCAAAAGATAATTTTTTGTTCCTCTTTTTAGGCAACTTTAGCATGGGTGTCCAAACTTATTCACATCACTGTATTCTTTACTGATTGAAAATGTTTGTTTACCCTCTGGCTGTGTGGTCTCCCGCTCTCCTTCTCTGGCCTGGGTGACTTTGACAATCTGCATGCGGAGCAGCTCGATTTTCGTCTTGCTATCCTGCAGCATCTGCTGGGCAGTGGACAACATCTTCCGATCCTGGGGAGTGACAAGAGAAACAATAGATCAATAGGTAAATCTTGCAACTGCATTATAACAAATGGTAAAGACACTGTCAGAGAAAAAACAACAACAACAACAACAACAACATAAATAGTCAGGGACCACAAAGAAAGAAATATGAAAAATCCAAGATAAACATGTTTCCCACATATTTTGACCAATTAAATATCATGAACTTTTCCATTCATTTTCCAGTTTATTATAATTATGATGATCATTTTATATATTTTTTATAGATTTAAATTAATTATTTACTAATATTATACATATACCAAAAATTCATTATAGCCAATGAATATCTATCCCGTTTCTAGCCAATGAAATACTTTATAGCAGAATATAACTGTAAAATGTGTATTCACTACAGAAATTGATATGACTTTTACAGGACCGAAAATGTCCTGATATTTCCAGGGAATGTGTTTTCCATGACTGTGGGAACCATGTAATGATATGCAGCCACAACAGCATTCATATGTCCCAAAACACTGTAAAAACGGTGGAAAAATTTGACATTTGTTCTTTTTGTTTGCAACCAACATCCCAACCAGCCTGACACAGAAACATAAGGGGAGTGTTTGAGAAACGAGACATATTTTTGCCGTTCCATTTGATGACATTATTACTTCATTAGCAGGCACAAAATAAACCCCACACACTACAGCTTTAAGCTGAGCTTCTCCAATATGAGAAATTCCCATGAAGACCAGCAGGCCAAAAGTGCAGCAGTCTTCATTAAACTCTTCTCTTACTCATCATGAGAAGCAGCCAGGTGTACACCACACCCAAACAAACTCAAAGATCAAACACTGACTGTGCAATTTTCACCCCAGAGCTTTAGGAGCCGTGACGTTAGACTCATAATAGCGCAACAGAACTATATATCCTGAAATGCAGCAGCTACATTGTGCAAAAGACAGAGACACACTGACTGATTGCGATGCCCAAAACAGCCTCGTACAGCCCAGTGTAAACAATGTTGCAACATGAAACATGTGACCTTCTCTGAAACCTGCAGAAAAGACCCATTTAAGAGGAAAAGGAAGAACGAAACCATACCGTCCATAGCGCTCTCCCCCTCTCAATGCAGCTCAAGAGGTCATCTGTCATGTTTTGTGAACTTTCAGATAGCTGGTTGACATCCCCTTGCTCTTCTTTGACCCCCATCAGACGTTCCCTCCTGATGTGTTTTTCTCTCCATCCTCAAAACTGCTCATGTCAGTTTATCCTGTATAGCAGACACTGAGCCTCAGACATAGCAGATCAAGGATCAGTATCCGAGAAGCCACAACCATTCTTTCTTCTTATTGTTCTACTGTCCTTGCATCCCGCTCGCTCACTCAGCACTCCTCCTCCTCCCTCCCCTTTTAAAATTTTTTCTTTCAGCCTCTCTCTCTCTCTCTGTTTACAGATCTCCTTCCACAGGAGTTAGCCACCTCTAACTGCTGCTGCCGTGCCCTGCCTAGCTGGCCCAAACCCGAATGCTTCGGCATTGGTCGGCACAAAGTCACATGGGCTGCTGCTGTCGCCAGGCCTAGGACCGGAGAAACCGATTCAGTACCAGCAAGCTCTTCCATTTCAGACTCAAAGAGAGGATGTTTTAGTGCGCGACTGTGAGTATCTGAGCACGTGTGTGTAATAGATCAAGGCCCGGTACTCAAAGCTGTCTGAATCCAGCAGACATAAATCACAGAGCTGCCAGCACACAGTGTTCTCAGCCAAACGCCGCAGCATTATTGAAGCCCTGTCTGATATAAACGCACAGACTCAAAGAATAAGTGGTAAATACACTCACAGCTAGCAAGAGGTCATGAGACTATCACTCTAAAAGGGTTATAAAGAATGGGGGCAAGGGGAGGGGGCTTGGGACCTCCTTTGTGTGCATATTATCATATTTCATAGCATTTTGGCAGCGACCCAAACTGATTTAAATACACACAGAGGAGTGGAAGGTGAGTTAATAATCTCCAAGATGCACAGGAGATAAAAAGGGTCCATGAGGGGAAGTCCTCACCTTGACAGAACTGTTGGCGTAAGTCTGGATGATGTTCTCAGCTCCTTGTTTTACTTTGAGCTCCATGGTAAGCTGTTTTTTCAAAGTACGAACACGGCTGCCCAAGGGTGATGTGACCTCTTCCCAATGGCAAGGGTCTGGAGAGGTGGCATCATCTGACAAAACAAGAGTTTTCATAGATTTATTATATAATGAAAAGCAAATGAGACAAAGACAAAAATTTCTGCACTTTATAAATACAGAAATGCGATTCGGTTAGCCTTTATCCTGATATTCAAATTTGTTCAAAGGGGTGTAAAAACTAAAAGGCCACAAAACAATGTTTAAAAAAAAAAAGTCTACAATACTATTCGAAAGTTTGGGGTCAGTACTTTTTTTTCTATATCTATAAGAAATTAATAATTATATTCAGCAAGGACACATTAACCCTCTATTTGCGTGTGTCTGTTTAAGAGCCTATAGAAACTGAAATCAAATGGCTAGCTCAATCATTCTTTTTGCATACAAAACCAGAGATGTAACATGTTCAGATCAAGCCTCCAACATGCTCATGTTGCGTTGTTTTTACCCTCTAATGAGTCTGTACAAATTGCGTAATATGCGTTTACAAAAAAAAAACCACAAAAATGCACTGCACGTCTTTGCACACGTTCTGTAGATCTGCGATTGATAGTTACGTCTTCCGATGGCTCATTGACGTATCACGTTCTGTGCACTATGACCCCAGTGTGTGTCGCATGTTGTGACGTCACAAGCTGCGTCATTTGACCATGCGTTTGACTCCCATTTGCTATATGTTCCTTCTTATCGTTATTGTCTTTTTACCACAAAAATGAGTGTATTTTAAAAACTAATTTATGTAAACAGTTCAAATCAATTCTGTATAGTTTTAAATTGTTTTATGCACGTGTTTCACATAGACAAGTTTGAGGTTGACATTTATCCATTTTTTGCATTGAATAAAATATGTAGAAAATTGTTTTTAATTGTTTTTCTTTTTGTTTATTGCACTTTTGAGATATTCATCTAGTTACTATTGATTTATTACAAACATAGCCTTCAAATTGGGAGAGTAAGGATTATTTTGATGTATGGCATAAGAAAATGCTCAAAAGAATGATAGCACAGCATGTAAAAATACAAAGATATACTCTGGTGGAATTGTTCTATGGCAGGTCATAAAGGGTTAAATTGATCAAAACAGCATTGATATGACAGTAAAGATATTTATAATGTTACAAAAGATTTCTATTTAAAACAAACATTATTCATCCAAGAACCTTGCAAAAAATGTATCGCGGTTTCTACAAAAATATTAAGCAACACAATTGTTTTCATTGATAAGAATGTTCTTGAACACCAAATCAGCATATTGTGATACTGAAGAGACTGGAGTAATGGCTGCTGAAAATTCAGCTTTGCTATTGCAGGAATAAATTACATTTGAAAAGTTATTTAAAATTGTAATAATACTTCACAAGACTAAATAGGGAAAAAATAGGGTGGAAACCTGATCAGTTCAATAAGTTGAATCTACAACACTCAAAATGGGGCTTGGCGAAAAACGGTATCGGTATTTATCGACGGTAAACCATTGTCAGTAAAGATATTAAAAAAAATTTAAACATTGCTTGATATTTTCATTAAAATGCGCACTTTGCCCATAGATCTTAGCAGCCGTTTACATATCGCGTCAATTACATAAGCGTAAATTAAATTTGCATGCGCAAGAGAAGATTTGTGAAGGTATAAATCGCCCTTCAAGTGTAAGAAAAAAATATTTGCAGCATTTAACTCTTATTCGTAAGTGTAATTCATGTATTTTGAAGCTGCAGCTTCATGCTAAAGCAAAATAAATAGGATCTGTATTCTTCACTTTCATTTTTACACGCTTACACTTTTGGCACGGTTTTTGCGCACAAATGCGCCCAAAAGCATTGCAGGCCTGTGAACAGCAATTTGCAAGTGCAATTTTGTTTATCCTTCAATCTTCAATCCAAATAAAGATTACCCCCGTTTATAAAACTAAAAGTTTAAAGATGTAGGAAAACTTATTTAAAAATAATTTTTCTTTTAATACATTTTTTTTTTTAAATCAAGGAAATATCTCTGGGATTTCTTTCTTTTTGTTGTATCGAAAACATACCGAACCATGACACCATTGTGTCCTATCAAATCAAACCGTGAATTTTGTGAACCATTACACCCCTACTTATTACAGATGTTGATCTACCTCAAAGTTTGCCTTGATTGTTCTACGTTTACACTTTTACATTGCACACATTTTGCAACATTTTATTTAAGTTAAAGGTGCCATATGTAAAAATTATACAATATCCAAAAAATGAGCTACATGTATCAAAAGAATGAGAAGAAATAAATGCAATGATGTCATTAAAAAAACGACAAGTTATAGTGCTGCCGAGATATAAACCTGAATTAGCATGCTAAATTACTAGCCCCGGCCCGGCCGGTGTCATAATACCAGTTTCGGCCATGGGAGGCGGTATGCGGGCAACATACATAACCACCAGCCAAACTGCAGTACACGAATAACTCGCACGGCTTGTGGGCGTACTTGAACCTGATGTCAATCGCGTCTATGAGACCAGCCTTTATAATTTAGTGTTGAGATGTTGTTCATTGAGTCTCTAATCTCTAAAAATCTCCAAATGAACTGCGGTCTTACTATCGTGTCAATTGATTTGATTAATATGCGCGAGGGAGAGAGAGCAGGACCGCGCTCGTGTTGTTTGAAGACGTGAGAGTGCGTGCGCGCGGCCGGGGCGCTCTCTCTCTCTCTGCTCGTTATAAGCCCTGTCAAGCGCATCAGTCATTATATTCTACATTACAAAATAGGCTTTGGCGGGACAAAGCGGACGATTTGACGGTTTTAGAAGATTAACAACCCGAAACTAAAAAACAGACTAGGCCAACTTTCTGGAGGTATACTGCCCCCATCTGGTATGGAATATGTGGAGTATGAATTTATTTTTTGGCAGACATTCCACATGGCACCTTTAAAGAGTTTCTTTAACACTTACTTTTTTATCTTAATATAAAAATAAGATATTTTTGTATAAATTTTATTGTTTTTAAATTAAAATATAATAAGTTTTCTGCCTTAATAACGTGGATTAAAAAAAACTCAATTCAAACTTTCTACTTGTCTGTAAAAAAAAAAAGGTTATAAAAAATGTTTCAATAATTATCGATACCGAACGATTTGAAACATAATATCGTGATAAATTTTTTAGCTATATCGCACAGCCCTAATTTAAAATAAATATATCAAATATATTAAAAATATAAATGATCAAAATTCACTATATAACGTCAAAGCCCGATCACACCATCCTGCTCTCACCTGACACAGTCTCTTTCTGTGTGGCCATAGCACGTGCATTCAGCTCCTGGAGCTCCCAGTGGAGCTGCTCGAGTTTGCGGCTGGAGGCTCGAAGCTGACCGTCCACATCGGCAGCATTCTTGCGGTTGGTCACCGCCCGTCGCAGTCGCTCAGCCGCCTCTTTGATCTTCAGTTCCCGCTGGATCTCCTGCCGGAGAAGAGCAATGGCATCCTCTACACGCTGCTGGAACTCAGGGTCCATGAGGTCACCTTCAGCCAGACCCCGCAGACAGCTGCTCTGTGGTGTTCAAGTGACATTGAGAAAAAAGGAGTATAAAAAAAGTCAATATGCTTGCTTAGCAGCCTTTTTGATAAAACATATTGAGATCTGCGCATCAGCTCAAGTAAGGCAAGCATCTGAGATGCTGTTAATAGGTTAAGTAAACATATAATTTTACTATAGTAAAATACTAACCAAATAATGCATCACGTGTGAAGGTGATATTGATATATTGATAAAGTAGACTTACTATGAGCAAGGTTGGATAGGGTGAGAATAAGGTCACTTATGAGCTGTTACACCAAAGGCAAACACACATAGGCCTAGCTATCTCATAAATACTCGCAGAGACTTACATATTTTCAAACTTGCAGTGGTTGGAAAGAGCTAAATGAAAGGAAGAAACCTACATTTTTCTACATTTAGTAATGCTTATTTTCTGAACAAGCCATTAATCCGAGATCTCACTTTGACACACATAGAGGGCAGTGTTTCACACATCTGAGTGTCTTATTATTAAGAAAAGGACCGAAACAAAAATGTAATCAATTTACATAGACAATATATGATGTCGTCCCCATAATTCAGTATTTAATAATTGAAGTATTCAACAAATTGTCCAGTAGAGTTGATCTAATACATCCTTTCCTTAAGTTAGACTTTCCTAACAGCAGTAAAGCTGGAAAAAACAGGCAGAACACATTTCAAAATAAAGAGATTTGTCTGGTCATTAACCAGTCACAAAATAACCATTTCAGCTACTTTAAATAACAAAAGACTAGACTAAAGTGACTAGTTTTTTTCATTCACACATATCTTCAGTTAGCCTACATTTAAGCCTCTTGTGAAGGACACGAGGAAGCCAAGTCCTGTCAAACTCGTTCAACCTGAAAATCTTTAGTGATATTTAATTGTTTGGACATAACCTTGTCCAAATACTACCATAATATTTAAAGCAACATAATAGAACGAGGCAGATCTAATTGTTTTCTAAATCAGACGCTTTTAGTTTAACGTTACACTAGTTTCGCTAATAATAATAATAATAAAAATGCTTGTGGGTGACCTGTGAGTACGTTAATTCGGTTGCATTAACTTACTCAAATCAAAACCATTGTGACTCACTCACAATTGAATGTAAAATTGAGCGTCTGAAAGAACTTTAACGGTCTGACTGCTTTATTTTATGACCTATTTGATCTTCAAACAGTGCTTCTACGTTTTTCAAACGTAACCGTATCAATAAGGCTGTGTGAACTATATCTCATTTGTTTCTTACCTGTAGCGTCACGCCCGACATTGTGAGAGAGAGTCCGAAACACGCAGACAGACACTGATGCTGCTCGGACTAACGCTAACCGACTCTTCGCTCGAGCTCTCTCGGCTGGCTCTGGCTCTGGCTCACGCGGCACCTGATTGAATGACACTAGAAACCATATCCAGACTTCCAAGTGAATCTGAGAGAGCTCAAACAAAAAAGACATTCAAATGGAATAAAACGTTTTGTGCTGTTGTGTGCTGGAAGAAGATACAGATGCTGTCAGTTGGGAAGCTAGATCATGGGTCAAGAATTACCGGTAGTTTTTTTTTAATGGAAGTTGCATTGCCTTTCCCATTTCCTGAGGTTTGAAAAATCCTCGCCGCCTCCCTTTTCAATGATTGGCTGGCAGCGCTGTCAGTCACAAGCGTTGCACTGGAGTCATTTGGTGCAGAAACCATTAGCACACACTACTACTACAAGTCCTACTATTATTAATACTAAATAAATATGTATACTATTATTTAATACACACAATGAATGCACCACGGAAGCTGCAAAGTTTCAACAAAGGCATTAGCATAAAAGTACATATAAATGACTCTATTGCTCTACAAAACAAAATTTTTTGAGTTTATCAGTTTCGATGTATTAAAATTCTTATATGGTCGTTGTCATCTTTATTCTCTGGGGTAAACTTTTTTACTTTAATGTCTACATATTTATATTAAAAACGTATAAACTGTAAGTTGAATAAGAACAATACATGGTATGCAACAATAATAATAAAGGTATATAAGGGCATATAAATAATAAAGGTTTAAAAACGAATGTGTGCAAAAAATTCTAGGCTCCACTTGTCTCATATCTCGCGATGGTTGAAAAGTACGAGATTGAAAGGCGTATAAATCCGCTATTTGAGTTCTTAAGTGCGTCATTATAGATATCATGGCGGCTTTGCTGGCGAAGAAATGTGCGTCTCCGATATTTCTCAAAACGCTTTCAGCTCCACATTTGATGATGCAATCTGGGTATCACATAAAGGTAAGCTAGCATGACTCATGTCAATCGACTACTAAAGTTTTCTGCTTTGTTGTAGTTCAAGTGGCTTCCTGTGAGGTTGTGACATCCCTTGATACGTAATGCCAGTAATTGGCACTATCAAAATAGGACTCATTTCGCATGGTTTCGTTTTAATGCTTTAAGTCAGTCCTTGTTTGTTGTTTCATATCACATTTGTATAAGCTGAATATTTAAAGGATTTACTTGTTTCTTTGAATGAGCCCGGGACTTATATGTAACACAACATCTTTATTTTACAAATTACAACTTTTTAATTTGGTGGCAAACTGAGTACAAAACTAACTAGTTAAAAAATGTGGGGGCCATTGGAGATCAGTATGGTCGTTTATTTGTCATGTATAAACGCACTGACGCATGATGCTGACTTTGAACCAAATAACTCAACTGGCCCCTCCCCTAAAATGTATTTTTTGTTTTAAAGGTTGTGGACCACTATGAGAACCCAAGAAATGTAGGATCTTTGGATAAAAATGCCAAAAATGTGGGCACAGGGTTGGTTGGCGCCCCTGCATGTGGAGATGTGATGAAACTGCAGGTAATCCTCTCTTGTGAATGACTGCTTTGTTCGTTCTAAATCTTTTTTTTTCTTTCAGTGACTGGGTATGTTTACTACTGTAGGGTTATTGACTGTCATTTATCATTAAGTAGGTGAATCTTGCAGGATCTTAATTCTCCATAACATGTCTGAAGCCTTGGATTGGATTGAGGATTTAAACAGGATGAATCTGCATTAAACAAATAACCAATTATCTATATAAACACTAAATAAATGAGTTATTGATCATTCCATTCTGTTGTTTAATCCAGTTTTTATAGCAGTATTTAATTCTCATTACTGATTATTTTTTTTTTTTTATCTTACAAAATTAAACAAATGATCAAGTTTTTATTTTATTTGTAAAACTATTCATTACAGAGACAGTCTGTGGTTCAGTCTCAAATACTGATGATGGAAACCCATTTCATGCCACCCTTCACACAGTGGTTATTTATTCTTAAGTGTACTGTTTTTCTCTCACCTAGATTGAGGTGAACGAGGCTGGGAAGATTGTGGATGCCAAGTTCAAAACCTTTGGCTGTGGCTCTGCTATTGCTTCCAGTTCCTTGGCAACTGAGTGGGTGAAAGGCAAATCTGTAAGCAAAAATAGTCACATTTGCTAGTTACAGCTCTTATCGCTTTGGCTTAAATGTTTATCCTTTTTTCCCATCTGTATTGTAACAAAGCATGATTGATTGTAACTGAACATTTTTGTTATAAATGGTTGTATCAAACCTAAAAATTCTTAATTTGTACAGGTTGATGAGGCCCTCAAGATAAAAAACACTCAGATTGCAAAGGAGCTTCGCCTTCCACCAGTCAAACTGCACTGCTCAAGTAAGATTTCTGATTTCATCTGCGCTTGTACAATATTTTCTAGCATTGTATTTGGTGCTCAGGTTGACATTAACAGTTAACATATATATATGTATAATACAAATCTTAATTGTATGTTCAAGATGTTTCAGTTCTGTTACTGCCCTGATTCTGTGCTTTTCAGTGTTGGCAGAGGATGCCATTAAAGCAGCTTTGGCAGACTATCGTCTGAAACAGGAAGGTGAACCGGGTGAGAAGATCGCCGTGTCCCGCAACTAGGAGGTGCATCTGATCCTCTAAATCAGTGGTTCTCAACTGGTTCTTCACAACCAAATGTGGTTTCAGGTCTGTTCTGACTGGATCGTGGGCAGCAGGAAAATAAAACCAAATGTCAGTGTTAAAATGCGTTCCACAGTTAAATATTGACGTGGAAGATAATAATGCATTTAATTTCTTCCATCATGCAAATACATTTTAATAAATCTCAGGGTTTGGGACACCATTTGATCACGATTGTAAACTCTAGGTCTTGAAACAATACCAGTTGAGAACCACTGCTCTAAATCCTCCTGAGTTTAGACCAAAGCTCTCCAACTCTTGCACTGTAGCCAGTCTTTTAAACGCACAAATGTAAAAGCACTGACCTATAGACTGTTACTATGTCCTAGCCGTATTTGTTTAGATATGTTGATGTAATGAAAGGAGTAATAGTGGTTTCACTTGCTAGCTGAATGCGCACAAATCTTGTTCTCTTTTAGTTTGAAGGAATGAAAATGTGATTCTGATGGTGACTTATCCTGCTGGTCTTTTATTAAATCACCTATCAAACATTAATTTGTTAAATAAAGCATCTGTAAACCTCAGGCATGTTGGCATTCGATTTAATGCTGCATACCCATGGGATCAATAAATATGAAGCACATTTACAATTAAAATTTAAAGTGATGAACTGATTTTGCATTACTTGGTTTCAGCATTGCTATTATATGGTTTTTCCACTTGAAACTGTCATCCAGTCTGGCTTAAATGGAAAGAGTTCCAGAAGGTCTGGGTGAAAAAAAATCACCATAGATGGCGCTGTTTTTCCACAATGCAAAATATCAGAATTCTCATGTTTTAAAACTTTTAAATGTATTTTTAATTTGAGAAACTCAATGTCATATTTGTTTCATGAACTTTAAGGTGTAATAGCCTATATAAGAAACAATGGTTGTGGTGAGTGACGTAATGTCATTAGCTGGCTTTTACTGACTTCGTTCAAGAAAATCTAGATAGATTTTTTTTTTTATCTTGAACATTAAAATAATTAAGTGTGAACAAACTGGTCAAGTCCCATAAAGATGTTTGAGGATGTTGTGAACATGTTGAGACGAACTGATCTTTAGTTCAGTTAAACTGTACTAAACAAAGGTGGCATGGGCTATGTGGCATAGCAGCTGTGGCTGAATACCTCTCGACCTTGAAAGGAAATATTTAGAGCCAGAATATGTAAACAATAACCTGGCACACAGCAAAGCTTTTCTATACTGAGGCTCCTCTCCTTAATTGGAGTAGCAAATGTGCTTGCTTTCTTTTTTGGATGTGTGTGTGTGTGTGTGTGTGTGTGTTTGCAGCACATTGCAAAGTTGTGAGACATTAGAAAAGAGACAACATTAAATGACATAAAATAGCATTCTTCACATAAGCCATCACCCTTCCAGTCTTTATAAATGTCATCGCTAATAAAAAAAAGAGTAAAGAAAACAAGAATAGTCATCAACACGTCAAATGAAAAGAGATTCACGACAACTAACGTTTAAAATGCCATTTTTTATGTTAAAGTCTTGCCTAAAAGGCATCCGTTCATATCATTTACATTTAAGTAAATTAAAATACAAATTTTAAGCAGAGTACATTTATATTTGGTACATCAAAGTAAACAGTTACAAACAATGTTAAAGCCAATTTTCCTGAAAAAATCAGATAATTTGGTTGCACTTTATTTTACAGTATGTGTACTTACCTAAAAAAGTATTGGTATAATAGAAACTAACTACATGGGTTAAGGTTGTGTTTAGGGGTAGGTTCAGGGTTAGTACCTAGTTATTACCCAGTTATTGCAATTACTATAATAAGTATGTAGTATGTACATGGGAACAGGACTGTGAAATAAAGTGCTACCGATAATATCAAAAAAACTTCATACTACATTCTTTAGTTTAATAATGTGTCCAAGAAATACACTTTGGTCAGTATTTATGTCTAAGTGTTTCCTTTAATAAGGCTTTAAAAATGTCCACACTAAAATGCTGTTTTCTCTTCACTGATAAATGGTGAGTCTGAAGTAGCAACTTCCTGTTTGTTCGTGTTCTCTTGTATCACTGAATTCTCTGGCCCAGATAGATGTTTGCTCTCTTCAGGGGGCCCAGAGTCCAAGGGGTCAGTCTTTTCCATGTCACAAGCAGGGACGCTGTCCTGGGACCTGCTGGGGCTGCTCTTTTCCACAGAATCCTCAATGGCAGACTGATCTGTGGTCTTGTCCTCTAGCAGGCCACAGCCATTCTCTTGACTCTTGTCGGACTGAGGACATTCCTCGTCGTCGGCAGATGTTTGATCTTCTGCTGTTTCATTCTTCTCTTTCCATGGAGTCTTGGCTGGAGTTCGGAGGTTCTTGGTAGCCAGCATGATGTCCTCTTGGAGCTGCCTGGCTGAATTCACCGGCTCCTCAGTGGATCTGGTGTTGGCTTTCTCCGGGACTTCGTTGAAGATGCGCATTCCTCCAGTCTTGTCTCGCTCGTCCACGTACATCTTGGAGGGGAAAGCGCAAGGGTAGTAAGTGCTGACTTTACGTCGGCGACTCAAGATGGCAGCCGAGCAGAGGATGGTGAGGATGAGAAAAAGTAAAGTGGTAATGACAATTATGGGAAGGTGGTTCTCTTGTAAGAAGTCCACCATCTGAGTCAAGAACGATTTGGTATGTTTTTCTCCATATATGGAGGTGGTCTTTACTGATTCATTAAGGAAGGAGGAAATGCTAGGTGTGGGGATCAGGTCTGTGCTCTCAGATTCCCACTGCCCACTGCCCTCCATAGACTCACTTAAAATTACTGGAGTGCCATTCGCGGTGTACCTGGTCAGCAGAGTGACGGATAGGCCGATGAGGCATCGGAAAGCTGAGTGGCCCATCCTGTGACTGAATACCTGAGGTGGTTAAAAAGGCATTTCAATTACTCCATTTTACATTTTAAAACCACTTTTTTTAAAAACATCCCGGCTAACCGAGAATCTTTTCAGAACTTTGGCTAACATTTGTTGACAGGGTTCTTGAGTTCTGAATGCTATATAGATTGTTTGGTTCAAAGTAATATTTAATGTTTTCCTAACATTTGCAAAATAATAACATCTAAACATAAAACATTTTTTTAGTTGTGATGTTATCAACTAAGTCTCACTAACTTAAACTTTAACAACAAATAGCTAAAATCTAAAACTTTGGTAGGTTCTCACTTCATTGTGACATTCAGTCACTGCAGTTGTCTGCAATCAAAGCGCCACATGGAAACCTCATTGGATTCTGAGTCAGATGCATTACTGTATGTTCATAGCAACTGCAGCCGAACATCACTGCCATGTCCGTTGGTAACACTTTACGATAAGGTTTATTAACAGTAGTTAATGCACAGATCATGAATTAACAATAAACAAGAATTTATCAATCAAGTTAAATGTTCATTTATAAAAATGTACTATAGGTAGTTGTTAATTCGTGTTTGTTCATAATTATGTATATTGATTATGATAAAGAATGTTAAATTCTACAACTTAACATTTAATTCTATCTATACACTGGAAAAAGTGATCAGTTGACTTAACTTAAAAAAGGAGGAAACCTGTTGCCTTAAAATTAAGTTGTTGAACTGGATGCATAATTGAAAAAAAATTTATGTGAACGCATTTTTTTCAATTATGCCTGGTTTATTTTACGTAATTATTTTAAGGCAACGGGTTTCCTCACTTTTTTTTAATGTTAAATCAACTGATCACTTTTTACAGTGATTTAAGTATAGTGTATAACTAATATAGTTTCTCAAAACCTGCATGGTGAACCAACAAAATAAATGATGACGATTTGTTTCTTTAAACAAAGATCTTTCATCAGAGGTCTCTCTGCTCTGTGCCATCTGTGCTCAAGCTGACGACCATAATCATCACTGGGCATTTGCTGCACAATGGAAATAGTATTAAGCTCATGTGGTGCCTCATTTTTCAACACACACACACACACACACACAAAGCATTAATATTAGTCTGTCAGTGCTTTAATGCTAGCTTCAAAGAAGTTCCAAATGTATGAAAGTTCTGTCCTCGTCACATAAACTTCCTTTTATGTAAATCTCTGTCTTTTAGGCTCAACTTGCCAAAGTCAACAGCAAGTGTTCATTCAGAAACTATTCTATGTCACAGAATCTTTTAAACAGTTAGAGAACAGTTTTAAACTTGGTTAGCCACATCTGGACATGGACCTTTTAAAGCTGTGCATTCCTGTAAGGCAAGTCATCTGTCTATCGTTACATGGACAGGGACGGCATTACTAAAATAGAAAACAGACTAAAGTAATGTTGAAATCTGAATTCATATACTTACTTTCAAGTGCTGAAGTTCTAAAACATGCCGACTGGAGATGATCTAACATGGAGAAGAACGCTTCTGCTGTTTCCTCCTCTAAAGCTGAATGTCTGTTGTTAAAGACTGCACGATGAAGAACAGTTGGATTGGTGAGGGGGAAGAAACTCTTGTTCTCCCCTCCTCCTCCTTTTTCTACTGCTTCTACTCTGTCCCAGAAAGACTGACTGGGCCAGTTCCAGACACACTGTTCTCATTAAAGGCTGGTTGGGGGAGAGCCGAGTTTTTTTCCTCCTGCCTGTGCACTGGAGAACTTCAAGCCACCAGATGTAACAGTTTGTTTCAACAAACTGGGGAGACTAAAGAATACTTCATCCATCCAGTATCTTAAATCTAAAAACCCTGATTAAACCCATTCTTCTAATAATTAAATCTGTTTGAGGGTGAAATACAGACATTGATGGTCTCTTGTAAAATACTTTGGGTTTTGTTTGGTCTTCAAACAGAAGCTATCAGATCCCTGAGGAAGAGGTTTATGTTTCCTGTGCTCACGGGATTCAGGGGGTAGAGGGCACACGTGCCGTGAGCCACTGCTGGAACAATGGACAGGGTGTTGAGAGCAGAAATATATAGGGCTGCAGTTTGCCCTAAAACCAAAGAATAGCAATATAATGAGCTGAAAATGATGGAAAGGCTAAAGGGTACTGTCTCAGTATAAAAATAAAAAATAAAAATATATATATAGGAATATTTGTCTGCAGTAACATACACTCACCGGCCACTTTATTAGGTACACCTGTCCAACTGCTCCTTAACACTTAATTTCTAAGCAGCCAATCACATGGCGGCAACTCAGTGCATTTAGGCATGTAGACATGGTCAAGACAATCTCCTGCAGTTCAAACCGAGCATCAGTATGGGGAAGAAAGGTGATTTGAGTGACTTTGAACGTGGCATGATTGTTGGTGCCAGAAGGGCTGGTCTGAGTATTTCAGAAACTGCTAATCTACTGGGATTTTCACGCACAACCATCTCTAGGGTTTACAGAGAATGGTCCGAAAAAGAAAAAACATCCAGTGAGCGGCAGTTCTGTGGGCGGAAATGCCTTGTTGATGCCAGAGGTCAGAGGAGAATGGCCAGACTGGTTCGAGCTGATAGAAGGGCAACAGTGACTCAAATAACCACCCGTTACAACCAAGGTGGGCAGAAGAGCATCTCTGAACGCACAGTACGTCGAACTTTGAGGCAGATGGGCTACAGCAGCAGAAGACCACACCGGGTGCCACTCCTTTCAGCTAAGAACAGGAAACTGAGGCTACAATTTGCACAAGCTCATCGAAATTGGACAATAGAAGATTGGAAAAACGTTGCCTGGTCTGATGAGTCTCGATTTCTGCTGCGACATTCGGATGGTAGGGTCAGAATTTGGCGTCTACAACATGAAAGCATGGATCCATCCTGCCTTGTATCAACGGTTCAGGCTGGTGGTGGTGGTGTCATGGTGTGGGGAATATTTTCTTGGCACTCTTTGGGCCCCTTGGTACCAATTGAGCATCGTTGCAACGCCACAGCCTACCTGAGTATTGTTGCTGACCATGTCCATCCCTTTATGACCACAATGTACCCAACTTCTGATAGCTACTTTCAGCAGGATAATGCGCCATGTCATAAAGCTGGAATCATCTCAGACTGGTTTCTTGAACATGACAATGAGTTCGCTGTACTCAAATGGCCTCCACAGTCACCAGATCTCAATCCAATAGAGCATCTTTGGGATGTGGTGGAACGGGAGATTCGCATCATGGATGTGCAGCCGACAAATCTGCGGCAACTGTGTGATGCCATCATGTCAATATGGACCAAACTCCCTGAGGAATGCTTCCAGCACCTTGTTGAATCTATGCCACGAAGAATTGAGGCAGTTCTGAAGGCAAAAGGGGGTCCAACCCGTTACTAGCATGGTACCTAATAAAGTGGCCGGTGAGTGTATATCCGATATTATAGTCCTCTTAGAATTAGTTTTCAATATGGCAACCCTTGGAGGCATCTAGGACTTTTAATGATTTGTCAAGACATACAAGATCATAAAAACATCTGCTTTAAGAGCACCTAAGCTAATCTTGAGAGTTGAGGATGAAGGTCATTCTTTATTTCATAATAATAAACTTTGCTGAGAACAGACTTAGAAAATAGTCTTTACATGCAGTATAAGTGAGAGATAATGTCCTTTACTAGGACTCTTGGGATAATGTAGGGGTCTTGAATTACGCCGAAGAGGTTTATTTTGCAATAATGATTTTAAAAAAAAATACAAATGTCGGGATGAAATATTGATCTAAATAATTTTACCTGTGCGTATATTATCTTAAATCTTCTACTAATAAAAAAAGTAAATACAAAACTATTACCTTAAAGAAAACAAGAACATTGAAACAATATTACAACAATAATAATAAAGTCCTTTGAGGTCATTTTGACTATTTTCATTATAGGAATGTTAGGAAACATCTGATTGATGAATGGGACAATAGATCAAGTTTCATGAGATGAGAACATTTCATAAATGTAACATTTGGTTACACTGTCCGTGTTATAGTGTAATTATGCATTTAAGTACAGTGTAATAATAATTAACTACATGTACTTCCTACAGAGTTAGGGTTAGGATTGTGGTTTGGTTTAGGGTTAGTTGCATGTAATTATGCATCATTTATAGTTATTACTACAGGAACTACATGTAACGTGTAACAAGGACACTGTAAAATAAAGTGTGACCCAGGAAATTTGTTTAACATCATTGTAAACAGTCCTACAAACACCAAGAAAATGACCACAAACTTCATTAAGGAATTATTAATGAAAGGATTTATTGTAGAGTAAACCTTTTTTTATTTTAGGTGAAGTTTGGAATGCATGCACAAGACTGTTTAGGACACAGATAAGTGCTCAGATTCATGGATGATGTCCTCCAGCAGTGCTCAACTGAGGAGGTCTGTCTAAAACCAGAAACACACAAAGAGGCACCAATACATTTACAGTACATATACATCAGAAGAGCTCGCAGGTAGCCACTGCCTCATAAAGCCAGGATCATGTATCAGAGCATGTGTCAGCCCAATATTCTGAAACATGAGAATAATTCAAAAGTGGGGGCAAACATAGATAATGATAGCAAAAAAAAAAATAGCCGTTTCCTATTCAAAATAAGTTGATACTATTTCTGTGGACAAAAGTCATGCAAATGGCAAGTGTTGAGCATCCAATGTTTCTGACTTCAAAGTGGTTGATTTCCTGAGGTGCAACAGTAATTTCATAATTACTATAAAGTTACAGCGGTAGGTTTTTGATTTATGATGCCTATGCATGATTAATGCATTCTGAACAAGTTTAGGTTAAAGTTCACATTCATTCTGCAACGTTACGTTATTGCTTCTGGATGAACTGTAACTGATTGTGTTATAGTTTGAAAAACCCTGTTGTTAGATGCTTTATAATCAATTATGATGATCTCAAAGCCAGGCAATGGAGGAGATGACAATGTGCTTAATACTTCAGTGATCATGATCATCACAAGGGACAATATATGGACCGATTTTAAAATCTAAAATCTTTATGAGCATTTCTTAGATTTCACTAGAAGCACCCACACACTACAAGATAATAGCCGATTTTGGGCCCAATTCTCCCCTCCCGACAATCCTAGGTAAAGTCCTGATTATCTTGATGGTTTAACAGATTATCTTATCAGATCTTCCTGTGCTGTGAGGAGCATTAATGGTGATTGAATCTGCTCGGGGCCGCACTGATCTCAAATCGTAAATATCCATCATGTTTCCAATATCTACGATCAGAAATCCTGTTGTGTGGGGGGAATCCCAAAGACAAACACGCTTGCACTCTGTAGATTGTCACGTGGAACGAAACGATACAAAATCAGAAAGCGATCTGCCGGTGTGGTGAAGAGATGAGTCCCACCTTATGGTCCAACCTTATCGCCCGTTTTATGGGTAGTCGTTTGAACTACGTTATAGTGACCATTGATTTCTTTTAACTTATAGGTTTTATATACTAGTATGTAACCGAAGCTAGATTGGGAAATTAAATATTTCTCGTTCTTAGTGTTTTTTAAGTTTGCATACATATACAATTAAATTACTATTCAATAGCTGTCTGTCTTTCTGTAAAGCTGTGTGTATTGTGAAAAGCACTATACAAATAAACATATTAATTGATGGGCGTTATCCCACGTAAGGGGGGACTCATCTCTACAGTGGGACTCATCTCTACACCACACCGGAAGCATAACACGACTTATCCAGCGTGTTTGTTAACTCTAAAGTCATGTTTGACCGCAAGAGATTTTGTGAGATTTCCCCTGTCGGGAATCGTTTTTTTTGTTTTTCTGAATGGAATCTGTTGGAACAAAACTGTTAAATCTATAATAGTTTTGTATCGTCATGTTTGTGGTCTCTCACATTTTGAAAATCTGATAAGATTTTAAAAATATTTTCATGTGGGCCAGCCTTAAATAATATCCTTATCATCACCAATGATTCGTTTCTGAAGTACCAATCGCCTTTACAATCACACATTACAGCCTTTTCTGCTTACATGTCCCACTTTGAATAGTATGACATGTAAATTCATGTTTTTCAATAAGCCACTATCTACAACTGGGAAAAACATATAAAAGTAGAAATAAAAGGAGAGGTGACCAACATCACCTCAAATTTGGCAGCACAACAAAAAAGGAAAGAGAAATACTGATTTGTATATACAACGACAGTCTGTAACATACTGGTAAATATCAGAATACTCATGGAAACAATGTTACTATAACTAAAAAAGTAAGAACATTTTTAACAAAATGTAAAACATCAGTTAAAACCAGTGACTTTGCCACAATTTTGCTTCTGTTATGCGAATGCTTGGGGGAGACTTGACAAAAAGTAAAAGTCCATCTTGGAATGTTGCTTGAAGTTGTCCATGTGAGAAACACCAAGCGGAATGATCGAGTCAAATTGAGAAATTTTGTCAGTGACTGACCTCCCCTGCCCACCTGAATCTCTCTCTTTCTCTCCATACTGACGCTATGGCTCAGACCACCACCAGTGTCTTAGATTGCCACTTTAGCCACCTGCTCTTCCAGTTTGGCGATTCTTCTGTCCTGCAGCGTGACCAGATCTCTAAGAGACTTGACTTCTCGCAACAGCTCCTCTAACTTCACTTCATTCTTCTGCGGAGCAGAATAAAAGAAACCGTGTTTTAGCACCAGTTATTAGGGGGGAAATACAAACAAGCCAATGAAGCATTATCCTTACTCTGGTTAGCTGAGGAGAGGCAGGTTTCTGAGGAGTTGCTGGCTCCTCCACCTTCTTGGTTGCCTTGTTATCCAGCAGATTTTTCTTGACTACTTTGAGGTCACGGTTCTTGCCCGGGACATAACCGTGTTTGAGCGAGACCAGGATTGGTTCGCCATTCTTGCCTTCAAACCACTCCTCAGCCTCTAGCGCCGGGTCTGGACCTGCTGTGTCCGGATAGAGGTCGTCCTGGAAGAGGTCTGACTGCCAAGAGCAGAAGAGACAGGAAATACCGTAATGAGTATTTTGGAATCATGTATTCAAGCTGTTTGTTTTCTCTGAAAACATTTGCTGCTTTAATGTTAACTGAAATCATGTGCCTCCCCTTTTCTTCATCAATTAATGACCATTAAATCACACTTTTTATTGAGCTTTGCCAGTAGCACTTTACACTTAACTTAAAGGTCCCCTAGAATGGTTTTTATTTTTGTTGTATAATGTTTTCTGGGTTGCCCTTATAATGTTAGTATGTTTTTTGATAAAAAATAGTCATAATTTAGAAATAAAAGGCATTTTTCCTAGCCTGATTTTAGCCTCTGATGTGAAAGCTCTGTTTCAAGGGGCTACAGATATTATACGTTTTTACTATTACAACTATCGAGATTAACAAATCATGAGATGTTTTTAAAGTATTTAGATCTATTCCCATCACATAAAATGTTGCCGTGATGAGCATTGAGCAAACAGATGACAGTGTGTTGATCGCGAGAATAAAGATCTTATCATTGCAACGCAGTTTCTGCACTCTCTCTAATGCTTTCATCAATGCAAACACGATGATGTAAATACAGTATTGAACGATTTTGAGAGAAAGATTACCTGTCTGAACTTGAACAATTACACATCAGAAAGTGTTGCTTGGTAGCTCGATCGATTTATTTTCAGACGTTCGAGGCCAGCTCTGTATTGGCCCAAGTTGAGGAAACAGTCTCGTCGGTGAAATGTTTGGAAATTTCCAGAGAAAATAAAATTAACCCATTGTTTCTTCAGAGGCTCAGATGAAGGAACTAAATACCTTTGTGTTCATTTGTACATCCAAACACTGAACAACTGCCATGCTTCGGCTGCGCAGTTCCGCCTGTCATTTAACATGGGCTGGCATATGCACATTTTTGGAGTCGTACATATTAATGATCCCGACTGTTGCGTCACAGTCGGTATTATGTGGAGATTCGCCTGTTTTTCAGGGGTGTTTTTCAAAAATGAGATTTAAGTAAAAAGGAGAAAACAATGGTGTTTGAGACTCACTGTATGTCATGTCCATGTACTGAACTCTTGTTATTTAACTATGCCAAAATAAATTCAATTTCACACTCGAATTTCGAATTCGAATAGGGCACCTTCAACTTCATAAATTACTATTTTAATAATGGAAATTTTAGGATTATATTGAGGAATAACAAAATCATATGGAATAATTACATAAACAGCAAACATAATACAGTAAAAAGTACCTTTCTAGGGACGGTCATGATAATTGGCTCACACTTTCTCTCATGAAGTTTATAAAACCTGTGAGAAACAACAGACATGTTACTGGTGCCATTGTGTTATTATTTGTATTAACAGCACAGCAATCTTTTTTGCTTCATTTGTCACAAAATATTTATTTTTCAAATAAATGTTGTTCTTTTGAACCTTCTTTTAATCAAAAAATCATTTGAAAACTGTTTCCACAAAATATTGAGCTACACAACTGTTTTCAACATTGATAATAAGAAATGTTTCTTGATAAGCACATCAGCATATTATAATGATTTCTTAAAGATAATGTGACTGAAGACTGGAGTAATGATGCTGAAAATTCAGCATTGCCATTACACGCATAAATTACATATATAAAATGTTTATATATATATATATATATATGAGGAGCTCTTTTCCAAAACGCTATAAATCCATTTCAATAGTTTTCAGGAAAATTACAATTTATTATTTATTATTCAATTTATCCTGTTAAAATGTTTTTTAGTTTTTTTTTTGCTCAGTCTGAACATGTTGAACAATGATTATTAAATCAAACAACAATATTGTTGATGATAAATTCAAAGTAAATTTTTTTTTCAAAACGCTATAAATCCATACATTTATTTCCAAAAATGGATGGTTTGTCTTTTAAAAAACAAAGAAACAACAAGAGAACATGCAAACATATAAATGAACATACATATAAATGAATATAAATTAAATAAGTGCAAATGCATGAAATAAATAAAAGCCAAACTAAATAAATAGTAAAATAAACTAAATAGTAAAAATACAATAAATATTTCCAATGTCACGTTCCAATATTGTCCACCACATAAAACACATAATTTAAAGAGATAACACACATACAAATACCAGTCCTTAAATTATAATAATATTCAGGCCTACTATATGTGTTGTAGCCATTAAATAAGTGCATTTAGTTTCATATTTGTTAAAATATTAAAATGTTATTTTTTCCCCATCTATGTTGATTATGAAAAGTGAACAGCATGAGTAAGATAGGATGCGCAATATATCGAGAGACATTTAATTAAGTTTTGTTTTGTAGAAAGCCTTTCTTTAAAGTGAATTTCGTTTTGTATAAATTGTATCTTAATTTTAATAATTTTTTCATCAACCAATTGCCTGGATTTAATAAATAAGAAGTAAATATACAATATAATCATGACATGGAGGCGCGGGCGCGGTCCGTTCACTACAGAGATGCTGATCGTCAATTTCATCTTTCATCTTTTCTGTCACACTGACACAGAAAACAGTTTATTAAAAAAAAAAATTTTTTTTTGATTTTCGAACGATATTCGACTTTTGCTCCTTGATTGTCGAATAGCCATTTTTGGCAGAAATTATAAAATAGACAGAAACCTTTGGCAGCAGCATCTACCCCCAGGTGTAGGTCTCACTGGCTCATCACGGCCATCAAAAGTGTTATCACCGTTTAAAGCACTCATTTTGAGGAATGAATGAACATAAACAAACCTCTGTTCAGCGCCCGACATGTTGGATTGCGTAGAACCATAGACAGTAAAAGAAAGAACGCTCACCGAATTATTTTTACTTTTATGTGATTATAAAATAGAAAAAATCCTTTAATTTTATCTAAATTCCATAAACAAATGCTCTTAGCATGGTCATTAATCTACAAACATAATTTCTCCCCACATAGGTGCTTCATCTGGAATAATCGGCTTATTCAATTCCAGAATAAATCCTTATTTTATTAAACTTGGTTCAATAATAAGTATTAATAACATAATTATAGTATCCCAACTATTAAACGATAATGGATCATTGCTGAATTATTCTGAATTCCTTCATACTTTTGGCATTCCAATCACCCCAAGAGAGTTTGCAATTGTTATGGATGCCATCCCATCTGGTATTTTAAAGGGGACTA
Source organism: Semotilus atromaculatus (assembly GCA_031834385.1). Lineage (NCBI taxonomy): Eukaryota > Metazoa > Chordata > Actinopteri > Cypriniformes > Leuciscidae > Semotilus > Semotilus atromaculatus. Next base: position 13,575,196 of record JAULUF010000035.1, on the reverse strand, counting down.
GAAAACCAGATTGCCTACCTGCTTTGGACCCTAAGTTGACCTCAGTTGGTAATATATGTTTTGCAACCACAACGAGGAATAATAATCGTAATATTCGCTTGTTATTCCAGAGAGAGGTAGCCAGTACCCCTAATGTTGTCCCCTATTGGTCTAATTTTGTTGACAACCTGAATTGGGGGAATATATGGAACCTTCCATACAAATACCTTCTTACGAATAAAGTAAGAGAAATCTTTTTCAAAATTATACATAGGTATTCCTGCAAAGAAATATCTCCTTAGGTTTAAAGGGTTAGTTCACCCAAAAATGAAAATTCTGTCAGTAATTACTCACCCTCATGTTGTTCCAACCCCGTAAGACTATCGTTCATCTTCGGAACACGAATTAAGATATTTGTGATAAAATCTGAGAGCTGGATCACTCCTACATAGGCTTTTAAGGGACTGAAACTTGTTCCCCCGAAAAGTTATCAAAGACATCGTTAAAATAGTCCAAGTGAATACAGTGGCTCAATCTTCAGTTTATTAAGCGACGAGAATACTTTTTGTGCGCAAAAACTAACAAAAATAGCGACTTTATTTCAACTATTCGTTTCCATCTCTGTGGGCCTCTATTCCATTAACGTAGTGTGATAGCGTAGGGCTACGTCACACGTAGGGTCCCTATTGGCCGACGCTGGTCATGTGTGTGATGCGTGTGACGTACACCACAGAAGCCCTACGCAGTTTTACTACGAGAACTATCTCGAGGCCCACCGAGAAGGAAATGAATAGTTGAATAAAGTCGATATTTTGGGGGGTTTTTGCGCACAAAAAGTATTCTCGTCGCTTGATAAACTTAAGATTGAGCCACTGCAGTCACTTGGACTATTTTAACGATGTCTTTAATAACTTTTCGGGGGAACAAGTTTCAGTCCCTTAGAAGCCTATGGAGGAGTGATCCAGCTCTCAGATTTAATCAAAAATATCTTAATTCGTGTTCTGAAGATGAACGAAAGTCTTACGGGGTTGGAACAACATGAGGGTGAGTAATTACTGACAGAATTTTCATTTTTGGGTGAACTATCCCTTTAAGCTTGACATATGTGTTAACTGTTCTTTATGTGGAGTTTGTCCAGAAACAATGGTAACTTACACCTGTTCTGGCAATGTCCCTACACCATCACTTTCTGGAAAGACCTGTTCCGATACATTACTGTTAAACTTATTGCTGATTTTTCTTTGTTTTGGAGGGATGTGCTGTTTGGTCTCCATGTTAACAAAGGTAAAAAAAGAAAGAAATATACCTAATTAATCTATTGATCATTTTAGGGAAATATCATATTCACAAAGCCAAATTTAGTAATTCTAAACCTTCCTTTATTGCTTTTGGTAAGGAGACGGAACAGTATATCAAATCCATCTATGATTAAAAAAATAAGAAGGCTGCTAAAACCATTCAGTTATGCTCTATATATTTAATGTACTTATTTGATACTTCCCCTGGCTCTATTCTTGTCTAATATTTCGTTTTCTGTATTAATGACTCTGTATTTGTGTTTTTATTGTTTGTATTGTTAAGATTTAATAAAGATTGCAGTACATTTTAAACAAGGAAATATAGCAATTTGGCATGAAACGTTGATGGAACAGTGAATAGGTTCAGTACACAGCAAAATGTAAAAAAAAAAAACATTTAAATGGGGTTTATGCATTTTGGAAAAGAGCTCTTCATATATAGAGAGTTTGTGCCAGATATATAAAAGAATTGCTATAAAATAATAATTAGGCAAAATAATAATAATAAACACAGAACATACACCTTGATAAAGGTGTAGATACTAAAACCAATGATCCATACAGTGATAATTAGTTGTCAAATAACATTTGAATGACCTTTATGAGCCACTGGATGATCAGTGCCACACTGCCATCCCATTAGATTTTATAGTCAATGACAGGCTAATGCCTCCCCCTACTGGAGAAGAAAAATCAAACTAGCAGCAGGAGTAAGGCATCAATCAAGTCACACCACCATAATCACAACAATGCTGAAGGCTTCAAGTCAGTTTAGTTTCTCTAAAATATCCAGGTTCTGATGTGGCCATCAGCATCTCAAACAATTCAGCCTGCTTTTTCTTTCTTTTTTAAAACAGTTAAACAGCAAACAGCACATACCTGGCTATCTCGCACTTGTTGACGTCTAGGCCTCTTTTAGGCATGTATCCCATGCCTCTCTGGGGCTCCTTGCTGGAAAACGTGTTGAGGTAGTGCACATACGGTGCCTCGTCTGTAATCTCGAAGTAACGGATACTGCTGTCACCCTGGACCAGAAAACAAGCTTACAGGTTTGCAAATTTCTCCACAATGTCCTTTTCATAATTTTTATCTTATTAAATATATTTACTATACACACACTAATAAAATGATGATGACATCCCAGTATTGATGTTAAGCCAGTGGTTCACAACTAGGGGGCTTCTGCTAACTTCTAGAGGGGCTCCAAATTATTTATATTTAGTTAACATAATCTTAATTAAATAAAAAAAACACAAAACATAAAGATGTTTAACATTAAACTGACATAATGGTATTACATATAATTGTCAGAGGTACATATCAGCTCAAAGAGGAGGGACTGTGACTAATGTCTCAGACAAAGAAGGGCATTGGTGTCAAATAGGTTGAGGAAAAACTGTGCTGAGATGTGTATAATTCATTTCAAACAATATGTTGTAGAGTTAATACAATATGGCTGAACTTGCGCTGCTTGGGTCACATAAAAACTTGCTCACCTTTCCACACAGGTAGACCACATTAGTGTCAGGGTCATAGAAGGGAAGCAACACTCCATTGCTGGTGTCCATTTCGTGCACTGATATCGGCTCTTCCATGTTTTTCTTAAAGAGCATATCAAAATATTTCATTATAGTGCATAGCTTTTAAGCTTCTAGCTTTTTCAAAAACAGACAGAAAATCCATTTGTTTGGCTTACTGGATTCCATAAAGCCAGCTGCCGCTCACTCATACGACTGAAGCCGGTGGTGAAGATGTTTCCATCAGCCAGAAAGATGGCCCTCATGGGCCGGGCCCCCTCATGGGCCTTATCCTTCTCCTGTGATCATCAATGCCAGTGAGACACTCAGAACTGTGAAAATAAAGAGTCCTTTTGAGATGTTTTCACTTACCGCAGTGATCTTCCCCTTGCGTGGATCGATAACGCGCACTTTCTTATCCTTGCATGCGGTACAAATGAGGCTGCCGTTGCGACTCCAGCAGACGCTGAAGATCACGTCAGGATGCATGTCCTCCAGGTTGATCAGAGCTTCTCCTGTGCCCACGTTCCAAACGATGATGAGATTATCGCATCCTGACGGAGGTGAGAAGACAAAAATGTTTCGTTTTTTTATCATTCAGTCACAGGTTTTTGATCTTCAAGATGAAAAACGCAAAGGTTTTTGTGAAGCGCATTTGCTTTTAAAATCTCTTACCCGCACTTAGCAGAACATTGCGAGCTGTTGGATGCCACGTCACAATGCCCACCCTTTTGGAGTGACCCTCCAACACCACGGCTGGCTCAGAAAGAGCTGAGGTGAGGCCGTTCTCAGGGATTTGCCACACCTATGTAACAAAAATAGGAGTATTTGAATAATAATAATTACTCTTTTTTTTTATTTTTATTTTTTACACTTCTTGGATTCTGAGCATGGTTTCTATGAGAGGATGTTGCGAAGGAGCTGGGCGTACCATTACTGTACAATCTTCAGAGCCGCTGGCAATGACGTGATCATTGTTCGGGCACCAGTCGATGTCCAGCACAGGGCCCGTGTGACCACAAACAGTGGGGTAGGCCTTGTCAATACGACCCGTCTGCAAAACACGAAGTAGGGGCAGAGAGCATGAATTTATCTCATCTTGCATACTTCTGAACAACTAAGATTGGAAAAATGATGAGTGGACATTTATTTATGGCTTACCTTTTGCAGAGGCAGAACAAGGAAAGCTCCACCCCCACTAGCCTCCACAATAATAGCAACAAATTTGGGGTTTACTGCACAGAAGGCACTGTCCCAGGTAACCCGCGAAACCCTAATGTCATCATAGCACTGGTCATTCTTCACCGCCTGACCAAACACATGACGGAATTTACTCTGTCGTACCACTCGTCTGATCATTTCTGAAAATACAAGACAAGAGAAATGTTTTGTTCTTACTTGTCATAATCATTTTTTAGATTTAAAATCAAACTTGCAGTAATTCAATATTTATTATCGTTACTATTACCTGACAAACCTGACAGTTTATATTTTGCAGTATAACACAGTCATAATGACAGATAAATGTTCAATGTTGTTTTCAGACTTAATACTGACAGTGTATCACATTAGAGTAAGATGAGCAGTCAGCTAGAGAGCACTGGGAAATGGTTTTCCATTTCACTCTGTATAAGCAATTCTCCATAATAGACAAGGAGAAAATGCAGTTGTGTGTGTGTGTGAATTTCATTGAGCCTCTGTGTAGAAACTTTTTATGGGAATGCCATGTTAGTTTAAATTATTGAATATATTTGAATATATTTGATGTAATCAAATGAAGCACATATTTTAGCTTACTTGACTAAATTGTTTTATAGTGTCTGAAAGTTCATGCATCAGAAAAATGTCAGTAAAAAATAAATTAATAAAATCAGTAAAAACAATTAGGCTATTTCTTGAACGAATATAAAATTGTAGTTTATTTATCATCCAGGATAAAATATGCAATTCATCATAATCTAATGAAACCTAATAAAATCCAAATGAGCTGCCAAAATAGACATTTCTTATTATGCTACACACACCAAAGGTGCTAAAAATGAAGCACACATCAATGATTCCCAAAATTCTAGTTAGGCAGATTTTGAGACACAGACCGAGTGCTTATTCCTGACCAGTGTTATAAAGGGTATAACAGATATAGGCCTACTAATTGATATTCATAATTAAACATTAACAATCACTGGTTATATGAGTCGTTTTTATTAATGCATTATGTGCATTATCTGAAGCACTTGCTGAGATGAGCCTGATTGGTGACGGTGCCTTCCTAAATAATAGCAACTACCATTAATAACAATGTTAATAAATTAAGACGATTCCAAACAACTGTGTTTAGAACATAAAATGCGGTCATCACAATAAAGGATGTGCTTTTGGAAATAGGTCAGATGTATGACGGTGTGAGTGTGTTTGCTTTCTAATGGCCGAGCTGCGTTATTGATGATGATGATGATGATGATGATGCTGATGATGAGCATACCGGCGAAAAAAAAAACCTCACATTAAATGTCTGCTAAAACATCAATTAAGATAAAGAGTGAGGGATAAAACATATGTATGGATGAGAGAAAGAAGATATTCGCATATAGTGCAAGATTGAGAATGAAAAAAAAAAACATGACATAATCGATAGATGGGCAGGCTTCTGCTGGTGTGAGAAAATGAGGGCTAATCGCTAAACGAACAAATGAATGAAAAAAGCCGGAAAAGCATCAGTAATGCAGCTTGTTTTGAGCAGAGCATGTTTTATTTTGCATGCGCTGGCGAAATGCGACGTGCCGCTTTGGAGTGGAGGCGTGCTATCAACCCGGCACAGGTCATGATGGTCAACTTTCAATTAATATCACTCTATTTCTGCTTATCTCGCCATATGCATGATCATCAAAGGCTGGATGTAGTCCTACATGTCCGAAAATTACGCTAAATGCAGCAAATACACATGCACGAGCGCAAGTTTTTTTTTCGGTTAGGTACGAGCTGTTTCCAGACCTTGTTTTAAATCAGTGATGCTTGCTAAAATCGAGCTAGCATTCCAGTAGAGGCTAGTGCAACACTGACCTGCCTTGCATTAACATGACCAAACGCAAAACGCTTACCTTTATCAGTACTAGGTCTCTCAGAGCGTCAAATTCAAAGCATTAATTTAATTTCTCACAGATTCAGTTTGTGCTGGTGACTGTCTCAGTGAATTGCGGCTAGCCACAATAGCTTCCCTCCTCTCCTTTATTCTGAATGAACGGGAGAAAACGCCCTTGTTCTCCTCTCCCCTCCCCTCCTCCTCATGTCCTCCTACATGGACATCAATTCTATGTGTGTGAATGAGAGGTGTACACATTGTACCGTACTGGCCGACCGGTCACTGCGGTTTAAATAGTAAGGAAGGACATCTCATGCGTGGAAAAACATTTGAGCATCTCTCCTTTGCAAACACTACATTGATTCCAAGCTTTTCCATCTTCTGTATTTAAACACGTTGTGCTTCGCCTTAAACGGAGCTAATAATGTTACAGGAGTGGTAATTGTGTTAAGAGTGAAGTCATGCTCATGTTGGATTATGTTACAAAGTGCCGGGTGCCCTAAAATCTAATTTGGAATCTTATTTTTCTGTTTCAGTGTGGTGGGGGCTTTTCAAACGTTGTGATTTCGAAGACCAAATATAGGCCTAAGATTAAGAGACCACTGCAAATGTAGCTGTTTCTCTGGATTTATTATAGGCTACATGTAGACCTATCTGTTTGAAAAAAATGTCTGATTATTCTACAAACTACTGACAACATTTCAGATTTCGCATATAAATATTGTAATTTAGCATTTATTTGCAAAAAAATGACAACTGGTCAAAATAACAAAAAAATATGCCATGTTTTCAGACATCGAATAAGTTTATATTCATTTTTAAACGACACAATACTAATGTTTTAACTTAGGAAGAGTTCAGAAATCAGTAGTTGGTGGATTAACCCTGATTTCCAATCACAGCTTAGCTTTCATGCCTCTTGGCATGCTCCCTTCTGTCACATTACTGTTTGGTGGCTTTATGCCACCCCTGGCGAAAAAAATTCAAGCAGCTTGGCTTTATTTAATGGCTGGTTACCATCCATCTTCCTCTTGATCACATCCCAAAGTTTTCAATGGGGTTCAGGTCTGGAGATTGGGCTGGCCATGACATGGTCTTGATCTGGTGGGCCTTCATCCTTTCCACACCTTGACTGGCCTGGCTGTGTGAATTGAAGCATTGTAGAACATTGTCAGAGCAGAACAAAGCAAATTTTCTTTCAGGATAATTATACGTGGCTTGAGTTATGCATTCTTTGGAAAGACGTATTTCCCCAATTCTAGCCTTACTGAAGAACCACCCGATCATCACCAGTCCTCCACCAAATTATGCAGTGGGTGTGAGAGACTGTGGGTTGTAGGCCTGTCCTGTGCTCTCCAGTTCTGTGGTTCTCAAAGTGGGGTCCGCGGACCCAAAGTGATCTGTGAACTCTAGCCAGGGGGTCCACAAAATATATAACAGCCTACCGTTTTTAGTTGTGTTTTCTTTATCATCTGAAAACATGCTATTTATTTCAAAGTGACTTATATAATGCATTTAACGTCAAATAATACAAAGTAGGCACTTAAAGGTTTCTATATAATCTATCTGTATTTCTTATGTCTGTGCGTCAAGTATATTCTCTGTGTTTTGGTTGATTTTGGGGCACGTGCAGTTGAAAAGAGACAGAGACGGCATGAACCTGCATCCTGTGGTTCTTTAATCATCTCGTGTTCTTTTCATTATTTTTTAAAAGGAATGACATTTTGTAGTAATTTTCAATGTATACATAAATAAAAAATAGACACTTTACCATTTTGAATGATATACTCTTGTCTTATCTGTATGACCATAAATAAGAGTAGGCCTACGGTATTCCTTTGTTTCCACTGCTGAGGAAAAAATTCAAGTAATCGCGCCGGCGTCTCGCGTGCGCGCACAATATGTCAGTTCTAGCACTGCTAATTTGACATCACAGCCTGTTCATTATCAAAATAAAATACAGTCAACCGAACTTATAAAAAGTTCTGCTTAATTAAATGTATCTGTTGTACACTGAAGGCAGTCATTCCTGCATATGACCCTGGGTGGAGCCGCTCCTACATTAACTTTGGGCTCAATCACTGTTAAAAATATGAGGGGGTCCTTGGAAATGTTTTTCCCCTGTAAGGGGTCCCTGGCTGGCTCCAAAATGTTTGAGAACTCGCTGAAAACTGGACTTATCAGAGAAGATCAGAATCAGGCAGATCTGTTTTTGTGAAGGATGCGTGACTCAAGCCACGTACAAGGTTATCCTGGAAGAAAACATGCTTCCTTCTGCTCTGTCAATGTCCCTAACTCAAAGGATTGTTTTTTCTTACAGGACAATGCTCCAATACACACAGCCAGGCCAATCAAGGTGTGGATGGAGGACCACTATATCAAGTCCCTGTCATGGCCAGCCCAATCTCCAGACCTGAACCCCATTGAAAACCTCTGGAATGTGTTCAAGAGGAAGATGGATGGTAACCAGCTGTTCAAAGAGCCATTGATAATCTCATAAAACATATTAATAATATTCATTTAAAAACTTAAAAGAAAATTATAAACAACGTCAGTGTAACTGTGTATAGTTTTCTTATTGGCTGGTTATGTTGTTGCAAAGAATCATGGTTATGGTCTCACCCTCTTGTAGAAGTGTATTTAATGGATTGTTGTTAGTCTTATGTTAGATCATACAATTGGTGTAACTGTGATGCTACAGTAATGTTCAGGTACTGTAATAAATGGTATAATTTGTATGTCTACAATATATCTACTGTTGTATTTATATATAATAATACATGCTATAATAAAGCATTTTCACCTGACAGACATTTTGGATAACTGTGAATTTGTCTTACCTAAAACTGATACTCACTGAACTTTAATTAAGACTTTTTATAACAGTGTTAGCTGTATAAAAACTGGAAATGCAGTCAGCTTGAAAACCTGTCTTACCTTTCTTTGGTGAGGATCTTCTTTCCATTTTATGGGTTGATGTTTGTACATGAAAGGCTGTCTTCATTTGCGATACTTTTTGAGTCTGGCTTCCCATAGCCACATCTGGCCTGGCTTCCATTAGGTTTGTCCTGCTGTGAGGGATCACTTTCTCCTGGATTTTGTTGCTGTCTCTGATGAGTTCGGAGACAGGTCTGTATCTGGACACCTCGTTTTCTTCTGAAGCAGAAGAATCACTGCTTGGAATTCTACAGGTGGCGTAAGGATATCTGGTTGGGACTGCAGTGGGTTTAGAGTATTCTTCATCCTCAATGTCCATCATGTAGCTTTCAGAGTCACGTCTACCATATTTCAAAGGATGTTCCACATTTTCCAAAACTTTGTCTTTGCTTGCTTGTATCTTTTCCGTGTCTGTTTTAGCAAATGGATTTTGAGGCTTCTTTGGCACAGGTGGCGGTGGACCCTTTATTTTTGCTCTTTTTTTTAATAAGGGTCTCAGCTGAGACATATCCATTTTGTTTAGTTCTCTATCATTGACAGTTTCTATCAAGTTATCACAGTCAGGTGTAACAATTTCATTGTGTGGGGCTAAATAATATCTTGGAATATCAGCAGCCTCAGCCTCAGCCTCTATGGACATGCACATGTAGGACGGAGACTCGATATAATAAGGCAACATATCAAGACATGATGCATGTGCATTAAAATCCTCAGCGGACTGCAGTGCCTCCTGCCTTCTGCCCATTTTGATATTTTTAAGCAGTAGGTCTAAATATTCGCTCGGCTCGTCTATTGAATGAGAAGCAGATTCCTTGCGGCCAACAGTTTTTTTAAAGGGATTCTTTGGTTTCTTTGGAACAGGTGGTGGTGGTCCTTTGATTTTGGCCTTTTTTTCTGTCTGAGCGTCTCTGGGTAAGGCGTCAGGGATCATGCTCTGTATTTCAGTGTGAGGAACATACATATGAGAGATGTCAGATGACTTCCTCGCCTCCTGATCAGGAAATGTATGAATGTGAAGTGGTGGTGTGATCACAGCCGTGAAATAGAGAGGCTCTTTTTCCCGTTTCAAAGAGGCCATCTGTGTAATTCTTGCGGCGTCACCACCATCAAAATCTAAGTGAGAGAAAAAGAGTTTAAATTGTCAACAAAAATGTGATCTAAACATTTACTGCTGGTAAAATTCTCTTTGACCTCTGTTTCTGAACCATCCAGCCTGTAGATCTTTGGATCACAGACTCTTTTGCTCAGATGCACTTCTTAAATTTAACCTTTTTCTCCTGATAATTCTAATAAAGGTGAAGTATTGTGCCTTCCATTACAATGACCATCACAATCTTTCCTGGTTTCTATGGATTTCGACTGAACAGCTTTTTGATAATCAGATTTACTGTCTCTTTTCACACATGGTGCATCTGCTCCCCACACTCCCTTTTTGGCTGGGTGAGACGCATTGCTAACAAGGACTTTTTTAGCACTGGATTCAGTTAAACTCTCAGATGACATGACTGCTGAGTGCTTTTCCATGACAGTGAATGCCCCTTTGTCACCATTTCTCTTCTCAGTGTGAAACAAAATATTGCTTTGGATCAAATCTGAATGGAATGTGCTTAATGACTTTTGTTCAGAGTCCTCCTCAATCCTTAACGGAACTAGAACTGTGTCTGCATTTCTGGGTTCAGTAACAATCTCAGAGTTAGAGTTGAATTTTGTCATTCTAGACTTTAATAAACAAAGTTCATCGAAGGGAGTATGCAAGATTTTGTCCTTACCTTCATTTTCACCCCATGCAGGATCTACAGTCTCTTCTTTTCCCCAAAAGGGTGTATGGAAAATTGGGTTTCTTTTGTCTTTTCTGAAGTTTTCTTTGGGTGTTGCTGCAAAATGTGTCTGTGAAGCATCATTAGGTATTGTTGAAATATCAAGACTGATATTTTTGTCCTCCTGTAAATTATCTGGCTTATTTGCACTCCGGAGCCACGGGCGACTTGAATGTGATTTGCGGATTGGCGGACACATAGTCACAGTCTCCAGACATAAAGAATCAGCTTTGTCCAAATACTCAAATCTGTCCAGATCAGGACTTTCTTTGTGTTGAACAGTTCCAGCACTTTCTTTGCAAACTTTTTCACAACTTTTTCTAATTTTAGCACTATTTAGGGTCTGAACTTCCTCTTTATCTTTACCCTTTGAAACTCTAATCTCCTGGAATGGCTGTCTTTCAAGTAAATTAGCATTTTCTGATTCCAAAGAGAATTTCCTCTTTATTTCAACATTACCACAGATCTTTGTCATTGCCTCTGTGTCTAACATCGCATTGTGTCTGTCCACCAGCGTTTGTTTCTCATTCTTCTCAGTGCTCACGGCATCATCTGTTGAGTCCCCCTGACAAGAACTTTCTAACATGTTTGGAGTATCCTTGAGGTGAGTTTTGTTAGTCATTCCTTCTGTTTTGTCAGGTTGTTGCTGGTCCACAGCAATAGATATATTTGTGGCGGTTGCGTCGCTTGTGACTGTTTTGAATTCTGTGGCACATAGACCTCCTCCCAGGCTCAGTTGAGGATTTGGTGTCCTGGCATTCTGTGAAACATCCGTGTCATAACTCTGACTGATCCTTTTTCCTCTCTGGTTGAAAGAGGACTCAGTGTTGTTGTCATCAGGTCTTGTTGGTTCCTGAGGACAGGGCTCTAGTATGGAGGTGTCCAAGTCAACAGAATTCTGGTCTGTTTCTTCTGGGTTGTTGGATTGTGCTTCCTCCTCACTGTGGTTTAGGATCTCATAGTCACTAACGGCACTGGTCAGGACGTCCTCTTTTCCTAGCTCCTTGACCAGTTTCTGTCCCATCACCCCTGTGAAGAACACATATCACCACCCATGAGTTTATGAAGAGAACGTATATCTTTATCTATAATGAGCCCCCTCCCATCTCAAGCTCTCTCTTGTTCCTCTCACATCACTTCTTTCAGGAATGTTGCAATGCCTAAAATTAAATGACTCTCAATGTGGCCACTGAGTCAGAGAACCAAAATGGCAACTGGCAGAGTAGATCAGTTACCAGGTGCGAAGGTCACATTAGACATGAAAGGGGAAAACCCATGGACTCCAAACATATCCCATGGCTCTTGACAACAAAACTCTTGTTTCCATCTAAGTTGTGAGTTTAGTTTATTTATTTGAATGCATTACAATTCAAATGAATTACAAGTAAATGTGTGTGTGTGTTCATAATATATATAGTGAAAATAATTAACTTTCTCAAATTGACCTTCTGAAACTTCTATTGCCCAGCCTAAGTGGTTTGAGTGTAAGAATAACCCATAATGCTCAGCTTACTGTAGGGTCACAATGTGTCTCATAGGAAGAATAGTCTAAAATAGCCTTCCAAATATGATAAGGCTTAAGCAGGTCCTTTGTCCTCTGCCCTCAGACCTCTGCCCTCAGACCAAAGCACAATGTTTTACTTAAAAAATGATGTCATGCTACAGCATAAATAAAAAGTAGATTCGTCATTAGCATATTTTGCGGTACACAACAAAACTTATGTATGCGGATTTGGCTATATAAACATGAACAAATATGGCTCTACATTATCAGGAAATGTCATCTCATTTTTGTCTCTCAGCTTGATGGGATATTTTAAGGGTCCCGTACTCTGTGTTGACTATGTCTGAGAATGTCAGCTGTAGAGGTAAACGCTCAACTGGCTGCGCTGCTGAATGAATGGCAAACTTATATTATGGTTGTGTCATTGCTCAGGCACTGGGCAGGTTATTTTGAGGTTGATGGCCTCAGCTTGCAATAGCCCAAGCAGCTGGGAAGGGCCATCCATAAAACCAGACTCTCTCCGTTTAGCTTCATTGCCCTACCCAAAACAGTATGTGAATGAATTTGCAGGTTGAGCACAACATTTAATGCTCAAGAAATGTCAACACACACAATTTCACATACAATAAAAGAAAAAATGCAAGAGAAAAAAAGAATGTGTTAGTTGTGGTTGGATATAACTTGTTTCATGTTGTAACGGTTATATTCAGTTAGCTACTATATATGTTCTGTTTTGGCTATGTTTCATTGTGTTTTGGTTCTGTTTTCTCTGTTTGACCTAGTTTCCCAGTGTGTTTGATTTAAAACCCCCTTCACCTGTTGTCTCATTAATTATCTCATTAGCTCTTTTGTTTGCTCTGTGTATTTAAGCCCTCGGTTCGAGTTAGTTCTCTGTCCGCTATTGTTTGTGATAAAATGAGTTTGCTACTTCTTAAGCTCCTGTTGTTTCCACAAGTGTCTAACGTCCCCCTGTGGTGAAAATCAATGTTTTAATATTGTTTATATATCTATGTGATGTTTTTAATATGCTTTGAGACAAATCGTGTAAATTCATATGTAAACACCATTGCTGAGTATTTTATCCTTCAAACTGCAGTGAGACAAAGACAGTTGCTGTGTCCAAAATCTCACCTCAAACCACTACTCCCTACCTCCTATGTAGGGGGTAGGGAGTAGAGCACTATATAGTGAGCTCACCAGCATAATAGAAACACCACTTTCAGACACTACTCGATCGTCTCTCAGCGCCGTTGATTAGGGCTTGGGTTAGTGACCATCGGTTGTACACTACTTTTCAAAATGCATTCAGGGATACATTGAGTGGACTATATAGGGTATAATAATCATCACTATACATTCGGACAGCACTACAAAATGGCGAGCTCACTATATAGTCCACTATATAGTGAGTAGTGGGAGATTTCGGACACAGCAAGTCTCAAAAATGTGGTTTGAAATCGCTGGTGTTTCTGCCATCACAAACTAGTTACATTTTAACCAATCACATCAACGTATGATCATCAATGAGTGGTTCTCTGAGCTGAACCAGTGAGTGGAGGTGGGGCTAATTTGCATATTCATAGAACCATCTACTAAATGAGACAAGGGTGTAGAGTTATAATCAAGCTATTTAAAGGCATGAATTATTTTTTTTTAAGGAAAAACGCTTAAATATGTCATTTTGGTGATCAAAGATTTGAGGGAGGTTTAAGGGATTGACTACAGGGGGAGTTTAAAAAGCAGATGGATAAACAAATTAGAATGGTTGTCAGTTGTCTTTGAGATTTTAAGACACTTTTTGCACAATTGCTCACCCACTATTGAAATGACAACTATCAGTAACTTTCCTTATTCAATAACTGTCCTTATTATCTATGCAAAACAATGAACTAAATGCAGTCAAACATGTCCTAACAAGGTTCAATTAATACAGAGATATGTTGTACTTTTAAAACATAAAAAGTCAGTTTTGTTTCACATTTAAATTTTTCTTTTTTCAAGATGACAATAAATCTCCCCAGACAAGTAACTCACAAATACGTTTACATTTATGTATGTTTGTATGTCTGCCCAGATTTATTACAATACAGCAGAAATCACATGACTGGCAAATGCAAATGTAACATAATTTAACATAAGCAATAGAAATACAGCTGACAACCTCACCGTGTTCATGTATTCCTAAAGAAGGAGAAAAATCCTCACCAATGATGCAGATATGTCTTTGGATTGCACCAAATACACTAATTTTAGTCTGTTTAACTGACTCCAGCCTCAGTCTCTGGGTGTCTGGTCTTGTGATGTCAAAATCACATTTGCCTAATTCAATAAGACTTCCCTCTGTGAGGCACTCAAAGATCAGACAAAGCAACACTTTTTCTACATTACCGTGTCATTTACTTTACTGTCATTTTGTAGAAAATGTCCTCATACTAAGAAGTGAATTATTATGTGCAGCACATATTAATGTTTTTAATTAATTATCAACATGTCTCTCTCCTTATGAGGAACTCAAGGCTGTAAATAAATGCAATACTGGTCCATTTCTGATGCAGACAATAAACAATTTATTTTTTATAATTAACTGTACATTACATTATAAAACATAGTGCAACACAACTTAAAATGGTCAAAATGAAGTACAATATCTGATGTATGTTCCCAGTCTCTTTTAAGAGCTGTTAAGTTAGGGCTAAAGGCAATCTTACAGTTTCTCCAGTTGATTTTATTGTTAGTTTAGTGTGTTCAAACATGTCAAAACATGACAATAAATAAATGACTTTGGTCTCTTCTATTCAAATATGAAATGTAGTATCAAAATGAAAAGACAAACAGCCCAAAAATAAGCCACAAATAAACATTGCTCTATAAAGACCGCAACCAGGTGAAGACAAAACCTCTGTGAAACAAGCGGTTTGTACCGAAGAACCGTTTGATTGCAAATGGCAACAGGTAAGGCACTTGCATGTTTGAAGAAACAAAATGTCTAGTACTCAAATCAGCAGCAGCTGGGAGGAGGTATGAGCCATGAGCAGAAAACTAAACTACAACTTTAGTTTTTTTTAGGGAGGCCATCTTTTTTGGCAATCGTAATAATTTTGATTGGCAGAAATGCCTCCCCACAACTATACAGTTTGAAATGGGAATGTCCTCATTAAAACATGGGTGAAAAAATAAATGAAATAAAAGCCAATATTAAGTTCCAAATAACTGTCAATTTACAAAAGCATTATGAAACAGGTCTCGCAGATTTAAAAAAAAAAAAAAAAAAGCCAGAACATATTTTTTACAGCAGTGACTGAGTCCATGTGGACCACATGGGGAAAAAAAGCTTTCACTCAAAACTCACTTAAGGTGCTTTTCTTTCGCATCTGATTTTCGTTCTTCTACATGAAAACTAGTTACTAAATAAAAATGATTCTCTTCAAATTCTTGCTTACACTTATTGCACAGGCCACTTTGCATATTTTCCACAAAAAAAGTGAACAACAAAAAAGCTCAATAGACAACAAAGATCAATAACATTAGTTATTAAATGATATATATATATATATATATATATATATATATATATATATATATATATATATATATATATATATGAAAAATCAATTAAGGTCAAGTTTAACCAATTCTTGCAAACGTACTAGTTATTCCGGAGCACTTATCAAACTTTGTGTTCTTGGTAGTAAAGTCCCAATGGCCACAATATCATAAGATAACGCACAGCTCGTACCTATTAATACTTAACGTACATGACTGTTATTATCAGATGCCATGATGTCATTTCGTATAGGAGACACTTTAAAAGGACCTTTTAAAGGACGATAGTGACACATTTGAACATCCTCTGATCAACTTGAAGATTGTATTGTACTAATGTGTTGCTGCTAAAGCCTTTTTGCACATCACAGGCTACAATTTGTACAATAAACAGCTTAAGCTAAATTACGTAACAGGAGCTATGCTCTAGTAGCATATTTCAGATGTAGTTGATCTGATAAACACCAGCTGAGAAGCAAATTAGAGAATTGTAAGACAAATAGCCAACGACATTCATGTTGCATTCTTCTCTGGAAATAGACAATAATTATGTGGCTTTGTTGATGTCATTTTTGCAAATGGCAACATTTAAGGATTCAAGTAACTATCAGATTGGAAATGGCACAGTTACAATTCACAAATTTCAGACTAAACTAAATGTTGTGGCTCTTTTAAAGGCAAACCTTAAAGTAAACAACAAAGTTTAAAATATTCATTACTTTGGGCTAAAATTTTGATCATGTTTTAATAAAGCCATTGCTATAATGTTATCATGGTCATGATATAAAATGTCTATTATCATTCGTAAATAACACTAAATCAGATAAACTGCCTTTTTTGTCATTGAATCATCTCAAATACATGATTGGTTTATCTGCAAGAGCACATAAATTTGCTGGTGAACAAACTGGGAGTCTTCATTCAGATTTCATCGATATTGTTGTTGGTAATAATACCAGCCAGAGGGCATAAAAATGGGCTTAAAAAAATTTAAAAAATTTTATCCGATGGATATCAAGCAAATATTTGAATAAATGTTTGAGTAAAATCCTTGCTAATTTAACCAGGTCTCGATTATGCCACCTATAGATGGGCCACACGTATAATAAAATTGTAACAGGTTGGGCTTCCTTTAGCAAGAAAAAGAAATGCGATATCAACAAAGCCGTTAATGAAGGTCCAAGCCAGAGCATGCTTTAATATATATCTTAGTCAAAGCAGACAGACACATGAAGAACGCAGTGCAGTTATGAAAAGGGCTGCTGGAAGGACGTCCAAGCCTGGCCTGATTGTTCTCATGAGGTGTCTTGCAGCTTCAGCCTCCACGGTTGCTTTCGATGGCTGTAGGACTGGAGTAGTCCCATTCACTGAGAAAGCAATTCTGACATCTTTGAGTCAGCTTTTCAAACTCTGCAACAGAGTCGGAGTTAAAGAGACCTTGGGAGAGCAAGATGTTTCCCAGCAAAGTGAAGGCTCTTGCTCCTCATAGTCAATTGAGACTGTGGCAGAAAGCGTGAGGTCCTCTGTGGAAATAGCCAAGTCACCTAGCTTGGCCAGCGAATTAGACCTTTTAAGTTGGGAGGACACGGTCAGTCCAGCGAGCCGCACACGGGTCTCGATCTCTTGGGCTTTCTGGCGTACCAAGCCCGGCTGGCCTCTCCGAATTCTCTGAAGACTGTCGCTGCTGGAGCTGCGCGTCAGGGATGAACCCGTTGCAAGCGTTTGCTGGAATTCACTGGAGCCAGGGGGCAAGTTGTGAATGCTCCCCTCATCCACTTCCATGTCCTCCGTGGCAGTGTCCTCTACACTCAAGTCCATCTGTTCTGACTGAGGACCGGACAGTTGCTCCAGTCTATGGTGCACCAGCTGTGTCTCCAGGTGGGCCCCCTGATTGAGCTCCGCCATAGGCCTCTCACCACCCAGACTGAGCCTCAGGAGAGTGAGCTCGGTCATAGAACTGCTGAAGCTCCCCTCGTCCTCCCCCTCCATTTTGTCCTCAGTCTCCAAGGAAAAATGCAAATCCTGAGGAAGGTCTTCACACCTTGGTTGCTTGAGGTAAGTGTCCGAGTTGGACAGACTGGAGCAACGAATGCACTGGCAGTGCCCGCTGCTCATGTGATGCCGAGGGGCAGGAGGAGGCACCTTTTTGGCGGAGGCGGGACTGAATTTGTGTCCTCCGGGGGCCTTGATGGAGAGACTGGGAAGGCCAGCATGACGTGGCAGGTTAAGGCGATGGGTGCGACGTTCGCAGCGGCGGCCGCTGGGCAGGAGCAGGCAGTCTCGGCACGACTGATATGAGGGCTTCACTTTGTAGGGGTTTCCAATGCTAGCACTGTCCTAAACCGATGAATACACACAGGCAGGGAGAATGCATGGTTAGGTTTTTTAAAGGTGTAAGAGTACGGGATGCTTTAGAGAAAGTAAAGCGTTTAGGATGGATTCACAGAAAAGAGCTCTTTGAGCTATAAGCTTGCATACAAGCCAGGAGAGCTGCCGCTACAGCTAAGACGTCATACTCACGTCAAAGCCAGAAGGGCAGCTGCGTTTCCCGGCCAGCCTGTTGCTGTTGTTGGCGTTCTCGTTGTTAAAGCGGTTCGAGTTAGCCAGGCTCCCGTCTTCCCTCTGCGTCTCCTCACCACGAGCTAAGGCAGCCATCTCTGCCTCCTCCTTTTGTGCTTCCTCCTCATCCTCCTCCTCCACCGTGCTGAACTCTAGCCGCATGCGCATGTCCTCCAAGGGCTCCAGTCGGCCACAGGTCTGGGCTGCTGTCCCCTCCCCAGGAAGGGCCAAGTGAGCCATGGGGAAACCCTCATCGTCCAACAATGCATCCCTCTCCACGTCCTCAATCTCAATAAAGACTCGTTCCATGCCTAAAAGTGGAGGACCTCGAACTGGCGTGGAGGGTTCACTGTCCAGAGCAGTGTCTGAGAGTCGCCGGAAGTAGTAGTTATAATTGAGATGGTCTGTCGGCTCTTCTCCGCAGCAGGAGGAAGCACTCGCTCCTCCGTGGCCCCAAGCCATCTCCACCTGATCAGGGTGTAGTGACGAAATTTGAGCAGTCTGGTCATCACTGGCAGCTGAAGCCTGAAGGCCCTCCAGCGAATACTCATCACCATCTGGTTGCCAGAGTTTGTTGTGTCTCTGCTTGCTACAATGAAAGAAAACAAAGGTAGCAGTCACCTTTTGACAGTGTGAAAAGAGAAAACACAACTAAAGAAATCTCACAAAACAAAAAAAAGCTAAAGGTTTTGGTCCTTTTATTTCATGTTTGAAAGACTATGTGGTCACCAGTAACTGTGTAGGATGTTTGTGTCCCCACCAGGCTACTTAACAAACAAGTCTTTGTTGTTCAATCAGCTTTGACCAGAAAGACCAAGCTGGTTGACTGGCTTCACCAGCACCAAACCATCATAAACCAGCTTGGACCAGCATGGACATTCATGCTGTTCTAAAGCTGGTCTTTTTCACATTATTCAATAATCAACAAACATACATATTAAAAAGTAACATGCTCAGAATAAAAAGTGTATGCTAAATTAATAAATGTAAATGCAAAAAAGGAACGTGTGATGTTAAAAAGAACATGTTTCTCATTATCTTGGCTTTTCCTACCTGGCATCTAAAATCCCCTCGTACTCAGCCAGTTGTTTCATAAAAGCTGGATTGGGTTGTGCTATATTTCTCTTCTGTTTAACAAAACTGTGCGCCTTTTCAAGTGACCATCCATACTCCTTCATAGCATAAGCAATGACGGTGGATGCAGAACGACTCACTCCCATCTTGCAATGTACTAGGCATTTAGAGTTGGTTTTCCTATATGAAAGACATACAGGCATCCAAGTCAAAAAAGGGTCCTTTATTGAGTGAAACAGCACATGACAGAAACAATACAATAACACACTTTTCCAATATATTTTTAACCATGAAAAGCAACTTACTTGGCTCTAACTATGAAGTTGTAGGTTTCATTCCAGTGTGCCAGCAGATCTGTAGTCTCATCATCATAAACACGGATGTTACAATAACAGAAGGTACCTGGGAAAAAGTTGTCAATCTCTCTTGTGACATTGAGGATATACCCCACCCTGCATAAAAATAAACTGACGTTAGACTGTATACTGCAGATTTGTGTTAAATACACACATACTGTAATCTTAAATAGACACACAGTAGGTCGATGTATATCAGCACTAACCCAGAGTCTTGAAGCTCCTCCAAGTTGGATGCGTTCCATTCTGAGCCCTGAAATTAATGACATGCACAACAACAATAGCTTTATTAGCTTCTAGAGTTTTAAAGCTCCTGTCGATAACCATCATTTTGTTGTAAACTTAAGGGGTTCTTGTTTTCAGTAGATGCGACGAAGACCGATCAAGTTTTGAGCATGTGTTCTACAATTTTTGATTTCAGTGTAAATACATGGCGTTTAAATGAAGACATTTCTAAATAATTGTTTACAAATTAAGTAAAAAATTAAATAAAAAGTTATTTTTCTTTTTGACAGATAATCTTATCTGCAAGCTCCAGTGTATGTTTGTTTGCATGCTGCATGTGGGCCCTTCTTAACATCTGTGCACCAATCTACAGTATATCTGTAATGTTTTTATTTATTTATCCAGAATTGTTTGAGAGAGTAATGCAATGCATCAGTGAATGCGCTCTGCTTTTTAGGTAAGCAAAAATCTTAAGCAAACAAGAATCAAGCATGGCAGAGAAATCTTGGAGGAAGCTTTACCAGGTACAGATGGTCAAATATGAGCGTAGCCTTGTCCATCTGGCCGAGGATAAGCAGCATCTCATTGTCAATAAACTCTTTATACTCCCTCAGGTTGCAACTCATATGTTGTTCCAGCTCATTTCGGATCTACAGAAGTGAAAGGATTCAATTTAATGCTCCTTCCATGGCTGATACATTTATGTAAAGCATGGCATAAAAGCCTCATTGCATATACCTCCTTAGAAGTAATATTTTCCAGGTCCTGAAACATCATTATGTTTCGGAGTTTGGCTTTGATCATACATTCTGTTCTCTCTCTCTCTGTTGGCCTATTTATGATATGACAAGCAATGTTAATATGCAAATTAATAAAGATTTTATTCCCATATCAGAATATTCAATCTTATAATCAGTTTTTCAATCTGTTGTTGCATTTATGTAGCTTTGAAGATTTCTCATAGAATTTTTATTTTATCCAATGACGTATTACTCACTGATCAGAAAACATGACTGGGGAGTCAGGCCGGGTGGTCTCTAGATCTGTCATGGCATTCCACTCATTGATACAGCTTTGCTCTGAAGAGATGCAGCTCTCATAATAGCCAACCCATGTAAGGGCCATCCCTCCAGGGAAATAGTTGTATCTACGGGACACCTCACATGCTTTGTGCAACATCTGGAGGGCAGACCTGCAATATACAAAAAGTCAAATATAATCAATTCATGAATTGTGTAAGAATAAAAAAACATGTTTTAAATACACTATAAGAGGATATGTATTAGTTTGTATATTTAACTTTGAAATCTCTTTCCAGCATAAAACAACAAATAAAAACCGAGCCAACGTACCACATGGCCTGGACTGACACTGGCTTAAAAACATGCAGTCTTCCTGCAGTGCTTACACTGAAACCTCTGGGAGAAGAGAAGAGAGGAGTTCAGGCATGTAAATTATGAGCTATGGCATCATTTGTGATTATATAGAAATGCATAAGCAGCCAGCAGGATGATTTTGCTTTCCCAGGTTGATCAGTTGAACAATTTTACACCACAAATCAGTGGGAAATTCTCTCTGCATAGTGCCTCTGCCATTAGCCCCAGGTCTTTATTTCGAACAAAAAATTTAATAAAATATAAAAATACAATAAGTGTGTTGCAACATACCGAATGGAGAAACATTATCTATAGCGTTATAAACAATAATTGCAATCTGTCCGAAAAGGAGCGGAATGAAGCAGAAGCTTATTTTAGAAGTTGTTTCCCCACCCCTTATACAACTCTAAATATCACATGCACTGAGACCATAAACATGTTATTTCATATTGAACCTGTAGAGGTCATTCTCTGTACACATAACAAATAGGGTGTTGAATGGATGGAGGTAGATCTGAAATCGAGCTTGTAGTGATGGGGTTTTATGAGGACAAAATAATTGGTGAAGTCTGGCATTTGTCACCAGAGATACATTTTGATTAAAAATGACTAGCTAAACAAAAAAGGGTTACAAACATGCATCATTCACAGTAAAATCAATAACATGCATTTTAACCTTTAGTGAACTAGGATATTTACCCATCTCCATCCAAGTGAATCTTGGTATCACTCCAAAGCGGAAGAGTCATCCCAATAGAGCAACTTCTACTGCAACAAACAAACAAACAAACATTTGTGTCAACCAATCGATGTGGTTATGAATAATAATACAGTGAATGCATAATAGCACAACCCGGTTCTTACCTGTCCTTATCTGTGAAATCCATCCCAAGCAGTATGTTTTCTTCAGTGTCTTGACGCCCGTTTGTGTAGACAACCACCATGTAGCGCACATGGTCTGTCCATCCACTTTCTAGTCTTACAACCTGTTGATGGAGACAGTGTACAATGGTTTATACACGTTAAGAGCAGAAGCCATTCCTACATTGTACTAGATATAGTGTATGCCACTTACTAATTTAATTCTATCCTCAGAACGGAGGGTGTTTATCATTACTTGTAGGTGCTGTGGTAGATCACCTTAAACAACAAAAACAACAACAACAAAATTATCAATTAAAAGGAAAAACTAGTTTACTAAAAACTAAAACTAAAAAGTAATAAACCACTATTTTCATCAACAATAACACCACAATTTAAAAGAAGTTGTAAATGGAAATTTGTCACGCATCCACCTTTACTGTTGTAGTTCAGGGCTGTAACCATCATAGACATTGAGGGGGGAAAGTCCCCCCAAATTGTCCAAATTGCCCATGCACTCCATTATGCACCGCTCTGTTTCTTGTTACAATGACAAAAAGTTTTAAAAGTTACATTTTAAGGCTGGTCTGCCTCATCGGTGTAACAGCACTCGTCAATTTCAAAAAGATTGAGACAGCCAATCTAAGAAGGCAGGTTTCACTGTTCACAGAAACCGAACATGAACTTCACCGTGACGCTTCAGTTGTAAAAAGGTGTGAGGTAAGATGTAAGTAGCTAAACATTTAATATTTGACAACTGTTTTACAAAAGAAATGTTAAATGACTGACAGTAACTTCCAGAGGCAAAATATTTGTGCCAAATATCACCATATTGAATTGAAAATTAAGTTGCTTTAAATAAGACACCGACCCCCCAACCCCCCCCCCCCCCCACCCACCCACCCACCCACCCACCCAACGGTTCCCCACCCAATAATTGGTCAACCCCAAATGTTCAAGACATTGTTCTGTTACTTACGACCTTATTGTGGTTTACCTGCATTTTTATGATGGGTGGGTGTTCTGGGCCCTTGTGCACTGCTCCCTTGCTGTAAAAACAGAGCTGCCCCTTTTACCATGAAGAAACTTTCACTCAGGCTGAAATAGGCCACACATACAATTATGAACACACTCCAAAATTAAGATTAATTTTCATAGTTAATAGAGGATTAATCTGAATAAGATAAATAAAAATAGTACTGACCTTAGGTTTGCTTTTCGATCATCATCACTGCCTAAATCCTGACAAATAAAACAGCAGAAGAGTAATTACAAAGGGCCCTGATAGAAATATACCACATGAAATTAATTTGCATTTATTATCAACCAATCCTGAATGTCTCACATCGTGGTTTGCAGACAGAAAAGCCATAAAAAACTATTAAAAGCCTGTCTGATAGGATGGATCCACAAATGCAAGCCCTGAACTGAAGACTTTAAATAGTTTGCAGAAACGTTTTGCACTCAAGTAAAACACAAACACTTGTGATAGACACAATAAAAACTGAAAGCCTAATGGAGCCTCTAGGCTTATGCTATAGTAAGCTAGTTATTAGTGGGCTGTCTCTAAGAAACTGCATAGCAAAATCTGGGGGGAGACATGACAATATTCTAGGTCCCATGATTGGTCACCAGGCAGAGTATCTATTCAATGACATCATTGCAGTGAGTGTACTGGGAGTAGTGAGAGGAAGACTCGGTTCTTTCGAACAGTTCGTTTCAAATAACCAATTCAAAAAACGACTCGGCTATTCTATTAAGTCATGGCGTAATTGCGTTAATTATTACGTTTTTAAGCACTAGTTCAGGCAGGTGGGAACCATTATTTAGCCAACATTTAGTCATTTAGAACCGAACATATTTTGCATTCACATTAAACTACTCAAATGTATTTACATTTCTTGGCTGAAAATATATATTTTCCATGCGTTTAAAAGAAATTATCTATTAAAGACCACCACTCCATTATCTGTGCTGATAATAAAACCCACACAAAGTCGATAACATTCTATTTCAAGTATGTTTTATTTCTAAAACTACTATTCAGTAAATAAAGTAACATAATTTGTCGCTATATTATTCAAAGTCCAAATGCACTATTTATTAGATTACTCTTAGTTCATTAATCGCACATGTCCGAGCCGTTGAGTCGAAACAGGTCAGACCGATTCAATCCGTTTCGTAATTGTTCAGTCTGATTCGTAAAGGAATCGTTCAGACAGGAAAAGATTCGACTCAATGAACGATTTGCTCACAAACGAGGCAAACGATCAATTGGTTAGGAAGTAGGCTATCAAATATTAAGAAAGTGTTCTAAAGCATATTTGTGGTATGGCTGAATTGACATATTACGTTTAAGAAAGAAGGCAAGTTTATTACCACTTTAATCTGCAACACAAATTAGATTAGGCCATATTATGGTCAAATAAACATTGACATTAGGCTATATATACACCATGTCGCCTACGGCCACACAATTATAATAATTACCAGATATTTTAACCAACTACCTAGTTTTTTTTGTTTGTTTTCTACTATTTCAACAATATATAAACAAAATTCAGTATTGGCATGCTGTATTTTGTTCGGGCAAGTCAAGTTAATCCCTTTTTTTACAGTCTATGGTTAATCCCCATCATCACGCGCCCGCGCTCTGATACACTGCCTGAAAACACCTCCACGCTAATGTCAAAACTTCACTATGCGCTCATCACCTACACAGCAGGTTGAACTCGGTGACTTCCTGTAGTATCACATTTACACATCGTTAGAAAGGAAAACTGATCCCAGAGCAAAAGGCCCGGCGAACATTAGCTGTTTAAGCGCTATTTACAAATGCATCCCCGGTATTTCCTCCGCCGGTCAGCCTCCACTCACCTCCCCCGCGTTGGTGCTGGCTGAGGATGCGGCGCTGGGTGTAGGGGAGCGCTGCAGAGTCACCAGAGCCATGGCTGAGCTGCAAAGCGTTCAGCAAAACCTCACAGGCGCTCCGGTCCGAAGTGGACACGCCGAGATATCCTGTTCTGATTGTGCGCCCGCCAGTGACGGGGTTAATGCATTCAGAGGCGCATTAAATCTATTTAGCGGAGCGATAAACCCATCATCGGCTTTGTCATCCACCTCGACGATTCTGCAAATTCTCATTCACGCCAACGATGCCAATAAACAACGGCCTGTGCTCTATCTTCGCGGCTGGACCGTTGATTTAGTGACAAGACATAATGGACCTTGTTTCGGGACCGCCGTCCGTGGTTGGTGTAGTTCTGTGATCGTCTGTGTTAGATATGGGCTTCTGGGCCAACCGCGTGAAGGTGACTTGCACTTCTCCCTGACAACAGTGCATCCTATGCAGACTCAACACCCAATCATCCACATACTACCAGAACCCTCATGATGTAGACTATCTCAAAACTAACGTAATGCTTGGTCGCTAGAATTTTCCTTCCTCCCTATGACGAAGAGAAAGGTATATGGTTCAGCAACCAAAAATGAAGCTGTGTGTTTAATGCACATTCAGCATCTGGTTATAATGACATACATTTATTTTTTGAGTTTTGTTTTTTTAGCAGATAGGATATACACATTTAAAATTGTCAAATAATGTGGGCTTATTCTAGCGACGCGTTCTAGTTTTCCAATCCTAGAAAAAAAAATCAACAAAAAATATTGATGACTCATCCTGCACTACACAACAATCAAATTATCTTTATAATAATAATTTCCCTCCCCCTTCAGTCATACAGCAAGCAGCAAATTATGGTTCATGGCTGTCACAATTAAAGTCTATTGGTGCATATGAAACTGAGGAAATTAAATATTGCGGTAATGTCACAAACAGGACAAACCAATATTGATACGATCCACCTTTATGTTAAAAGTGTTAGGGAGTAGGTGTGCATAGAGTCTATTTGAAAAATATCAAAGGACAGAAATGTATACAAACCATTTAATTGGATCTTTTAGTTACACAAGTTGGCCTACTTGACATCATAAACGGGTTTATGTACCATTTCAAAAGAAAAAAAGACCAGAAACAGCATTTTATGAGCATAAAGCATTCATAAACCTTTATAATTTTCTCTCAAAAATCTCTGAATTTTAGAATTAGAATAGAGTTTAGAATTTTTCAGTGCATTTAGAATGCACTTACATAACATTCAGTATACCAGCATGGCCTGATTATACATGTTTTTTTTTTTTTTTTACTTCTCTTTCTGACATAAACCAGTTTCAGCTTTCCATGTGCTGTTAAGGAGATGTGTTGCTGGAAGTCTTAGCTGTCTCAGAACCATGCGGCCTTTCCATGTGTTTTTGTTCCATGGTGTTTTGAGTTGATTCCTGTAAGCTCTGCCCGGTAGTTTCCATAGGCAAAGCCCAGGATGCCACTGTGCCCAGCAAGCTACATATTAAATACACAGACAGAGTCAGGTAAACTGATGTTTTCAGAAGTACCTGACGGGGGACAGACATAAACATGCATCAATACATGTTCAAGACACTTTTATTCTCTTCGGGAATTTGTAGGAATGCTCTACCTGTGCAATAAATGGTGTGACGAAAGCTCCAACACGAGCCATCCCACTGCTCGTACCAATACCAATAGCCCTGGTTGCGGTGGGGAAAACCTGAGGAGGCCAAAACAAGAAAAAAGAAAACTGCATTTTAAATGAAAATTCTACTGGGATTGACTAAGCACAATAAGCCGCTTTGCAATTAAGCTTTACCTCAGGTGTATAAACATACGCAACCTGCCAGCCTGCTGTTATACAGGCTCGAGCAATGAAAATAAAGAGTGTGAGAAGTGTCCTGGAAATAGTGAAGAAAAAACAAACATGTAATTTACAGTGTCTTGAAAAATATTTAGGCTGTTTATTTTATATACAAAGTTTATTTGGGATACTTCTCAGTGTCTGTACAGCTTTAAGGATTTGATGAATGTACCTTTGTGTGCAGGCGTACAGTGGCAAGATACACAGAGAGAATGCTAAAAAAAAAAGTGCCATGCTTTTTCTCCGGCCTATTCGATCAATCATCCACACGGAGATCAGAATACCTATTCTGACATCAAGACATAAATCACAGAGTTTATTAGTTGTATGTAGCTCATATAACAATGTTTGCATTTAGGTTGATTAACTAGGAGAGAATGACATATGCTGCCACGCCACGTCACCTGGAAATTCTGCGATGGTGGTCCACAGAAGGTCTTCATAATCATGAAAAGTCAGATATTTGCACTCCAAATTGCACTGAGGTTCCATACTTGAGTTGTCAGTGACTGGAATTAGACACAGTTTTACTGACATTCATAATATACGTACATAATTAAATGTGTCCCCCAAGTGTTTAAAATGTAATGAAATTGTTAAATAAATGACATCAATTAAGTTTTTACAAATCAAATCCGTTTTCACATGCTAGTTGTAGCAAAAAGATATTACAGACAATTTACACAGCCATTTAAAAGTTTGGGGTCAGTAGTCAAAAGTGACAGTAAAGACTTGTAAAGATGAAATTTCTATTCAAGAATCCTGAAAAAATGCATCATGGTTTCCACAAAAATATTAAGCAGCAGCAGCACAACTGTTTTCAACATTAATAATAATAATAGGAAATGTTTCCTGAGCACTATATCAGCATATTAGTTTGATTTCTGAAGGATCGTGTGACCCTGAAGACTGGGGTAATGGCTGCTGAAAAATTCCTCTTTGGCATTTTATATTAAATATATTACAATAAAAAATAAATCATATTTTGATCAAATAAATGCATCCTTGGTGAGCATACGAGACTTCTTTCAAAAACATTAAAAAAAAACTAAAAAAAACACACTGACCCCAGAACTTTAGTGTAGGTTAGATTTATGGTCCTAGCCTAAGTTAAACACAAACTGTGTTTAAT
Organism: Semotilus atromaculatus; assembly: GCA_031834385.1. Taxonomy (NCBI): domain Eukaryota; kingdom Metazoa; phylum Chordata; class Actinopteri; order Cypriniformes; family Leuciscidae; genus Semotilus; species Semotilus atromaculatus. Next base: position 13,547,170 of record JAULUF010000035.1, on the reverse strand, counting down.
TTGTTCACAATTAGTACTTAAAAACCACTCACCACTACACGCAGATCCTGCTTGGAACAACTCAGTGGTTAGCAGCACAAGACCATAATATGAAAAAGCATTACATAACCTGTGTTAAACAAAACAAAGGTACGTTTTTAGAAGTTTTACTGTATGTGGAAGGATTTAACATTTTTTAACAATACGCTTACCAGATAAACCAGATCAGAAGTGTCGTCTTGCGGTATTCTGGAATAAAAAGATCTCTAATTCTCCCACGATCAGTCTAGAACACATAAACACAATTATTTTTGCTACTATAATTTACAATATAAGCATACAATTCCAAACTGAAACATTCCACAATGTAGAGAAAAGATGTGGGACTGGAAGCTCCATATACCTGTGTGTTGGATATAAGTCTTCCTGTAGGCATAGAGCTCCCATTGGACGCTGCTACTTGTTTCAGAGTGTTCAGGGCCTTGTCTTCTCTGCCTCTCAGTACATCAAATCTAGCACTCTCTGGTAACCACTACATGATAAATGCACACAATCAGCATCAAAGTGTAGAATTAATACAGTATCTAGAATTTCAGGCACCTGTACATGAGCCTTGTGTCTAGTATCAGTTTAAAACATTGTTACAGCCATACATACACAGCAGGAGGCAGCAAAGATAACAAGAGGAAAAGTGGAGAACGCTAGCAGCCATCTCCAGCCTAATGTGGGCATGATCATCATAGCCAGTAACACTTCAAACACAGCACCCACGGCCCAGAACACCTATTAGGACAGCAGATTAATTTATGTTTTTAATGATCAAGATCATTAAAAGAACACACTTTGGTCATTCTCATTATGAGAGAAAAATTTTATATTTAATAATAACCTACAAAACATTGCCTCAGTCAGTTACAAAATTAACCATCTAACTGAGTGCAGTAAAATGTACAGTAATTTCATACTACAAAAATGTGTGCAATAGTTATAAATAGAAATAGAATAAGTAGAATAAACAGTGGTCTTATTTACCCCTAACAGGATTATGGATATCCCCCTGGTTTTCACTGGGAGGAATTCAGAATATAATGTCACACTGTAAGAAAAGGAATGATTTTTTTAAATACAATTATAAAATTACATCTAAATAACGGCATGAAGTATTATTAAAAATGTAAAATTATATATAAACTCGGCAAAAAAAACGTCCCTTTTTCTGCATACTGTATTTTAAAGACAATCATGTAAACTCCAAGTAAGCTTTACATATCTTCAGTGAAAAGGGTTTAAACAATGTTTTCTATAACAATTATTATTCACAGTAGTGAGCAAAAGCAACACTTCACAGGTTTAATGGTCCCTTAGGGAAATATGGAAGTTTAGATAAGTGTATTTTTAACAGGTGATGTAAAAGCAATGCTCAAAACATATTGGCACTAATGTGTACAATCATGTAGCACTAGTCACAGTTTCAAACAGTATCTTATTTCAGCTTAATCTTTAGAACATTTATAAAAAGACCTATAATTACAATTTTGCATCTGAGTGTTGCTCACTTATGAATGTGACTTATGACTGAGTGTGCACTGAAACCATAAGTCACACTTCATTGTTTGTTCATTGATGTAAAAACTCACGACTGAGGGGCTCCTCCCAGCCCAAATCCCACGAGGCCTCGCAAGACTAAGATCCAGCCGTAAACAGGTGCTAAAGCACTGAGAAGCCCATAATACAATGTCCACACCATGCACAGTATTAAACACTAAAAGATGGAGACAGTGAGGTTATCAGTGAAACAATAATGACTGCTTTATTTTTATAGTTATATAAAGAATGACTGCATTGACATTATTCATTTACTGATTTAAACCAAACGTACCACTTTTCGGCCATACTTGTCTGAAATGTTTCCCCAAAGTGAGGAGCTGAGCATCATTCCAATGAACACTACCTGACAAGGTACGTACAAAATAATAACAAGATTCAAAAGATTAAATACTATAAAAGTCTTGACAATACTAAGAGAATGGCTAACATTAAAGGATTAGTTCACTTTAAAAAAAACTTTTGCTGATAATTTACTCACCCCCATGTCATCCAAGATGTCCATGTCTTTCTTTCTTCAGTCGAAAAGAAATTATTTCGGTTTTTGATGAAAAGATTCCAGGATTTTTCTCCATATAATCGACTTCAATGGGCCCCAAATGGTTCAAAGTCCAAATGACAGTTTCAGTGCAGCTTCAAAGGGCTTTAAACGATACCAGACAATGAATAAGGGTCTTATCTAGCGAAACGATCGGTCATTTAAAAAATAAATAAAAAAGTTTAAGTTTTATAAGCACAAATGCTCGCCTTGCTCTGTTCTGTGATGCGTGTTCACGACGTCACGTAATACGCAATTACGTTGAAAAGGTCACGCTTCTGTCCTGACGACAATTTTCTTTTAGCCTTTTTAATATCAAAACACCCAGGATACGCACACGAAATGGGCATTTTAAATGAGAAACTGACACAAAGTCATTTGAATACAGGGAAGAAAATAAGTATTTGAACACCCTACTATTTTGCAAGTTCTCCCACTTAGAAATCATGGAGGGGTCTGAAATTGTCATCGTAGGTGCATGTCCACTGTGAGAGACATAATCTAAAAAAAAAATCCAGAAATCACAACGTATTAGTTTTTAACTATTTATTTGTAAGATACAGCTGCAAATAAGTATTTGAACACCTGTCTATCAGCTAGAATTCTGACCCTCAAAGACCTGTTAGTCTGCCTTTAAAATGTCCACCTCCACTCCATTTATTATCCTAAATTAGAGATGCACCTGTTTGAGGTCGTTAGCTGCATAAAGACCCCTGTCCACCCCATACAATCAGTAAGAATCCAACTACTAACATGGCCAAGACCAAAGAGATGTCCAAAGACACTAGAGACAAAATTGTACACCTCCACAAGGCTGGAAAGGGCTACGGGGAAATTGCCAAGCAGCTTGGTGAAAAAAAGGTCCACTGTTGGAGCAATCATTAGAAAATGGAAGCTAAACATGACTGTCAATCTCCCTCGGACTGGGGCTCCATGCAAGATCTCACCTCGTGGGGTCTCAATGATCCTAAGAAAGGTGAGAAATCAGCCCAGAACTACACGGGAGGAGCTGGTCAATGACCTGAAAAGAGCTGGGACCACCGTTTCCAAGGTTACTGTTGGTAATACACTAAGACGTCATGGTTTGAAATCATGCATGGCACGGAAGGTTCCCCTGCTTAAACCAGCACATGTCAAGGCCCGTCTTAAGTTTGCCAATGACCATTTGGATGATCCAGAGGAGTCATGGGAGAAAGTCATGTGGTCAGATGAGACCAAAATAGAACTTTTTGGTCATAATTCCACTAACCGTGTTTGGAGGAAGAAGAATGATGAGTACCATCCCAAGAACACCATCCCTACTGTGAAGCATGGGGGTGGTAGCATCATGCTTTGGGGGTGTTTTTCTGCACATGGGACAGGGCGACTGCACTGTATTAAGGAGAGGATGACCGGGGCCATGTATTGTGAGATTTTGGGGAACAACCTCCTTCCCTCAGTTAGAGCACTGAAGATGGGTCGAGGCTGGGTCTTCCAACATGACAATGACCCGAAGCACACAGCCAGGATAACCAAGGAGTGGCTCTGTAAGAAGCATATCAAGGTTCTGGCGTGGCCTAGCCAGTCTCCAGACCTAAACCCAATAGAGAATCTTTGGAGGGAGCTCAAACTCCGTGTTTCTCAGCGACAGCCCAGAAACCTGACTGATCTAGAGAAGATCTGTGTGGAGGAGTGGGCCAAAATCCCTCCTGCAGTGTGTGCAAACCTGGTGAAAAACTACAGGAAACGTTTGACCTCTGTAATTGCAAACAAAGGCTACTGTACCAATTATTTTCTCAGGTGTTCAAATACTTATTTGCAGCTGTATCTTACAAATAAATAGTTAAAAAATCATACATTGTGATTTCTGGATTTTTTTTTTTAGATTATGTCTCTCACAGTGGACATGCACCTACGATGACAATTTCAGACCCCTCCATGATTTCTAAGTGGGAGAACTTGCAAAATAGTAGGGTGTTCAAATACTTATTTTCTTCACTGTATGTGTATATGGTCCTCCTTCCTCACATTTGCAAACACTGACTCGGTACTTCTGCCTACGCGTGCCGTGACATTTTCAACGTAATTGCGTATTACGGGAGTCATGAACGTGCATCACAGAACAGAGCAAGGCGAGCATTTGTGCTTATAAAACTTAAACTTTTTTATTTATTTTTGAAATGACCGATCGTTTCGCTAGATAAGACCCTTATTCATCGTCTGGTATAATTTAAAGCCCTTTGAAGCTCAATGGGGTCCATTGAAGTCGATTATATGGAGAAAAATCCTGGAATCTTTTCATCAAAAACCTTAATTTCTTTTCGACTGAAGAAAGAAAGACATGGACATCTTGGATGACATGGGGGTGAGTAAATTATCAGCAAAAGTTTTTTTTTAAAGTGAACTAATTCTTTAACCTTAAAAATGAAAAAAAATGTTATACACAATATCCTATCACGTTTCATGAAGCTATAGCCAAATTTAACCCCAGGAGGTGTTTAACCATGTTAGTGTACAGCAGAAAATATACTGACCGCTGTTATGAATGCCACTTTCCAGCTCGAGAGCCTCCATTCACAGCGCAGTTGAGGAGCTACAATACTAAGGAGCATCATTTCCATAGCATCGGCCATCTTCGCAGAGAAATATAGGAATTTTGTGAGTTTTCAGCAAACAAGGTTTTAAGTAAACTGAGTGAACTGAACAAATTAAAGCTATTTGTTCAGTAAACATTAATTGTATTTAAAATGTCTTACCCACGCAACTCCAGTTAGCATAGACAGCTTCCACTGAAACATTCCAAAACCAATAGCCTCAACAGCTTCCTCCACAGAGAAGGTTTCTAGTGAAAAATAAATACTCACTTAATGATGATTCATCAGAGCTAGTATGTACTCAGTAAAAAGCGTGACGCTGTGAGGAAGTAAATTCTGTTGACAAGTAGCTTGAACTATTTGATAACCTGATGCTGCAATGCTTGGGACACAAATTCTATCTATTTTTCCCCCCTGAAAAGCCCATGTGCCAAACAGATTGCAGTGAATAGTTTTGACTGAAATGATGAAAAGAAAAACACAAGTCAGGCCTTAATCACCATTTCAGGCTTTAAACATTCAACGCAATCCCGGAATAAAGATAAATTGTTCAAATTGTGTGCATTCATCTACAAATGTAGTATAGAGATCCCAACCCGACATTTCAGAGCTTCGGGTCTTGTTGTCCTCCAAATCCGCTTGCTTCGGAATAGTGAAAACTCCTTCATCGCTAGGCTCATTATTCCCACACTGCTCCTCATGAACTCTAAGGATGTGTTTTCAAAAATACAGACTTTAGCCATAGTACGGTTATAAAATCCAATGCAAATCTGAAACTGATTAAATATTTAATATTATTGAATATTATTATATTGATATAATATATTATATGAATACAATATTATTGAAGATGCTCTAGGCTTTTAATTTCACAAACTAAACAATTTAAGACTGCATCCTTTGTCTGACATTTCCAGGCTATGGGTTTCAGTTCTCAGTCAATTAAAAGTGTAAATCAATTTTTACTATTTTTACAAGTAAATAAACACACATGGATTACCTGATATCAGTGTCTTTCCATCGTTTGTAAGCCACTTGCGATGATCTTGTCAACCCACTCATTTCCAGCTGCTATAATGGAACCCTAAACCATAACAGCACATTTAGCTATAGAACAGGTTAGACCAGTGTGCGACTATGATTGCATCAACATTTATACACCAGAGATAACTTAACTCTTAGGGAGGGAGCTTGGCCTTAAATAGTCACACAGTCCTCTATAGTACAACCCACGTGGCATCAAGTTATCCCTAAACAACAAGCCACTCCAGCCCTAATCCAGGTCAAGAGAATGTGTGGGATTCTTTAGAAAAATCTTATTCATTGCCATTAGAAAAGTTTGTTAGATAAACAGTAGTATTAGGGATGTTACGAACAGGGGAAACTATTGGTTTTCATCAACTAGGCACTTCGTTCTAATTACAATATGCCCAAACAGCAAAGTAAATAACGGAGATGATTTTAAGCACCACAGAAATGAAATAAAACAGCTTTAGCTCTAGTTCTCAACCAGGTGGCTGCAGGATGACACAAAAAGTTTTTAAATTATTATATTAAAATAATCAAACTTGTGTAGCGTCTACTCCAATCAGACACACACAAATGATTCATTAACTTTAACGACCAATCCAGCAAGCTCACTCTCCCGTCCCAACAAAGGTCTGTGACCCATCCCCCAAAAACTGCACCAAATGAAGCCAACACACAGACAGAACCAGGTCTCTGGCAGAGGTGGAAAGTAACGGATTACATTTCGTTACGTAATTGAGTAGTTTTTTTGTGTACTTTTACTTTTTTAAGTAGTTTTTAAAATCTGTAATTTTACTTAAGTACGTTTTGTCTAAAGTATTGTACTTCGCTACATTTTAAATCACATCCGTTACTGAGTAAAAAAAATTAATAAAAATAAAAAAATTACAAGAAAAAAAAAAAAATCGCCCTCCGGAAACGACGTATTGATTGAACGGCGGGAGAACAAACGCGCAAAAAAAAAACTGGTGATGCAGACCCAGCTGAAAGTGAAACGCCGTTGAAGCGAACCATGGCCAGTACCTGAATACTTTTATATGTAGGAAAAACGCATGGTTGTCCTCGAGGATGGATATCCAATTTGCCAAAATGTTGACGCAATGTGGCTCTTTGCAGAATGTGAATCCCGGAATCCAGTCATGCTAATGGAATTTACATAACGCAGGTATCATGTAAAAACACGCAATGATGTAGGGCGGCTATGAATAAATTGAAAGTAGAGTTGTGCAATAAATACAATCCCGACATGGTCTCTGAATATGAAAGCGCAAAAAGACTGCTATGTAAATATTCCGCTTGTTATGCGTGCCTCTGTGTGAACGAGCTGCGCCGCGTCGTCTATAATTCTCAACCGGTGGGCCGCGGCCCTCTAGTGGGCCTCGAAGCGCCATCTGGTGGGCCGTGTATAGGCAGTGGTAGACTACACGCAAATTAATTAATTAAAAAAAAAAATTTATTGACAAATCTTATTTTCTAATTATCTGATTGTTCTTATGACTTTATTAGACCAAAAACACTCAAGTTAAGTCAATATGCATTATCTAAAAGCTAATTTATGTTTATATTACAAAAGGGGGTTGCACACCGGAGGAGAAGCGCAGCGCTGCGTCGCCTCTAGGACAACTCGAGGTATCGCACACAAGGACAAGTCGAGGAATCGCACACCGGACGCGCTTTCTCAGTTTATGGCCAGTAATATTTTAAAGTCGTGGTGCTGCGCTTCTCGTTTGGTGTGCAATCCCCTTAAGCCGAAGGCGCAGTGTGTTCAATGTGGAGAAATGTTGTCAAGAGGCGCTAGAGATGGAGACTGAACGGCCGGTCAGTCTGACATATGGTGATTTTATGCCGGTCAAATGCTTTCGGGCGCCGCATGATTAAGATCGTGCAATGTCAGCATCACACGTGCACACGGAACGCACATGAATTACGGTCGTTTCACACTGCAAGCGTGAGCGGCGCGTATTTTTTCCGGCGTAGCCTACATGTTCATCAATGAGTGCATTCACACCGGGAGCAGTGCGTGAGCGTCAAGCAGGAGAGTCGCGTGAGCAGCAGTGAAGCGGGGTTTCTGCGCTGCTCACGCTCAACTAAAGTGAAAGCACACTTTTGATGGACAAAATAAATATAATTTCACACAAAAAGTGCCCAAATTGCACATAATTTGCATGTCTAGTGTGTTTTAACAAGAACTGGAGTAGGCTATGTCAGAAAAGAAAATGAAGACTCCAATTCAATTTTTACTTAACTATTACCCAATAGTTAAAATTACCCAAATTATATGTACCCATTTAAACTTGTTTTAATTATTCAGTTTGGGTGAAAGTATATGGTGTTTTATAAAAATATATATATATAGAAAATAAATATTTGTGTGTGCTGTAAAGTGGTTAGAAAAAATGAAATCGCAATCGGCTAAAATCGGTAACGGCAGGTCAAACTCAATGAAAAATCGGAAATAGGAATCGGCCTAGAAAATTGTAACCGGTGCATCTCTAGCTAAAACCATCAAGGCTGCAGAGACATTTGAACTCAAAACACCCGGGCTGTTTTGGGAAGCTAAAAGAATATTGTTTTAAACAGTCATGTTAATATCGCTATTTGTATTTGATAAATTATAGGCTACTTATAATATGCAAATTGGGGTGAATGAACTTTGTTGAACATTTCTGCTAATGAATAGAGAGAATGTTCCCCTCTTGTGTGTCTGACCGGTTGTTACAAGTATGTTAGCCTGTTATTGTTACTGAGTAAACCTGCCAAGTCTTTTTCATACAAGGACAGTTTTCATCTATAGCTGACTTGACCTAGTCTGCTACAATGGCATAACAGATTAACAGCAGAGTATGTCATTGTAATTTTTGAATTCTCTGTTATTCTGTGTTCATACTATCATATTTGGAAAGGTGGTCCTCGGAATGTTTTTAAACAGTCATTGGTGGGCCATGAGTTGCAAAAGGTTGAGAACCCCTGGTCTATAACATACTCAATAGATCCTTATTGTGTTTTCAGCCTAACGTTACTATTTTAGGCCTACAATAGAACGTACTGAACGTATTTAAGGATATATTTTTTTTGTCCGGTTTAATTTAGTAAATCTGTTTAGCAGAACCTTCCCAAAAATAAAAGGATAAAAGTTTAAATTTATTTGTTAATTATAAAAAGAAACATTCATTTTCTGAATAAAATACATTTCATAGGACTCTTTTCTTAAACATTTTAATAAATGATTCATGTTAAAAATAGTTGTTAATCTAATGATCAGTTATTGAATTTAGACATGCTTTATTGAAATTTTATTAAACACAAACAAATGGTTTTAAGTTTGTTATAATAAAAGCATTTGTTAAACCAAAATAACCTGTTTTCATTAATTTAACTGTCATTTTAACTGATGATGATAATAATAATAATAATAATAACAACAACCATAATAATACCGTTTATTTATTTAATAATTGAATAACGGGATGGTTCACCCAAAAATGAAAATTAACCCATGATTTATTCACCCTGAAGTTATTCTAGATGTGTAGGACATTCTGCTTTCAGACGAACACAATCAGAGTTATATTCAAAAATGTCCTTGCTCTTCCAAGCTTTATAATGGCAGTGAATGGCTGTTTCTGTTTTGAAGTATCTATCATCTATCCATGATAAAAGTGCATCTGTCCATCATAAAAGTGCATCCATTCATGATAAAAGTGTGGCGTGGGCGGACCTGGCAGTTCAGGTGGCCAGGGCGGAGCAGGATGCGCAGGCGGCGTCGGAGACGACCCCTCGGGCGGCCAGGGCGGAGACGACCCCTCGGGCGGCCAGGGCGGCGACGACCCCTCGGGCGGCCAGGGCGGCGACGACCCCTCGGGCGGCCAGGGCGGCGAAGAGCCCTCGGGCGGCCACGGCGGCGAAGACCCCTCGGGCGGCCACGGCGGCGAGGACCCCTCGGGCGGCCACGGCGGCGAGGACCCCTCGGGCGGCCACGGCGGCGAAGACCCCTCGGGCGGCCACGGCGGCGAAGACCCCTCGGGCGGCCACGGCGGCGAAGACCCCTCGGGCGGCCACGGCGGCGAAGACCCCTCGGGCGGCCACGGCGGCGAAGACCCCTCGGGCGGCCACGGCGGCGAAGACCCCTCGGGCGGCCACGGCGGCGAAGACCCCTCGGGCGGCCACGGCGGCGAGGACCCCTCGGGCGGCCACGGCGGCGAAGACCCCTCGGGCGGCCACGGCGGCGAAGACCCCTCGGGCGGCCACGGCGGCGAAGACCCCTCGGGCGGCCACGGCGGTGAAGACCCCTCGGGCGGCCACGGCGGTGAAGACCCCTCGGGCGGCCACGGCGGTGACCTACTGCCCCCCCACAAAATTTTCTTGGGGGCATCTATAGGGTTAAGGGCAGGAACAGACACCGGCTCAGGAACAGACACCGGCTCAGGAACAGACACCGGCTCAGGAACAGACACCGGCTCAGGAACAGACACCGGCTCAGGAACAGACACCGGCTCGGCGGCGGCCATCTTGTGCGCAGACACCGGCTCGGCGTCGGCCATCTTTTTATCAGTCTTTTGATCAGCAGACGTGACGTGAACAGACTCTTGCTCGGCAGGCGTGAAGTGAGCAGCCTCTTGCTCGGCAGGCGTGACGTGAGCAGCCTCTGGCTCGGCAGGCGTGACGTGAACAGCAGCCTCTGGCTCGGCAGGCGTGACGTGAACAGCAGCCTCTGGCTCGGCAGGCGTGACGTGAACAGCAGCCTCTGGCTCGGCAGGCGTGACGTGAACAGCAGCCTCTGGCTCGGCAGGCGTGACGTGAACAGCAGCCTCTGGCTCGGCAGAAGTGACGTGAGCAGCCTTTGGCTCGGCATGAAGCTCAGGCATGTCGTGGTGAGGCTCTGGCTGGACGTGGGAGACGTGTAGCTCTGGCCGGACGTGGCTGACGTGTAGCTCTGGCCGGACGTGGCTGACGTGAAGCTCTTCTGGCTGGGCGTGGCTGACGTGAAGCTCTGGCTGGACGGTCTCTGGCTGGACGGTCTCTGGCTGGACGGTCTCTGGCTGGACGGTCTCTGGCTGGACGGTCTCTGGCTGGACGGTCTCTGGCTGGACGGTCTCTGGCTGGACGGTCTCTGGCTGGACGGTCTCTGGCTGGACGGTCTCTGGCTGGACGGTCTCTGGCTGGACGGTCTCTGGCTGGACGGTCTCTGGCTGGACGGTCTCTGGCTGGACGGTCTCTGGCTGGACGGTCTCTGGCTCCCCTACAGTAAAGGGGGAACCACAAAACTGCAGGACAAAGTCAATGTATTGTACCAGGGTCCAGCTGGGGTCTTCCTCTGGTAAATTTAGACTAGTGTCCTGTTCAAGTCCACTCCAGAAACATTCCTTTAGCATAGCATTGTCACCAGGAACGAGGTGACTATAAAAAAGGAACTCCTCCACATAATCTTCGATGCTGCGATCATCTTGATAAATTGAACAAATTTTGCTCAGTGGGTCCCGGATAATACCTGCTAGATCCATAATGTTGGTCAGTTGTTCTGTAATGCAGCGGAGGAAAACAGGCGAAGATGAGGATCTATATGCAGGGTTTTAATGGAGAAACACGTAGTACAAATAATCAAGAACGAAGGACAAAGAAACAAAACCACGAGCAGGACCGAACCAGAAGCACCCATACACGTACAACAACTGACAAGGTAACAAGTGAAACACAAGGGCTATAAATACACAGAGACAAACAAGCTTAACTAAGTAATAAGGGGGCATGGTTAATAAGAAACACCTGGGGAGACTAATAAACAAGAAAGACTACAAAGGACTACAAAACATGGCACAGAACAGGCATTGGCGATTCTAGGGGGTGGCCTGGGGTGGCCAGGGCCACCCCTGAAAGCTCATTGGCCACCCCTGTGGCCACCCCAGATCTGATAGGTAGTTGGTCAAGTTCGTCAACACAAGAAACAAGAGGAATGCTGTCAATCAATGATGACAGCTGATCAACTGATTTAGGGCCAGTTTTACATTTTTAACTAACAGTAATGGTCGAACTGAGGCTGTGAGAGCTGATTTCTGCTCAGCGGACGTTTGGCCATGCAGGTCAGGTGACCCATGAGATGAGCGCGCTGGCTGCTGCTGCTCCGTGAAACAGGAGAACGGTCACAGTTACAACAGCAACAATACAACAACGATAAAAACGCTGGAATCTGTAGATTGAGAGGTATGGTAATTTAATGTTTAGTTATATCGTAGTTCCCTCTGAATGTGTAGGAAAACTGAAAAAGTCGAACTACACGGTACTAGCTAGCTTAGCAGCCTGCAAACCAAGTTAAGAGTGCAGACAGTTGAAGAGGGCGCGCGCGCAGCTCTTAAAGGGACCACACCTTATTACCACTCGTTACACCGCCATGAAATATGGAACACTATTTTCTGGACTGAAGACTGAGGGTGTTTTTTTGCAGATGTGTGTGTGTTCAATAGAGCTAATGTTATATTTTTGGCCAACCAGTGTGTGAAATATAGTGTGAAAGTCTAGATTTAAGTTATAACACAAGAACAAGCTGTGACTTATTTATTTGCTCTGTGATTTAAGGGCTGTTTAAAAAGTATTTTTGTTTGTATCAATTAGCTCATCTTCACACACAGTCCACATATATTTTAGACGTTTAAATAGGCAGAGCAAATTGCATTCAAATGCCAAGTTAATTTATGATGAAGCATCTTGACCATTTATGATTAAGTCTTAACTGTTTGATTTAAATAATGTATGCTGAATCAAAGCCAGCGTTTCAATTTATACCTTCATCAGGGCCTTGGACATGAATACTGTCTGGGTTAAAAACCACTTTTTGCACATTTTCATACATCACAAGGCATCCTCATGACATTATTCAGTCATCAGGCCATCATCTGTGTTACCTGTATTTTTACCCATGTTTGCTTTACTAATTTAAGTCCCCTCTTGTGGTTAAATAAAAACACACCTGGCAAAGAACAAACTAAGAAATTCTAATTCCAGTATCTCTAACAAATTATATCTAAGCTAAATAATAACAAACTAAGCATGTAAATAACAACAAATATTTCTGTTTTTTCCTTAAAATCTTAGTTTTTCTTTTGCTTTTACAGATACGCTTTTTAATAAGGTCCTATCTTTAAGCATTTTGGTTTATCCTGTTGGATTTCTGTGTTTTTATGTAACCACAAGATGGTGCCTCAATTAGTAAAGCAAACACAGGTAACAATACAGGTGACACAGATGATGAGCTGATGACTGATACATGTTATTCTATAGGATGAGTTAAGAGAAGTTTAATTTTGCTACTCTAGTCTAATCTAACTTTAATCAATAACGAGACAAGGACTTTAATCCACTACAAGAAAATATCTCTTAGAAAATGTTTACCCTATCCTGACCATAATTACTGATTAAAAATAGACATGTTAAAATAACCAGAGATACTTGAGGACTGTGATAGGTGGTTAGGACTGTTTTTAACAGGATAGACACTTTTATTTGACAGTTATGAGACAGGAAATCATGGGAGAGAGAGAGGATGTGACATGCAGCAAAGGACCAGGATTCGAACCATGGTCGGCTGCGTATGTATACGCATTAAACTTCGCTATGCCATGGCCACCCCAAACTAGCTTTGTGTCCCATCTTGGCCACCCCCCAAAAAATGTCCTGGATACGCCACTGAGAACAGGAAATAACAAAAGTGCACACAAGACAAGGGAAACACAGGACAGGAATCATGACAGTAATAAAGGCTTTCTGAAGCGAAGCATTGAGTTTGTGTAAAAAAATTCCATATTTAAAACTTTTTAAAGTAAAATAACTAGCTTCCGGCCACACGAACATACGGATTCCACTTAAGTCTAAAGTGCAATTTATGCGAGACTGCGAGTAATGCGACGTACTGCTACGCCATGACGCACTACGCTACTTCAACGTCATAAGTTGCGTAAGTTGTGCTTTAGACGCAAGTAGACTGCGTTTGGCCGGAAACTAGAATTTTTACTTTGTAACGTGCTAAATGTGGATTTTTTTCTTAAACTCATTGCTTCGCTTTAGAATGCCTTTATTAACCCCCAGGAGTCATATGGAAGACTTTTATGCTGAATAGATGCACTTTAATGGACTTTTTTAATATAACTCGGATTGTATTCGTCTGACACCAGAATGTCATACACATCTAGGATGACATCAGGGTGAATAAATCATAGGCTAAATTTCAATTTTGGGTGAACTATCCCTTTAATACCATAAACCGTAATTTTTTCTGAGACATTATCATACTGTAAAAATCTTATACCGTTACAACCCTACACGGGAGAGCCCCCCACCCCCGCTGTTAAAAAAAGTAACTCAGTAACTTACTCTGAGTAAATTTTAAATGAGCTACTTTTTACTTTTACTTGAGTAGATTTTTAGACCGGTACTTTTACTTGTACTTGAAGCAGTAGTACTTTTACTTGAGTAGAATATTTTATTACTCTTTCCACCTCTGGTCTCTGGTACAGGAAACATGAAGACTGATTTGACCTCAATGAATTTGCAGAGTTGTGACTCACTCAATTCTTCTTGAGAAGGAAAAATAAACCCGTTTGATCCTATATATTCTATACATAACCACTTGAGAAATGTATAAACATGCATCCAATTTTCCCATCTCACGATTTTCCTTTTATGGGGTTTGGCCTATGCATTCATTATCTCTTTTGGATTAATGTTTCAGACTTGCATAATATGGTAAACCAAAATCACATATGAAGCATGTTTGGTCTCTATGAACTGGAATCTTTTTTCCCCATTTGTTAATTTACATTACATTTTACCAACTCTGTGACGCATTAGTTTTATAAGAATCTTGAATGTTATTTTCTTAAACACCCAATCAAATTACATATTCAAATGCCCTGCTAGAACGCAAAGGCCTTGTCCACACTACAACGTTTTCATTTGAACTTCCATCCACACTGAGAAAGCTTTTTTATGAATAAAACTTTGTTTGCGTTGTAGTGTGGACTGTCAAAACGGAGGTATTTAAAAATGGACCAATAGATTGTACCAATAGAAATTCATGTTAATACCGGTAGTGGGTCGGTTATGTGCTATTCACTTTCACACTGTTGCTAAAATATTATGTTATGCACACTCTTCATATCACAGTCCTGCAAAGATGACAGAAAATGTACTCACATTTGCTGTCCTGTGGCAATACATGAGACCAGTTGCGTTTTAGACCAAACATATGTTGACAGAGTGCGACCTAGACGCAACAGCGAATGGTGAGACACACTGAAACATCGGAAAACGCTATTGTGGACGGAGAGCATTTTCAAGCGAAAATGCCGTTTCCAAATGTATCCAGATTACTGTCGAATCAAAGGATCGTAAAAAACAACTTCTCATTGGCTCAAACTGCTCCAGAGGGTGTGACAACTTCACTGATCACAAGATCATGCCTGTTAGTTCCGTTTTCTGAGAAATCCTGATGTGAAGATGAACTTGAAGCCATCTAAGGAGGACCCCCAAGCTTGTGCCAGGCTGCGGCCTTGTCTTTCCATTCACCAAAGATCATGACTCCCACTTGTTCTCTCTCATCAAGACATCATCAACAAAGATCAACTGGAGCCTCAACAAATTGCATCAGGACAGTTTAATTCAAGTGGGTGAGACAAGCGAGTATCATTATTTGATACATTAAGTATCCTTACCCCTTATTAACTTATTAACTAAAGTGATGGTTTTGATTTTTCAATCTTTTCGTTTAATAATCTTTAATCATTGTGAATAAGAACTATATTGTTTGTTTGATGCTGATTAAAATAAAAAGACTGATTAAACTAAATAACAGTCTGTGCTTGCAAAGATAACATGGCTGTAAAAGTTAAAGTGCCCCTGTCATGGTATTTTAAAGTTTCCTAATGTTGTTGTAGAGTCTCCAAAACATGTTTACACGCATCAAATGTAAAAAAACTGTTTAATTTCCTTACAATATACATTTGCACATCACATTTTCCATGATTCTCACAACGGCTCGTCAAATGAATCAATCTCTCTAAATCCCTCCTTTCTGCGAGTTTATCTGCTCTGATTGGCCAGACAGCTCAGTCTGTTGTGATTGGCCTACCCGTGTACAGCGCGTCTCCAGAGCCTGAGCGCGTCGAGAACAAAAACGTACTCCGTTACTAATGTAACCTCGGTTCTCTCTAGAAGAGGGAACGAGTACTGCGTAATATCTTACGCTAGGGGAAAATCTCTTTCCTCGAGATATTGAAGCCAAAAAAATTATCCTTAATTTTGAATTATTGTAAAACGCGTTGCGGCAGCATGCAGACATAGGCAAGACGGCTCGCGTGCCTATTGGCTGACCTGCGGCAACTGCAGCAGCCTATCGAGAGAAGCCCCTCGTGACGTCATGTCCAATGTGGGCACTTCGCGCCCACTACGTCACATCACGTCCCGCCCCGCCACAACAGGCGTAGTCTGGGCCTATAATTACAGCTCGATGGGCTGATATAATCTGTTTTTTCATCGCCGAAGCGAACCAGAGCGTGTTGCAGGCACGGCAAGATACGCAGTGCTTGTTCCCTCTTCTAGAGAGAACCGAGGTTACGTTAGTAACCGAGTACGTTCTCTTACGAGAGGTACTCTCGTACTGCGTAATATCTTACGCTAGGGGAACACAGTGTAAAACGCTGTGCGTGCTGGGATCTAACACCAAAGTCCCACGGGCAGGTGGCCGGGGCTCATATAATGCATTATCACCAAGAACTCACAGGGAGTCTGGGGAAGAGAGGCTAGAAGCACAGTCAAGGTGAAAAAATTCAGCCTGCACTGGGCGTCAATATGGGTCTATTATGACCCGTGGCTATACATTATCGATCAGTGAGCGACGCTCGAGCGATTTCAGTACACTGAGCCGAAGCCCGGGGCAGACAGTACTGTTCAAATCCCGCTCGACCAAGCCCACGATGAGGCCACGCCCCTCGTGGAGTGCGCTCTGACACCCAAAGGACACTGTAGGCCAGCGCGATGGCATCAACTATACACCTGGATAGGCTCTGTTTCGACGTGGCTAGTCCCTTAGGACGTCCGCAGAACGAAACAAAGAGCTGCTCAGTCTGTCTGAAAACGAACGTGCGAGACCCATAAGCTTTTAATGCCCTGATTGGGCAAAGGAAGCTCACATCTTTTTCCTCATTGTGAACCGGCAGGGCACACAGGGAAATATCCTGGGCCCTGAACGGTGTGTTGAGGGACTTTGGCACGTAACCATGTCTTGGTTTGAGTATGACTTTCGAGTCATTTGGCCCAAACTCCATACATGCTGCGCTTACTGAGAGCACTTGTAAATCCCGTATGCGCTTCACTGAAGCAAGAGCCATAAGAAACGCTGTCTTGAATGACAAGTGTTTCATGCCCACCGAATGGATTGGCTCAAATGGAGCACCTTTCATGGCCTCTAGGACCATTGAAAGGTCCCACATGGGGACTGAGGGGGGGTCTGGGAGGATTCAACCTCCTGGCTCCTTTAAGGAAGCGAACGATCAGATCGTTCTTCCCCAGTGACTGGCCGGTGACTGGTTTTAAAAACACTGCAATGGCCGCCACATAAACTTTGAGCGTGGATGGGGTCCTGCCCTTATCCAGTAGCTCTTGAAGAAAAGAGAGAACTTCTGAAACCCCACTGTCTGGGGGTGAAAAGCCTTGAGCTTTGCACCAGCCAGAGAACACAGACCATTTGGAGGAATAGAGTCGCCTAGTGGACGGAGCTCTAGCCTGCGTGATCGTGTTTAACACTCCTTCTGGGAGGTTAGCGGGTACCCGTTGATGGCCCATGCATGCAGGGACCATAAATCCGGGCGAGGATGCCAAATCGAACCCTTGGCCTGAGAGAGGAGGTCTTTCCTCACTGGTATTGACCATGGAGCAGAGCTCGTCAGTTGCATCAGCACTGGGAACCAAGCCTGGTTTTTCCAGAGCGGAGCGACGAGCAGCTCTGAGCATCCAATTTCCCTGATCCGTTCTACCACCTGAGGCAGGAGTGAGACGGGGGGAAAAGCATAGAGTGGGCAGCGGGGCCAAACGTGGGCCAGCGCATCCCTGCTCTTGGAGAAAAACTTCGGACAGTGAGCATTTTCTTGGGACGCAAACAGGTCCACCTGTGCTCTGCCGAATGTCTCCCATAGCAGTAGGACCGTCTGCGGATGCAGAGACCATTCTCCTGCCGGAAAATTGTTTCTGGACAGTCTGTCTGGTCCCAGGTTTAGGTGACCAGGCACGTGAGCAGCTCTCAATGAGCGCAGATTGTGCTGAGCCCAGACCAGGAGGCGTTCCGTCAACCTGTAAAGGTTTTGGGACCGGACGCCACCTTGGCGATTTATATAGGCGATTTATTTAGGCCACCACTGACATGTTGTCTGAGCGGACCAAGACGTGGTTACCCTTTATCTGGGGACAAAAATGCCTCAGCGCGTTGTCGACTGCCATCATTTCCAGACAGTTTATGTGTAAGAGCCTCTCCCGTTCTGACCACTGGCCAAAGAACGGTCTGCCCTCGAGCAGCGCTCCCCATCCCGAGGTGGAGGCGTCCGTGGACACCACCTTCACCCTCGAGGAAGTCCCCAGGTTTACACCTGACTGATACCAGTTGTTTTCTTTCCAAGGTTTCAGAGCCGAAACGAATTTCTGATTGACCTTGAGGCGAAACAGACCGGGAAGTTCATGCTCGAGGTGGTACTTGCGCATTTAACCACAACTGCAGTGGGCGCATGCGAAGCAGACCCAACTGGAGCACCGATGATGCTGAGGCCATGAGACCCAGCATCTTCTGAAACCTTTTGAGCGGGACTATAGTGCCCGCCTAGGTCCCGGGCTGGGTGGCGCTGTGAAGCGGCGGAGGCTGTGGGTGGGCGCTCCAAAAAGGCCAGCAGACGAGACGGGCGCGTTGAGGAACACAGAGCGCTCCGCATCCGGCATGTCGGATAACGTCAACCACAGGTGTCTCTCGGCCACAGTGCCCACATTGGACATGACATCACGAGGGGTCTCTCTCGATAGGCTGCTGCAGTTGCCGCAGGTCAGCCAATAGGCACGCGAGCCGTCTTGCCTATGTCTGCATGCTGCCACAACGCGTTTTACAATAATTCAAAATTAAGGATAATTTTTTGGCTTCAATATCTCGAGGAAAGAGATTTTCCCCTAGCGTAAGATATTACGCAGTACGAGAGTACCTCTCGTAAGAGAACGCCCATTGCATAACACCGACAGCTCTGCGTGTCCTGAGGCTTCCTACACCGTAAACTAAACACAATAACGAACAATGACGTCGATTTTACCATATTAATGCGAGCGCGAGTCTGGTGATGAAATATTAGAAGAACTAGTTATTCAACCTCCATCGCAAGGACGACTCGATAATAGTGGCCCACAGCTGATCAGCAGAAGTATTTCAGTTAGACAGTGATAATGAGAGTTAACTTAGCCAGTTAGCAGGAGACCTACACAATATAAAACTCTAAACTAAGTATTTTGAACACCATCTTTCAAGAGCAAGCAGTTTGTGAATCCTGCATTGAACTTCCGAGATTTGAGAAGCAGTCGTCAGTAAAATAAAGGGAACACAGCAAAAGTTTAGGATTATACTGCTGTGATATCTTGGTAAAGATTAATTTTAACCACTGATTCTTCACATGCTCATCCTTAGGGACTCTGGGGAGGGAAAAATAACTGGCTTTACCTTCACATCATGCACAGCGCCGTCTTCTCGACATGATGCTGTCCAGTTCAGAAATCAGCTCCGGTTTGAAGTTTAAGTTTCCCTGCAAGTGCACGCGCAATAACTGGGCGCGGCCAATATGCTAATGTTTCGTATCTACGTCACTAAGAAACGGCTTATGACTCGTTTCAAAAACAATTAATTTCATAGACTCAGAGTCGACTCTCACTTTTGAAAGACAATAACTTTATATGCGGTGCACTTTTAGATATAAAACTTTGCAGGATGTTTTCATTCACTTAGAGCTTTATTACACACTACACGAACAGTCATTTTCAAAAATCCATGATAGGGGCCCTTTAATTTTTTATGTTTAGTCATTTTGCTTCCATGTCCTGATGCAAAAAAGAAAGAAAGAAAAAAAAGTATACTCCAGAAACCAGGTTATGTGACATACCGGGAATGCAAGCAGATAACCTTTCTTTTCCAAAAATGGAGGTAACTTTCAGGGTCTGCTCTGGAGCAGCTTCTTTTCCAGGGTTAATTTACTTCAGAGGTGTTCAGCACATGCGTGCCCTGTTGATGAAGCTCCAGTGGGCATGACAGAATGCGCACAATATACAGGTCCGTAGCCAGCCTATTGAAAGGGGGGGCCTTTTTGCAGTTTTTTTCCTCCTTTTGTGTTTAATTATGAGGTTCAAATACTTCATTTTGGTGACCTTTTGTGCACTAATTTGTGCTGGATTAGCTTGTCTGCTGGTTAACGAGCACGCTTTTTGATGCACCTAAAATATTTACTGCATTGTTGTCAAATTGGTTCCTCATGTAACACCTTTGTCAGTCCATACACAGTTCATACGTTTAAAGACCACACTAACAACAGAATAGATTTAATGAACTTTACTGAAATATTAATAATAATTCGAATAAATCGTTCGAACCACCCGAATCCCCCCTGCCTACGGGCTTTATGTGGGGTAATTTAATTACCCCACATTAGTTCATTTAATATATAAATTTAAAAAAGGCAGCTTTGACAATTACAGTAGAAATACTGGAAATATTTTAGCATATGGAGCATATTGTACTGAACTAGAGGCAATGGTAAAGTAAAAAAAAAAATGTTGTACCAAGAGAGATCTCACTTTTGTTTAAAAATGTTCATGTTTTGAATAATTCAAACAGGTAATTTCACTAGAGCTGATATTTAGTCATATTTAAACAACATGTGCACGATCAGGTGACCTGTCATGTCTATGTTCAGCTAACAGTTACTGTCATGGTTTAGGAAACACGGTTTAGGTTTAAAGTTTCGCTTTCAGTTTTGCAAATGGTAGAGCGAAACTGAATTTGCATGACATGGCAGCATAACAGTGATGCAGCAGTATTCGTAAAGGGGTCTCTAAAAAAAAATATAAAAAAACCCCCGCCAACAGTGCATACACTTTTTTTTAGTCTGGGCATGTCAAAAGGTAGGTTAAGTTTCTGAGAAAGTCCAACAAGCTCTGTATTTAAATTACTGTTTCAGGTAATTAGTGTAAAAAATTATGTATTCAACTTTTATGCATTTCCTAGGCCTACACATTTTGGGAAACCAAGTCTACAGTCCTTTCATAAACTGTGCTGAGTGTATGCTATTTCAGTTTTTCCTCCCTGTGAATGATACAGCATCCTGCAGAGAGCAAGTTAGTGGTGAGAACATGCAGCTGAGTGAGGAGCAGCTGCATAAGATAGAGCAGAACAGACGTGCCGCACTGGAACGATTGGCCAGACGAAATGTACCTGTACCTGTTGGTGAAAGCTGGCGAAGACAGATTGGGACTGAATTTACAAAACCTTATTTTACAAAAGTAAGTGATACGCAGTGCGAGACATTATCAAAATAACAGTAAGAAGAGAAAGTAAAAAAGACTTGTTCCTGTTTTGGTTATTTTTCTTTCCAGCTAATGTCTTTTGTTACAATGGAGAGGAAATGCTTTACTGTCTATCCCAGCCCTGAGCAGGTGTTTTATTGTACAACTTTGTGCGCAATTGAAGATGTAAGTTCCTTAATATATGAAAAGGAAGAGGTATAAATGATAAGTGCTTTATAGTGAAATTTCAATATTCTACTACAGGTTGTGTTTGTGTTGACAGGTAAAAGTGGTCATTCTTGGGCAAGACCCCTATCACCATCCAGGTCAAGCCCATGGTTTGGGCTTCAGTGTGCTGAGGCCTAAACCACCTCCCCCTAGGTACAGCATTGTACTGAACTGTGAAAATACCTATTTTTCAATCATCTGGCCAAAATTACATCTTAGGCAATTCATACAGAGCGTGTTTTTGTGGTTAAAAGTGCAGGACGCACAACAGTGCAATGTAACATTTTGTAAAATGCATTTTTAGAATGGTGCTTCATGAGTGACACGCTGCAAAAGAGGCAAGATACGAGCGCAAATATGAAACACGTCTGTCTTTAGATAAAACACAATGGAAAAGTAGCACAGTGGATTGGAGAACGTGTTCTGCATGTACAGCCTCTTACTATAAATCTCTAATGAGAATTCTGTATTTCCAAATTTGTTGACTTATTGTTTCACTTATTGCAGTTTGGAAAACATATTTAAGGAGCTGACAGAAGATATTGTTGGTTTCCAGCACCCAGGTCATGGAGACCTCACAGAATGGGCTAAACAGGGTAGGTGATCAACATACATTAACGTTCAAAAGTTTGGGGTCAGGAAGATTTAAAAAAAAGTCTTAATACTTTTATTCAGCAGAGATGCATTAAATCTGAAGTCCATACCTTGTGGTGCTCTAGTGGTTAATAAAGAGAACTGCATGTGTCTTGCGGTAGAACATTGTAGCCGGAGCTACTTCTATCTGTTTGTCTATGACGAGTCACGCAAGAACTACTCCGCAGTGATAGTACTACTGCCAGTCTAAAATAGTCAGAATAAACATTAATTGTAGGTGATGATGATGCATTTTATTTGTAATGCGCTTTTCTCCAACCCAAAGCGCTACACAGTATGGTAAACAAATATAAGATAATTAAAAACAGAAGAATCAAACAACAATATACAAGATAATACCAGACATAATATACTTCAAAAGACAATAATTTTTTTTAAAAAGATGGGTCTTTAAAGACCTCTTAAAGCAGTCCAAAGTTGGGGAATTTTTAATCGCAAAAGGAAGTTTATTCCAAAAACCGTGGGGGCGGTAACCGTAAAGGAGCGACCACCCATCGACTTTAATTTAAATGTGGGCTGCTGTAGAGTAGAAGAGTCAGACGAGCGTAGAAGACGATTTGGAATGTAAGGAACAACTAGATCACAAAGGTATTCCGGTGCTATCCCATAAATAGCTTTATATGTTAAAATCAAGATTTTAAAATCGATACGTGCCGTTACTGGAAGCCAATGGAGTTCGTAAAGAACAGGGGAAATATGCTGCTGAACAGTTGTGTGTGTTAATACACGTGCGGCCGAGTTTTGGATATACTGTAGTTTCTAAATATATTTATCAGGGAGACCAGAGTATTACAGTAATCAAGTCTTGACATGATAAATGCATGAATAAGCTTTTCCGCATCTGGCAGGGATATAAAAGGCCGAATTCGGGCAATATTTTTTAGATGAAAAAAAAAGTCACGCAAGAACTACTCCGCAGTGATAGTACTACTCCGCAGTGATAGTACTACTCCCAGTCTAAAATAGTCAGAATAAACATTAATTGTAGGTGTACCTTAGTGATTTTGGATAAGACAAAAACACGGTTTGGAAAATGGATTCATGATATACATCGCTTTTAGCCAGCAGCCATATCACCCTGTAGCCCAAGACTGGTTGCCCACTGAAGCTAAGCAGGGCTGAGCCTGGTTAGTACCTGGATGGGAGACCTCCTGAGAAAACCAGGTTGCTGCTGGAAGAGGTGTTAGTGAGGCCAGCAGGGTGTGCTCACCCTGTGGTCTGTGTGGATCTGTGTAACGCCCCAGTGTAGTGACGGGGACACTAATCTGTCAAAGAGCACCGTCCTTCGGATGAGACGTTAGACTGAGGTCCTGACTCTCTGTGGTCATTAAAAATCCCAGGATGTCCTTTGAAAAAAGAGTAGGGGAGTAACCCCGGTGTCCTGGACAAATTTGCCCCTTGGCCTCTGTCCATCATGGCCTCCTAATCATCCCCATATTATATGAGTATCAGTATGAGTATTATATGAGTATCAGCCAATCAGTATATATATGGGCCATATATATACTGATTGGCTTCATCACTGCAGCTTTAAACTGATCAAAAATGACAGTAATAACATTTATAATGTTACAAAATGTTACAACTGTTTTCAACATCAATAATAAGAAGAAATATTTCTTAAGCACCAAATTAGCATATTAGAATAATTTCTGAAGTATCACATGACACTGAAGACTGGAGTAATGGCTTCTTAAAAAGTAAGTTTTGTCATCACATTTTAAAATATATTATTTAATTTTTTTTTTATTTGATAAATGCAGCCTGCCTGGGTGAGCATAACAGCATTCTTTCAACAACATTTAAAAATCTTACTGACCTCAAACTTCTGAACAGTTGGGAATGAGCAGGGCCGTTTGAAGGAATTTGGGGGCCCCAAGCAAAATAGACATGGAGCCCCCCCCCCCAATACAGTTTAAGTGCACCCACACTTTATATGAATAAAAAAGGTTTACAGTGCAAATACTGCTGTTGAATATACTGTGCATAAAAATAAAAAAAATACAGTGACATAAGCTATGAAAAAATCATGTTCCTCTGCCTTTTTCAGGTTAAATAATGTTTATAGATGGGTAAGGTTACAAATTATTTATTAAGTAAAAAGACTGTTTGCTAACAGTTAAATGTCAATTAACTAAATATTAAATAACTAACAATTTACCATCTATTAATGATGGTTATTATAAAGTGTTACCGAAAACTTAAGCATTTCGATATTTTGATATTAGAAGGGAAGGGATGCTGCTTTCACTACCAATGCTTAAAAACATCCCAAGCTAATGTTTGATGCATGGAATTTATTGTGTGGTTTTACTAACCCCCATTGGTAAATAGATTATCACGGTGGAAAAGTTAGTATAGCATGCTATGCCACTTTCATCAAAATCTATTACAAAGCTATAGCAATGTCATGTCATTAAATAAGATAAACGGATCTGCGTCTTCCTTAAACCGTTAAAAAACATATTACAGTATGTAACGTTAACCATATTCCATCCGTTCGAAAAAAAAATTACACTAACTGTTCGTTACAAGCAGCATTTGCCGTCAGGCAGGTAGCTAACATAAACATATTTTTGCTAGCCTAACGTTACCTTCTGCAAAATTACACCATTTGTACAAGACAAGTAGAGCTATTTTTATGCAGTGTAATTTATCACTTTACCACTATCTGGTATTTTTCTTATCCTTCTCTTCCTTTCTCTTCTTTCTTTTCTGGCTTCCTGAAGCATAATTCCACTTCATGATGACTGCCGAGGAGGTTTGTATTTTGCCGGCAGCAGAGATCGCGTGGTTGGCTGGCTGCTGTCAGCGACAACTGAGAGGGCCCCCTTGAGGGGGATTCCGATAACAGTGTCATTGCACTTTGCTGCATTGACTATCAAAGGGGCGCTCAGTTTGTCGTTGCATTTTATTCTTAAACAGTCGTTGTCTTGGGGCCCCAGTCCAGCTCGGGGCCCCAAGCAATTGCTTGGTTTGCCTGTCCTGTTCCGACGGGCCTGGGAATGAGCCTGTTACAAGTATCTAGGCCTAACTGATTTAATAAGTTGAATGTAAACAGGGCTCGAATTTCGGCACGGGATTGTGGGTATTGCGCATAATTGTAACCATTCCCGCAGGTCTCCCACTTATAATGCGGGAAATTCCCGCAAACATTGACTCAATTTAGCATGTAGGTTGTATTAGTAAATTAATCCACACAGATTCTAAAATAAAATCAGTAATTTTAAAACTTTCTGTGAGACGCAATTTCACAAACAGCGCAAGTGATTCAGTGGTGCTGCGTCTATCTAGCCTGGGAAAACCCAGACAACTTCCGGCAAATTTAGATTTGCTCTGAAAGTTAGTCTGGCAAAGAGCTCATTCAAGCCCATTTCCAATCCGCCGAAATCGCGGCACCAATCAGAAACGCCAATCTTTACACAATGACAACAGCGCTGGGATTTTGAAGCAGATTTTTGTAGCCTACACAACAAAGATGGATGCCGCCATCGAACATTACTCGTTCGAATCAGCTATCGCGTCTGTTTTAAGCGATTTAAAAATTTCATTTTCGTTATAACCCGAGCAAAGAACAACACTCAAGGCCTTCATGTCTAAAAAATATGTCATCGCTGTCTTACCGACTGGATTCGGCAAAAGTCTGATATACCAGTGTGGCGAGCAGGACGATCGAGGCCGAGGGACGTGAGAGAACGGCGTGAGTGAGGCCTGTCTCGCATCTCTCACGTAGGAGCGGAAGCATAAAAGGAGCGACGACGGTGAAGATCAAAAGAGGACAGGCCTGAATTTTATTTGATGTTTTTTATTATGTGTGGCGGCAGTCGACCATGAGGGACTTTGTATTTGTTCCCTTTCAAGGCGGTCACTTCGACATTTACGTCGATGACGTAGTATGGGAACTTCTCCCCTTCTTCACTTCTGCTGAAATCTTATGGGCTAACACTAGCTGGAGACAGCTGGCCAATTGACGCAAATATGCAAATACTGACAAGCCCGCTGGCAGAATAAATTGCGTATGCTCGTCAATTGCATCAGAATCATTTTCTTCACGGTCAAATCGACGTGTGCTATTCGAATTGGAAATTACCATCGTCGAAGGTGCATCTAAGATACCTCACTGTCTTTGGCATCCGATGGCATCCATCTGCAACTTGTGCTCGGGGCCTATTGTGGCGCCCGACACCCACTTGTTCTGTGTCGCCTGCATGGGCCTGGCCCACGCCGAGACGGCCCTGTCAGACGACCTCATGTGCGCCCACTGCGCGGACATGCCAGTGCGCGCCCTCAAGGCCAGGTGAGAAACGTCTCGAGCAGCTGCAGGGATTGGGCCCACTGCCGCCAGCGAGCTGCTGGTGGGCCCTCCCACCCCCAGGGAAAGGGAGCTCGACGCCGTCAGCTTCTCGGACGCTAGCTTCCGCCCTCCCCGCGACGTCGCGGATTTCATCTGCTTTGGAGCTAGCGAGGAAGAGGACTCCATGTCCCTCTCAGCGTCGGAGAAGGACTGGGGATCCGAGCCCCAGAAACGCGCTAAAGCCATGAGCCACGTGATCCCGCGTCGAGCGCCCCCGGCTCAGCAGCGTTCGCACTCGTCATCAGCTACTCGCCAGCCCCAGAGCTCAGTGAGACAATCAGCACGCCTCGCACCGAGCCGGATGCTCACGGTTCCCGGGGCAGACAGTGGCCGGGACCCGGGAGAAAGAGCCAGGGCCAGAGAAGGAGCCTGCGCCGAGGGAAGGTCAGCGCACCCCCCTCCGCGTCAAAGCCGTCTTCCTAACGGAGCGGCCAAGCGGAAGAGAGAGCGCGAAGGAGGACCGGCCTCCAAGCGCCGTGTTCTTAGCATCGTGTCCCTCAAGTTCAGTTGAGCGACGATCGCATATGTGTGAATGTTGTTTGTTCTTCAATAAAAGCATGTATCCCTTCACAGAAAGAGCTTTTTCTTCCTCTTGCACCTCACATTGTGTCACCCGCCCTTTCACGAGACAGTGCAGGGCCACACTCGATGACTATAATGGCATCTCATGGGCACGAGATCGCCAGCACCACACTCAAGCCCTCCCGCCAGAGTTATCAGCCTCACGGGAGTGCGGCTCCAGTCTAAACCCTACACTGATAGCGGCTCCGTCCGATCCTGGACCTGAGACCCATAAACCAAGCACTCCACAAGCGCGTTCAGAATAACAACTCTGAAGCAAATTCTGGCACAAGTTCGTCCCGGGGATTGGTTCGCTTCAGTGGATTTAAAGGACACGTAGTTTCATATCCAGATAGCAACGCGCCACAGGCGCTTTCTGAGGTTTGCGTTCGAGGGCACAGCTTATCAGTACTATGTACCCCCGTTCGGATTGGCTCTTGCCCCCCGCACCTTTTCGAAGTGTGTGGACGCGACGCTTTCTCCCCTCAGGTCGAGCGTAATGCGCATACTAAAATATCTGGACGATTGGCTGATTCTAGCCCACTCGCGAGAGGTGCTAATCGGTCATGTGGAAATACTACTTCGTCACCTGGACTCGCTGGGAATGCCTGTAAACGAACAGAAAAGCGTGTTCACACCGAGTCAGACCACAACATTTCTGGGGGTGTGCTTGAACTCAATAACGATGCGAGCCCATCTCTCCCAAGAGCGCATAAAGTCTCTGGCATTGTCTCTGGACCGTTTCAGACCAGGCAGGTCTGTGCCACTAAAGGAATTTCAGAGGCTGTTAGGTCTGTTGGCGGCAGCTCTCCGGTGTGTCATCTGGGTCTGCTGCATATGCGCCCGCTTCAAATCTGGTTGAAGCTCCGAGTCCCTCAGGGGGCGTGGTCGTCCGGCCTCAGGCTCATCACGGTCACTCACAGCTGCATTCGCACTTTGGTGCTATGGAAAAACCAGCCGTTATTCAGTTCAGGGGTCCCGATAGGTACCGTGGCGCATCGCACCGCAGTATTGACGGATGCATCAACCTCAGGCTGGGGAGCGGTGTGCATGGGCGCGACTACCTCAGGCTTGTGGACGGAGTCGCAGCAGAAGTGGCATATAAACCGCTTGGAATTGAAGGCGGTATCCTTAGCCCTCAAAGCCTTCCGGTCACAGTTAGAGCGTCAGCATGTATTGATTCGGACCGACAACATGTCGGTGGTCTCATACATAAATCGCCAGGGAGGCGTGCGCTCCAGACCCCTATTCGAGCAGGCCGAGAGCCAGGCTTTACGCCTTTCCTCCGGTGAAGATTCTGCCTACAGTATTATGCAAAATCAGGGAGGAGAAAGCGTCTGTGATTCTCGTAGCCCCGAACTGGCCAAATCAGCCCTGGTTTGCGGACATGATGGAATTACTAGTGGACTCCCCGTGGGAAATTCCTCTCAGGAGAGACTTGTTATCGCAGGCGAACGGCACGGTATGGCACCCCAACCCCGGGCTGTGGAACCTTCATGTGTGGCCGCTGAGGGGACTCTTCATGTGTGGCCGCTGAGGGGACTCTAAATGAGCGGGACGCTCTGCACTCTTGAGCGATGAGCACTATCTCTGAGGCGCGCGCCCCATCCACTAGGCGTTTATACTAGGGCCGGGACTTTAACGCGTTAATTAAGATTAATTAATTACAGACCTTAACGCGTTAATTAACGCGATAACTGATTTTAATCGCTTAGTTTTGCACCACGGAACGTTTCTCATTGGATGAATAACATTCTCATTTTCCACTAGATATGTTCCTATATCTCATCAGCAATTGTGATTTCGGCCCGCTCTGCACCAGCTGACCACTAAGGAGCGAATGTACAGTGAAGTGACATAATAACTGCCAGATTCAAACTGTGCTTTCGCGCTGTGGCTGAGCCAAAGACGGACGCGCTCAGCGCTTGTCATAGGCGATCACAACTGTTCAGTGTTTTTAACCACATAATGTTTATTTTAGGTTTTAGACATTTAAATATAATTTATAGCAAAACAACACATTTATAGTTTGTAAAATACACAATGGTGTCTATGGAAGCAGCAATAACCCAGGAAAATATTTGCCGACGGTTTTTATTCATATCAGACACACAGTGTAAATAACTATAAAGTCAACTCTATTCTACTCCCAGTTCACCGGCCACTTACTTTCATGTATTTTGGGAGAAACTGATGAATTCACGCGCTGTAATAAATCCAACAGACAGGAATCCAAACACGGCGCCCATCTCACGTTACAGATCAAGATAATTTATAAAGATTTTTTAAACAACAAAACAAACTCACTTAAACATATTTGAGAATCGGAAAAGAAAAAAGTTGATGGCATGGTAAGCAAGTTTTTTAATATTTAGAAATAAAAGCACTACATCTGTCATGCAGCGCTATTTTGGCTGTGGTGAATCACGTGCCAAGCCTGACGCGTCACCATGGAAACCTTTTTTAACTTAAAAAAACAGTTTACAGAAGGTCTTCCTACCTATAGGCTACCTGAATTTCTAAAATGTAGGCCTACTATATTTCTAAATATGCTATTGCTACATTTAATGGCAAAAATTGCACTGGTCTGCTGGACTTGGTTGAACAAAAATAAACAATATTTTGTTGCTTATTATGTATTCAGTCATTATTCAATGGCAGTATACAAAACATCCATGTGAAAAAAATTACTTAACACTGTTCTCAGGTCAAATATTTATGCGATTAAAATGCGATTAATTTCGATTAATTAATTACAAAGCCTCTAATTAATTAGATACATTTTTTTAATCGAGTCCCAGCCCTAGTTTATACAAATTGAAATGGGAAGTTTTCTCTAAATGGTGCCAGGATACTGTATCAGTATTGACCCGGGTATCTGCACCGTGTCGGATATTCTACGCTTCCTTCAGCACAGGATGGATAATGGGAGTTTACCGTCCACTCTGAAGGTGTATGTGGCTGCTATTGCTGCGTTTCACCCCCTGATCGAAGGACAGTCGATCGGTAAACATGCGTTGGTGATCAGTTTTCTCAGGGGAGCTAGGAGATTATGTCCGTCACGGCCGCCTTCTGTGCCGCCGTGGGATTTAGCCCTGGTGTTGAGGGCTCTGTCTCTTCCACCGTTTGAACCACTGGCTTCAATTGCGATCAAGGAGCTTTCCCTGAAAACTGCTTTGCTTCTCGCTCTCGCCTCAGCGAAACGTGTGGGGGACCTACAAGCGTTCTCGGTTCACGAGGACTGCATTCGTTTTGGACCGGGGGATTGTAATGTCACTCTTCAGCCAAGACAGGGTTACGTTCCGAAGTCACTCAATACTCCATTCAAAGCGGAGGTTGTTTTACTGCCTGCGTTGTCTTCTGAGTCGTCAGTCTCGCGTGATACTGATGCTCAGAGCGCTGTTTGCCCAGTCAGGGCTTTACGGATGTATATGATCCGCTTTTCGTCAATCGGATCAGCTATTTGTGTGCTTTGGTGGTTATAACAAGGGATGTGGAGTTTCGAAACAGAGACTTGCTCACTGGATTGTGGACGCTATTACTTTGGCTTATGATTGCCAGGGGGTGGTCTGTCCCCTCAACATTAAGGCTCATTCGACGAGAGTGATCGCCTCTTCGTGGGCCTGGTCCTGAGGTATGTCTATAAGGGACTTGTGTCTTGCTGCTGGCTGGTCTTCTCAGAATACATTTGCCAGATTTTATAAGTTGGATGTACCTTCTGTTGCGTCTCAAGTGCTTTCTGTGAGTTGAGCCTTCATGTTGTGCATGAATTCTTTGGATTTATGTATTGTGCTAATGCAACTGTCGCCGCTTCGCTGCTGACTTGTATTACACTTGCTATTATATTGTGTTGTTCTGCCCTGAGTATTCAGTGCAAGACTTCCCTCTATTTCATTTGCTTGGGATATGCAAATTTTGACAAGGTTTAAAAAGCGCGCTATTGGCTCGCTTCGCCCTATCAGGAGCCTGTATTTCTAGTAGCACAGCTATTGGATGTGGGTTCTGTCATTCTCGAGTGGGTGGTTTCACTGCTCCACGGCGGGATTTGACACAGTTCCCATACTACGTCATCGACGTAAATGTCGAAGTGACCGCCTTGAAAGGGAACGTCTCCAGTTACTTTCGTAACCTCGGTTCCCTGAAAGGCAGGAAACGAGACATTTACGTCGAACGCCGTGTCGCTTGTTCATTCGAGTCGTATTTTGATGCAATTGACGAGCATACGCAATTTATACTGCCAGCGGGCTTGTCAGTATTTGCATATTTGCGTCAATTGGCCAGCTGTCTCCAGCTGGCATTAGCCCATAAGATTTCAGCAGAAGTGAAGAAGGGGAGGAGTTCCCATACTACGTCATCGACGTAAATGTCTTGTTCCCTGCCTTTCAGGGAACTGAGGTTACATTTTGTCATTAAAATGTGTGAATGTTCGCCGGTTTCCGCCTCCTCCCCATAACAACGAGCCCCGTTGGTCAATACTAAACGAATGGGTGGGTCTTAGCCATAGACCGTCTTAGCGAGAGCCCTCTGCATACGTCATCTCCTTCATTGCTCTGATTGGTTTTAGGTCTATCCAATTGCGCCAAGAGGCATTTGAGGGACGTCCGTTGGTGACGCCCCTTTGGAAATTATTTGTCTGTGGAGCTTTGCCAGAACCTTACTCAGTTTCAACTGAGAAGGGTCTGGTTTTAACCAGGCTAGCGTCTCTCTCTCTCGTCTCTCAACATGGGCTGCACAAGGCAATCGTTATGCGCTGCAGGCGGCGATAATACACTCGCGTTTCGGGAGTCGGGATAGACGGAATTGTCATTTGCATAATCGGGCCAGCATTGCATCATGAGTAACTAAAGTTTACCATTTGCAGGTCTTTTTAAGTCTTACCAGTTTAAACATTCACGCGATCTTGAACTATTCGGTAGGCTACTTGCGCGCTGTCTGAGAGATGTTTTTTTCTGGACACATACAAGCCGCCTCACAAACAGCTCGCAGGTAACAAACGTTATTTTTCGTGGATTATATCGCTTTAACAGTCAAAAACGTGAAAATTATGTAAATTTCGGTCTTGGTGAGTATCCTCTAAACAGTCGGTTATGTCTTAAAGAGCCCCTATCATGGCATTTGAAATGTTCCTTTTTGTGTTTTGGGAGTTCCCAAAAACAGTTTCACATGCTTGCCAGGACAAAAAAAACACTTTAATTGTATTATAATATGCATTTATTTTTACCTGATTTACTCAACGACTCTCAAATGATTCGTTTAACGATTCATTTTCCCAAACACCTCCTTTGCGTGAGGCTAATCTGCGGTGATTGGTCAAATGACCCAGTTTATGTTAGCGAGTCGACCATAGCCCATAGCTCGGTGGTAAACACACAATCAATCAAGTCATTATTTGCGTTAGCCCAACACAGAAGCATATTGATAAAGCACTGCAGTAGTAGCTACACCAAGTAATAACAACGACAAACATTTGACATATTTCTAAACAATTGAGAGCGAACACGTTGCTGTTAGATGGAGACCTAGAAGCTGCGCGGAGCGTACACAACACACACAACAAAAAACGTATTCCGCATGCTACAGAAAACATAACAGCAAACATTATTAATAATACTTACAGGTTGTGATTCGGAGGAGGACGAAGCTGATTCATATACACTGGGTACTGAGCCCTCCTTCAGGAACAACCGGCTTGCGAATCCACAGTTTAATTCATTTATGTTTGTGAAGGATTTGTCATTAAAGGTCCCGTTCTATGCCCCTTTTCACAAGATGTAAAATGAGTCTCTGATGTCCCCAGAGTGTGTCTGTGAAGTTTCAGCTCAAAATACCCAACAGATAATTTTTTACAGCATGTTTAAATTGTCTTTTTTGAGGACTCAGAAAAACGCGCTGTTTTAGTCTGTGCCCTTTAAATGCAAATAAGCTCCTGCTGCACGACACAGGGGGCGGAGCTTCAAGAGCTCGCACTCAGACTCTTAGGACAATTTCATCTCATGGAATAATGATAACATCAGCAACTCTCAGTAACGGTGTTCATTTCGAGTCGGACAATAATGCCTACAGAGTCAGAGGGCTGTATAGAGATGGAACAGGTATAGTTTAGTAGTTTAATTACGGTTATTATAACGTATTTGTCATCTGCTTGTATGTATCCATTATTTATTAATAGCCTACAAGTCTGCTGTGTCAGACCAGGTCCAAATGATGATCAAACATATACTGATGAGTTTAATAAAGTTTATTGTACATCACACAAAAGATGAAGCGTCAGTTTTACTTCAGAAAATCACCGTAAGACCTGAGTAAACACAGTAAGTTATAAGAAGTGCGCGAGTTGAGGGAGCATTCCCGTGGGCGGAGGTTAGTCAGAGAGCTGTTCTACTGACGTCATTAAAAACGGAAGTAGAGCGATGTAGTCCAAACGAGCCGTTCACTGTAGGCGACTTCTGTTAAATAAAATATCTCGCTTGGCATTGAACTTTGAGCTTTATAATTTTACAGATATTATTTATACTCTAACAACAACATTACACACTAACTTAAGTTTGAAACATGGGATCACGAAGAACGGGACCTTTAAAATGATGAGAACACAACACAATCGGGATATACTGTTGTGGTATCGTTGCAAATATGAACTTTAACCACTTATCCTTCACATGCTCGTCCCTGGGCAGTGAAAACAAAGTGGCTGTACTATCTTTGCATTGTAGAACACAGCGTCTTCTCGACATGATGCTATTCAGCTGAAGTACTGAATGTGTTCAAGACTTCAAGTTTACACTTGCGTCTGCGTGCGCAATAACTGGGCGCGGCAAACATGCTAATGTTTCGTATCTATGTCACTACGAAACGTCTAATGACTCGTTTCAAAAACAATTAATTTCATAGACTCATAGTCGACTCTCACTTTTGAAAGACAATAACTTTATATACGGTGCACTTTCAGATATAAAACTTTGCAGGATGTTTTCATTCACTTAGAGCTATATAACACACTACATGTACAGTCATTTTCAAAAATCCATGATAGGGGCTCTTTAAATAAGCATACATCGCACGTGACCGTATGATGTTGGTGGCTACAGGATCTGTGCACTCGCTCTTACAGTGACAGCAGTCTTAAAGTCTTTCATTAATTTGGTTGTCAAAACAACAAAACATAGCTTTCATTTTAAGGAATCAGGATTAATAGCCTATGTATTTAATCTACTCAGGACTAAAATACTACCCAGTGTTATTGTACATTTGATTACTTTATTCAGTCTCTGTAGTACTATTTCTGAATACTAGTGTCAGACCTAAGCAAAAACGTCTCTTTATAGGTATCTTTATTCCATTGTATTTTTTTTAGGGCTGTCAAATGATTAATCACGATTAATCGCATCCAAAATAAAAGTTTGTGTTTACATAATAAATGTGTGTGTACTGTGTATAATTATTTTATATATAGAAATACATACACATGCTTGTATATATTTAAGAAATATTTGCATGTATATACTATATACAGATTTATATATAATTTATATTATATATAAATATAAATATTTTATATTATAAATAACACATTTTTCTTAAATAGTATAAATGCACGTGTGTGTACTTATATATACAAAATAATTTTACACAGTACAAACACATTTATTATGTAAACACAAACTTTTATTTTGGATGCGATTAATCGTGATTAATCATTTGACAGCCCTAATTTTTTTGTTCTACTTTTTTCAATTTAATTCAAAGATTGAAATCAAGCTTCCTTGTGTTGTGTAAATTCTTGAGAACAAAATTACCCCATTGTAAAAATGCAATGAGTGAGCATACATTTAGGAGATAAATGTAATAAAAAAAAAAGTCTAAACTCCCCCCTCAAATTAAAATCCCCCCCCCCCCCCCATAAGATTCACCTAGGGGGGGATTTCCCCCCCATTTTCCAAAACAAAATTCAGGCCCTGAGTAAATGTTCTTTCCATTGTCAGGTGTTCTGCTGCTGAATTCTGTGTTGACCGTGAGGGCTCAACAACCCACCTCTCATGAGGGTCAAGGCTGGGAGCTCTTCACAGATGCTGTGGTCCTGTGGCTCAGCAGGAACCTCAATGGCCTGGTCTTTCTGCTTTGGGGCTCGTATGCTCAGAGGAAAGGCAGAGTGATTGACAGAGTAAGTTCATGAAGACACAATTATGAAATGTAAATATATTTATCAGGAATAAAAGGTTTTTAATGACTGGCTGTTTCTTCCCCACAGAAGCGTCATCATGTCCTTGAGACTTCACATCCATCACCATACTCGGCACATTTAGGCTTCTTTGGATGTAGACACTTTTCTAAAACTAACATGCTACTTAAAGCAACAGGAAAGAATGCGATTGATTGGACAGCTCTCTGAAATAATATTGTGCGATTTATTCTTTAAAAACATTTTTTTTTTTTTTTATAACAGAGGGGTTATAGACATTAATTATTCTACATTACAGTTAAAGGTGTTGCATTTTATGCTGCAGTTATGTTGCAAATGGGTCACAACTCCTTGTAGTGAGGTTGACCTTGTAATCATCATGCCAGTTGTTATAATGCAAATAATTACATTATTTGGACAATAAATGAATACAGTTAATGAATGTAGTAATTCATTAGTCATATAAGACGAAAGGAGTGTTATTTTATGGACTTACCACATATTTCAAATTAAAAAGTAAAAACAAAAACCTGTTATAGATAGATAGATAGATCGATAGATATTTAAACTAAGATATGAAAGATATTAAATCAAAATGCTAAGGATGAAAAGTGAATATGATTTTACAGATAGAAGTAGCAGAGAGAATCATGTAATAGCATTAAACACAATCCTCAAGTATTCATTTTTAGACAATGCAATGCTGATTTCAATAGCTTCTTTGGAATTGTACAAAAAAAAATCACAATGTATTGTATATTTAGATCACACCGTGTAGTCTGCCTTGAGCATTTGGGAATGAGGCCAGTCGCAAACTAAAAAAAAGAAAAGAAAAGAAAAATAGGACACTACGACAGCCCATGTAGAGCATGTTTCATAGTGGGATGTCCATAAATTCAGGTGATGCAGCCATAATAAGCAGTGTCCCACTTCAACTCTTCTTGGACCTTGTCTTTTTTTTTCTCTGGACACCAACGCACATACAGTACGGTACACCTCTCTGCACCACTGGCACTGTCCCATTCTCTCCCTGGACTCAATTGAAACAAA
This sequence comes from Semotilus atromaculatus, assembly GCA_031834385.1. Taxonomy (NCBI): domain Eukaryota; kingdom Metazoa; phylum Chordata; class Actinopteri; order Cypriniformes; family Leuciscidae; genus Semotilus; species Semotilus atromaculatus. The sequence goes on along the minus strand of JAULUF010000035.1, from coordinate 13,510,859 downwards.
CCAAGCAGGACGTGAATTTTGTCTTCCTTGAAACATGTACTGCCTGAAGTCTAAGGTAAGACCTACTAACTGCTCATAGTGATGCTTATACTCAAGCTTATTTCTTGATACTGGAATACTGAGCGTAACACCTATATGTGTGTGTATGTGTGTGTGTGTATATATATATATATATATATATATATATATATATATAGATATATATCTAGGCTATATATTAATTTCCTCCAGTGTTTACATTATAAACCTTGTAACACCATGTAATGTTTGAGAATCTACTATCACGGTCAGTTTAGTTCCTATTTATCTGAAAGTGTGTTGTGTTGTGTTTAGTTACAAGAGGGCATCTGGTTTACCATTGTATCAGCTTGCACCACTAACGTATAAATTAGGTCAAAGGTGTAGTCGGGGACACTAATTAGGACTAGGAACATTAACATGGCCACTTTGTATATCCGATCTTTAGGGCTATGCTGTGATTCTTTGGATCATTTTACACCATGATGTATTAATTTGCTAATTGACGTTCACTGCATTTACTTTTTGTTTTAAATTGATTCTTTTATCAATTTAAAAATTAAATGTTTTGAAGCCACGTGTTATCAAAAGGTAAATTTTTTGTAATATGTTGTGGAAAGTTAGTTTACCTTTGGAATCTTGTCTACAACGAAGTCATTGGAGAAGGCTTCAGAAAAAAATCTGATCGGAATTAAGAATTTGAAACTGTGTGTGATACTATCAAAACATTACTCCCAATGTAGCAACATTAGCCCAGCCAGTGGCATTAGTTCGGGGGCGGTCCTATCTGTTGTCCTGACCAATTAGATGATCAGGAAACATGTTTGTAAACAGGCAGGGACTTTGCAGTTGTGTTTGGCGGTAAACAATTTTTTATTTAATTTTTATAGTAGGAGATAATGATGTGGGAGGAGGAGATAAATGTCAAACTGATAAAACACAGTCAGGCTTCCTGACTTTGAAATCCTGTTGGTTTGGAATTTCCACAGAAAAGCAACATTTGGATGACATATGGCGCTTCGTAAGTAAATATGATTTAACTCAAGTGTGGTACACATCATACATGGATGGGAAGTCTGATAAAAAACGTTTCATATTTTACTCCATCACTAGTTCACCACGTAATTATGACAACCGTGTACACATTTAATTTTACACATTTAACCACAAAAGTCATACACAAGTCACTTTTTTTTCTATTATGATATGATAATAAGGGTGTTTATTGTCATTAGTGTTAGATTTAATGCAGGTTGAATGACTGATATATTGATTAGGTCTTATATTCGCTATACAGTTTTGCACCTATAGCACCCAATAGACAGCGGTGTACATCATCACTCACTGCCTGATAATAAAACAAACAACTATGGCAGACATAAACAAGCTCATAAAAACTTAAAGCCATAAACTAAGTAACTGTTAACATTACAAGCATTTTTGCTATTAAATAAACTTTAAGTTTACTGCATCATTCAAAATCATTGGTACACTCATTATCTCATATCAGTGCACTTGGTTCATCATGTCCCAACTGGAAAAGTCCGCTTTTACCAGCTTAAACTGGTAGCTGGTCAAATCTAGCAGCCTGGTCAGGTCACCACCAGCTTGATCAATTTTACAAACTGAGGATTGATAATAGATGCATATGTGTCACGCTGGAAACAGGACTCAGACAGGTGAATAGTGATATAGAATTTATTCAACAGATTTGCAGAAGCAGTCGGAGATCGGGTGAGTATGTAAATAGTAGACAAGCTAATGGAACATAGCTGATGGATAATAGTCTCTTTTCTCTTGTACAGATGGGTTGAAGCGATGATACTGAAGGCAGGGTTCACGAAGGTGGAGAAGGCTGACGAAGATGAAGGGTTCGATGAAGGATCAGGATGTCAGGTAAGTTGCGGGTAAGTATCAGGTTTGTAGAGGAGTCTGTGTCTATTAAAGACGAGATCAGACAATGATTGTGGTATGGGTTGCAGTATATAAAGGTGGTGGCATGATGAGGTGCAGTTGATGGTGATCAATACTCAGGAGATAGTGAACGAGTGGGAGGAGTTAATGAACGGGAGGAGTTGAAGGACTGTGTGAGCTGGATGGAATCCTGACAGTACTCCTCCGAGGCGGCTCTTGACGACTGGGAAGAGCGATGTACACGGCGATGAGGTCTGCCACGGGGCCTGGGAGCTGGACGATCGGGATGATCGGTATGAAACTGTAGAAGGAGAGCTGGGTCCAGGATATCGTCACGAAGAACCCACGATCATTCCTCAGGACCGTAATCCTCTCAGTCCACCAGATATTCCAGGCAGAGACCTCTTCGTCGTGAGTCCAAGATGGTATGGACCCGGTAGATGGACTCGTCTTCCACGGGGATAGGAGGAGGAGGTACAGCTGCCGGGTCAGGTTCTGTGGGAGGAGAAGTGACAGGCTCAGTGAAGGGTTTTAAGAGAGTGACACATGGAAGGATGGTGAAATACGATACTGTGGAGGGAGATTGAGCCTGTAGGTGACTTTGTTTAGCTGCCTCTGCACGGTGAAAGGACCAATGTACCGAGGACTCAGCTTGCGGCAAGGCAGGCAGAGGCTGATGTCCCGGGTAGAAAGCCACACCTTCTGTCCTGGCTGATACTGAGGCGGATCGCTTGGTCCTTATGCCTCCGCACTGCTTGCTGTAGGTGGACATGAGCTGAGTCCCATGCCCCCTCGCTCTGTTGGAATCAGTAGTCCACCGCAGGTACTTCGGAGGGTTCTCCGGACAAGGGGAAGAGTGGCGGTTGGTAACCAAGAATGCATTGGAAGGGTGTAAGACCCCTGGACTGTCGGAGGGAGTTTTGAGCATACTCGGCCCAGGGGAGATACTGGCTCCAACTATCCTGGTACTGGTGGCAGTAGGTCCGCAGGTAACGTCCGATTTCCTGGATCTTCCTCTCAAGTCTGGCCGTTGGTTTGAGGGTGGTACCCAGAAGACAGACTGACCGTGACTCCGAGAAGTCTAAAGAAGGCTCTCCACACTCTGGACACAAACTGTGGTCCTCTGTCAGACACAATGTCCTCGGGGATGCCAAAGTTCCGAAACACATGTTGGAATAGAGCTTCAGCGGCTTCAAAGGTGGTGGGAAGTCCAGGTAAGGCAATCAGCTTGCACGCCTTGGAGAAACGGTCTACCACGACGAAGACACAGGTGTAACCGTTGGATCTGGGAAGGTCTGTCATGAAGTCCACTCCGATATGAGACCATGGTCGTTGTGGTAGAGGAAGAGGGACGAGCTTGCCTTCCGGGAGTCTTCTGGGGGTGTTGGAAACGGCGCAGACTGAGCATCCTCGAACGTATCGTGCGACATTCTGGGTGATGGATGGCCACCAGTACCTGTTATTGAGGAGCGAGAGGGTACGCCAGCTACCTGTGTGTCCAGATCCTGGAGCGGTATGAGCGGAGTCCAGAAGGGTGGCACGAAGGTGACGTGGGACGAAGACGCACCCCCCGGCGGAGTGGGATGATGAATATTTTCCTGGGATATCTGCTGGTCGATGTCCCAGACAATCGGGCTAACAAACACGGCTGGAGGGAGAACTGGTTCGGGGAGTGAACCGCCTTGCAGTTTTTACTGCCAGGTCGGTAGGAAACGAGGAAGTCAAAATGGGTAAAGAAGAGCGCTCATCGGGCTTGACGGGGGTTCAGCTTCTTAGCCTCTCGGATGTACTCCAGGTTGCGGTGGTCCGTAATGACCTCGAACCGATGGTTTGCTCCCTCCAGCCAGTGTCTCCACTCCTCCAGAGCTAGCTTGATGGCGAGTAGTTCCCGATTCCCGATGTCGTCGTTCCGCTCCACCGGGGACAGCTTTTTAGAGAAGGCACATGGATGGAGGGTTCCCCTGCCGCTGTGATAGGACCGCTCCAACCCCGGTTGAGGAGGCGTCCACCTCCACGACGAAAGGAACCTCTGGATTGGGGTGAACCAGGATTGGAGCGGTCTGGAAGGCGGTAGAGGGTTGAGGCCAGTTCTGTATTGTTTCCACCTTCCTTTGGTCCATTTGCACACCATGTTGGTCGATGATATAGCCCAGGAATTGTACAGAGGTGGTGTGAAACTTACACTTCTCGAGCTTGAGGTAAAGCTGATGAGCTCGTAGCTTCTCCAGCACGAGAGTGACGTGACGTTAATGTTCTGAAGGAGATGATGAATATGTGAGGATGTCGTCTATGTACACGACCACGAACCGGTTGAGGTACTCACGGAAGACTTCGTTCATGTATCCTTGGAAGACTGCAGGGGCGTTGGACAACCCGAAGGGCATTACCCGGTACTCGTAGTGACCTGAGGGGGTGATGAATGTCGTCTTCCATTCATCCCCTCGACGAATTCGGATGAGATTATATGCACTTCGGAGATCAAGTTTAGAGAAGATACGGGTTTCACGCAGCTGTTCCAAAGCTGCTGGGACCAGAGGAAGGGGATAGCTGAATTTAACAGTTTGAGAGTTGAGGTGACGATAATCGATGCACGGCCGCAAGCCTCCATCCTTCTTTGCCACGAAGAAGAAGCTGGAAGCGGCAGGAGATGTAGATGGTCGAATATATTCCTGCTTGAGTGCTTCCTCCACATTCTCCTCCATGGCCTTCTGCTCCGGGATGGACAGAGGGTACACATGGCCCTTGGATAGAGTGGCTCCAGGTAGCAGGTCGATAGCACAGTCCCATGGCCGATGAGGTGGAAGTTTCGTTGCCAACTGCTTGTTAAAGACATCCTGGAACGCCCTGTATTCCGCTGGAATCTCCAGTTGATGTTGGATGTCTGGACTCTCAATGGAAGGGGGACAAACGGGAATTCTGGAGGGTTTCTTAGAAGATGATGACGTCAGAGAAGGTTCTACCTGGATCTTCTCCACCGAAGCTAGACAGGAGTGAAAGCATTGTTTACCCCAACGAAGGACTTCTCCGGATCTCCAGTCGATAGTGGGTTGATGTTGGAGTAACCAAGGGCGTCCCAGGATGAGCTCAGCAGTGGACTCCTCCAGCACCATAAACGAGATCTCCTCCGTGTGCAGAAATCCTAGGCAGAGCGTAAGTGCGGGAGTGACATGACGAGACCTCGGCCCAACGGTTTTCCTTGGATGGTTTGCACCTGAAATTCTTGTTGACTTCGGAGTTTACGGATGTTCAATCTCTGTAGAAGCTGCGTGGAGATGAAGTTCCACTCTGAGCCTGAGTCGAAAAGGGCTTGTGCTGCGACACATATACGAGAAGAGATCAAATGAACAGTAGTTCAGTTCAGGGTAGCAATTTTTGGAGGAATCTGGATGGTACTCACCGCTGGGCGCTGTGGTCGAACGGGGCAGTTGCTGAGTAGATGTTTGGCTCCCCCGCAATACAGACAGAGATGGAGTTGAATACGGCGCTGTCGCTCTGATGGAGTGAGATGGGCGGAGTCGACCTGTCCTGCATGGGCTCTGGACGGTGCTGGAGGAGTGACAGATGGAACCGAGGGCGGAGGACTGACAGCGGTCGTGAAGGTGTCACAGGCAGACAGGCGTTGAGAAACTCGAAGGGTTTTCTGGATGAGGTTTTCAATTCCTAATGAATCTTCATACACTACCACTAGCTGACGGATATTGGGATAGCGGCCACCCCTATTGAACTAATCTGATTTTTAAAGTGCCCCTATTATGGTTTTCTGAATATTACCTTTCTTGCAGTGTGTAATATAGCTGTCTGTGAATGTAAACTGTCTTCAAAGTTGTAAAGTCAAAAGTACACTATAAATAAAGTTATTGTCTCCCAAAAGAAAGAATAGCCTCTGAACCTCCTGAACGAGTTGTCAGGAATTAGAATTCCACTGTATTATGGCTATCATGGGGTAACACATTTGCATAATGTCCACCTATGTTCTACGCTGTTGGTCGGCGAACGACTTGACCCGTAAATTTGTTTTATTTTCACTTCTGAATGATGAGGCTGCAAAGAATTAGTGGTTAAAATTAGTTTTTTCAATGATACCACATAAACACAACTACAATCCCAATATTTTGTTGTGTTCCCGTCATTGTGTCCATTAATGCAGATTGTCTGTTCTTACTACTTTGAGTATTGATAAAGGATGGAGCAAGATTTGTTTTACTAATTTGAATGTTTTATCAGTCATTCACGTAAGTGCACGGCTTACATGTGTGCTGTTATATTTATACAATTAATGATATAGTTCCACACTGCAATAAATTAGAAATACACATTGGTTTGTTGATGGACATACACTTGTTAATGCTGATGATGAGGAATTACAGTTGCAACATCTCATAATGTATGTATGTCTAACTGAGTAGCGCGTATCACTTGGAAACATCCAAGTCACTCTTGCGATGGAGGTTCGGGTTAAATAACTAGTTTTTCCAATGTTTCATCATCGTCGGACTCGTGCTCGGATTGAAATGGTAAAATGATACAGTAAGCGGAAGGCAAATTGTAACAAACTGGGCCGTCTGGCCAATCAGAGCAGAGCAGGCTTTCGGAAAGGAGGGATTTAGAGAGACTAAATCCTCGGATGAGTTGTTTGAGAGTTATTGAGTAATGTGGTGATGTGCAGTGTATATTATGAGAAAATTATAGCGTTTTTGACCTTTGATGCATGTAAACCTGTTGTAGGAGACCTCCAAAACAAAATTAGGAACCTTTAAAATATAGCATAATTGGGGCACTTTAACAGGTTGGAATGGTTCATTGGTGCAAAAAAAAAAAAAAGAGCTGACATGATGATTTTAGGTTTTAGACAATATTACTGCCTTTTGAGTTGGACACATTTAAGGACACAAACTGTTTTAAATCCATTCCAGTCTTATTTGGTGCACTTGTTCAACCGTTTCACTGAAAATAATTGGTTCAAAAGTAGGGCAGTGTATAGACATTTTTAGGGGCAGTGGCTTTGTCTAAAAAATGTATATCTCAAGACATGAAACTAAAAATACATCAAGTTAGTAGGGCAACTGAACCATACATTACCTGAAGAAGTTTAGTACTTACATACTTTTACAGTAATGAGGTAAACATCTGCTGACTCGGGTTCCATCAGAACCTCAAATGACCATCCCAGCAGTCAGAGTAATTACACATCAGTTTGTAAAAAATAAAACTGAGACAATTTTACACCAAATGGGCTATGAGCCACGGGCCACATGTTGGTGAGTGGGTAGTAATTAGCAGAAAACGGATCCACCTAATCAAAGATCAGTAACTAGACTCCAACGATGTAATTTTGTGCAGAAGAAGACAGGTAGGAGGGGAGCGAGTAGGGTGCTAGCTCAGGTTTCCACAGCCTTGTGTTACACATGGTGGGGCAGCGGCCGCTAAGGAGAGGTGCTGAATGAGATCTTCTCTTGCTGCCCCTCCATGAATCATTCAGCATCTTGGAGCAGACCAAGAGCTGAGTTTAGTAGTGGTGCTTAACGTGAAATAATGTCACAAGAGCTCTTCACCATGGATAGACACGTGAGATAGAGAAAGAGAAGAACGGTTAGAAAGAAAAAGCAAGCAGAATTGATCAGGACTAAATGTGAAGTGGTTCACTCTAGATGTGTCTTCTTCTGGTCTGAGTTTCCATCATGCCTGGGCAAACCAGACACTGAAAGCCCTTTCTACTGAACTAACACAGGACTAATACCAGGAGAATAAACATTCACCTATTCTGGAAAAAGCAATGGATACTGAGGTAATTCAGGAATATTTCAGACGCTTATAGCTGACTGTGCCCTTTTTTTTTTATTTGGCCTAAGATTAATTAGTATTTTGTCTATTTAGAGTATAAATGTTTGTCTTAAGATTGTGACAGAAAATTAGATCATATTACAAGTATATTTGTTTTGAATGCTAAATTAATAATACACAAACTGACAAAAAGTACTAAATTTTTTTGTTCAATAAGTTCCTCTTTGTATTTAAAAAAAAAATGTTTACATTTGAGACTTGTTTTAAAATTGAATGCCAATGTGACTGCAAACGACAGTTATAAATGTTATTATTTGGGGGTAAGATTGAGTTCTCCCTCATACTTTTATATATATATAATATATATTAATATATATATATATATATATATATATATATATATATTATTAAAAATAGAAACAGAGAAATCCATGTAAATCCGTGTAAATAGGTTCAAAAAGGTAAATCAGACTTTTAGCAGAAAATATTTGTCAAGACTATGTTTAGTGACTTTTACAGAAGAATGTGGGTCAGTGACCGATGATTAGCTCTAGCTTTTTCCGAAGTCTCAAGCCATATTGTGAGCTGAGCACTGGGATCCTGTGACATACTAAAGTTTTGGGACAATAGCGTGGCCTCTCAGATGATGGTCAGTTAGCCAGATAGACTTTCCTTCTCCCTCAAAATCAGCTTTAATGTCTCAATGACTCACTCGGAAATACAACAAGATGTATCTAATAACATTGACACCAAAGTGGAAATCTAAGTCCTCACGGAAAGTCCCCTTGTAGTCAATAATTGTATCCCTTAAAACTCACCAAAATTACATATTTAAATGTTTTTTCCTCTGGGAAAAAAAATCTTCATGCCTTAAAATAGCTTGAATGTAACTCTACACCCTTTCCTCATTTTGTATATGTGGTTCTATGAATATGATAATTATCCCCGCCTCCATTCACTCACACAAGCTCAGAGATCCTCTCGTTGACGTGATTGGTTACAATGTAGTTTGTGACGTCAGAAACACAAGCGATTTCAAACCGCGTTTTTGAGAATGTCTTTGGTGTACTGCAGTTTGAAGAAGAAAGTACACAGCAATGGTGTTGACTTATGAATTTGCACATGGTTTGTCTTAAAGAATATTAAAACACCACATTGACATATAAAACAACATTAGAAACTTGATTTTCACCACAGGGGGACTTATAAGACCTGATCAGTTGTGTAGTTACAGGAGGAAAATATCAGCAAGCTCATACTACCCAATGTAATAAAAAAAAGTGTATACACTAACTAGATATACACTATAGCATAATGTGTATATGATTTCCATTACACGAGAGTAGATGTTAAAACTTCATGCTGATTTGTACTCGGCTTTCGCCAAGATAAGCAACACTAAGACGTAGCTTTACAGTAAACTATGCTTCTCCATCCATTTACGCTTCTTTCCATATGAGGGTGTGACTCCCCTTCTGTCCGACGTTAACGGCTGCAGTGTACTTGGCGCATCAGCACACACGACGGCTGCAACTACAGTGTGGTCTCCCTAGTGGACCAGCACGACAACCGTCTGGATTGAGCCGAGTAGGGGACATCTCTAGGGTCTTCAAGTGGGCACCTTCCGTCCTCAGTGTTTCGTCGACTAGCCCAGACACCTCAAGAGGGCTCGACAGTGACTCTGGCGTCCCAGAGTCACCCCCCTCCGTCCCCCACTCAACTCAGCCCAGCTTACTGACCTCTACATCCCTCCTGCTGCTGAGACCTAACCACAATCTCACAATCTCTCCGCAACCCAACCATACGCGCCAACCCGATTGACTAAGGCTGTCGAGCCCCTCTGGTGCGTTAAAGCAGTTACAGTGGCAACGGTTCCGTATGGCATACCACCTACCGCAAAACACAATATCTGCCCAACCACCCGTCATTCTATACTATACAACCTATACAAATTGTATAGTATACTATACAACCTATACTATACAACCTATACAAATAAACCAACAGACTCTTCAAGTTTTTCAAGAATTCTACGAAACCGTAGCATGGTGGCCTGTACCTTGCCAGCTATAATCTTTCCGTCTCAACCACAGCCAGTTCCCAGCAAACATTGGTCCGACGGCAACGTCGTGTCCCTGGCCAAAAATAGTTGCGGCCAGGACGGCATAAATCGGTAAAAATATGTAACACAGAACATTTCCTAAAAATGCATTCAGATACATTTGTACATGTCTACAGTTGCATGTATAGTTGTTATTTTAACGTTTAGCTACGTGTAGTTATATATAGTGTATCGGCATGAGAGGACGTCACCTGGCGACGTCTTTTGCACGTGCATTTATAGTCCATCATGACCCTCTATGAAATCCTTGTGAAATATGCAAAAGCTGTGCTTAATCCTTGCATGGTTAATATACTGCAATAATTCATTTTATTGACCACGTAGTTTTAAGAGGTTGTGAAGACGTCCACTGGCGTCCTGTACACGTCTAGTCAGGCTGTGATACACGTCAACTGACGTTTTCTGCACGTCTAGTCTAGCAAGACAGAAAAAAATGATCAGGAATTATCTTTATGAAATACAAGCGTTGTATACAAAGTAAATATATTTACTTTGTTTTGTTTTTATAAATTATAATCACAAAGTGAAAGTGCGCAGTGTGGTGATTGCAAATTGCCACTGTATTTTAGTCATTATTCAACCTGTTGTACCTGATGTATTCGTTGTTATTTTTATGGAATGTATGCATGTACATGTAAAACAGAAATATACCCGGTCACCATTTATTTCTGAGTTGGATGTAATTGCCCAAACCATAAACTACGCTGCCAAGATGTAGTGATAAAAGATCTACAAAATCCCGCGATAGGATAGATTACCTCGCGAGATGTTAACGCGTTCTCCAGAACTTTGAACAACAACAACCACGAGGAGAGGAGGGAGTTGTATCGATATTATTAACATAATATCATTTTAAGTTGGGTAAGTACATTTTGGATTATTACAGATTAACGTGCTTAAGTTTTACTTGTTTGACATGAATGAACCGAAAGAAATGATGCCCACATTGTCAACTGAAAATTACTGAGTTTGGCTAAAATTAGCTAGTAGGCTAAAAGTTACTTTTAACGTATACAACGGTATACCAGTCCAGTATAAAGTATGTTTAACGATACAGTCAAAGTTATTACTGTTGCAGCTAACTTATTAATTTTGCCTTAATTGTGAGAGTTTATTTCAGAAAGTAAATTATCTGAAATAGAATGAAATGTTTAGCTGGATTTCAGCAACTGCTTTAAAAATAAAAGCAGAACATCTTTTATACAATAAAATAAAATAAAATGTAATGCATGTTGATTACCTTTTTCTATGCATGTTGATTACTTTTTTCCAATGTTACTTTCATTCATGATTCATTCACCTTGTTCCATGTTTTTTTAAATTTAGCTGTAGACCATACAAATATTTTGAAAATAAGTACATATCATTTACCTCAAATTTTTAATTGTATTATTTTAAAAATAAATATATTCTCTTCCCTTAGATGCTGTGAAGAGGTGGAGCCCAAACACTACAGACTCTGAGATTAATCCAGCAATGGCAGAACACCTGAAACACCTCCAGGAAGAGCTGGGACGGTGGATACAAACAATGGACCAAACAATGTGTTAAGGGATAGTTCACCCAAAAATGATAATTGTTATAATTTATTTAACCTCATGTTTCAAACCTGTATACCTTTCTATGTTATGCTAAACACAAAGGTGTTTGGAGGAATGTAAGCAAGCAGATGTCGCTTCCCATTAACTACCATAATATATATTTTTTCCAATAATGGTAGTCAATGGTTTCTCTATTTGCTTGGTTACAAACATTCTTCAAAATATCCCTCTATATAATAATTCAGTATTTTGTAGAGATGCACCGATTGATCGGCTGGGGACCGGAGTTGGCCGATTTTCACGTGATCGGCCATGACTGGCGATCGGCCGGTCAGTCTGACATATGCCAGTTTTATGCCGGTCAAATGCACTCTGGCGCCCCATGATTAACATCGCGCAACATCAGCATCACACCAAACGCACATGTAGGAATCCTCGTGAATTACGTCCGTTCAGACTGCAAGCGCATATTTTTTTGTCTTGTGCATGTTAATCAATGAGTGCGTTCACACCGGGTGCGGGAGCAGCGCGGGAGCGTCGAGCAGGAGCGTCGCGTGAGCAGCAGTGAAACGTTTCCACGCCGAGTCTATTTCTGCACTGCTCACGCTCAAATAAAGTGAAAGCACACTTTTGATGGACAAAATAGCCTAAATATGATTTCACACAAAAAGTGCCCAAAATGCACAGAATTTACGTGTTTTATCAAGAACTGGAGTAGGCTATGTCAGAAAAGAAACGTAGACTCAAAAATATTTATAGAAAATGAACCCATTTAAACTTGTTTTTATTATTCAGTTTTTACAAGTGATTGTAATAGGCCTGTGTTTGTGTGTTTTGAGAAAAATCTTTATACTGCAAGGCTATATCTATTAAATGTATTATTTATATATTATTGTATTGCCATTACCTGTTTTCATACAGATGTTTAGTTTGGTAAATATATATCTAAAAAAATTATTGGATATTGGATGCGAAAAGGAAATAGTTCTTCCATAACACTGCACTTTAGATGTGTGTGAATTTCCCACACCAGGGGTAATTTATATAGTTCTATTTTATAGTGATTATCTATGTCAAACAGTCAAACTTAATAAAAATCAGAATCGGCCTAAAAAATAGTAATCGGTGCATCTCTAGTATTTTGTAATTGGTAGGCTATTTTAGTTTGGTTAAATGTTATACATTGAAAAAAATTAGGAGAGATTTTGGCTGTTCAAGATCAATAAAATGTTGTGCTAAATCAGAACATGCTTCTTTTTTGCTTATGTCCACAAATAATGTGTTCTTGTTTGTGATGTACACGTGATTAAAACGTTTTATTGACGTTCAGGTCTGACTGGACCAATTTTGGACCTTTTTAGAACCTTTGTCCAAGACTTGATTGCCTTTCGCGATGTTACGCAATAGGTGTGTGATTATTTTATATGCAGGCTTATATGCCTACACTTATCCATAAACACACCTTATAAACATCCAGAAGAAGACTAATTCTGACGTCCAGGGACGCGCTGAAGAGACGTGGAATTCACGGCCAGAAAAGACGTTGAATTCACGGCCGTGAAAGACGTCGGTTCAACTTCCATTTTGGAACTATTTTTCAACCATGACGGGACGTGTCGGACGGACGTCTTTTCAACGGTCATTACACGTCCAAATGTTTGCTGGGTTGCTGCTCCTTTCTGCTGCTTCAGATAAGTTCTTTACTGTGCGACGCAACTCTTGGCCGCTGAATCCGACGTCTCTGAGGAACCGGGTTGTAGAGTGTGCCACAAAACCTCGACAACCCACTTCCACTGGATAAACCTGGACTCTCCATCCTCGCTGTTCTGCTTCAGTGGCCAGATGAGCATACCGCAGTTTCTTCCTCTCAAATGCCTCATCTACAGCATCCTCCCATGGCACTGTCAACTTTATCAGTTGAACAATGCATGCTGATCCAGACCACAAAACAATGTCTGGTCGTAGGTTAGTGGTGGCAATCTCAGGTGGAAAAATAAGCCGTTGATCAAGATCAGCCAGCATCTTCCAGTCCCTAGCAGCTTCCAGTTGTCCTGGCCGAGAATTGGTGTTAACACCTTTTTAAATCATTATATATATCATATTGTATCACTTATATGCATATCTAAATATTATTTTTAACAGTATATTCTTTTGATTGTCTTTTAAACAGATGCCATACATAACATGCTGTGTATAATGAGAGAGGAACACTGACAGACTGCCAGAATCTTGGCATCCCCTCTTGGCTCTAGTTCGAGTGCTCTTTGCCAGCTTATAGACAGGACTCAAATGTGATGCCAACTTTATCTTTCAGAACATTTCCTAGTGTTTGTCTGCACTTTTGCTGACTGACAGATTATGGTATATGGTAGAATATGGTATTCGGAAAGGCACAAATAACGTTTTATTTTGAACAAATACTTTAAAAAATATTTGTATTCGGGAACAAAAAAAAAATTTATATCAAAAAGCTGTGTTTCCTCATGAGACCGCAGTGCATGCCCGGATGAGTGAGTTCACACCAGACGCGAATAGAGCGCATAGACTGTGATAGAGCATCTGGCGCGAGTGATTTCAGGTCAATGCAAAGACGCGTTACGCGCGTGACGTTCAGGAAGAGGTAACTGACACAGGCTGCTCCACACAGCAACAGAGAGGGCTCGGCTGAGCGAAAAAACACTTAACTGCATCACTGTTTTTGTTGAATAGATTTTTGTTAGATCGGGAGATTATTCCATTACGCTGCATTATTGACGTCTCTGCAGTCGGATGCTCTCATGTTCGCTCTGTTTACGTATCGTTAGCTCGGTAATTTAGAGTAACGTTAACGTTCGGTTAAGGGGCTGTTCACAGATATCGCGTCTTTTGCGCGCTCAAGTTCGTTATTTCAAATGTAAGCGCGCGGTATGCACGCTCATAATGGAAGCGACGCGGTCGTTTTTTCCAAGCGCGTCCACGCCGCATCGAGATAAAAACATCTCTTATTGCGTGCGCATGCAGACACCAGGGGAACTTAAACCTCAAACCAGCAGCTGATCCTGTGGATACTGGAGAGCATCATGTCGAGGAGACGCTGTACGTGCTATACAATGTGACAGTAAAGACATTTTTTCCACTGCCCAAGGACGAGCATGTGAAGATGTGGTTAAAATTAATCTTTACCATGATACTACAGCAGTATAATCCTAAACTATTAATGCAAATTGCTTTACCAATGTTTATGTTGCATCAGTCATTCACGCTAGAGCTCGGCTAATGTACATTGCATAGCCCTAGCCTACATGCACTGACTGTTATTGATACAGTTTCCATGCGTTCACCACAATATTAGAAACATACTTGGTAAATAAATTAGTATGTTACAAGTAAAATAGTCGGTTGATGGACATGCACTTGTTAATGCTGATGGTGAGGAATAGCAACATCTCATAAAGTAAGTTACCTCAAACTGAGTAGTGAATCACTGAAACGTCCTGCTCGAGTCGTCCTTGCGTTGGAGGTTCGGGTTGAATGAATGGTTCTTCTAGTGTTTCATCATCGGACTCACGCCAAATCGATATGGTGGACCACCCTTGATATGGTAAAATCAACGTCATTGTTCGTTACTGTGTTTAGTTTACGGTGTAGGAAGCCTCAGGACACGCAGAGCTGTCGGTGTTTTTGTTTTCGACACGCGCGCTGTACGCGGTAAACCAATCACAACAGACTGAGCTGTCTGGCCAATCAGAGCAGAGTAGCTCGCGGAAAGAGATTGGCGAGTCGTTTGAGAATCATCCAAAATCTGGTGATGTGCAAATGTATATTATGAGAAAATTAAACAGTTTTTTGACGGTTGATGTATGTAAACCTGTTATAGGAGACTCCAAACCAACATTATGGAAACTTTAAAAAATCCATGATAGGGGCACTTAAACACTAACCCCAACCTAACAGTCTACTAATATTCTGAGTTGGTTGACATGTAATTGGACAGTTTATAAAATTAAACTTGTAACTTATTGTCCACATCTTGTGGTTTCAACTGGACTACTTCAAATATGATACTATTAAGAGAGAGAGAGAGAGAAATGTCTCATCTGTTCTTAGAGGTAAATCAAGCATCAGTAGCACCAGACAGGAATGGTTCATTTTATTTTTTGTATTCCTCTGACCTTGGCCCAAATTCCATCCCATGACAGGAACGGAGAGGAACCGTGTAATCTCTGATAGAAATAGATTTGCCCTCGGGTTTAAAGGAACCAAGATAGGACAAACCTATGCTGAGCAGAGCTTTTCAGGATGCAAGACAATAAATCCATAACGATTTCTGTTTTAGACAGATGTTTCTTGACACACACATACACGCAGACCCCCGTTTCCTTAGCAAACTTTTTATTAATGACTTCCCATGGTGGACGTGGTGAGTGTGATATGACATTGTTTCCTGTTGTACTTGAAATAATCACAGATGCTCTTTACAAAACTGGATAAGATCTCACAGTTCCCACATCATTACACAGAGAAACACTCACTGCACTGAAGGTAAGAGCTCCCACTTTTACTTTACTTTTAACTATCTTTTAAATGTGCAGTCTTTAAATACATTTTCAAAATATTGTTTGAGGTTTAAGATAGGCCTGTAATATGAGAGAACCAAAAAATAAAAATAAAAATGTTTATGCAAATTGAGTAGAGCATGTAAGTGCAGCTGAACTAAAATACAGCTTACTGTGATAGCCTATGTCTCTCTGAAAATAAACTTAAACTATGTAAATTCACTCAGTTATTTTAATGTTTTTTATATAACAGTTTAGGAGTAGTAGTGTGACCCAGGAATGGTATATGTCATATCAAGAATCACACTGTTGCAAGTTGCAACAAATACAATTTAGTATCAGCTAATGGTTTTCTTTAACAAAACATAAATTATTTAGCCTTTGAATATATAGTTAATATTTGTACACTGTACATTTTTTTTTTTACACATTTAGGCATATATATGATCAGGGTAATCTGCTGAAGTTCAATTTGAGCATCAGAATGGGGAAGAAAGGAGATTTAAGTGACTTTGAACGTGGCATGGTTGTTGCTGCCAGACGGGCTGGTCTAAGTATTTCAGAAACTGCTGATCTACCGGGATTTTCATGCACAGCCATCTCTAGGGTTTACAGAGGATGGTCAGAAAAAGAGAAAATATCCACCAAGGTCTGCAGAAGAGCATCTCTGAATGCACAACATGCCGAACCTTGAAGCAGATGGGCTACGGCAGCAGAATAACACACCGGGTGCCACTCCTGTCAGCTAAGAACAGGAAACCGCACAGGCTACAATTTGCACTGACTCGCCAAAATGAGATAATAGAAGATTGGAAAAATGTTGCCTGGTTTGAGTCTTGATTTTCCTGTGAGATTCAGATGATAGGGTCAGAATTTGGCGTAAAGATCCATCCTGCCTTGTATCAACTGTTCAGGCTGCCACTGTTGGTGTAATGGTGTGGGGGATATTTTTTCTGGACATTTTGGGCCCCTCAGTACCAATTTAGCATTGTTTAAAGCAACATCCTACCTGTGTATTTTTGTCAATGTCCATCCCTGACCACAATGTACCCATCTTCTGCGGCTACTTTCAGCAGGATAACGTGCCATGACAAAGCTCAAATCATCTCAAAACTATTTTCTTGAACTTGACAATGAGTTCACTATACTCAAATGGCCTCCACAGTCACCAGATCTCAACCCAATAGAGCACTTTTGGGATGTGGTGGAATGGGAGATTTGCATCATGGATGTGTAGCTGACAAATCTGCATGTAATATGTCAATATGGACCAAAAATGTTACCAACACCTTGTCAAATCTATGCCACGAACAATTAAGGCAGTGCTGAAGTTTGTTTATTTATTTTTAAGATTTATTTTTTAAATAACTTTAGAGGACATAGGACTTTATCAGCACACAAAAAGATATCCTTCCTGTTTGTCAAAAGACCAAGGTAGACCCTGCCGTTATCAGTGTTGATTGATGAATGTTCCTTTTGATGGACTGCGCAGAAAAAAACATTTTAGATTAGATAAGTAAGGCTGGGCTCAGACGGTTCATGGCATATTGTTGACAGGATTTGTTCAAGGCCACATCCAAAATGATATATTAGCCTACTGGATGTAGAGTGATATAATAAAGTCAGAGTGAAGGAAAGTCAGTTGGTCATTTGTGTACACATCTGTGAGAGAGACTATTGTTAAATAATCACCATTTAAGATTTTTTTTATTTAGTAATGATCTTGAATGTTAATAATAAATTAAATAAGTAAAATAAATAAGTGTTTTAAAGATACGTTTTCAAGTACAAAACATTTGTTTCAAGCACCTTCTAATGCTGTTGCTGCACAAATTTGTGAACTTATAGCCTGATAACAAGGTGAAAACATTTTAAGTTCATAATGGTAATTAATTCGTTAATGTCAAACAGGAAAAATCATGAATATTTGTGACATATAAAAATAAAAAGTAAATAAAAAAATTGGTTTATTATTGTGCAGTTTAATCTTCTTGAAATAAGAATGTCCATATGTGTAAAAACACATCTACCTTTTTTTGGAATCGCTGATCGACACCTGTTCCTTTTATTTTTCTTGTCTGTGATTAACAGAGTTTAGAGGAGCGCTGCCAGCGGATCCTACAGGAGATGGAGGGGTGTTTGACGGCTCGGGATCGGGTGGGCATTCAGGACTTTGTTCTCCTGGACGCATACACCAGTGAGACCGCTTTTATGGACAACCTTAGAAAACGGTTCAACGAGAACCTTATATATGTGAGTCCTGCACCCACTCATGTGACTTCTGAGAATAGACTGGGATAAAGGCCGGCAATGCAATATCCAGTATCACTGTTACTTTCATTATTGAGATGGGGTAGAGAATAATGTGGACTCTCATGCTGAACACAGGTCACTGCACACAGCAGGTATCCTACTAAGTGAAAATGTTCTCTTTACATCTAATTTGCCTTGTCGCAAGAACTGGAAATTCACTTGATGATTCAGCATGGAGCAGGTTATCAAGGGCACCTTACAAAGATAAACCTCCTATACGAAACTGCTGAGACAGTTATATTTCATTATGAACCTTCTTTAACTTAGGACAGATTGTTCCAGAACAAACTTTTTAAAAGTTGACAACATATTTTTAAAATGTTTTACTGAACTTGGATCATAACTCAATACACTTTTGAGGCAAAGTATTGAACATTTCTTCTTAAATGTCCATGTTTTTCTTACTTAGACCTACATCGGGACCCTCCTAGTGTCAGTAAATCCATATAAGGACTTGGGTATCTATACCAAGAAACAAATGGACATTTATATGGGAGTCAACTTTTTTGAGCTGCCTCCTCATATGTAAGTTTGCATATATACACAGGAAAAATACATTATATACATTATATACAAATGAATACTTTTATTCCTCAGGGATACATTAAATAGATTAAAAGTGACAGTAAATACTTTTATACTAAAAAATTACAAAAAAAAATATTCTTAATTATTTATCAAACAAAAATTCATCAAAGAATCCTGAAGAAAATGTATAAGAAATTCTTACAGAAAATCACCATATTAGAATGATTTCTGTAGGATCATGTGATACTGAAGTAACGACTGCTGAAAATTCAGCTTTGCCATCACAGGAATAAATTGCATTTTAAAATGTATTAAAACAGTTGTTTCAAACTTTAATAATATATCACAATATTACAGTTTTTACTGTAATCAAATAAATGCAGCCTTGATGATAATAAGAGACCTTTTTTAGAAACATTTAAAAATCTCACCGACCCCAAACTTTTGAATGGCAGTGTATATATACACATTTACTGTTTGTTCTTAAACTTTACTTTCTTATGTTTTCTTACTTATATTCTTCTTTGAAGATCATGGTTTTAAATGTAATTTTTATGACCTCTCAGATTTGCACTTGCTGATAACGTGTACCGGACAATGGTTAGTGAAACCAACAACCACTTCATCCTCATCTCTGGCGAGAGTGGTGCTGGTAAGACAGAGGCCTCTAAGAAAGTCCTGCAGTTCTATGCAGTAAGCTGTCCCAGCACTAGACTCCTGGACAACGTGAGGGATCGGCTCCTTCTTTCCAATCCGGTGCTGGAGGTCAGAATTTTTGTCTTAAATGATCAGTTGAAGACGTTGGAAAATTCTCAGTGTACATGCTCAAAGTGTAGCACAATGTGAAGTATTAATGCTGAGGGCTTTATCTCTACAGGCTTTTGGAAACGCCAAAACCCTGAAAAATGACAACTCGAGTCGATTTGGAAAGTATATGGACATACAGTTTGACCATCGGGTAAAGTCCGATTCGGACAGAAACAGAATAGCAGAAATGCATTCCTTACAAATGTAAATACTTGCTTATTCTTTTAGGGAGCAGCGGTCGGTGGCCACATCTTAAGCTACTTACTGGAAAAGTCAAGGGTGGTCCACCAAAATCATGGAGAGAGGAACTTCCACATCTTCTATCAGTTAGTTGAGGGAGGGGAGGATGAGCTTCTTCGCTGGCTTGGTTTGGAGCGAAACTGTCAGAACTACCGCTATCTTATTCAGGTAAGAAACACAGATATTACTTTACTTTTTATTTTATTTTTATTGATGCATAGACTTATCAGAGGCATAAACAAAGTATATTTATTTGTTCAAAATCTATTTTCTGGACAGGGAGAATGTGCCAAAGTGAGCTCCATTAATGACAAGAGTGACTGGAAAACCGTACAGAAGGCTCTTACTATCGTTAAGTTTAGTGAAAAAGATATAGAGGTAAGGTGCTGTCAGAGTAATTGGAGTTCGAGCATGTTGATTTGAGTTTTTGTCCGGTGGGTCAGTGTAGAAGGCTGATTTTTGGAAAGAGAGGTCATTGTTTAATACCTTTGGTCTTCTTTTAGCATCTGTTTGCGATCATTGCCAGTGTCCTTCATCTCGGGAATGTTCACTTTGAGGCCAGTGCTCTGGGTTATGCCACATTAAACAGCAGTGCAGAAGTGCACTGGCTGTCAAAGGTATGTTCATATGTCACTTATATCAAGTTTTTGAATATTTATGCATTCAAATGGGATAATTTATACTGTAAGGCCAATATTGACCTCTTTTGTTTCTTTGTTGCAACCCATTTCTTCTTTGTTCATGTTCTTCTCAGTTATTGGGCATCCCCTCAAACATGTTACAGGAGGGTTTAACTCACAGGAAGATTGAAGCCAAAGCAGAAGAGGTGATGAAAGAGGGATTCTGAAAATTGGCTTATTAGTATTATCTATGTTCTAGTACTCATCCACTTTAGATCTTTTTCTTATGCCAAGTAAATGCAACATTTAATGTGACCCAAATACGAGTATGTTTACATAAGCATACTTAATGAAATATTGCTTGTACTTGTTACAATTATTAATTGCAACATAGGTAGCCTATATGCAATTTTTAAATATAATTATATTGTATGACATTAACTGTTGCATAAAAAGCATGGTTTACATTCATATTCCCATATGAAGTTGTTTCGGACAATTAGTATTAAATGGTAAATACATTTATTTTTAAATAATATTAAAATTTAGTAAAATGTAAAAATTTGAAAAGTGATTTAAGAGATGGAATAGTATGATATGTTTCTGTACTTTGGAAATGCATGATTATGTAGTATTTAATATTTTCAGGTTCTAAGCCCTTTCACCGCTGAACATGCAAAGTATGCCAGGGATGCACTAGCCAAAGCCATCTACGGCCGCACATTCTCATGGCTCGTTAATAAGATTAATGAATCTTTGGCAAATAAGGTATGCATGGTTTACAAATTCTGTTTTTAATAGTGGCATATAACAATACATGAATTAGTCTATTTATTATATCAATGCAGGATTCAACCAGAAAGACGGTGATTGGACTGCTTGACATCTATGGATTTGAAGTGTTTGATGTGAACAGGTGACACCGAAGCATTGCAATCATCCACATTACACATTTCCTTCAATATAACTCTTAAAATGGGTTAATTAGTTAAAACCAACCTTCTTATCAATATAGTTTCAGAACAAGCCCTCTAGACACATCTAGACACAAATAAATGTGCCATAACTGTAAAGTAGAAACATTGCCCTGATGAGATTATTGCTATTGCATGTAAATTGTCTTATATTTGTTAAGTACTAGATAAATATTTTGATGGATTGATGTTTACCATGTATATCATTACTGGTGATTTGCTCCTCAGTTTTGAACAGTTCTGTATAAACTTCTGCAATGAAAAGCTTCAGCAGCTTTTTATCCAGCTCACCCTCAAATCAGAGCAGGAGGAGTACGAGATGGAGGGAATCGAGGTGAAGTACATACAGCATTAGTTTGAAATCAACAAGGCCTTTTCAGATATCTACAGATAGTAATGTTATGTAAATGCTTTGTTACACAGATATGCCTCACTTTCTGTGCTTTGCCATATTTTCATTGATAAACCTTTTTACCCCATGTTGACATTTTAGTGGGAGCCAGTGCCATTCTTCAACAATAAGATCATCTGTGACCTAGTGGAGGAGAAACATAGAGGCATCATATCAGTACTGGTATGTAGAATGGATTCAAGCTGACATACATGACATGATTAAGGGTGCTTTCACACTTGGTTCAATTGTCTGGTCCGATTAAAGGCAGGAAAATGTCAGCACATAACGGCACTTGCGTCTTTATGCCGTACTGCAAATGTTCTAAAGAACGCGGGAGTCCATTTCTGCTGAAGGCGAGCAGAAATTAGATAATTCTCTCTGGTTGCTGTGCATCACACTTGTCAGGAAAGTGAGGGAGAATACACACAAACACACAGGCTGCATCCGAAATCGCATTCCTCCCTACTATAGGTGAAAAACAGTATGTGACAGAAGAAGTTTGTTCGAATTCACAGTACACATAAAAGAGTAGGCAAAAAGTACGGGGATGACCTACTACTTCTGCCGAGATTCTGAAGTATGCATACGATGGACACTTTACTATCCCATGAGGCCACGGGAGAGGATTTGTGAATGGCAGTGAAACGACGTAACTGATGCTGAAAGGTCACGTGATAATGACAGCATGGTGAATGTAGTAAGTCCGGACATTCATACTACACACACCTTCATACTATACACACAACGTACCTTTTTAGTGGTCGTGAAGTAATTACTTATTGAAAATAAGTACCTACTCGAGTCGAGAGTATGCGATTTCGAACGTAGCCACAGCTTTATCGAATCTCACGTCCTCAATAGCAGTTTACTTTCAACAATTTAGTACAATTTAGTTCATAATCAGCAATGAACCATACCTGAGTTCACATGAACCATACCCTAGGCCTAGACCATCCTAGGTTCGTGGGTGCGCACCAGCGTTAATCATCCAAAGGAACCGACTTCTTACATCAATAGAACCTGGGTGCACACCAAAAGTGCTAGTATGAAAGCACCCTTAGCTGCGTTCATATTTCTGTCTAACTGCACTAGAGTTCATTTGGACCTTTTTTCAGGGGTCTCGGTCAGCTTGTTTGGTGCGCACCAGGGTTTGGATGACAGCGTTCACACTTAACCACACTTAGTTTCTTTTAATCGAATCAAACCTGCCAAGTGTGAACACACCCTTAGTCTTAGTCTTTATGTCATGTATCCCGCATTAAAGGATGAAGAATGTCTGCGTCCTGGAGAAGCCACAGATTTTACATTCCTGGAGAAGCTAGAGGAGAAGATGGGAGGTCACCCTCATTTTGTCACGTGGGTAAACATTTCAAATTATTTTTAAACGGACATAACACCAGTATTTAAATGCTATCATAGTACTTGGATTATTTTATTCATTTTATGACTCTTCTGTAGGCATTAAAACAGGGATGTCCAATCCTGTTCCTGGAGGGCCACCTTCCAGAGTTTAGCTCTAGTCCTAATTAAACCTCTGTTGGAAGGCAGTCTTCCAGGAGTAGGATTAGACACCCTTGCATTAAATTAAATCCTTAAAAAATAATAATAGCTAATTTTGTAGATCCTGAATGTAGATCGCTTGCTTTTATTTGGTCTGTATAAAGGTGACTTGATTTGTTGAATTTTGTATTGAAGCTTAAGCTTCTGCCTACTCCTTTTGAGCATCATATTCACGTTTTTATTTATTTTCTTACATATTTATTGCGCATGTATCCTTCTTTAGTTTGGCCTACTATGCTGACCCTTGTTACTAGATAGACCTTTGTGGATACTAGATGCTCAAATAAAAGCAAATAATAATAATAATAATCTGTATCTGCCATGTAATATAACTTGTAAAGCTGATATAGCTGAACAGCTAAAACCTCTACATGGAAAGTCGAATTGAAGTGCCATGGTACAGTAGAATTTGTACTGCTGCAAAGGCATTGTATTTATTGTAAGGTACTGTATTCATTTATTAATCCGATTAATTGTCTCTAAATCTCAGGCACAAATTGGCTGACCAAAAAACCCGCAAGACCTTGGAACGAGGGGATTTTCGACTCCTACACTATGCTGGAGAAGTTACTTACTCAGTTGTTGGTAAGATACTCAGTGCAAACTGTTTTAAGACTAAAAAGTTAAAAAAAATAATTATTATTTTGATCTTTTTGTTCTGTCAGGATTTCTTGACAAAAATAATGATCTTCTGTACAGGAACATTAAAGAGGTAAGTGGTTTCCCCACAGCATGTATTCTCTATTGGTCATCTTTAAATAATAATAATAAAAAAAACTATGAAATAGTGATAAAGATAAAAGTTATTTGTTATTGTTTAAGGTCATGCGACAGTCTAAGAACAGTATTATCCAGCATTGCTTCCATGCTATTGAACCTGATGGCAAGAAAAGGCCTGAGACGGTACAGTGAAAGATGTTTAAATAGATAACTAAAAACAAATAATTATAGCAGCCTGATCTATTTAAAATGTTTTTCTTGTGTTAATTTTCTGGCAATAAGAAACAAATGTACAGATTGTTTGACTACGATTTTAGTAGAATTAACATAGCAGATTGAAAACCTGATAGCCACTCATTATATTATTTCCAACTTTACATTTATTTAAGCAGTGGCAGCACTTTAATGTACAGGAATCAAAAATACACTGTTGACCTGTTTTTGTGAACAGGTAGCCACCCAGTTTAAGAGCAGCCTTGCAGGCCTCACTGAAATCCTCATGACCAAAGAACCATGGTATGTGCGGTGCCTGAAACCCAACCACTGCAAGCAGCCAGGTGAGCCTTTCACTTCACACCTCTTGTTAGTGGTTTTGTCTGCTGAATGTTTTACTAGACGGTGCCCGTGACCTCTCTCTCACTCGTCTAACCTCAGATCACTTTGATGATGTCATGGTGAGACATCAAGTCAAGTACCTGGGGTTAATGGAGCACCTGAGAGTCAGGCGTGCTGGGTTTGCTTATAGGAGAAGATACGAAGTCTTCCTAAAAAGGTGCAGTTGCGTGTGTGTTTCCAACAATGCAACTTGCACACATCTTTTGTATCAGGTGCTTGTTCTCACTTTTTCTCACCTGCAAACATGATCATTGCAGATATAAGGCTCTATGTCCTGACACATGGCCACACTGGAATGGGACACCAGCAGAGGGAGTGCAGCAACTCATCAAACACCTTGGCTACAAACCAAACGAGTACAAGATGGGAAGGTACAAACTGTACCAGGCTACTGCAATGATACTTTGTTGTTCTTCTAGGACCAGGAAATATCCATTACCTATTTATAAAATATTTATTCCCTCTAATTTCTCAAGGACAAAAATCTTTATTCGCCATCCCAGGACTCTTTTTGCCACTGAAGATGCATTTGAGGTCTGCAAGCATGAACTGGGTAAGGCACCAGTAACATGTGACAAAAGAAGGCTGGGATCCCCTGAAGGTCTAGGAATGATTCTTGCAATGCCAGCTTTGACCTGACTGGTTGGTATCTCAAATCTCTTTTGTTACAGCCACAAGGATCCAGGCCAAATACAAAGGTTATAGGGTGAAAGAAGACTACCAAAGGCAGAGAGAAGCAGGTATTGAACATTTCTTGTCTTAAACACTAGACTTATTTGAAAACCATTGGTTGAAATCACAAGAACCTTTCTCCCCTCTAGCAATGGCCCTGTACATAATATTACTTTTAATTCATTTTTAACAGCTACCAAGATTGAAACATGTTGGAGGGGCCTTCAGGCCAGAAAAGAGAGGGAAAGAAGAGCCTGGGCTGTCAAAGTCATCAAGAAGTGAGACAATCATGTCAGATCCTTCCTGTCAGTTACTTCTGCTTTTACGCGACCAAAGTAATGTTGGAAAAGCGTTTTATACAGGCACTGAATGACAATTAAATGAAAGTTTTAGTGATCTAAATATGGTTTTATGTAAATCTACATGTTTAGGAACAGTAGGATTTATTTTTGAATACAATTTTGTATACTTTAATTCACCAAGGATGCATTAATTTGATCAAAAGACACAGTACAGACATTTAAAATGTTACAAAAGATTTCTATTTCAAACAAATGCTGTTCTTTTGTGCTTATATTTATGTGGAAATGTATCATGGTTTTCACAAACACACCCCCTCCCTTCTTATAATAATAATAAATACACCAAATCAACATATTAGAATGATTTCTGAAGGATCACTGCACAGGAGTAAACGCTGCTAAAAATTCAGCTTTGCCATCACGTGAATAAATCAC
The DNA here is from genome assembly GCA_031834385.1 of Semotilus atromaculatus. Classification (NCBI taxonomy): domain Eukaryota; kingdom Metazoa; phylum Chordata; class Actinopteri; order Cypriniformes; family Leuciscidae; genus Semotilus; species Semotilus atromaculatus. The sequence continues at coordinate 13,484,768 of JAULUF010000035.1, read as the reverse complement.
ATTTTAAAATTTTGTGAAATGGGTTAATTTAGTAAATATACAAATAATTTTTAACCGTAATATTTCAAAATTTTTGACTATTTTGATCAAATGACTGCAGATTAAAAAAATCTTACTGACTTTTGAACAGTATATAAATATTTAAGGTAACAATCAAATTTTGTGATGATTGAGCTGTAAGATATTTTTTCCCCAATCCTGCAGGTTTATCAAGGGCTTCATGAACAGGAATCAGCCTGTAAGCATGGACAACTCTGAATATCTGGCCTTTGTCAGACAGAGCTACCTCACTCGACTCAAAGAGTATCTGCCAAAATCAGTAATAGACAAAACTACCTGGCTGACTCCTCCACCAATAATGCAAGAGGTAGTCCATATATTTTTGGACCCATTATCATTGAAACACTGCAAAGTTATTGTTATAGCTGAGGGTCATGATGTCACTAATGAAACTTTACATTGTTATAAATGAATCTATAGGCCTCAGTGTTCTTACGTAAGTTGCACACACGTCTCCTCGTACGGAAGTATGTTCGAGGGATCAGTGCACAGCGGAAGGTGCAGGTAAAGTTTTAATTTTCACCTCATTTATTTTCATATTTTATTCTCTGGAATTCTTTTACAGTTTTTTTTATTTTCTTTTACAATTCTTTTGCAATTTTCAGCTGCAAATCAAAGCACTGACCAGTGACATATTCAAAGGCAGAAAAGAGAACTACCCTCAGAGCATATGCCAACCCTTTGCTAACACTAGGATAAGTAAGAGTTTATGCTTTGTTTTATATACTTCTGCTGCTGTAATTGTAAATAAACACAAAGATCAAAACACAAGTTATTCCTTATGAGTAAACATTACAACATTTTGCTCTTTCTATGTTTATTGTCTTCAGGTGACCAGGACATGAACGGCAAAGTCTTGCAGCTGATTTGTCCTGAGGGCATTGAGGTATGTAAAACTATACATACACATGTATGTATTATGTACTCATTTCTGAGCTTGTTTGACTATGAATACAGTAGATCTATATCCATTTATTTTTCAGTCAGACACATGTTTATATCACTGGCAGGGAAAACTTGTTGTAAACTCTCTCTCTGTACAGTACAGTGTTCCAGTGATTAAGTATGACAGGAATGGCTTTCGGCCACGTTTTAGACAGCTAATCTTCACCCAGGCTGCTGCGTATCTGGTGGAGGAGGCCAAAATTAAGCAGAGGGTGAATTACAGCTCACTTAAAGGTAAATCTTAATGTCCAACAGTGCTGGATAGATTACTTTAAAATCACAAATTTTACAAATAAGATTACAAATTGTAGTACAATTTACATTTAAAATTGTAATTAGTAATCTATTACATTAGACATTTTTTTTGTTATATAATTAACTACTTTTGTTTGAATTTTGATCTAACTGGTTTATAACCATAAAAAGCTAACATTTAAATCGAGTTAAATTAGAAGAAATAAATAATTGGAAAGTAAAAAAATCTAAATATAACTATCTAAAAAAAATATTAAATGATTTGTTTATGCTGTGCAGCCTCTCAATTTTGCATCTGTTTTTTTAAATTTAATTTCATGTTCTTGGTTTCATGTCTTTTATTTACACAAAACCTGAAAAAATACAAAATATTGGTAAGATTTGACTTGACAACCTAAACTTGAACATGAAACACAAAACTCATTATTACAGGGAACAAAGCTAAACAGGGGACAATGGAAACATGAGGGCTATATATGCACACAGAGACTAATGACTAACAAGGAACACCTGTGTATAATCAAACAATGAACCAATGAGAAAACAGAACAGAGAAACACATGACCTGAAGCAATCAATCAGAACAGAACGCATAAGACTAGAGGTGTGTTCGACATTGGCTGTGGCTGAATGTAACCGATTGGCGAGAGTTGCCCTGTGTGTGCGTGCGTGCGTGCAGGGAGGAGCTGAAAACGGAGACGTGAAGTCAAAAAATTGCATTTATTTCACTTCACCTGTGGTAAAGTATGCAAACACAGCGCAAGCGTCACTACAAGAAACAGAAAGTAGGCTTGTTTGAGATGCGCCTTGCCTCGCCTGAATTGTATGCGAGAGTAGGCGGCTGCAGAAAACATGGTACCCATAAAACATGATACCAGAGTTATAAAATAATTTTTTTTAAAAGAGAACAATACTGCCCTACAAAGCAAAAAGGCAGTAACTACGCAGAGTGCAGAACAGAGAAAAATGACTTTAAAGTTATCCTGTCATCCAGCCTAAGTAGTTGTAGGTAGATTATTGGACATGTGACTGTTTTGTTACTTTATATTAGCTTATTCTTTGTACATATAAATCCTCATATTTAATTTGATATTTTACCCCTATTTTGCAGTTACTGTATTATTGGTTTGTATTACTTACCAAAAACGTGGCACCATACCAAGGAAAAAGGCAGTAACTACAGATTCTCCAAAAACTATTTTGCCACAACTTGGGCTCTGGGTGTTGTTAGATAGGCTACACTGTATTTGAAATAATTGGAACCATTTGGACAACATTTTCAAAAAATTTGTGTAGCGAAACGGGCGTGTTACGGATATGTGGTGTACATTTTTAGTAATCAAAAATCATGTCTAATTAATTGAAATCATGAAACTTTTATTATAAACTATTATTAAACTTATACAATAAAATACTATACAAAATTATTATATATTATTTATTATTTTAATAAAAAATATTGTTTATTTTAATCATATGAAATTAAACAAACATTTTTGGTCAAACAACATGCGCTGCACAATGAGCTTTACTGTTAAAATTTAAACATTAAAGAAAAATTGTGTTTATTCCTTTAAAAATTAAGTTTTAATCTTAATTTATTTGTATTAGTGTTAGTAGTATTATTACATTGAGACGTTTCTAAATTCTACTGTACAACAGTAATATATTTCTGTCAAGTTAAACCGAACTTTTATTTTGACGGGTTGCCGTGAAGACCTTTGAGTTTCTGTGTTTATGACATGACGATAGTTTTTCTCAAATTAAGCGGATAAATGCTCACAAAGTGACTTTAAGAGCGGATCTAGTTTGGTAGGGGAACAATTAGGGGAAACACTGTATCTCAAACAAAATTTGTGTGAAGTTAGAAGGGTGAAATCGCAAATGTTAAAACCGTCCCGTGAGGATGCCGCGAAATCAGCTGTGTGTTTACCATGGCAACAGTAACTACACTGCGCAGCAACACGGTTATTTTTTGTTAGGTAAAACATAACAAGAATACAGTAATGGATGTTACTGTACTCTTGCTTTGTTTCACTCGGGCTTTTTGCAGTTACTGTACAAACGACTATCATTTTTCTCCAAAACGACACACATTTGAGATAAGATGTTTTGTCACATAACAAAGGATGCCTTGAATGTCATGAAAATGATAATAACTCATTTTTGACCAAAAATGCAGTTACTGCCTTTTTGCTTTGTAGGGCAGAATACATCACGGTTGTTTAAACCAATGAGCATTAAGCTGTGTCGTCAGCAAAGTCGTTTCCCATCATGCTTTTGATCAGCGCAGTCGGTGGAGAGCAACTGCGCTCGACTGCAGAATCCGACACGTGCGCCTTGCGCTCGCGAGAGTTTTTTGACATACGTCAGCATTACATCAGAGCAAGGCGGACTGCCCTCGGACACATTTCTAACCGGCATGCATCTCGCGTTGATCACCGGTGATTGGTTCTGCGCAGATTTTGCTCATCTCAAACAAGCCTATTTTCATTCAATCAGTGAATCCGACCAATCGTGAAACAACTGTGTCGTCACTTTCGACTGCTCTCGAATTGCTCTTGCAGTACTTTGATGGCATACGTCACAGTTACATGGCATCGGCGCGGTCTCAAATCGGACAAAATTTCTAACCAGCGTGCACTACTTCAAGTCAGTCACCGATCGGTCTGCGCAGAGCTGCATGAAGTCGAACAAGCCTTAGGGAAACAGAAGACATGTGCTTCTTCCCAATTCGCCTACTTGTACTATGGCCTAAAAGTATGTACTCTTTTTGTGAAGAAAAAGCAAAAGAGGAGACAAACTTTGAGATTGAGTATTGAGTCACTTCATACAATTGCGTCTTTAACGGTTGCTCTCTGTCGCATCCTGTCACAGTAAACTGGCCTGTCAGTCATCTTGTCACAGTTAAAATCCTCCACATTTCATTTCATTTAATTTAATTTCCTACTGTATCGGAAACAAATGTAATAGCACGTTGATCTGGCAGTCGCTGGTCTTTCATGCGGAGACTCTCATATTAATGCATAATGATGATGCATTTAAAAGTTAATGGCCAAACGGATCTTTATAAAAATCCACATTGTTATTGCAGATGAAACATAACACGGATGACATTAAATAAATATTTTTTTATTAGGTTAAACTTTGATTAGTAGTCACTCAAACCTTTATCTAAACCTCTTACCTTCGGTCATGCACATCCATGTTTTGTAATTTTTTAAACAGTTTTTACTTGTGTTTCTAGTTCTGAACCGAATCCTCATCCAAAGCGCAATGGGTTGTGGACAATATTAGCCTTTTAGTGAGCTAAAAGATCTAAATCTACCGGAAATAGTAGATCATCCGGGGACTTTTGATATACTTTTTCCAACATTCCATGCTTTGGGACACACTTATTCTGATCTCACATACTATTTTGGATGGATAGTATGGACATTGGGATGCCGGGATGATCAAATGAGGGCATGGAATCATCTGACAAGGAACCAGGAAACATGACTACATTTCAAAATAAAAGACAAAATTGAAAACAAGAACATGAAATCAAACAGAAAACAGACATGACATAATTATAGTCGCCTGACAAGTGGCCAGTATGTGTGTGCAATTCCACAAAACTTTTGAGAAAGGACATTTTTAAAAGATATAAAGGAATTAGGGAGACCCAATGAATTCTGAATAATTCACTGCCATTTTGTGAATATAAAGTAATTAATAAAAAATTAACTGTATTGTGATTAGGAGTATTTTAAAATGTAATATAATCTAATTGCAAGTATTTCATTTTTGTAATCTCATTATGTAATCCAGATTACATATAATCAACACTACTCGGCACAGATTCCCAATAATTAAGTCTATGATTGTGTGAAATTTGGCATCATTTCAGATTTCAGAGGCATTTATTTAAATATATATTATTTTTTAAAAAAAATTAATATAAATATAACTATTAGAAATTATCCTATTTCATTAAAAGGTCATTTTAAATTAATAGGTTTTATTTTTATATTTTAACTTTTTTTAAACTCTTGTAACACATCATTACTAAATAGTCAAGTTTCATTATACCATACAATAACTTTGTTTACATAAGATATATTTGCTTATTTACAGGGGTGTCCGTCAGCAATTTAAGTGACAACTTCCTGATTCTCCATGTCACATGTGATGACACAAAGCAAAAAGTAGGTGGACAAACATCTTTGTGAGGGAGTAATTGCTTTACATGACTGTCATGTGGTAAATTGTAACAAAAGCAAACATTTTGTTTACATTGTTAAATATTCTATTTTTAGGGGGACCTGGTCTTGCAGTGCAGCTATCTATTCGAGGCATTGACAAAAATCTGTGCAGTGACAAAAAACCAAAGCCTTATCAAAGTTGTACAAGGAAGGTGAGATACTTTTACCTGAATTGCATTTGAATACTCGGTCCTGCTCTCAAAGATAGATTGTTTGTTGTATTGGTAACACTTTACAATAAGGTTTCATTTGTTTTCATTAGTTAATGCGTTAACTAACATGAACTAACTATGAGCAGCAATATATTTGTTTTGTTACCGTATTTAATAATCTTTGTTAATACTAGTTAAAAAAAGACAGATGTCCATTGTTTGTTCATTAACTAATGTTAACAATAACAACTTTTGATTTTAATAATGTATTAGTAAATGTTGAAATTAACATAAAAAAATATTAAATGCTGTAGAAGTGTAGTTCATTATTAGTTCAAGTTAACCAATGTTAACTAATGAAACCTTATTGTAAAGTGTTAGCATTGTATTTAAATGCATGCATTTTACATGTACTGAATCATTGTCGTTTTGTAGTGTGAGGTTTGACATCCAGCCTGGCAAAGAGGGCTTTGTGGATTTTAAGAGCAGCAGTGAATGCATGGTCTACAGAGCCAAGAATGGACACTTGATGGTGGTGGGTCCACATAATGCAATGCATACAACATAACGAATACATTGGAAACATAAACAAATATTACAAGTGTAATCTTTATATCTTTGTAATCAGTGATCAATATATACCAATATAGTGTGTAATATTATTAAAAATGATGTAGTAATTAGTTACATCTATTTATTGGATCATGTTGAAGGTATTTACATTTTTCTTTTGCAGGAATCTGCACGGACAAAATCTCGGTGACACGTTTCACCTCTCAAAACTTCTCTTCAATGGCCCAACTGAATGCATTTCAGTCAAGTTTAAACCCTACAATTTGCCCTAAAATAACATACACTCTAACAGTTTTCCCTTATCAAACACACCTGATTCAACTTATCAGTTCATTAGTATAAACTCCAATACCTGAAATGAGTTTATCAGATAATGGAGAGGAACCGTGGACTTATGGGGTACTCCAGGACCAGGGTGGGGTAACCCTAAAATGTGAATTTATTTTTCAATGGAAATTTTTTTCAAATAAGAGGAAAGGGAAACAAGTCAGACTGGTGTAATAGGTAATTGGATTTTTATTTTTTATTTGTTTTATTTGAATAATATCAGGTTAAATTCTGTATTTTAGGTGTATACTTTACATTGTCTTTGTGTATTTATAAACCCATGTTTTGTTATAAACATCCAGCAGTTAATGAAAATTGCTAGGTTTTTTATCAAATGAATTTGGAACTTGGTTTTTGCTAATTGTGGATCTTTCTGGTGGACAGAATATAGAAAATGAGTTGCTTTTTCCTCAAATTATGTAAATGTGTTAATATTGTTAACTTCTAAAAGTTAACTGTTCAGTAAAAAACAAACAAAATATGTGCATAAGTTACTCTGCCCAAGACATTTTTTTGTTTTAAACTGTGTCAATTGTGTTAGTTTTTGTTCTTTATCCCATACTGCCAACACCTGACTACATAGGGCATGCCATCTTCTGCTTTGCACTGACAAACATATAACAAATATCTAACAAATAGCTGAAACTGGCTTTATATGCCCATACCATCAGAGTAAAACAATGCATGTAGGCATACACAACATTTGCTTATACATTCGAATATAAAAATGCTACTTGTTGAGAAACACAGAACACACGTGTAATATCTGCATAGAGATCTGATAATCAATTCCACAACAAGCAGTTTGTTGTCCTTTATGTAATACTTTATCTAGCCTATTGCATTCAAATTCCTGTAGCAGTTGTGGTGTTAAAGTACAGAAAATATTAGCATTTGTATAACTTCATGTAATCAAAATGTTTTTTTTTTAAATAAAAATTGTGATGTCTGGTTTTTCTCCTGCAAATTCAGTTCAGCCATGTATAAACTGTATTATGACTGCAGTGGTAATAAAGTGGTTATTAATTATTGAGTTGTACTTTGTAGACATTCAACATGAGACCCTAATGTTTCCTATAAGCATAAAAATTGAAAAAAATTATAATGTATGATGATTAATAAATCATATTGAGAATTTTTTGAGTAGGCTTATATGAGATGACCTAATATGAAACTGTTTGTTGCCACCTCGTGGTGAATTAATGGAGAATGTTTTGATTAAGGGACTTGCATATCGATGCCTCAAACTATTTAATCATAAAAAAAAGTTTGAACCTTTTGACAAACATCAGCCTCTGTCTATTGCTCAATATGTTTTTCCAACTCTATTACTTGAAACGTGATAACCACCGAAACAAATGCGTGCAAGTGGCGCCGTAGAGCACCTTTATACCATTTTTATATATCGTTTATTTTTTTTATTGTATGTATAATGTTTAATACTTGTATTTGTACAAAATGTATGTTGCTTGAATAAATAAATAAAAAAGTGGCGCCGTGGTGCTCAGGACCTTTTTACAATCTATGCTCAGGACCGTATCGAAGTACTGATTGGCTGATTCCGTGTCAATCATTACCTCCCTCTATGACGTGGAAAGACTTCCTCTTCGCTTCTTCCATCGCATCGACTGTTGTTCTTAAAATGGCGCCGCTGGACCTGGATAAGTATGTGGAAATTGCGAGGCAGTGCAAATATCTTCCAGAGAACGATTTAAAGGTGATTATCATCTGTAATTTTAGCTTTTTCTAACAATGTTAAACATATTAGTTGTTAGTATATTTATAAAGTCATGTAGATCGTGGTAAAGGCCGGTAAAATAGTGTGTCAATGCAATGCAGTCGTTGCGAATGAATCTAGCGTAACTTAACTCAGTTAGCCTGTGTTCCGGGATTTACTTTCTCCATATTATCAGAAATAACAGGTTATGCGGCTCAAAAAACAGTTGGTCATTAAGGTTGAGAAACAGATAGTTTATTGTGACCACCTAGGGTGGCTAACTTATGTTGTTGCTTTCAAGCGAGCTAAATTGAAACGCCCATCTATCTATTAGATAATCGTATTTCATGATATTTGCGTCTTAAATAACTGTTAGTAGTTTTCATTCTTGCCTGAACCGTTCTCTACTCCCTTATCTTAAAATAGAGTTCTTCTACATACATCAGGGTTCTGAATTAGTCCTTAATGCAGCAATGCGGTCCATAACAGTATCACTCAAGCCACTAATGTGCCATTTTGAAAAATGCGACCTGAAAAGGCTCAGTTTTGACCTCCTTATGAAGGAACATGACCTTGGATGCAGTAATTTGCTGCTACTGCTGTCATCAAAAGTGATGCCATCCTTTTTACAAGCTTGTTTAAACCTGCTGTCTTCTATTGCTTTGACAGAGATTGTGTGACTATGTATGTGACCTGCTGCTTGAAGAATCAAATGTACAGCCAGTATCCACTCCAGTCACTGTATGCGGGGACATTCATGGACAGGTGCGAGAAGGCCCTATTAATGCATCTATGTTGTTAGTTGCAGATCTTGTAATGACGTTTTTTTTTTGCCATAACAACATGCTGCATATTGGCATAAACCAGAGGTGCTCAATCCTGTTCCTTGAGATTACCTACATCATGCACAGTTCACATCCAATCTTGATAAAACACACCTGTCTGTAATTATCAAGTAATCCTGATGATTTTAATTAACTGCTTCAGTTGTGTTTGTTCAGGGTTGGAGCTGAATTTTGCATGAAGGTAGATTTCTGGAAACAGGATTGGGCACCCCTGAACTAAACCTTTTCTTTGTCCCTAGTTTTATGACTTATGTGAACTCTTCAGAACTGGGGGCCAAGTACCAGACACAAACTACATTTTCATGGTATTGTATCTTTAAAGATGATGTGATGCATATTGTATTGCAGTTCATGTTTGGTGACTCACTGGAAACTTTCCCCAGAGCATTTATTGAAGAGATAACGGTATGTTCTCTTTCCTCTAGGGAGACTTTGTTGACCGAGGATATTATAGCTTAGAAACATTCACATATTTGCTAGCACTTAAAGCAAAGTGGCCTGACCGCATCACACTGTTGCGTGGCAATCACGAGAGCAGGCAGATCACACAAGTGTATGGCTTTTATGGTAAGACTACAGAAATCAAATGCATGCCTGCCTATCATGATGAACTTATTGTATTGAGATTTTGTAGTTTGTACATTTAAGTTTTCATTTCCTGTCTTTCTGTCTATAGATGAGTGCCAAACTAAATATGGAAATGCTAATGCCTGGCGATACTGCACTAAAGTATTTGACATGCTGACTGTTGCTGCCGTAAGTGTTGTCAAGATTTTACATATACAATTTCAGTCTTTGTTAAAGAGTTTTGCACCGTGAACCAAGCTAATCAGCTATGAGATGTATCACAACACTACTATCTTGGATTTGAAGCAAAAAAAGTTTTTGAAAAAATCGAACAAAGACAAAGTTACGTAGAGAGATTGATGCAATTGCGTCATTTGCAGTGCTTCTTGGGAGTAGGTGGAGCTAAAGAGCTATTTTGGTGTGTTGCTTTTGTCCTGACTCTGATTGGTGTAATTATCTCTAAGCATTATGGGTAATGTAGTTTTTCACCAGGAATGTGGCTGTTAAACACAATTATTTAAAAAATAAGCTGATATAATGTGGACTGAGTGTTTTAGCAGAAGCAAATACCATGTATTAATAACCTCGTATCTAACAGTAGTTCTGTCTTTAAAGGTTTATAAGTTACTGTTCAAAATCAATTTCCCTATGGAGAAACTGAATTGAGTTTTTACTTAAGGATCCCGGTTGTTGCACTTCATAGTAATTTAAAAATGAATAAGCATCAAAAAGAAACGCATACGAAAACGTAACAGTTACTCAAGACAACTTCTCTAAAATTACACCTTTCGATAACACAATCGACTACTTGCACTGAGCTTCATGACACTTCTGTTTTGAAATAATAGTACAACTCATTTATTTCCAGTCATGTGTATTTTCAATGTGCTGTAGTCACCTAGTTGACTGAACGGCACCGGAAATGAGTGTCCACAAGATTAAAAAATCTGGACATTTTCAGAGACATGAGAAGAGATATTCTTATGATTGATTACTGTGTAAAGAGTTTTCCAAACTCATCGGAACATGAAGCGTTAATCCAACCCAGGCCGATCTTAAAAAAGCAGAGGCTGTTAAACATGCGCGATTATTTCACTACAGGATGTCATTACTCGAATACTTCGGATCAGAAATCCTGATGTGTGGGGGGATCCCCGAGGACAAACGCACATGTACTCTGTTGATTGTCAGGTAAAAAGAAACGATACCCAATCAGAAAGCGATCTGACAGAAGACTAAAGCATAACTGCAGTCATGGCACAGCACAGAGTGAAGTGGATATGTACATCAGAAATGAAGGATCAGCTTGTTGATTTGTGGCAAAAGCACGAATGTTTATACAACGTGTCCTGTAAAACATACCATGATAGAGTTGACAATTTTATAGCAATTTTTTCCTGCCTATAGTCCGCCATGTTTATTCTGAAGTCTCAAGAGATTTTGCAAGATTTCCTGTGTTCACAGTAGGGACTGTTTGTGTGTGGTATGTGTCACACACTATAATAGCAAAACTGTTAAATCTAGGATTTTTTGTACTCATGTTTGTGGTCTTTCACACAATCTTATAAAATTTTAAATATCTTTTGGTGTGGCCCCACTCCAGCATAAACTATTGACCGCGATGCTGAAGTGTGTGTGAGACCTGATGAATACAAATTATTTCAAATATTTGAAAATATTTTTCATATTTCAAATAATAATTATAGTGATTTGAATACAACAAATCACTATTTTGTGTCATTTTCTTATCGGAAATTATTTTACTGTATGTTTACATTTTTGCACAAAATTCTTAAAGTAGTTCACTGTCATTCTCCTCTATGCTGTTTGTTACTGATTAAGATTAATTAAATATTTATCTTTGTTAAATTTATTTACGGCACGTACCATTCATTCAAATATTTTAAAAGACTGTAATAAGAGCTCCAGCAGACACAAGCAATCCTATTTATCAGTAAAATTCATTTAAAGCTGTAAACTCAACAGGTATGAAATATGATCAGTAAGAGAAAACACTGTTAATGAGAAGACAAGCGCTGGATTGCTGCATGTTAGTGGGGGAATTTTTTTATTTATAAATTATTCAGAATACACAGTTGGAAAGAAAATATATTTATAGGAACATTTCAGCAGGTTAAAGATAATTCATATTAACACAGAGAACATTATTCATTGTTTTTAAATCAATTGACAGCCAATAATAATAATATTTGTAGGTGCGCTGTTACGGGAAACCAGAGTTGTAATAAGTAAAACACGGAAGTAGTTGTGCTTTTAATCCATATAAATCCTTTTAATACATATAAATTTTTTGTTATACATTTATAAAAAATAAAAATAAAAAAAAGTAAACATTATTTAAATTGCAAAGGGGAACTGCACGTTCTTAATTCCTTTTCGCACTTATATTTGTCCGTGTCCTTATATTTTTATAAATGTGTTTCCCTAAGTTTATACTGACTCATTTCAAACAGCCTCTGAATACATTTGGGAAGTAAATGATGTGCTTTATACACTCCATTTTCAAATAAACCAGATCACCTAATATATATACATATATGTGTGTGTGTGTGTGTGTGTGTGTGTGTATATATATATATATATATAAATATATATACATATATGTGTGTGTGTGTGTGTGTGTGTGTGTGTGTGTATATATATATATATATATATATATATATATATATATATATATATATATATATATATATATATATATATATATATATATATATATATATATATATATATATATATATATATGTATGAATATAATTTTTGTTGCTTGGTTGGTAATAGTAGAGTCAATTTACAAATATAGATCTCGTGTAGCATATTAATTTGTGTCCCCATACTTCAACAGTAATGTATGGTACTACAAGTACAGTATATGGCCTAATGAATTCTGATTCAGTTTATTTTGATAATATTGCAATTGTTTGACAATTTTACCCATTATGTCTATAATGTATGATTGTGTCGCTAGTACTCAAAATCAACATAAAATATATACTTGAGATATGTTTACTATACATTTAATGCTTCAAAAAACCTCTTGGATTGAAAATGCTATTTTGTACTTTATAACTGTCTAAAAGACTGTTTAACATGTATTTTCCTTCTGCTATACTGATGTTGTGATGTTTTGATTTCTCCCACAGTTGATAGATGAGCAAATCCTTTGTGTACATGGTGGCCTTTCACCTGACATCAAAACTTTGGACCAGATACGCACCATTGAACGCAATCAGGAAATCCCTCACAAGGGAGCATTTTGTGATCTTGTCTGGTCCGATCCAGAGGACGTAGACACCTGGGCTATCAGCCCAAGGGGTGCTGGGTGGCTGTTTGGTGCTAAGGTTACCAATGAGGTAAGAGCATTCTCTAAATACACTGTCTGTTTTTAGTTCTTTTAACACTCATCCCTGTGTATACAAAACACTAGCCTGAGACATTTTCTGCAATTACATGTTGAAATATGCAAATTAGTCTTAAGAAGTTGCTCTCTTGCGTGGCTGTCACTCACTGTCTGAGTTATGAAATGGAGATGTAGTTGTTGGCATTTCCATATACTTTACTAGTGCAGTGAAGTTTCACAACAATATCTCAAAGTAAAGCAAAAACTAGTAACTGTGTTCAGTTTGGTAGCATCTGGATTTTCTTGGATTTGAATTTTGATGAAATAGGCTGTGAGCTAAATATTAATTTGACAGTTAAAATAGCAGTTAGCTAAATATAATTTAATAAAATGTATTGTCCGTTTCATAAATGTCTGACATGCTAGTAAAAGAAGAAAACATTTTCAGAAAGTTTACCTGTTTGTGCAGAACCTGAATTGTTTTTCTTTCCATTTCAAGTTTGTTCACATCAACAATTTGAAGCTGATTTGCCGTGCACACCAGTTGGTTCATGAGGGCTACAAATTCATGTTTGACGAAAAGCTGGTAACCGTCTGGTCTGCCCCAAACTACTGCTACCGCTGTGGTAACATAGCCTCTATCATGGTCTTCAAAGACGTGAATACACGGGAGCCCAAGTTGTTCCGGGCCGTTCCTGACTCGGAAAGGGTCATACCACCGCGAACGACAACACCCTACTTCCTCTGAGGTTTTCATTGTCGCCTGGGTCCAGACCTCTCCTTTTCATTGCTCTGTCAAGCACTCTTTTATTGTCTTTAATTTCTGTTGCATTTTTTTTAAACAAATATTTTTGTAAAGATTAAAGTGCTCTCCAAAATAACAACAGTAAACTATGGTCAGGATTATGAACCCTGTTGACTGTTGAAGTTGGTCATTATTTGGTCAGTATATTCTTCTTAATGTGATCGTAATTAAGTGGACATCCTCATTCTATTCTCAAAGCCACTCTTCTTACAGGGCTTTAAATATAGACCTTACAGCCATTGACCATTTAATGACAAAAGTTTATGGTGTAACAACTCGCCTGGTCAGAACAAAATGTTTTTTTTTTGTTTTTTTAAGAGGACAGATTGGAAAGTCACTGAAACAACTGTACTGAACAAGTCTGCTCCTAATTTCTCCAAGACAAAGACACTGTTCTTTTTCGTAGCTTTCAAGTGTAGAAAAAGGTTGAGGTGATGATCAGACAACAGGACAAAGAAGGTTGTGATTGTTTTGTACATTAATATAATTGTTTTGATTTAATCATCTTTTTCTCAGATTTGTTGTATTTTATTATTGTAGAGAACAGCAGCCCATTTACCAATTAAATATTGAAAATAAACCCCTTTATTTCTGGTGTGTGTCTGCTATCAATGGAAGCATGAAAATGTCTTGCATACAAGACAAATTGAAAAGCACTTCTGTACTACACCGTTGGGCGGCACACGTCCCTTTTAAATCCAACGGGCAGTACCATAGAGGGCAGTACCACGTTAGCCCCGCCTCTATGTGTAAGTTGTAGCCTGATAGACAACACAGCCAACCAATGAAATGTATTGAACGTCACTAACAGACCGGTAGGGAACTGACAAGCATGTTACTTTGAGCGGGTTGCCACAACATAGTCAATGAAGATTCAACTGGCCAGACTGAACCGTCGACTGCAGTAGATGCCGAAAGGCAGATACTCTCTGCTCTTCCCTGGGAGGGTGATTTGAATGAGCTGGATGTAAAAGACGGTGCGCCACCGCACTGGATGTTTAGATTTGTGTCGGGGCGAGATTCACAGGCGCGTGCTACCTGGAGACGCCGTTCTTGAGGAGCCGAAACGGAAGATCAGTGCTCAGGTTGGCTCTCAAATCAATGACTTTTTGACAGATATTGCTCGGCGGTTTATTCGTTAGGTAAAAGACAAACACGGCTGAAGTTAACACGTCTTGGAGGACTACGATAGTCAAATGCCAGTCACTTAGACACAATCACTAAAATATGAATTGTATGCCGTAGCTTTCCGTCAAAGTCTGGTATATGTATAGAAAAGCTATACGTATATCATTCCCATTCATGTGTGTTCTTATAAATAAAAAACCATCAAAAACAGCACGTCAACTCCATTCAGTCATCAGCGCAACATAATTTAGGTTGCCAGGAAACCGCAGTCACAGCATCTGCTAAAGCCACAGTTTAGTCAACTCTGATGGTCATTTTGAGGACAAAAACGCCGTTGCTCTACGAGCGTTCACAAATCATGTTAACACAGCTCTGCCATTACACGATCCAACATACAGTTTCGTCTTTGACAGAGTCACACAGAGTTGTCGTGTATTACCGCATTCTGATCTAAGAGAGACAGCCGTCGCGCGAGAGGTAAGTCATTATAGATGAGACAGGCTTTGTCCTCTTGAGTAAACGCTTTTAGATATGCTTGATGGTGTGAAGTGTCACAGAAATGACCGTTGTTGTTCTTCACACTGGTAATTGATGTAAAACAACTGTGATCAGTCAGTCAGTCCCCGTTCCTGGTCAATGAACTGGTACGCAAAGATGCACGCTGCCAAACGCTTCACGTTTAGTTGTGATTCTCACCCTTTGTCTATTGTTCCGTTAGACCACCCAGATATTCAAGTTGGGGGTGATATTGTGAATGGAACACAAGCCAATAAGCATCTCTGTATTATTATTGAATGAACACGGTTGAAAAATCATTGGCTGTCGCAAGAATTACAGTATGTGCAGCCCGGGTTCATTATGTCCTGCAACAGCACGGGTTTGATTTTTGCAGAGCGCTCGCTGTCTGCTCAGTTTATTGTCCACGTTCAGGCTGCATCGGCCGTGCGTGCATAATCTGACTGTACGAGCAAGCGCGAATTGTGTATTATTATTGTATCGAGTTTATTAGGGCTGTGTCATAAATATGCATTGGACTTTAAACGAGGTCCTATGATAATTATTCGAGAATAAGTGACCATTTGACTGGAACCGATATATGTATAAAACGGCAGATTTGTTGCAGACAAGCATGTTTTCTTAGCATCAGCTCTATCACACATCATCTGTGAAAGAGCCGCCAGGTTGCTTAGCTGAAATGACGTCATACAGACTGGCTTGTTATGGAAGAATGAGCTCGTGTAGTATGCGAGTATTTTACTATTTATTTATGGACAATTATGGGTGTAGTATATCTTAAAAGGATAATTTCGTTTCAAATCCATTATAAACACTATTTAGTTTTTTTTTTTTTTGGTCCGCCTTTAGTCACCATGAAATCATTGGCCAATTCTTATTTTTTAATGGAATTTTGCAGTATTTATTATTTATCTCTGCACACCATTACTATTATATTATTATAATATCATGTACACTCATAATCTTGAATCAAAATAACTTCCCCTTGTAGTGACATCTCTTCTTTTCTCTCATGATGTGTTTTGGATTGAGAGGGCAGGACAACCTGTCAATCACATGAGATCACAGCAATAGCAAACTACAACCATCCAATGATCCAATCAATTCCCTATGGGGTATGGACGAGTCCCACCCTACTTTTGTTTTTGTTCTAGAAGCCGTTTCACTCGGATATACATCACAATAGGGAAGAAAAGACAATTGAAACTTCTGTTTTATGTCGACTTCAACAGTTAATAAGTTAATACAGTTAATTTAAGTTAATACAGTTAATATAATATATAGTTAATATAAACACGGCTGTGTTTCAAGTACCACAGGTCATGCTGATATTCAGTACAAGTTACAACAGCAGAACTGTGAGCACGATATTTCTCAAAGTCTGTGTGGAATCAAAATTGACCCATTTACTTTGTTAGTGCACATTACTAGCCTTGTGGTGAACCACATGTCTACCAACCACCAGTCTGCTGCCCAATTTGTGTATTTTTTTCTTTTTTTTTCTTCGTGAAGATAGATCCAAAACACTAAGCTTTCTGTGTCACAAAACAATGCACATTATAAATGCTGATCTGGAACAGCATATGTGAGTGGAAAGGAGCTGAATGATTTTCCCTTCCATGCTCAACATGTTGTGGGTTTCCATTTCCCGCTCTCCTCACACAAGTAGTGAGAGAAACCTAGCTCTGAGTGATCATGGCGTTCGAGGGAAACACCAATTTGGTCAGCGAATCAAATTTGTGTACTGGATTTTATTACTATTGCATAGCTTAGAAATAACTTTCAAGATTGCATAATTATAGCTCCCTTTTTGTGAGTTATTTAGGTGCCTGTTCTATTTTCCTCTGCGTACTTCTTACCTCATTCCTTTGTGGATCTGAATACAGTTAGAGAGCCCTGGGCTCTTTAGCCACCATGTCTACCATGCATTCATCACTCACTTTCACTCCTGACGTTTCACAGTGACGGTATCCCATTAACATGAGCAGTCATGTAGGCTTTAGTGCAGGGTATGCATTAGTCAGCATATGTGTTTGCGTGACCTCTTTAACTTAGTAAGTGATTGTAGTTTTAATTTAATGTAATGACCGATCTTTTGTAGTATTGTTTGCTTTTAATCGGACTTTGTCTATCCAAGTAGGCTGGTCTTTTAATAGTTGATAAATCATGTAGAAAGTAGACCTACTATAACATGATGAAAGTCATTTTCAGTATAAAATGTATTCGGTGATGCAGTGACTGCAAGAAGTGATAATATGATATTGATTTAGCATTGATTTTTAGTTGCACGTGTTGGCTTCTTACAGGTCATACATACTCACACTGCCTCATCCTGCAGTTCTTTTGCTGCAGATGCATAGCTCATGCATTTTTATAAAAGGAGAGGATATGTGGGTCAAGCTCACATCTCTGTGCAGAAGCCTTTTACCACTTCTGGCTTTAGAGAAAGAGCATACATGCGTTTTCTTCATGAGACAAGAAGATTTTTCTTCTAACTCTCTTATTCATGCCTCATTTCATCATGCTCTTATCATCAGTTCTCTAAAGCCCATCTTCCATTCATTCCTAGATTAGGCCTACATCCATAGTCTCTTGGTGGACCGGTTGTTTGTTTCAGCATTAGATCACACATCTTCTGGTCTAAATGGCTGATTCCACCCTCTAGCTCTGTGTCTATATATGTACATCCTGGCCATTTCAATTACCACTTGTTACGACCAGAAAATAGAAATCTTTCAAGCTGTGTATCAATATTGAGCTGCATATTGATCAGTTATTTTAATATACTTGCTTATTCTCAGTAGGTGCCAGTTGCTGTTTGCGTGTTGTTATATGAATGACCAAGATGAAGGTATACAAACCCAATTTAGCTTTTAAAATACCTTTGTTAAATGGATATTTGGATTTGTGGGTCAAGACCTGGTCATATACTGATTGGCTTCATCACTGTCTCCTCTCTACAAGTAAGCTGGTGTGTGGTGGGCGTTCTGGCACAATATGGCTGCCGTCGCATCATCCAGGTGGATGCTGCACACTGGTGGTGGTTGAGGAGATTCCCCTTCCATGTAAAGCGCTTTGAGTACCCAGAAAAGCGCTATATAAATGTAACAAATTATTATTGTTGAAATTGTCATAATGAACCCCAGAGAGATCCATTGATAATACTACTTGTAATTAATCAATAGAAGGCTTTATTTAGACTGGACCAAATCGTATATGATTGTTAGATTGTTCACGTCAAAATATATAGGCTATATATATATAAAACATTCAAGTATCACCTCCTAGGGATGTCAATTTTCAAAAATTCCCATGATTGATCGTCGTTTAAATTAACGATCAATTAATCGATTAAATGTTAGCCTTAATACTGCAATATGCGTCTGCTGCAGTGGCATTATGTCCAACAGCATAACAGGGTCTGCAAATTCTGCTCAATGCAATTATGTTCCTCACCAAATTAATGAGACTGGTTTTTAATCTAAATAAAGGGCTAGTAGGATTGTAAAATGTTTCGATGTGATTGATAATTAAATTAAATTAATTATTTAATTATCAAATATAACGAATACAATGTGTCCGCCTCAGATCCGTGCTTGTCAGAATGTGTGACTGTTGTGGTCGTGCTCTTCCTGGAACGACGCACTGAAAACGGCAACTAAACCCAATGAATACACAGTGATTTAATAAAATAGTGTTCTCATGTTATGTAATATGACAGTCCCAAATTAATCATCGTTATTATTAGTCGTGCATTGCTGCTTGAGCGGCGCGCGCTGAATGAATAACCGTTGAGCACTTTGCTCAAACTCAAAGAAACGCATCCTATATGAGATTAATCAGATATATACAAAATAATGTTATGTAATATGACAGTCCCAATAGTCATTATTAGTCGTGCATTGCCATTTGAGCTGCGCGGGCAAAAGATCACGCTTTAGCGTTAATTCTTAACCAAATGCATCCAATATGAGATAAATCAGATATAGATAGGCATACACAAAATAAACTTTTACAAATTACATTTGCACAAAACAAAAGGCTGTGAATGCTCACGCAAACTTATAGTCATGATGAAGGTGTAAAATAGTCCCAAACATAACCCCGGCACGGTCGCTTAGGCTACGTTTCGCGGTTGAGTAGCACGCACGCGCATGAACCCGCTTAATCGATGATCGATACATTTTATCGACAATTAATAATCGTTAACATCCCTATCTCCTCCTAATTATGTTACTTTACCCCAGTCTAAAATTCAAACCAAAATTCTAATTCTTTTAATATGCTCACCAAGGCTGCATTTATTTGGTCAGATACACAGTAAATCAGTAATATTGTGAAATATTAATACAATGTAAAGGCACACTATGCAAGATTTGAACCTTAATATAACAGCTTCAAAGAAATTTCGAATGTAAACGAACTCGTAGTAGGGCGAACCATCCTGATAGCAAAGCTGGGGGAGGACGCCGCTGGAAAAAGCAGCAATGCAAGTTTGAGAGGTGGCGCCCCGCAAATCTCACGAGAATCACGACTTGCTTTACGGCACGACGTCACATACATATGAAGCACCCTCTATAGTGCGCATTTCAGACGTGTACATGGGTGGGAGGGGATCAGGCCGTGAGTTTAGAGACGGCTCTGCGTGAGTGGTATTTACGGCAGTAACGACAAGTACAAGTACTCCACACTAGGGTTCGCTGTTTGACAAAAACGGAAATCTTGCATAGTGTGCCTTTAATAACTGCCTTCTATTTTAATATTTATTTGAAATGTAATTTATTCTTTTAATGGAAAACCTGAATTTTCAGCAGCCATTACTCTAGTCTTCAGTGATTCTTTAGAAATCATTCTAATATGCTGATTTGCTTCTCAAGAAACATTTTATTATTATCAATTATGGCTGTAAGATGTGTCGTATTAGGCCAGCAGCCATATCACCCTGTAGCCCAAGACTGGTTGCCCACTGAAGCTAAGCAGGGTTGAACCTGGTTAGTACCTGGATGGGAGACCTCCTGAGAAAACCAGGTTGCTGCTGGAAGAGGTGTTAGTGAGGCCAGCAGGGTGTGCTCACCCTGTGGTCTGTGTGGGTCTGTGTAACGCCCCAGTGATGATTGGCTTCATCACTGTCTTCTCTCCACCAGTAAGCTGGTGTGTGGTGCCCGTACTGGCGCAATATGGCTGCTGTCGCATCATCCAGGTGGTGGTGGTTGAGGAGATCCCCTCCCTTCCATGTAAAGCGCTTTGAGGTCCCAGAAAAGCGCTATATAAATGTAACAAATTATATTTATTAGCATTGATATCAGGATGTGTCGTATTAGCATTGATATCACAATGTGTGCATCCACAATAGTCACATCGCAGGATGTGTGATGTCAAGTATAGGGATCGTAGTTGATCGCTTCCGGTTTGTAACGCATTAAGTGATTTGCAGATTAATTGCAAAGTTTAACCATCATAGAGTGAAAGTTTATCATTCATATGTGCTTTAAGTCCTGTCAGTTTAAACCATAGACTGGAAAGAAAGATAGACGACGCCCCTTCACTCTCTTCCATTGGTGAAAAGCGAAGTCGTCAAAGTCCTAATATAGCGCTGACATCTTGCACAGATTTGGGACCTGCTTATGAGAGTAGAGCAGAGAGTAAAGCCGCAATATCAAGGTCCCACCCTCACTCCCGCAGAAACGGTTAGTACAAACTTTACTGTGTGAAATAAACAGTTATGGACATGTAGAAATTAAAGTAGAAGCTCCAATCTTCACCTGAAAATCCCCCAAAAAAGTATTTTGTGACTACTGACTACCTCAGTGACAACTTCGTTTAAAGAAGCTGTCAATCACAGCTCACATTCCCATTTTTATAGCATTAAATAACGAAATTAAGATCAAACTTATTTAAAAAAACAACAACGAACACTTATATTAAATTAGAGTGATAAAAACAACCTCTTGTTTTTTCCTCTTTGGAAAAAATGTTTTTGAAGTGTAATTTGATTGTTTAGTTTCCATCTCGTCCATTAGACTTCATGGGGAGCGTTTTTTTTTTTACCTATACTGGGACCAAACACCGGGGGGCGATCGAGACGCTTTGGCTTCACTTTTCAGCATTTGTGTGAGGCACGCTTGGTTTAAACATAAAGCGCAAGAAGAATGGAACTCGCACGCTGTTTTCTGTGCACACACACCAAGCCACGCAGACAGTAGCCTATGTGATCACAGAATTCAGTTCTCTTTCTTTTGAGCTTGAACTGACGTGTACTCGCTAACTTAAGTCAAAATGCCTGTCTCGGCGAGTATCCTCGTAAACAAAGTCAGTTATCATGATTATATTGGATCCATGGATTCGTCTTAAAGTGACAGCAGACTAAAATACCTGCAGCTTTTTGTCACTAAGCAAACAACAAAAGAGAAAGATAAAAACACTTTTGTAGCTTTAATAAAGAAAAATATTATGAATTAACTGTATTCATTTAACCTATACAGTGAAGATGCAGTGTTATTTTACATTTGATTATTCAGTGTCTGTACCTAAGTAAATTTAGATACCTTGTATCTTCTGTGTTTTGTTGTATTTATCTATGCTTGTAATTTGTTTATTATTTTGATAAATGCACTGTCATATGCACTCTCCTACAAAATCACCCCAATCATACTAGAATGATGAATTCTTTCCAAATTGAGCTATTCAAATCATCTGATGAAATTGTTTTTATATTGCAATATAGCAGAAAAACGAAATATCGCGATGTAAGTTTTCCAATATCGTACAGCCATATTATCAATATTGAAAACAGTTGCGCAGTTTACTATTTTATTAGAAATTATTTGATGAATAAAAAGTTTGAAAGAACAGCTTTTATTTGAAATGTCAATTTAATGTGCCCCTCCTGAATATTAATTTCTTTAAAAAACAAAAAATAGTGACTCCAAACTGTACGGTAGGGTTTTAATTTTTTTCCTCTTTTTCTTAAAGAAACGCATCACACACTCATTTACAGTCATTACAGATTAAGAATATAAATTATAAATTCATTTAATTGCATAGTAGCATAATAGCATTGTATTACAATAAATATTTTCTTATACTATCAAAACATTTGTATAATTTTAAATCACACCAATAGATAACAAGAGAGTGAGATGATTTATCATAAATTTGTTTTAAAGGTATAAACGAGAACTTGTTTATACATTTTAACATGAAACCAGAATAAAACATCCCAAATATAATAATTTGACTATTTTACTGTTTTCTTGTTTTCCTCCTGGCACATGACAACTGTAGTATCTCTCATGCTGAAAAAGAGGATGAATTGAATCGAGAATTGCTGCAGACATGAATGAATGGCAGCCTCTTGTTAAACAGTGTGTATGACAGACAGCTTTTCCATTGAACAAATTTCTGTTTGGTTTGCAGTGCTATAGCTGCAAATAACCACTATGAAATGCTGAATGTGCTTCCTTACAAGCATGTTCAAATGTTTGACATGATGTAATGCACATATGGAGCATTTTGGGCAAGTTAATCTGAGCTAATAAATTAAAATATTAGCAATATATGAAACAAATGCCTTCAAAAAACATTGTATTGTCAGAAAAATACATCACTGATTTTGAATGACCAGAGTGCTTTTTAGAGCCAGATGGTGTTGTTACAGCAGGAGCTAACAGAGTAACCTTTGGTAACCAGTTAAACCTTGACTTCTTGAGTAGAGTCAGACCCATTTGTTAGGGCTGGGGTAAACGATTATTAATTAAACGATTAGTCTGGCGATTATTTTATCAATTAGTCGACTAATCTATTGTTATGTATTTGTAACATTTCAAAAAGTTTTATATTTGAAAATCAACAAACAACAAATAAAACAAGCAGCTCTATGCACTTTTTAAAGCAAGCTTATATTCTGTGGCGTTTCCTTGCTTATAATGACTGACTGTTGTCAATAGCAATGCATAATAACACAGCGCATCCGTATATCACGCGCTCTCATACATTCATTCAAAATTTAAAATACAACTCGCCGTCTTGACTCGTGCGTCTCCGTTTTGATTGTATTGAAAATTTAAATCAGAGATGATTTATTGTTTCCGGAGTTTGATCATATTGTTGTGATCATCTTGTCTGGACGAGTTTTGTATGCTGTACAAAATGGATTTAACAGGTAAGATTTAAAACATTAATCTCAATTCAATATGTCCCTGTAATTATGTGGTAAAAAAAATCTGTATAATAAGCTGCGAACTTTTCTTCGCGGAAGCCTCATGTTTAGGCTATATCAAGTGAGTGAGATAAAATATTTCAACTCAAAATAACATTTTGTGCCCAATTATTTCCCAGACGTAGTTTTGATATTGAGTTTAAAGTTAGGCTACCTTGCCTTGCGTTTGCTATACAACAACAGTGGGTGATGGTCACTCAAGACGATCAAGTTTCCCTCAGGACTTTTGTAAAAACCAAAGTGTGACCACACCTCAGATTTGGTCCTCTTAAAAGGCTGAAAAATCTCCCGAGCACGGTCACTGCCTTCCGCCATTCCTTTTACTGTCTATGGTGGCGAGCTGTACCTCCAGGAACGGTGAAAAAAAAGAAATAAAAAAAAAGAAGTGTAGACGAAAAAATATGACGTAGACGAAATTGACGTTGATTCGTCGACATCATCGACGCGCCGCTACAGGCCTACCATTTGTACACTAAACTAAATTCAGCATCTTAACATGAATGCCTTAATACCTTTTCTATTGTGGTGTTGTTCTTTAATTTTTTAAATACTATGCACATCCTTATATAAATGAGGTATTGCTGCTGTGATATTTCAATTATCAATTGTTTTAATTGTGACATAATTCTTTTGGGGAAATATCCCCAAAATATTCTCTGAATTTGTTGACAGCACTTGAAAGGTGGGCAGAAACAGTCCATAAGTGGACCATGGTGAGCCATCTGGAGGCTGAGCAGGGGTGATGGACATGCTCCGGTCTTTTCCATTCAGGCCACCATAGACTGACAGCTGAATGTTTGCCTTACTACCCACTGGGCCTGACCACATGCACACACGCAGACACACAAGCTGACATTGTACACAGTTTCAGGCAATAAATGATGTTTTTCCCTACAGTGGCTTCCAATGTCAGCATAATACATCATACTCTTATTTGGTCTTATTGGTTGCTCTTATTGGTAAGAACAGGCCTTCAACATACCAATTTTCCATTTATTCTCACAGATGTGATGGAGTTCCATGCATGAGTTTCCATGCATATAGACATGATTTATTCAAAAACATCAATGAATTTGAATTGTTGACTACATTGAGTCAAGGCAATTTGAGTATCTTTACGGTTTATCTTGTTGGACCTCTCCCCCACTCTGGTCCGATTTAACATCTGATCCGAGCAGTAAGCACTGCACATTCGGCCTTTGGCGTGTATTTGTCACACTCCCTCTTTCATACTTTCCTCTGTGCCATTGACGTCCCTTGCCCATTTACCCACCCTTTAAGTTGTTATAAACTTGTATGGCTTGTAGATATTTTGAAGAATGTCGGTACTGGTAGCCATACTATGGAAGACAATGGGGCCCATCAACTGTTTGGTTACCCATATTATTCAAAATATGTTACTTTGTGTTCGGCAGAAGAAAGCAAATACAGGTTTGGAACAACTTGAGGGTAGGTAAATGATGACAGAATTTTTCTTTTTGGGTGAACTATTCCTTTAATAAATATGGAAATTTAAATGTGTTTTTTAACATTTATTTAGCATATAGGGAATTATTATTTTTCTCACCGTTTTATGTGAAAACATGCAGATTAATTGGCCCTCGGTTAAGAGCCGACCTTTTTCCAACTGCACAGAGTAGACTATGTGCTGTCTTTATAGGCCATTAAAGCTTTGAGCTTGTTTCTGAACAGGAAAGGCCATTGAGATATCCCATTATTCAGCCAGAAAAGATCAGTGGGTGATGGCATATGTAGCAGGCATTTTGGCATGACCTAAACCTCCGCTGTTCTTTAGTGGTTTATTTATTTATCGTGGTAAGTAAATTAAATGAATGATTAAAAGTGAAAAAAATGAAAAAAAATAAATGAACTTACTTATTATTATTATTATTATTATTATTACTTCCCTGGTCTTCAAATAATTTTAAATGCTACAAGTGAATTTAGGCATCACATTACTATAATGTACAGTATGAAAAATGTATACGGTCATTATAAGAATACATTTAACAGTGTTATTAAATTACTAATATGGGCTCTTTCTGCAAATAAAATCAAGTGTCCATATTGTGCTTATTTGCGAGTATATAATTGTGTTTTTGAGGTCTGCTAAAATACATTTACTTGATATTGGCCTGGTTTCACAGACAGAGATTAGATTCAGCCAGGATTAGGCCGTAGTTAAATTAGGACATTTACTTTTTTTTTTTAATGTGCCTTAGGAATTTTTATTTTATTTGTGTGCATCTTGAAACAAACAATGGTGCTGACATACCAGTGCAAGTTACTTTGAGTTAAGACAGTTCAAACAGTTCACAGTTCAGACTTAAAGTTCAAAAGCAATATTTTCTCATACTTTTAATTGCTGCAGCATGTCTTTTCACCCTCTACCTGAAACACTCTGTTTTAGTTCCTGTCTCTTTAAAGCCCGCCTTTCTGAAAATCCCTGTATACTCTCATGATTGGTCAACAAGTCCAGTCAATTGGTCAATCGCTTAAAGCTTGTCAAAACTTTAACGTTCCTCACCATAATCGGGTTTCAGCTCCTGAGGCTTTATGAGCAGTTGTAAACAGTAACTATGGCGACAGTATTGGTGTCCATACAATTTTGCCCCCACTGCGTAAAAATACAGCATCCCATTCTCCACGACTAGGAATGCTCATAATTAACTGGCTAACCGTTAACCGACGGTAAGAATTTTGACCGGTTTAAGTCAATTTTCTAAATATTTTAGAATGTTTGTTGCATGGTTAAATACGCTACACAAATAAAATAGCATTTTTGAGACAGAAAAAAAAACAGATAAGTCACGTATAAAGGCCAGTTCATGATATTGTTCTGTTTAATCTAAGCGCGTTCTTGTCTGACGCTTTAAATGCTCAAGCTCTTTACAGCAGTATGGATTCTGATTGGCTGTCAATGTTTTTATCGTTCATCAGCTGGATAAAATCGTTCTGAAAGTGCTGTTATCATTTGTGGTGTGAACGATTTTTAGAACTATGTTTATCATTATCTTTATTGTTATCGTTCTTGGTGTAAACGGGCCTTTAGTCACATTTTATTATTAAATTCAGAAATAATGGTAAATAAGGGAAATGTTTTACAAACATATTTATGAAAATAGGCTATAGGCTATTTTAATTCCCCTCACTCAACAACAACTTTCAATTTAACGGTATTTAGCACAGAACAAGAATGAAAAATATAAGTAGCTATATAAACGTCAAATGACAAATACAGTACAGAGTCAGACACACTCGCACAGAAACGTTCATTCTAGCTGAATGTATTTTGTTTTATTCATCTCCATGAAGTTCATAGATATATAAATGGATTATTTTAATTTCCTCTGTGAAACTTTTGTTCCAACTAAAATGCAAATTCATCAGAGTGTATCAGTTGGTTTGGAGGTGGAATTAGTCAGTTTTCGTCAAAGCTGATTCAACATCTGCCCACGTCACAGATGCAGATCCTTATACCCACAGTATGTCATTTCAGAGTTCTGTGGTGCTCATTTAACTGTGATTCATAAAACTTCCCTCACCACTGATGGCTGCTTGAACAACGTGCTTGCTCTAACGACTCGATTTTACATAACTCTGCCGACAGTCTGTTTTGAATTCAGTATTTTGGTTTGTTTGTTTTGTTTACAGCAGCTGCCATGACAGGGGTGGGGGCAGAGGATGACATCCCTCTCTGTGAGAGGAAAACTGTCACTGACTTCTGCTATCTCCTGGACAAGTCCAAACAGCTTTTCAATGGCTTAAGGTCAGTCTCTTCTGTGTCTGAGCATTTTGCATGTTTATTTGTGGTTTTGTTTGCCTTCCAGATTGCTGTCTGGGTCAAATCATGTAATGACCTTATGTAAACTTACTTTCAGCGGAATCTTTTCTTTCTTTCTTTCTTTCTTTCTTTCTTTCTTTCTTTCTTTCTTTCTTTCTTTCTTTCTTTCTTTCTTTCTTTCTTTCTTTCTTTCTTTCTTTCTTTCTTTCTTTCTTTCTTTCTTTCTTTCTTTCTTTCTTTCTTTCTTTCTTTCTTTCTTTCTTTTTGTTTGTCTTGTTTTTGTTTTAATTCTTTTCCTTCTCATTTGGTACTTTTTTTGTTTCTGTTTTTATTCCTTTTATTTCTTTGTGTTCTTGCTTTTGTTTATTCTTTTGCTCATGCATTGTTAATTTCTTTTTCTCATGCATTGTTCTTTTTTTTTTCTGTTGTTTTCATCCTTCCGTTCAATTATTTTCGCTTAATTTCTGTAAGGCTGGAAATTGGAAGAACTGGTTAAAGAATGACCACTGGTTTAGGAAACAAAGAATCTTGTGGGAAAATTAACATTTGACCTCCCCCCTCTTCCTTGAGACAAAAGTCTCACCTTATCCACAACATTCTGTCTCTCAGTAACACTTAACTCACACAAGAATATATATGGTTTTAATGTGAATGATTAAGTATTGTGTTTAGTATCATTTTAAAGGTCTCAGTGTGACTGGTACAATGGTCTCATTCCCAAAGAGTAAAACACAAGGTACTAAGGTTTTTAAGAGTTTAGAGATAACTGACACAAAGAAAGGCAAATGGTCTCTTTTCCCCTCACCCAAAGAGGTGTAACTTCTTAATGCAAATTAGCAGGTTTACATGTGAAAACATTCTGGCTACTTAATGGACTGCAGTGAGAAACTCGAGGCTTCTCTGTAATTCTGAGAGCCCATGAGGTTGAGTGTCCAAAACTCAGCCTCATGTATTTCTTAAAATGTTGGGTTTGCATTTCTCTTATCCTAGAGCATTCGATGTTATTGTATTGATTATCTTTGAACTGATTGTGAAATTGGCATGATACTTTACCCGATATAGCCTAATAAATTGTTACATTTGATTATTCTAATTGACTTTGACATTGACTATTCCTTGTAACCATTAGCTAAATGAACAAACACTCGCTCACATTTAATGATGCACAGATATCATTAAAACCTTTTCATTTTTGGAGTCAGATGAAATAACGAGTTAATACATATGAGAAAGTGTATTGCATTTAATCCAAAATCCCTTTAGCCTGGAAAGGACGGAACATGCGCGAGACCTTCGCCGCTGATCGTATGCCGCCATTGGTTCGATTTAGCGGGGACTTACATTTCTTTTTCTTTTTTTATTTGTTCTTTCTTTTGTTTGTCCGTTTGTTAACTTATTCACCAGTTTTTTAGTATGACCTATTGCTCTGTTAATCTGTTTGTACTGCAGTTTAGGAGTGAATGGAATATTGAAGTAAAGCTCATTTTCTATTTTCGCATTAGCCATGAATCACGCCTTTAACCATATAGTGACACTGACTAATGTAAGTATCAAATATAGTGACTTGCATAACACTGGAATGTCTTATCACAGTTGAGACAACGCTATTTAATAACCAAGTCTAGTCGAGATGGCCAAATCTTAATTAACCGACAGAAGCTTCAAATGATTTTTAAATTTATGACAGCATTGAGCACATCGCTTGGGTTATACTCAGACTAGAGGTCTGCACAGGCTTTAAACTGAAGCCCTAACCCGGCCCGTACTCAAAATCATTTAACCCGACCATTGCGGTTATATTTTAAGCCCGAACCCGAGGTCCGTTTCTCACAGATATTACCTTTTGTATTTGTTGCAATAAGCTGTATTTTATGATTGCTTGCAACAATCATTAAACACATATACATAAATATTTTGTTATGAAAGAAGAGAGTTATGAAAGAAGAGAACAGCATCGACAGTTTATGGTTTTAGCAGCGCCGCCTCTGATTGCGGTGTTGTAACTGAAATAGTGCGCACGGGTGCACATGCACAAAACAGTTTTGTAAAATGATATTTGATAAAAAAAAAAAAAAATTATTCGTATATCATTTTACAAAACGGTTTTGCGCATGTGCACCCGTGCGCACTATTTCAGTTACAACACAGCAATCAGAGGAGGACGGTGGCGCTGAAACTGCACATACTTTCTCTCTTGCGTGCTCATATTTACGATCACAACACGGCAAGCACACGGAACGCAAACAATATGTATAGCCTATATAATTTTTCTTCGCTACAAACCCGAACCCGACCCGAACCCGAGGCTATTTATTAACATTAACCCGAACCCGATGAAAAAAAAAGTTGTACTGTATCGCGTGCCGTTTGAGCTGAAGCGCTACAGTGGTCTGTCACATTTAAAAGCACCAAAAACTGTATTTATTGTTTGAATCTCGTAAAAATATTGACAGAATATGAGAGCAGAGAATTTGTTCCATATCAAAAGTAGCCTATATCTTTCTCTGTCTTGTCTGTCGGTGTCAGTGTCCTCTTTGACTCGCGATTTTTCTCTGCTTGAGAAAGATGTGCCGTGAGCGCATGTGAAAAGGGTAAATTACGGTCACGGACGTCACTGAACGATCGACGGCAAATGTTTCCAGCGAATCGACAATCAGAGAAAGGCATTAGACACAGCAGTGGTCCAATCAGTGAGCCTGAACTTGTTTAGTAATTCGGAAATTAGCGCACATGAGGAAAAAAAAAATACAGCACAGAAGAATGTCTCATTTAGCGTGAGATTTCTTTGTCGAGCATGAGAGCGTGAGATTGAGGCTTGAATGCTTGAGTGTCACGCCAGATGCGTGAGAGTTGGCAACCCTGCATACGTGTTTTTTTAACCTCTCAGACTTTCAACATGAGGGTGAGAACAGTGATTCAAATTTGCTGCTTCAGTATTTGTAATAATTTTTTCACATTTCTATGGTATACTGGAAAGCAAATATAAGCATTTCATACGTTTTAAAGGCTTTTACTGGCAAAAACATTCAATATATGCAAAGAGTCGATATTTACTCTGCAATTCATTGGGCATGCTGTATTAGCTTCTGGTCGACTCCAGTCTGAGCTCATTTGACGCGAGCTTAGATTACCCAAGTGACTGGCCCCACTACGGCCCTGAGAAGTGAAAAAGTGGTGTCAGGAGGAGGCATCTCAACCAAGGTAGCGAAGCACCCCGTTAATGCATCAGGTTTAACATTCTTGGAGCCCGGTCTGTAAGATAACAAAGTTGAAGCGCCCAAAAATCAATGCCCAATGAGCCTGCCTGGCATTCAGCCATTTAGCCGAACGAATGTACTCCAAGTTCCTGTGGTCGTTACACACTATGAAAGGAATGGCCATCCCCTCCAACCAGTGACACCAATCCCCCAGAGCCAGTTGTACCACCAGCAGCTCTTGATTGACAATGTCATAATTTCGCTTTGCGGGAGACAAACGGTGTAAAGAAATAAGTGCACGGAAGTAACTTATTTTCTTGAGGGGATATTTTAGAGAGAACCGCTCCAACTCCTACCTCTGATGCATCAACGTCCACCACAAACTGCCAAGCGGAGTCAGGTGTAACAAGGTTTAAAGTAGAAATAAACTTGCATTTGAGTTAATGAAAAGCACTCTGAGCTGTCACAGTCCAGGTGAATTTAGTCTTAGTGGAGGTCAAAGCAATCAGAGGGGCTGCCACCTGACCTAAGTTTCTACTGAATCGCTGATTGTAATTGGCGAAACCCAGGAACTGTTGTAAACTCTTTCTGAAGTCAGGCACCGGCCAGTTAGAGACGGTCCTCACCATCGCAGAGGCCATGCAAATCCCCTCCACCAAAATGACAGAACTCAAGAACGAGACTAACTGGGCATGGAAAGTACTCTTGTCCTCTTTGACAAACAACTGATTCTCCAGCAGCCCCTGGAGCACACCTCTGATGTGCTGAATGTGCACCTGGAAGGAAGGAGAGAATATTAAAATATCATCCAGGTACACAAAAACTAATTTTATTTATCAGATCTCTCAGCATGTCATTGACGAGTTTTAAGACGGCTGTGGCATTGGACAGGCCAAATGGTAAAAACCAAATAGTCGCAGTGCCCCGTGGGGATGGTAAAGGCCGTCTTCCACTCATCCCCCTCAATCAGAACACAATAGTAAGTGTTGCGCAGATCCAGCTTTGTGAAGAATCTCACCCCCTGCAAAAGTTCAGCCTTCAAACTTTTGCAGGGGCGAGATTCTTCACAATAAGAGGCAGGGGGTACCTGTTCTTAACCGTTATGTAATTCAGCCCCAGATAATCTATACAGGGACGCAAAGAGCCATCCTTCTTCACAAAGAAGAATCCCATACCTGCTGGAGATGGGAGGGACGGATGATTCCGGATGACTCCATGGCCACCTGCTCAGGAGCTGACAAGGAGAAAAGACTGCCACAAGGCGGAGAAGTGCTTGGGAGGAGATCAATGGCACAGTCATATGGCCGAAGTGGAGGAAGAGATGTATCTTGGGACACACGCTAAAGACCGCCCATAGATTGTGATGCATGACAGGAACCTGGGACAAATCTATCTCCTCCTCCTGAAACAAAGAAGGGGCGATAAAAGATGCCACAGAAATTAGACAGTATGTATGATAGTAAGGACTCCTATTAGAAATAGACTTATCTGCCCAGTTAATGAGGGGACCATGTAGGGAATGCCAGTGATGGCTAAGGGAGCTACAGGAGACTTGGTTAAATAAATCTCTAGCTGCTTCCGGTGGTTGCTGGGGGTAACTACACTCACCGGGCCGGATATGGTCACATGGTCATGAGCTTGCGACCGTCCAGTAAGTGAGCATTGATGGGAGGATGAATAGCAAGACCCCTCTCACAGGCCCAGTTTTCATTGAGAAAATTCCTCTCCGCTCCAGAGTGCTGAACCCTTTAAGTAAGTATCATTTATGATGACAGTCACTGGCAGGAGAGTACTAGATTTATGAAATGGGGATGTAAAGGTTCCATTCACCAGAATTCCCCTAACTACTTACGAACGCTGGCTTTTACTTGACAGGATGCAGCCAGATGACCATGGCCACCACAATAAAGACAGAGACCCTCAGACAAGCGTTGTTGTTTTTCCTTAGCAGAAAGATGCATTCTACCAATGTGCATGGGCTCTACACCATAAGATGGTTCAGGTACCTGGGGAGCATAAGGAGAATCGAAAAGTTCTGTCCGATGCCTGGAAAACTGACCCCGAACCCAACAATGTAACTCCATTCTGGAATCGAGATGAATGGCAATGTCAATGAGATCATCCAGATGTTCTGGGGATCACGAGCATACATCTCATCTTTGTTGTCAATGAGCACGTCTAGGAATCGCGCCTTGGGATTCCACTGACTGGTGGCAGCACAAATTCTAAATTCAATAGCACAATCTCCCACCGATTTCTTGCCTTGTCAAAGAGCCGCCAACAGCCTTGAAGCCTCCTTTTCCAAACATAGACCGATCAAGAACTTTTGGCTTTGAAGAGTTGGAAATCAAAACTGGGACTCCCATACAGCAGCACCCCAGTCGCGAGCCCTACCAGACAGCAGGGAGATGATCTGCCACTTTGGATCTCTCCGTTGCATAGGTCCACCACTGAAGTGAGAACACCACTTCATATTGAATGAAAAAGGAGCGACAGTTGCTAGGCTAACCAGCATAAGCTGAAGATTGTTGACTCGAGGTTCGTAAGTGGAATCAGTGGCGGCTGACATGCGAGATCTGGGTCGAGATGATGAATCTTTAAACTGGTCTGAAAGCTCAGTGACTACGTTTACAAGCTGTCAATATTCGTGTTATGGTCGGGTTAGGGACACTATTTGGGTTTCTGAAACATTCGGAATAACCCTTTTACATGCGTGAGCAGAGAGAGTTACACCTGTATACATGGAATTTGTAATCGATTGGCAATATCCCGACGTAAGCGGCGACGCACGGTTAGCGCCTGGACGTACGGACAACCTTAAGACGCAATATGCGTCAGTTCCGATTCTTCTTCCTGTATCCAAAGACGACAACAGCAGCAGCACGCGGATAATGGATAGTTCGGGGCAGATAGCGATCGCTTTTGAAATAGATCAAAATTAATTTCCTCCTCGCTCCAAAAGTATGGTGCTGTGCTGCGTCTCGCCATGTTTACCTCTACTTCTTGTTTACATCTGGTATACTGCACGCGGGTTTTTGTATGCGCCAGACGGAAATTCCTCTACCCAAAAGACCAAGTTTCCTTGCGAATAGAACATGCGCAGAACACAAATCAATGTTCCTTTTGATGGGGATATGCCGATACGCGTTTACATGACCAAATATTCGGGTTAGAAAAGGGGTACCCCAGGGATTATATTCGGGTTTTTAAAAACCGGTATATGAGCATATTCGGGTTATTGCCGGTGTTTACATGGCCGTGCGCGACCGATTTATTGCTAATATTCCGGTTTTGAACGGGTTATTGGCTGCATGTAAACGTAGTCACTGACTTGTGCTACGAGAGACTCCATGGAGAAATTAACAGGCTCCTACTCATGACGGCCCAGCGGGTCCATGTTTGGCCAGTGTGTGGTGTGACAGTCTCAGGAAGGAGGATCCAAAAGCAGAAGAATGCTTAGTTTCGTTTTATTGAAACACAATAATAAAGACAGTTCAAGCTTAGTTCGGAACAATAGAAAAGAGAATGGTCAGGCAGGCAGGGGTCAGAGTCCAAGGCAATCAAATCTGAATCATGAGACAAGAATCAATGTCAGACAAGCAGGATAGTCAGGCTAGGAGCAAACAGAACCAACAGGGACCTCCCTAGTCACGATCGGAAACAGGCAGGTGTTCACGGCAGAAAGCAGTCCATAGAGGCGAACAGTCACCCAGGAAAATTCCAGCACCGTTAATAGTCCAAATGGTCAGCAGTGAGAGAGCAGTCCGAGACCAGTGAATTCTGGAGAGGAACAGGGAACCACAACACAACTGGGCAGAGAAAAAAAATGTATACAAAAAAATAATAATAAATTAAAATAACAAAACTAGACAAGAAAAAAACGGGCAGGTGAACCGCAAGAAGCACAGAACACACTGGGAGAGAACAAAGGGAAAGGAATCATAAATATGGTAGAGAAATCAAGCAATAAGGGGAGACAGGTGAGCGAAAACGAGCGGATGCGCTGATTGCGAATCAAACAGCTGTGCGTAAATGTACGTGGAAAAGACAGAAACAAACACAAAGGAAGAAAACTGAAAGAAGATCAAACCTGAGTCCTGACAGGGACATTCTGAAGCCTTCATCACTGCAGTTGAACCTCTCTCCTTGAAGTTCTTGATGATCCAGTAAATGGTTCTTTCAGGTGTGATATTCCTTGCATGTGAGCCAAATTTGATGCAAAGAGATGATGGCTGTCTTTCTTTGGAGGTAACCATTGCTAACACAAGAACACAATGATTGGAAGCACTTCTTATCTTTTATATCAATCAGTGTGCTCTTATAATCCAATCAGAATGATTGAGTGATTTCTCTTGACTAATACTTGTTTACACTTTCATACGTGATTATGATGTGATTAGTGAAATGATGTTAGCTGGTCATTTTGTGCCAGGGCCAACAAACAGTAAATATCTTCTTTTTTTTTTGTGAAGCTTTTAGCAATTATTTAAAATGCATCTGATCACTCTGCACAATAATCTAGAAACTATGAATCAACACCAAAACAAGTAAAGCAGAAAACTTTGCAAAACAACAAAATTTGTCACTGCCAATACTTTACGCCACAGCTGTAAATGAAGACAGGATTTTCATTTCACTATCCCCTTAAGGAAGTTAGTGCTGTTTTTAGAAATTGGTGTCACTCTCATTTATAACTGAACTGTGTGTGAATGTAACCGTAATTAGCACTCTAAAGCAGGGCTGACAACCGTATATTGACATGTATAAATGTAGTCTATTTTGTGAGTGAGGTTGATTATTAATCTATAAATAAGCAGGTTCTAGTGTCTCATCTGTGCTGTGTTTTATGTATGTGTTGACGTTTGCCTGTTCATCCGTAGGGAACTGAGAGCCCTTTATATTTTCCAGTGTCTGGGTGAAGTGATCTCAGTTTTACATCTGAATGAATCTTCAGCGCTCCTCTTCCACCCCCTCATATCTGCCAGCGTTTGTCTCTGCATTACACACACCCTTAAAAAAAATGAATCACGTCACTCCGTGTTTATCACCATTTCTCAGTGGCCAGTAGGTTGCGTTTGAGTTAATCAGTCATTTTTAGCTAAGACTATTTATAGGACAAGTATGTCAGTAGCTGTGGGCTCTATCTCCCTCTCTTTTAGCCTCCCCCCATTCTTTATTTCTCTCTTTCCTTCTTTCCTTGTCTTCAAATTTGTATTCCTTCCCTCCACTCTTATCTCTGTATCCAGGGCCTGTCCTTATGTACCAGATGTGTGTTTGTTACATTTATATTGCATAACTGACTGAGACTGCTACAGTCCAGAAGGTTAGTTTCATAGAGTAGCCCACATGTTCTGACATTCATATATTCTTGGGGTAGGTTTTTTGCTCATCAATGTAAATTCATAGGACAGTGTTTGGTATAATTCCTGCAGGTCAGTATTTCTTTTTTCATATGAATTAATCCTGGATATTTCTAGTATTCATGTTTAATATTGCAGTGTTCTTATATAGTGTAAACACTTTTCTTTTCTTTTACATGTATATAAGGCTGTCAAATTAAGCATTAAATCCTTTAAAACCAAGTCCAAAAAATTGAAACATGTATTCCACTCACGTTTTTCAGATGTCAGGATTAGATCTATAGAATTTCATTTCTTAATTGCATATAATTTCTGCATGAAGAATTTCATATGATGCTCACTACCAATGAACATGTTTATAGCATTTATTTTTTTATACCTTAATAATAGTTTGTGTCTACAAATACAGGATTAGGTGCTTGTTATGAGGCCACACCCCATGCCCTGTTTCTCCATACTAATTAGGCTGTCTAACCAGTAGCGGCCTAATTCTGCATTTGATGCTTAGCAACACCCTGAAGAGTTCAGTAATGAAACAGCTATTATTAATTGGTCTCATTTCCTAATACTTCCACTACTTGATAGCTCTCACTATCTCTTACCTCTTTATTATCTCTTCTTTATTAAACAAGCTTGACTCAATAAAGAGACTTTTATAGTGGCTTTGACATTTTTATTTCCATATATTTATATTCTTCATCAGCGTGCAACACAGAGCTTCAAAAATGAAAAAATGTTACATAAATATGACTGATATATGTGTTTATAATTCTATGTGCTTGTGCTACACGTGTGTGTGTGTGTGTGTATATATATATATATATACTGTATATATGCAGTTGTAATCAAAATTATTCTACCCCCATTGCTAATCAGGTTTATTGGCAAAATCTACAGACTTTCAACTGTTTGCAATAAACAAATCAGACAAAAGTAATTAAAATATCACAACACAATATGTTTCAAGTGGTTTCCTCAATTTCAATAGAAATTGCAACGTTTAATGACTTCTGCTGTCTCAAAATTATTCAACCTCTTGGCATGGCAAGCATCCTTAGTACTTAGTAGAACATCCTTTTGCTATCATGACCTGCTGCAAACAAGATGTATAACCAGACACCAGCTTCTGGCAGCTTGAGTAACATTTTGGGAGTGTCAGTTCCAGAATACATTCCAGAATAATGGAATAATCAAAACACTGGAGTACCAGAATCCTTAGCCATACCATACAAATGTAATATTGCTCTGTTACTCAACTACACCACATCTGACCCCATCTGCACACACACACACACCATCCTATCTCCCTCCTTTCTCCTCCTCCCCTAATTTACAGGTCTGTCCCTGGCTGTGCTTTCCCAGTGAATCTGTCTTGTGGGTATTAATGCTGCCACAGTGGATGGGAAATTAATGGTGCATGTAGTGAAATTAAAGCCCTGCCTAATGACTGCTCCTATCTCCTTCCTGACCTTGTCTCTCGCAGCCCACAAGGGCAACCGGGTGAACCGTACATCTCACAAATCCATCTCTATAACCTTACAGCATGTGTGAATGCACATTATGAATGAAAGCTGTGGAACAAAATACAGTGCTGGGTTTCATCGAATCTGCATGAATGAAAGGAGGTGTTTCTGTGCGCTGGTGTTTAATTGTGTGTGTGTGTGTGTGCTTGTTGTATATGTGTATAACTCAAGGTTATGCCAGGACATGTTTTATTTTTTGACATTCATTTTTGTCCCCTTGCCTTTCCCAGAATGACCCGTTACAGGTTTATAAATGATGCATCATCTACTGTAATCAAGTGTGAGCATGTGTAAATGAGGGCTTTTGAATTTACCTGCTGCATTCGCATCCTCCCTTCTTTCCCCAGTCCCTGCTTCTGTTGTCATAGCAACCCTTTGATGATAACAATAGGGCCTAGAGGTGGTTTTGGAAGGTTTAGGGGGAAACGGACGAGAAAGTAACGAAGAGAGAAAGAGCGAATGGAGTCAAAAGTGCTACTTCTCAAGCTGATTGCCATAGCTCGTCAAATTCCTTCACATCATCGGGACTATGACTCACCACAGCCCTGCCCAAACACTCACCCACTCGCACTTTCTGACTCTCTGATTGCTCTGTTTTTGCTCTCCCCCTCCACCAATGTCTTCTCATCATTGGCATGATGATGTTAATTAAGTGCATGACATCCATGACCACTTGTATATTTGGAAGGCTCATCTGCTGTTGTCCAAAATTATGTCTTGCAATTGGAGTGTCAGGGCAGAGGGGCAGAAATGCCTTCTATAATGATATGTGGGTATCAAGGTAGTAGGTTTGGGTTCAATACAACCTTGATTTATTATTTTAAAAGAAACTAGTGATTAAAACAAGGAGTCTCAGTACCTCGATCATATGTAAAAAAAGCAATTCCCATTGCATAGAAGTCTGTTAATATAGTCATCTATCATCTGTGGAAGAAAACAAAACAGATATTTTGATAAATGTCCCAGCTTATTTTTTGTTGTTGTCTAGACAATGGAATACAATGGTCACCAAAACTGTTTGGTTACTAACATTTTTCAAAATATTTTATTTTGTGTTCGCAGAAGACTATTGTCTCTAATTGTGGAAGTCTCTATTTGACTTGTTTGCTAAATAACTTATCAAATTAATTGTGATGAGATTTTCTAGTGTTATGGAAGTCACCATTTTTACTTAGTCATTGTCATAATTGTTATCTATCACAACTATATCTTCGATATCAGTTCCTTTTTCATATTGTATTTATGTGAGACACTCCTGTAAAGTTAAAATGAAAAGAAATTTTAATTTTGAAATTCATGTTGATTTTATGTGAATGATACATCCATACATGTCTTTTTAGACCTCATAATTGTCAACTGTCATAACTCCAAAAAAATGTATGTCGAACCTTTCCTATCATTTACTATGCTTACACCCCGCCACTTTCTTTACAATCAACTGTAAATAGTTTTACACCTCTCAGTTCCAAATACTGACTGTGTAAACACCAGCACTTAGAAAATAGTTTATTTTGATTATGTCTGTTAAAGCCTGTTAAATTAAGGTTTGAGTATCTATAAATGAGGAGAATGCATTACTGAAGTAAATTTGGCTGTCTCTCTTGTTTGTTCTCTCGCACACCTGCAGGGATCTGCCTCAATATGGACACAAGCAGTGGCAGTCCTATTTTGGCCGAACATTTGATGTATACACCAAGCTGTGGAAGTTTCAGCAGCAGCACAGGTCAGCCCTAGATCTATTTTTGAAACAGAAAGGACTGTTTTTTTTTTTTTTTTACCAAAATCTCAAAAATAAAACCGGAAGGCTTAGAACTAAAAAAGACTGAAGATTTAACATGCAAGATCAAACCTCCTTCTGATAGTTCCTCTGCACTATGATGTAAGCATTAATGACAGATGATTCTTGATTCTTCTGTATTTGGGTTTATGTTACTGGAGAATAGACAAGTCCTAGACAACCGGTATGGTCTCAAGAGGTGGCAGATAGGTGAAGTGGCCTCAAAAATTGGGCAGCTGTACTACCATTACTAGTAAGAAGCCTTTTAACACAGCTATTTATTCATCTGGTTTCAAACAGTGTATTTCAAGAACTTTTTTCTCATTATTTTTTTTATTTTGTCTTCTTCAGCCTCCGCACTTCAGAAACAAGCTACCTAAATGAAGCCTTTTCTTTCTATTCGGCCATTCGCCAGCGTTCATATTACCACCAAGTCAACAAAGAAGACAGGTGAAAAGGCGCTACAATGAACTGTCATGAGCAAAGTTGATGTTTTCTTGATTTTTTTTTTTTCTATGTTCTTTAAAGTAATATAATTTTTATACTTAGAAAAAGTAAAGCAGTAAATATCCCACATTTTGTATGGTTTTCTCTTCAGTTCATTAATCTTGTCCCTCCTCCTTTGCACAGGCCTGAGCTGGTTGTAAAAAAGCTGAGGTATTACGCTCGGTTTATCGTTGTTTGTCTGTTGCTCAACAAGATGGACCTGGTTAAAGTGCTAGTCAAGGTAAGTCATGGACGGCAGACCAAATGGACCAGTTGCACATTTTTAATCCATATCTCACTATAGATATTCAGTCGAACAGAGGTTCTTGCCAAATGATCAGTCAGCATGGACAGTCTGTTAGTTATGCAGCTGGAATTCTGAAAATTCACGCCTCATCAATTTTGCCACTGTAAAATTGCACACTGTCAGCCATCACTCGTGTACTCATATTTATAGAAATTAATGGATTTTTTTATATTTTATATTTGTTTTTTGCAAAGGACTAATAAATATACTGACAACAATTCACCGTTCATGAGAAGAAAAACCCAGTATGGTCTATATCGGTATTTCTGAGACCATCTGTGGTGTCTTTTTTTGCAGGAGCTTTCTGAGGAGATTGAAGACTACACCCAGCGCTTCAACACAGAGGACCAGTTAGAGTGGAACCTGGTGCTGCAAGAAGTTGCTGCTTTTGTGGAGGTAAGAATTTTTTACCAGTTATTTTTAATCAGTATAGAGTGGTGTAGGTATGACGTCACTTTGTAGG
This sequence comes from Semotilus atromaculatus, assembly GCA_031834385.1. Taxonomy (NCBI): domain Eukaryota; kingdom Metazoa; phylum Chordata; class Actinopteri; order Cypriniformes; family Leuciscidae; genus Semotilus; species Semotilus atromaculatus. The sequence goes on along the minus strand of JAULUF010000035.1, from coordinate 13,444,155 downwards.
CCAACCGCCAGTTAGCATCACTCTGGTTCCCTCGACAAAAACTCAATAGGATTTTTTTACATAGGCTTTTGGATTATCGTAAAAACAAGTTCTGTGATCAACAAAATTGTATTATACTTTATTATACTTGCTTGTTTTTTCCATCAAGATAGTTTTTACAGATGACAAAAACACAACTTTTATGAATTTTAATTCCTAAATGCAGTCGCCAGGGGTAAAAAGCTGAAGGTAGGGCATAAATGAACTACACCACGATCCCATGAATTAAACGTCACCATCACTAAGCTTCTGACAACTCTTTCAGTTTTTATGTAAAAACATTTTTCTCAGAATGTTAGAATAGTTTATAAGAGCACAAGTATTAGCAGCAGGCTGTAAAAGTGGACTGAGCTTACCTGTTCGGCGTGATCACGTTTAATGTCCACCACTTTTTAGCAACCGCGTTTGTCATGACACGTAACGGCTTTAAAAAATGGGGTAATACTGATGTATTTTATGTCATAGAATAAAACATGAAAGTGTCTTGAGCTGGTGTTCACCACAGACCTTATTTCAGCCATTTAGCCAAAATCCCATTCAAAAAACCCATTGACTCCGGGATGATAGAACCGGAAGTGCTAACTCGTGTCCGCGATTTAGCATACAAAGTGATGTCATACCTGCACTATTAAAATTACCCTGAAATGCGATTCACAACCCCTTCATGATATGTCAACAGAGAAGCAAAGTTGTTCAGATATTGAGCAAATTATGATCTTGAAGAAAGAATATGAAGCAGTTTTTTATCTGGAATAATATACACCAAATCATTCACAGTAAGCCCACTACCAGTCAAAAGTAGTTTTTTTTAAACGGACCGAAAAGTAGTATATAGTAAATCAGTTAAATTTTTATTTCATGTAAAAATGTATCAGTGTTGTGCACTTTAAAAAGCACAATAAAGGCCATTGCACACTGAGCCCGAAATTCGCATCCGAAATTTTCGCACGTTAAAAAATAAATACGAGCTCACGTTATGTCAATCACGCTTGCACACTGCCTCCGAAACTTTCGTCCGTCATAAAAAAAATCGAATCAGGTTCGATTTTTTTGCGTTTTTCGCATCCGTAGCAAGCAGTTTGAATGGTGTTTGAAAGGTGTTGTGACAATTCAGAGCCACCGAATCACGAATACGAAAAAACGCATACGAAAATTTTGGCCTCAGTGTGCAATGGCCTTAACTCAGATGTTATAAATACCAATAAAATAAACACAATAAAAAAGATGTTACAAAGGTCAGATGCAGTCCACTCTGTAAGACTGTTTGACAAATATTGATATTTTCTTTACCGTTGTGCCTTTCTCATCTACTGTTTTTCTACCTACACAGGCAGATCCTCTTATGATCGTAAATGATGACAACGCCATGGTGGTCATATCCAATCGGCTGCAGGACGGGGGTGTGCCCCTTCTTGAACAGGGCATGGTGGTTGGCCAGCTCACCTTGGCAGATGCACTCATCATTGGCAACTGTAACAGTCAGGTGGGAGTATAGTACAGCAGGCTGAACAAGTTATACAATATGTCAAATTCAAGCGGTGCTTTCTTATGTAAATGATTAGACACTTCAAACTTGTTGTATAGGTTACAACTCTGGTTTGCAATGGTTGGATTTCATCTGGTTTGCAGGTGAAGTTTAGCGAGCTGACCATCGATATGTTTCGTATGCTTCAAGCACTTGAGAGGGAACCAGTGAACCTGGCCACACAAAGCTCCAAACCAGGGACACTTGTAAGAGAAGACTCTTACACTCTCCCTGTCACTCTCTATGTTGAGTGTTTCTGAGTATTTTCACCCTTCCTCCCTCGCTATTTCAGTACTTCACCTTTTCAGGGTCTCTCTTACTGTTCTATCTCACTCCACCTGCTCTCTGTGTCTCTCTATTCCTCTCTCACTCGTTTATCTCTCTCATTATAGGAGCCCAATGAAAAGCCTGCCAAAAGAGAGAACCCTCATAAATATCTACTCTACAAACCAACCTTCAGCCAGCTCTTCACTTTCCTGTCTGCCTCCTTCAAGGTTTGTCTGATGTCATTGCAGTTTTTAGCACCTGTCAATAATTGTCAATCCATCCTGTCATTTTCGTCCTGTTTTGACTCTATATTTGCGTAGAGACCTTGTAGCAGTGACATTTCACATATAGTGTTTAAGCTTAAATCAAATGTGATATATATGCTATGCCAGTAGACTCTTAAATGACAATTTGTACTTTAAGCAAATATAAACTACTGTTCAAAAGTCTCTGACCATTGGGGCCAGTAAGTTTTTATTTATTTTTTTATTTTTTTATTCAGAAAGGTGACACCTTTAGCGTGGTTTAAAAAAATTATATCTCAAATAAATGCTGTCTTGAACAAATAAACGGAGTCTTAGTAAACTTAAGAGACTTTCGAAAACATTAACAAACTTATTGACCCAAAACGTTTGACCAGTAGGTTACATATTTCAAATTTGCATAATGTCTTTCTCTTCTGCAAAAACTCACCAAAGATATCTTGCTCTACACACATTTATGTCCCATCTCCCCCTAAAACCGAAAACATATAGCTAGACCAAGGCCTATTGACTTTAAAAAAAAGGAGGAACCCTTTATTATTCCTCACCTAAACCTGTTTCAATAGGAAACACATTAACATGGTCATATGCTTTTATTGAGCTTTTAAAGCCTCTGGATCTCAAGGGAATATTACAGGCATTTCCTGCATAATTGCATTATGGTTATTGTCTATCCTATGCACTAGTTTCTGTTCTGTTGTCTGGAGTGACACCTCATGTGTGAGTGTGAGTTGCAGCATGGCATGCTACAGGGGTGTTAGCGTGTTACTATCTGCTCTGCTGTAGCGTAGCACCTCGAGAGTGTGAGGAAAACCCACACGCACACGACTCAGATCCTCGCACGCTTTTGCTACGGAGCAGTTCATTTTTAACTCTCAGACGTCCCTATTTTTAGGCTGTTTTCCGTTTAGATAAATGATGACAAATAAGGCATTTCCATGTGCTTCTTTAACCACTTCCTGCTATTAGCTGTTCTATGTGTGCGTGTGTCCCTATGTGCAATGATGTACACAGCCTAAGAATTTTTTTATGTTATTTTCTGAATTGTTTTATTAGTCTTAAGTGTGATACTGAGATGCTCTGGCTGTGCAGCACTTAGCGTCCGACTGAACTTAATAATTAAGCTTGCTATAACACTGCTTTACCATTATTTTGTAGTATTGTGAGCGTTCTGATTTAATTAGCCAATTTAATGGATTAATTTATCTGTTCTAGTCATTGAAAGTTTTCTTTTCTTTCACTTTTATTGCTAGGAGCTGCCAGCCAATAGTGTCCTGCTGGTATATCTCTCTGCCACTGGAGTTTTCCCCAATGGACGCTCTGAGTGTGAAGGTACGCCGAGGTGTTTTAGCACACTGTTTTTCTGTCTGACATCACTGGATGATATGGAATATTGTTATCTTAAAATTGACATAAATATTAACGAAATAAGCACTCTTGGAATGCTGTTAAGCCAATCAAATTGTAGGATTCGAAGACTTGTGTAATGCCATGTTTGATGTGTTTTACAAACATACTGCCATGTTCAAAAACACATCTGCATTAACACATCTGCATTAGCACAGACTGATTCGAATCACTTGCCATCCTTTTCTGTGCACAGTAATACATAATCTTTTAAATCTTGAACATGTTAAGTGGGTATATTCTGCGTGAAATATCCATGCGAGAATTTAGCTCAGCTAACGGTAGAGCACTTTTTTTTTTGTGGAAATACCACCCACAGAAATTATATACACTAATGTTCAAAAGCATGGTGTCATATGATTTTTAAATATACATATTCATATTTTGAAATGTAATTTATTCCTGTGACAGCCATTACTCCATTCCTCAGAAATCATTCTATTATGCCGATTTGGTGCTCAAGAAAAATTTCTTATAATTTATCAATGTTGAAAAAAGTTGAGCTGCATATTTTTGTGGAAATTAAGTTATTTTAAATGGATTTTTTTTGGTAACACTATAAATGTCTTTACTGTCAGTTTAATTGACACAATTTAGTGCATCCTTGCTGAATAAAAATATTAAAATCCTTAATTTTTTTTTTTTTACTGAACCCAGACTTTTGAACAGTGTTGGAAACGGAGAAACAGAATTTGATCCACTCAGAAAAGTAGTCCCACTGCAAAAAGAATCATGATGCTACATTTGGATGCATACGAGAAAGAGTAAGATCTGTCCCATCATTATTTCACATCACATTTAACATTTATTTACAGGACCTTATGACTTTGGAGGTGTCCTGACCAATACTAACCGAGATGTGGTGAACGGTGAGATGGTGCAGAAGAGAAATCAGGCACAAAAAGAGATGCACTGGTGAGCTTCATTGACACCCATTCTGTGCTAGCCTACTGTACATTGAAACTATGTGCTTACTACACATTTGAGACATTGATGTGTTATTTTAACACGCATACATGCACAAATGTGTGTTTTTCAGCCTGCACCCAGGAGACCTTTTCCCCTTCACCAGGAAACCTCTGTTTATCATTGTCGACTCATCCAACAGCACAGCTTATAAGGTGAGACATAAACTCTGTCTTTTTTTGTCATATGGTCACATTTGTTCCATCATTGCAGCATTCTGTGACATCATGAGGCCATTCATTTTTCAAGAGCAGCCATGTGCTTGCTCTATATAAGACAATTTAACTTATTTACTAGGATATACACGAGAAGTAAGATACCTTGAATAGGGAGTTAAAACAGCTCTGTTGTAGTTTTTATCTTTTTAACTATAGATTGATTTGATTTTCAACTGATTTTCTTTAGTTGTCTGCTTTGTTCAGTAATGGAGTGCCCCCTAGTGTACATTTATAACACATGAACCATTCACTACTAGTAGAGTAAATTTATTGTTAAAAATGATGTAAAACTAACTCGTTTGACTTCTTCCTGTCTTTCCACCAGAATTTCTCCAACCTGTTCGGCCAACCACTTGTATGCCTGCTTTCCCCAACAGCATATCCGAAGAGCATGCAAGGTCTCCTTTTTGTTTGTTTTGACATTGTGTTGAGAGAGAATTAAAAAAAGTTTTTTTTTTCCTATTTAGTTTTTTTTCCCCTTGAAGTAAGATTGTCTGTTATTATATTGATTATCTATTGTATTTTTATACTGTTGTTTTCTGTTTTACTCGCTTGTAGACCAGTCTCAGCGTGGAAGTCTGTTCACTCTCTTCCTCTACAACCCCCTCATGGGCTTCCTGTCTGTCTGTGGACTGAGCAGCATGCGCTATGGATTGTGGGAAAAGGCCCAGGAACTCCTGCGGAAGGTTTTCCATGACATTGGCCAGATGATCACGAGTTCCCGAGTTATAGGTAATGCCAATAGTACCGTTATCCCTTGTCATTTGTTTTGTGCTTTTTTATGCTTTCATACATTTTTATACATCATTGATTAGTTGGACCAATGGACAGATATACATTTCATAGTTTTCCTGTTGACTGTCTTCCAGATCAGGCCTTTCTGCAGTTTTATGGTGATGAGTTTCTGCGACTGCTCATGATCCGTTTCGTGTTCTGCTGCACCACGCTCCGATTACACAAGCTCTTCCGGGTGAGACTGAATTGCATGAATATTATATACTATAATAAACACAATTTGATCAATAATAATCAGTGAAATAATAGTCATATTTGTCTCACGAACCTGATATTAAAGCAATACTTTTATTATTTTTAAACCATTTTGGGTATATTCACAAGTGGAAATATGCAGCACAGTTCAAACACATAAATAAATACTAAATATAAGTTTAAATATGAGGTATTGCAGCTCATCTTTAAACAGACTGGTTACATTTATTAATAGGCTACTATTCTCAACACTGAGATCTGAATCCAGTGTTTCTTGAAAGCTTGCCTTCAGGAACTTGACTTCAGTTGAGGTCCAATAGAAGAAGAAAAAATAATAATAATAATAATAATAAAATAAATAAAAAATATATATATCACCTCTGTTTTTTTCTTTTCTTAAATCTTTCTACTTAAACTTTATTTATTTCAGTTATTTGCAACATTTCTAATTTTCGTTTAATAAAATAACTAAAACAAAAATTTAAATAAAAATAAAGCTAACAAAAAATAAACTAATTATAAATAGTGAAAATGAAGCTAAAAATATAAATATAAATGCTACTTCAAAATATTAATAAATACTATAGTATTTTAATAATGCTTTATAAATATAATAAATAATAATACTTGACTCTTTGTATCCCACAATAATAATTATGAGATATGCAAAGTCTTAGACATACAAAGCTGCATTAAACATATATAAAACATGTAAATGACATTGAAAAATTATCATTTAAAATATACATTTTATGTATTGTAGTTGTAGTTAACCTCCTGGTGGAACTACACAATCCACAGTTTGAGAACTACTGACTGAAACCTGCAGCCGCATTACCGAAAAAGATAGATTAACAAATTCAGGTCCTCTGGAAGCAGAACCAATTCAAGTCAATGTCATATCAAAGGGCCTGTTTACACCTGGTCACTTTATGCATTTTCTCTGAAAAGATGGCTTTCTAATCGTGAAAAAAACAGGTTTAAATGCCCTCCGAAACGCTTTCGAGATGCTTTTAAATCCGATTTATATCTGTTTTGCGAAAAAACATTCATGTGGCCAAGTGTAAATGGAATCGTTTTAAACAATTCAGATAGCTATTCGATCAGTAAAAACGTATGAAGTGACCAGGTGAAAACATGCCCAAACGTTTTAGAGCCAGACCCTTTCAGATAAGTGTAACTTTTTAAGTGACAGAATATAACAGCAAATAGAGATCACATTTATAAGACTGCAGCTTATTTTATTCAAGATGTTTTCACAAAGCAGCTTGATGAGGATGCTGTTTCTGTGCACGTTACAGGAAGCGAGGAGTTTTCCAGAATCATACCCCCAGCTGCCGAAACAGGAGATAGTGGAGAGCAGCCTTCTACAGAAACATGTGCTAGAGCTGGCGGCCATGTTGGATGTGCAAAACCTCTTCTCTGATGGCTTGTTGGATAACTATTGACCACATGGTGGCACCATGCCAACTTCCAGACACACACACACACACGCGCGCGCTCATGTCAACACACAGATACACAAGTTGTAGGTAGTTTCTTCTGAATAAGCTGGTTGTTTAACCTAATCTCATTTAGATCTAGATAGTTCAAGAGAAAATATCTCATCATTGTGGGCAGACATTTACAGTTTGTCTAGTTCACATGCATTTCTAGATTTTAACTAACTACACACACCCAGATGCAAAAGCATTGCTCCCAACATACAGGAGAACACAGAGATTTACTACATGCATGTACAGTATGAGTGTACGAGTGCAGGCACACGGGCGTTCAGACCTGTTGAGGGAAGCTATCGCTATTTCTGAAGGTGATTAGAGAGCACAAGATAACATAGGAGACTTCGGAAAGAGATTTGGAAACATTTTTTAATGTCAATTGGTGTAATTCCTGGGAGATTCTTCCAAAAAGATGAGCCTAAGGCTTTGGCAAAACACATTTTGGAGAAGGAAGTTTGTTTTCCCTTCTCAACACTTTGCCTCTGCAACGTTTACACAATTTTTTCCGTAGGGAGCGTGCAGCATGTTTGCATTTATTTGCTCTGTCTTGCCTTTCTTGTTTGTTTTCGTTCATTAAAACGTGTTCGTTTTTCGTCTTGACACAAATTTCGTGGACTTTAGCCTGGCCTTTTGAAGGAGGTCCACCGTGCTGTGCCTCTTTTGGGTTATTTTGGTCATCAGCTTACTGGTCCTTAATTAATCGCTACGTTGACACCAGAATCTCCATTTTATCGAGCGTTTCTTCAAGAGATTCTTTTTAGCATGCCTCAGTAGTGTGGTAAGCCCATACTTGCATAGCTGATGTAATAAATGATCTAATGTCTTATTCCATGTGTGCAGTGGACACCAATAGCCAACAAAGTTTTCTTTTATAGTGTCACAGAGTTGTACAGGCGTACTCCTGTATATAAGTACAAATTTGTGTATATATCTATATATATATATAAATATATGTATAGTTCTATAAGAAGTCAATGTGATGCAGAGAAGTGTGTCTGTCTGGGTTGTTTGTCGTGGCTGATCTGTGAAAAGATGACCCTCTGCATGTGACAGGGGCAGTGTTCTTTTGTCTAATCTGTGAATGGACCATGCCACTGTCTCAACTGCGCACCCTCCCGCCACTTAACACAAGTGCAGTCAGCTGACATTCCAAGGATCATGGCATAAGAGCGTCCCTCCTTCACAACCCATCTCTCTCAAGGACAAGTGCATTGCATCGGTCTAGTAAGAAGTGATGTGATCAGTGTTTCGTTTGGTTTATTAGGTCACTTTGTTGATAATTACGATAATAGCGGTTACAATAACAGCCTTGCACTTTACTTGCACTATTTAAGTTTTATTCTGATGTTATTTATTGTGCTGTTGGCAAGAGGCATGTCTGATCATTCTGTTATGTCACACTTTTGGCAAAAAGCTCATCCTTTTCTCCATCTGTGATCTCTGGTACAAAACGGCACACATGATGACGTTTTTTTCAACGTTTACCAACTCTTCCCCTGAACTGCAGGTTTTATCATGGACATTCAAATAGGACCAAATGATTATTGCATGTGGAGAGCACAAGGTCCCGTAAAATACCGTTATTTCTCTCCTTTAGTCTAGTTTATATTTTTGCACGTTTTCAAGTCATAGCTACTTCCACGCGCTTATAAAAAAATAATAAAAAAAAAAAACATTCTCTTGTGTAAAAAGAGAGAAGTTTGCTAACGAACAAATCACTGCCAAACAAAATAAACTTTAACATGGAATATCCACTGCCCAAATTACGGTCTTGGAGGCACAAATTGTTTCATGGCCTAGCTGTTTTTTTTTTTCAATTATTATACTGTTTTAGTTTGCCAAAAGGAGGAGGGCTAGATGGAGATGAAGAGGGAAACAGATGGTGGATGTCACCATTTCCTCTCCTCTAGTTGTCTGGCCTTGACTGGTGAACTGTCGAATGTTTTTGCCTTATGTAATTTATGTTAGTATGTCTGTATATCTTAACTTCACAGCATCCTATAAATTAGCTCTGTAAGTTCTCGCTCAGACTGTCCCGGGATAGTGCTGTATTCACACCACACCATTCATCTGAGAGCACAGGGGTGAATACGGACTTTAAGCACTTATATGTGAAATGTACCACAGCAAAAACCTACCAATTTAAGATTTAGGGGAAAATGCAATACCCCTTTTTTTATTTATTTAAGTGTTTTGTTACCAATTGCCCACATTTATGTAGTAGATGCATGTTATTTAGCAGATCTGTTAAATGTTGATGCCCCCTGCACCATTTTAATGAATGCTGTAAATGCATTAGCAGCCATGATTGGAAGTAACAGAAAGAAAATCAACTGCATTTGTTTTCTATTGTCAACATGGGGCCAGATCTAAGGTGTAGTAATGGTGATTTCTACCAGTTCCTACTGTTGTGGGAGGGAACATTTTCAAAAGTGATGTAATGGTCAGAATACTCTTTCTTTATAAGTTAAGGGGTTCTAGAGTTGCTAGTTGAACATACTTGCATTGTCCAATTGTCATGTGTTTTTAATCACTTAACTGTTTTGTCTTATCTGTTGCCAAATTATATTTGATGTTTGTTGTTAAATGCAGAGGAAAAAAAAAAACAGTGATGAAACCAAAACATGCAAGCTTTTTGTTTTTAAGAATGCTATTTAAGAATATTAAAAAGTTTATGACTGTTTTGCTTAATTTTTGGTGTTCCTTAACACATTCTTAATACACAACACACATACAGTAAATGTGCACTAAAACAACTGATACAGAAGTGATTAAGAATAGGTATGATATTTTAGATCAACATAATTTGAATTATAGGTTTAATATTTTGGGGGATTAATTTTAGATATTTGTTTATGCTTATTTCATCCTTTTAAATTAAGATTATTTTTGCCGTTATCTCATTTACTTAACATCTTTAAAACACTAATAAGCTTGAATTCTTTAACAAATCTCAGAATTAATATTAATTTAAGATCCAATATCCATTATAAATGTTGTGATTCACTTGTAGCATTTTAATGACGGATTTTAACATTTAGTATTTTATTTAGACAAAATGCTGTATGATTTAATAGACCATTTATCGGTTGTAATAAAATTTATATCAGTGCATCCCTAATTAAGACTGTTGTGAAACTCGCCAAATATTCGATTCAACCCATACACATGAAAAACCATTTGACATTTATAGATGAATACAGCTCCTGGTCCTTGTGCCGCCCAGCAGGGTGATTACAGCACTCTGTTCCATGAATGATATCCCTGGGGCTCTGGTCTTGGCATGATAGAAGTTATCAGTAATACATCCTTCAGAATTCTTTGAAGACCCCTTTATGTTCTTTTCCTGATATGTATTATCTTAATTACCCTGCCCTTCCTGCTTCTGTAGGTCACCATCCCGATAGAACTGTCAAACCGGTTAGACAAGTCTGTTGTACAGTATTACCATTTTATTATATGGCCGATGAGGTAAGTTATGTTCATACTCTGCATAAATCATATATTAAAATTAAATCAAACACAGATGACAACATAAAGGAGATCCATTTACTTTATTGTAGCAGGCACTTTACAATGATCCCCACTCTACTCCTTTGGTGTACATCACATTCCAATATTAAATCTCTGCACAAAAACTAAACAAAGGAGTATGGGAGAAAATAAGTGAAATAAAATAAGAAAATAAAACATTGATTAAATCTACCTAATCAAATAACAACCTCATATGTACTGACTCGCTTTTGCTGCTCACATTCACCTGATTTTATTCACCTCATGTTACTCATAGCACGTACACCGGGATTGTTTTGTTTTCCATTTTTTCCCCTCAAAAAACCATGTCAGATTTAAATCTTTTTTTGATGCCAGCATATCATAGAATAATTTATGATATATTGACATATGAACGTTGCTTCACTTTTACACAAGCATATTTTTTTTTCAGTTTGAAACAAGTGCTTTGTTGTTTCTCTACCGTTTACAGTTTTTTTTTTCTTTTTTTTTCTTCATCAGGGCAGTAGCATTCAAAATGATGGTCTTGTGTTCTTTCCTTTAAGTAACAGGCAAACCTGCCTCATGTCCTCTGCGTCTCTTAGCGACATTGTTTCCAGGTCTGCTCAGGTAGTCATACAGTCTTCCTGGCTGTCAGAACTCGAACAATAGAGCCTAGTCCTCCAATGGCAAATGCCTGTTATAAAATATGGGGGGGGGGGCATCCCACATCAAAGTTACGTTTTATTTATGTTATATATATATATATATATATATAACCCACTATAAATGTGTATTACATATCTGATGGTTTTGTACCTACATTGTGAACTACTGACTAAAACATGACAAATTGAGAACAAAATTCTTGGGTTTACCTTTTCATGCCACTGCAGCAATATGGCACTGCTATTTTCTACGGGCCTCTCAAAGCCTTTGTAGATATACTTCATAAGAAGATCGACTCCATTCTTGTCGAGAGATTTAACAGCGGGCTCTATATCGCTGCCCTTAAATGATGTCAGAACCTTCAATACCACAGTCTGAGCTCTTTCCTGGGAATGAAAGACAGAAAAGATGGCGTATTTCAAGAAATTGTGCAATCTGTGCTCTTTATACTTCATTGTAAAAATAAGTTTTTGTTAAAACTGTCTGTACCTTTATTGCAGGGTTCTTGCTGTTGATTGGAGGGTTCCTAAGAGCAATATGAAGGGCTGTCATCATGTCCCCTGTGCATTAGAGCTGGTTAAGGAAGACAATCAATGGCCTTAGCTCTAATCATATACAGTAAATAAAAAAAAATGAAGCTTTAAATTTTGCATAAGCGGACTAGGGAGAACTAGGTTTCTCGGATGAAGTTGTCACAAACATATACACACACACACTCAAGCTGAACCCTAAGGAATTTCTCAAAACAAATGATTCTTTTAGACGGGACTAAACTCTCAGGAACACGGATGATTGATTGTCTGGTACGCTGAAGCCGCTTGCCACTACATTCTCCAACAACAGTACTGTGAATGAATGACACACAGCTATCCCTATATTACAATATCAACTTTTAATTGAACTATTCAGATTTTAGACGCTGTGACCTCAATAATAAATAGAAAGCCTCAAAATAGAAGCAAAACAGAGAACACTCTTGAGTCTCAAGGCACTCGTCTTCAGCGCCCTTGTGTTCCAGAATATTTTCTTCTTCATCTGGGAACTTCTTGTCCCCAGATGTCCTTTTCTCTTGCTGTGCTGAGGACGTTCCACTTAAGTTTGGAATTACATATCCATCACCGTATTTCTTTTCTCAATTAAAGCAATATGAGACTGTTTGTTTTTTTGGTTGCAGTATAAATGAACATTTCACTCTCAACTATTCAGAAACAAAATAAAGACATAAAAAAGGAAGTTACGTGCCTTATTGCGTTTTCACAACAAACACCATGAAAGATTTTACAAGGTGGATCTGTCCACATGTTTTGAATTATGTCATCAGAGATACCCTAACATTTACTGTTTAAAGACAACCGAACACATCCCAAAATAGCCAGCCTCAGAGAACCATAAATGAGAATTCAAAAACCGTCAAAAGTTTGGGGTCTGTAAGAGTTTTTTGCAAAAATGTAATAATTTTATTCAGCAAGGATGCATTAAATTGGTCAAAAGTGACAAAGACATTTATAATGTTACAAAATATTTCTATTTCGAATAAATGCTGTCCTTTTAGAATCCTAAAAAAAGTGTATCATGGTTTTCACAAAAAAACCTGATAATGGGAAATGCTTCTTGAGCAGAAAATTAGCATATCAGAATAATTTCTGTGACATGTGACAATGATCATGTGACACTGAAGACTGGAGTAATGATGCTGGAAATTAAACTTCACAGGAATAAATTACATTTATATTCAAATGGAAAACAGTCATTCAATTGTAATAATGTTTCACAATACGTAGTAGTGAAATAGTGTGTATTTAAAAAAAAAAAAATAGCATATATAAATGTATAAAATGGAGAGTTATTATTATTAACATTATTTTCATAAAGAAAAATAATATATATTTTTTTCTTTTTCCCCCCGTTTCTACCCCACATCAAGAGTGTGGTAAAAGCATGTACTGTCAGGGATCAAACTCAACAGGGAGCATGTAAGGTTCCTTTGGGACCTCTTGTTTTTCAAAGTGCGGCTCAGCGCTCTATAATAACATCTTGCAGTTCAGCAAGATCAAGCTTTTTGCATTCTGCCCCACTGCACAGAAGAAGTGCTGCGAAACAAGTCAGATACTGATGCCCACCAGTCAGACAGACCATCACACTCAAAAGCTCCACATCTAGCCTGAGGGTCTCACATTAGTGGACCTTCACATGATACTCTACTGTCCATAGAAAAAGTTGTGTGCTTATTACAGGTTTGAGACTTAAAGTGGGAAACACTGGAACAGTGAATCTCCTAGTTGTGGCATGTGTGAGTAAACTCTGCATAAAAGATTCAGTCTCACAGGTTTCAGCTGTTCCACCAAATCAACTCAAGATAACATCAGCAGGAACTTTCTAAACCAGCAGGTACCATGGTAGAGCAGAGAGGAAGAGGAAGCCTGATGCAAATCAAGAGGTCTCAGGGCAGTGGCACAATGAGGAGAGAAGTCATGAGGTGACGGGCCTCAGATATGGCAGCCAAATTTCATTTCACATCCTGCCAGGGCCAAATCCCGACCCTTTAGACAGCTCAGAGAGGCTAGTCAGCAGAATGAATTATCACATTATTGGCAACAACTTTTTATCCAAAAACTAGAGATCATCATGTTCAGGCACATTTCATCTGTGAGCAAAACTGGCACCATGGAGATCACAAACAAACAGGAAGATCACAAAGACAATCACACCATTGTATACCTCAGTCTATACAGTACAAGGAAACAAATGGCAACGTGACAACAGTGTGTGGATTCACAACCCTCCTTAACAGGTTTATTTACAGTGACACAATGCAGAAGACTGTTTGCATCAAATGCCTATTATGATGAGCGCAGTCTAGCCTAATTGGAACACTGTGACAGAATGATGTATCTGAAATGTCAGACCGCTCTTGTTCTCAGCAGCTGAATAAATTAATACAAGAATACATTATATTATATAAAATAAAAGTTGATATTCGGTCAGTTGAATTAAATTTTGAAATACAAGCCACTTCAAATGAGGAAAAATATTTCACAGCTTGTAAAAACATACGCTAACGTTACCCATCAAGTGTTGAATGCAAATTAACTATATAACTATCCATCAAAGGATATTTTGAATTTTAAGGGTCTAAAAAGAGCTTCTGATACATTTTATACAGAGTTCTCAAGTGTAAATAATTTCATTTTTACATGGCTGTTGTAATTTGTAAACATTCACATGACCCGAGCTGTTACTTCCAGTTTACCTCTCTAAAAGATAATGTCTGTCTGTTAAAGCTCCATAAAAGGTACTTAAAATGTCATAATAAAAATTGTGTAAAATTATGATTGCTCAGTCTCATAAAAAGGACACATAAACATGTCAGTGGTCACATGTGACCAGTAAAAAACAGTTCCATTTAGAATAAGTAACTTATGGATTATAATGTATTGTTACACTAAATGATCCCCCTCACAGATGACTATTCAAAAAAGTTAATATATTGTTTGCATCTTTCCTTATTGAGCAACTGACTATTGGGAATGTATAGTTGTTACCAGGCATAAAACTAATTTTAAAACTTTTTAAAAATGACACGACATTTGTTTCATTGCTATCCAAAGAGCAATATATATATATATATATATATATATATATATATATATATATATATATATATATATATTAATTTCGCTAGCCAGCATTTTGGATCAAATTAATTATACCAGCTATAAAGTTAACTTTCCTCTATAAAATAACGAATAATTATTCCGAATATAATTATTCGAATATGCTGATTTAGTGCTTAAGAAACATTTATTACAATTATCAATGTTAAAAACAGCTGTGCTGCTAGATATTTGTATGGAAACCCTGATTAATTAACTTATAAACTATAACAATTGTGTCGTTGCAGCTTAAATTAACACAAACAACGCGATGTTAAAATCTTGTAAACAAGGCAGCACAATCATCACGTCATCATGCCCTAGTACTGTACCGAACGAGGCGCGCGCTCATGTCACACTGACGTTCATGTCTCAATCCCCAAAAACGTTGCACTCATATTAAAGGATATTGCCTGATAAGGTTGTCGACTTCCGCCGCATCAGGTCCTTGCTGGTCTGCAGCCTCATCGTGATCGTCCACGAATTTATTCTCGTCGAATTCATCAATGTCCACCTTTCTGAAGCGCGAAGACAGCGTGTTCTTGGCCATCGGGGCCAGTGTCACTCACCAGCGAGGACGTGTGCTGTAACAGCGTCTGTGCTCCGATGGGAGATTTCAGTCTCTGGTTATAGTCGACGTCAGAGACACCACATTTAAAAATACATCCAAAGATGGACGAATAGATTAGTCAAAGTGGGTTGCGTTCACCGTGTTATACCGCCACACACCAGCACATGAACTGTTTCAGTGTGTACCGATGATGCAGAGCTGCATATTTAATATGAAAGGTGTAATAGCAAAGCTTGAGTTCTACTGCCACCTGCTGAGTAGGAGTGTGTGAAGTGATTTTACAGTTAAAAGAACAGTTCGCCCCAAATTAAAACTGTCAATACCCTGGAGAATATCAGGGACAACCAATATATTCAATTTCTTACGTCTTTTTTTCCACAGCCAAAGTCATCATTCACTTTCTTTGCATATTTTTTTTTCCACCATGAAAGTGAATCCCTTAAAGGGATAGTTCACCCAAAAATTAAATTGAACATGTTTTCATTATTTACTCACCCTCAAGTTGTTCCAAACCATGTATGAATTTCCTTGTATGAATCCATGTATCCATGGTCCATGTATGAATTTCTTTCTTCTGTTGAACACACAATAAGTTGTTGAACACAAAATAAGATATTTTAAAGAATGTTTTTTTAACAGGACAGTTGCTGGGCCCCATATTATAGGAAAAACAATACTTTGGAAGTCAGCTTTAAGTTAACTAATTTAAACCCAAATTATACCCAGTAAGCACATGTGTTTTACTCATGTAAAATGTAGCCGGAATGAAATAGTTCTCATTAAAACGTTTTTAAAATGTTATGTGGGATATAAGTAGGCTATTTGTTCAATACTTGGTCACAACTTTTTTTTTCCTTTTACTTTTTTTTCCTTTCATTAATGAAATAATATAATACAACATGATGGAACTACCGGTAAGTATTGCCGTGTATTTCACGTCCTGTGATATGGCACAGAGAGAGTAATCTTTTGAATACATTAATAACAGACCTAAATATTACAAATTTATGGTAGTTATATGTCTTTTATGACATTCTTTTTTTTGACATACTTCAGTTCTGTTTATGGAGCTTTTTTGACAGACACAGATATATACACATGAAATCAAGATAGTCTGCACATTATTAGTTGATAACTAAAATACGCCAACAATTGTTGACTTTTCAAACTAAATTCAGTCTCAAATGTAAATGTGGAACGAGGCATTTGTCCGATTCGAATAGGGCATGCTAGACTAAATCATTCAATGTTTAAAATAGGAAAACACGAAATGGGTCAGTGAATTATTGTGATCAGACAGAATGTGAATAAAGAAAGGTTACAACTTATTAAGGAAGTAAGAAACATGGGTGTTGATTTACTTTACATGATCATTTAATATGAAAAGACTTTTGAAAGAGCATGCAGACCAATATAATATATATAGTGCTATTATAAAATATATTAAAGAAATAGGATTAGACTGCAAAATTTAGCGTTATGTATTGTTTTATTTAATTGAATTGAGTTTATTTTAGTGCTTCACAAACCAGTCCAGTTGGTGGGGGTAATGCACCCAAAGTTGGTTTGCCAACCGCCATATGACACCATTAGAAGAAGAAGAAGCAGACGAAGAAGAAAGAAGGCGGCGCTTGTCTGCTAGAGGGCGCTAAACACAGCGCTAAATACGTCACTGAGTCTGCGCAGCCAGCATGTTATTATTGCCGCCATATTGAACTGGCTGATAGAAGTAACATGTGTTTAATCGAAGACGACATCGAAAATTCATATTGATATATATTTTTATTTTTTCTTAATTAACATTTATTTTAATTTAGGTCTGATTTGTGGTCTTTTCTGCATTGTTAACAATGGGGAAGAGGTATTACTGCGACTACTGTGACCGCAGCTTTCAGGACAACCTACACAACAGAAAGAAGCACCTGTACGGCGTGCAGCACCACCGGGCGAAGAAAGCCTGGTTTGACAACTTCAGAGGTAACGTTACTCGGGGCATTCCTGGGATTCGGTGCCTTTTGTGTCCCCAGTCTAAACTGCCTTAAAATGTTGAACAACATCAACTTTAAACCTGTCGTAGTCATAAATAACACAATTTGAATTCTAAGCAGTACTATTAAAATATAATTGGAGACGTTTTACAGGATTTTGAACCACCATATATCACACTTTTTCAAATGTTCCCAGGCTTGCGTATCCAAATTTCATAATAAAGACACTTATTATACATTATTTTTTTTCCCAAATAACTTTTTTTACATTGTTGGGTTTATCAGTAAAGATTGTCTCTAATGTATATATTCTTTTCTGTTATCACATTTATTTTAGTAATTATAATCAAGCCGTTTAGCCAAAATTCTTCCTCAATGTATTTTCCACCCTGTCGAAATGAAATGTCATCATATCATAAAGCTGTCATCACTTGGAAGGAAAACAACAAGAGTGAGCGAGATACTCGTTATTAGACATCTATTTTTACCAATTTTATCTTTTACATTTGATGTGGTCAACCTTAGTATGTCCACCCTGTTAAGGAAAAAATATAAAAACAATTTGTACAAAATCATAGGTTTAAAATTACAATTTTAAAAAACATGCAATTATTTATTAGATAAACCTTCAATGTTAGCTTCTTTTTGCTTAGACACGGTGCAGTGGCTGATTTTAGGTCAGAATGTCCCCTCAGAAGACCTAACAGTGGACACTGAGAGTGGACATAATTGTGAAAGGAATGTATGTTTAAAGTTGAAGTAGTGTCTTTAAAGTTCTTTGGCAATGTTTTACATATTGTTTCATATCTAAGTCCAGTTCAAACTAAAATAATTATGTAACCTTTTTGTATGTGAGAGATAGGAAATTGTATACCACATGTCCTCTGTCCTCCCTGTTATTATTTTGCCCACTCTATCACTTAGTCCACCCTGTCTAGCATCTTTTTTTTTTTACAATAATGTCATAAAATGAGCAAAAAACATACAAATAATTCAGTGACAATGAAAATGTACTGGAGTATCAATAATGCAGTATTTTAAAAAGTAAACAAAAATGTTTTTTAGGCACTTGAATCTGAAAACGAAAAATGTCAAATAATGTGTTTGTGAGAAGTACAATTCACACACAATATGCAAATTGTCTGATAACTTATTAACTGATATCTTTTTAAATGGAAAAAAAGTAATTTTTAATATTATATAATACTAAATTAGTATTCAAAAGTATTTGAAACTGTTGTTCATTTGTCCCGAACAGGGTGAACATTTTTGAACTTCGGTTTAATTTATTTTGTTTACTAAATGGTTAAATGTATTTTACCCAAGTTTGACCAAAATCATTTTTCAAATGTTTTACATCACCCTATCATGACTACACAAAAATAAATGTCTTTTAAAAACTGAGTTTGCGTTTCTACATTTATGATGGCCAAAAGGCACTGATTCTGAATACCAGGAATGACCCACTCACAGAAAACAACACACAGCAGCAGGAGGTTTTAGAACAATTAATATTTACCTTAACTTACAATTACCTTACGATTATGTAAGGTAAAGCACTTTTTTAATTTGTAATTTTTATTTTCAGATGTTGCCACAGTTTTTAATGAAGAGCGGACAAAGGAGCCCTGCAGAAAGTTTCTTCAGACAGGTAAGATATTTGACAGAGTAAACCGATGTGTTGCTTCTTTAGTTAAATATGTTTTCTTTTATGAACCTGATATGCTTGTTTCTCTCACTGCCTTCCAGGACAGTGTGTATTTGGTCCAAACTGTCGTTTTTCACACATGTCTGAGAGCTACATGCAGATGCTGGAGCAAAAGATTGATGGTGAGGTGCTACAGTGATCTCCTGATGCCTTTTAGGTGTATCAATGAATAAGCCATCTTTTAAAGTTGACTGAGAAGGCATGCTTAATTCTGATCAGGCTGTTGACATACACTTATACATTTTCACAATTTGTTAAACTGAGTACATTGTTGTAATTTCCTGTCAGATGAAAAGCGACGGAAGGAAGACCCTGACCAAGGTAGATCATCTACTAAGCGCAGCATTGATGAATGGCTCTCCAGAAGAGAGAAGAAACGAGCTGCTTTGACTTCAGGAAGGTATTTAATGCAGGACACTGGACAGAATGGGGATTTGGAAAGGTTGGTTTGTTTCCAATCAATGTTTCGTTCACTGAGATGTGGAATCTGGGCTCAGGTCTTATTTTGAGTCTGATGTTGACAAATGATCAGTTTTCATCCTCGCATGCAGGGCTGCGACTATTTTTCTTCTTCTTCTGTTTTTTTTTTTATACTTTAAATGACTTTTCAGATGTATTTTAATATAACATCTTCTATAACAACATTAAACAAATTTCATGTTTGCACCCCCAAAACAATTTCAAAGCAGGCACATGAAAGCTCAATTAACAACATTTATGAATTGTGTGTGTGGCACAAACATGTTCATTCAACAGATTGAGATAATTACCCGTTTAATTTAATTTTGGCCAAATTCAAGATACACAAGATTGTGTAAAATCTGCATGCAGAATTGAACGGGTCACACAGACATTTTAAATACATTTAACCTGTCCTCAGGTTACAGAAGACTGTAGAATGTTTTGGATGGCTACCTTTCAGTTTAATGCTCAGTTAAATCAACAATTATTAAACGCATTTAAAGGTGAATCCAGTTTTAAGGGTAAATGTAGCTAATGTGCATTCTAAAAATCTAAATAATTTTGATAGTAATATATATAATAATATTATCTTATCCTTTTTCTTCAACAATGGTTCAAATAGTTGAAATGTGATGTTTTTTTTTTTAGGATGTTACCATAGACATTGGAGTTTTTTAAAAACCATGTTGCTTCCTAAACATGTTCAGAATTTAAAGGGTATTAATGAGTTGATCTCCCCCTCCTTCTCACAACCCGTTTCATCACATGAGGTTATTATGCTGTTTTTACTCAATGAGCTGGAAATTGAAAATGACAATTCTTTTGTTTAAAACAGATCACAATTCTGCCACGATTCTGATTTGTCAGCCATAAATGTAGTTTGCTAGAGGTGATGACAAAATGTTAGTTGCTGCAGTCTATTTATAAAAAAAAATTATTTGAATGAATTATAAAAAAAAATAAAAAATGTTTACTCTATTTTGATCGCTACTGTAGACTTTAGTGTTTATATCTGATTATGAACTACAAACTTTTATTTTAATTACTTCTGTGATCATTCGAATTACTGTAACACAAATAATGATACTTTTTGTAAAGCTATTTCATGCCTCCACATGATAGCTGCTCTCTCTGGGTCAGCGGCAGCGCCAACGCTGATTTGAATGTTACGCTGTAATCGTAGCTACGTTTGTAAAATTTTAATTGTATATATTATATATATTTTTATATTGCGCTATGTTTTTGTGATGAATTTGTATAGTTTTCGTAGGCTATTAAGTGAATAAAATATAGAGATCCCTTTCATTTCCCTAAAAAATCTAACCAATTTGAACTGGATCATATATACATATATATATATATATATATATATATATATATATATATATATATATATATATTAATTATAAGTAATTTGAAAATTAAATAATTCTTGTAAAATGCGACAAACTCTTGTTATCTGTTTTTTGGGGTTCAGTATTATAGTAAATACAGAGAGACTTTTACAACCAGTTTTATGTTATGATTGAACATGTTGCTTATCTTTATGTATGAGGAATTCCAGCTGCTTGGGTGCTTGGTGTGCTTCAGAGCATTCAAAATACATGAACAATCTTGTTTTAGAGGTCACCTTGACACATTAAAGTGAGATGCCTGCAGCTGTTTCATTTGCATAATTACCTGCATATAGGTTCCAATACACACACATGCTCTTGAGCTCAGCAGTTTGACTGTTACTCCTTTTATTTCCAGAGTTTTAAAGATAGAAGAGGAAGAATGCACGGAGAACATCGAGATACCTCCGTATCTGCTGTCTATTCCAGATCTCCCTCCATCTCTCCATCCCCCACCAAATGGTGGTTGGAAAGTGACACAGCAAAATGAATGGGGTTAATGAATGGGGTTCAAATGAAGTTTGTAAAAAATATATATATTTTTTAACTGTTGCAAAACAATTTTATAATTTTTTGAAGTGAAAACAATGTACATATTTGTATGGAATTACATAGCAATATAAATGAAGGTGCATGCTGAAAGAAAAAGCTTTTTTTTATATTCTGAAAAAAAAAAAATCCAGTGCAATTAATTTCATAATATAGAGTTGTAATTTGTGTCTGTAAAGGAGCTCTGGTAGGGGTTAACCTACTTGGTTGCTTTATCAAGAAGTTGAGTGTTCTCAGGCTGAACGCTATTGTTTTTGTCTGCCTTCTGTGGTTTAGATTGAAATTCAGATGAGGCAAGCGTTTTCAATTTAGTCCTGATTGCTTGTTGCAGGGACGTTTTGTACTGTTTGCTTGCATGGACTTTTAGTAAACTCCCGTTGTCTTCACTGATGAATGTTATGCTAGACTGCAGTGTATTAGGTTTACAGACCTGGTGATGAAAAGTCATATTAGATGCGTATTGGAGCAAAGATAAAATTAGTCGTCTGAAAAAAACTTTTTGCTGGTCTAGTAGAGTTTAGTAACCAGTATCAGTTGTATACAGCACATGCAAAAAAATAAAAAGAAAGATAGCAGACCTGTTCCACCAAAGTATGCATTTAATAAGTGTATTTGTGTGGAAATTGACTGAATTTATTTGGTCACAACTCATTGCACTAACAGACTAATTTCTGTAATGTCTCCGATACTCACAATCTGATTTTGCTCTCTCAAATGCAAGCATGTAGTATGTGTTGAATAATGAAAAAGACCAAAGAAGAAGCACCACTGTTTTAATTCAGTTGTTCACATGGTACATTTAAATGTAACATCAGCACGTTTTTGGCACATCATAGATTCAAGATGGTTTTCTAGGGCTACATTGATGCAATATAAAGTTACTTACATTGTATATATTACTGTTACATCACTACATTAATATAATTATGTGAGCTAATTTGTAACTGCCAATGTGTATCAGCCATTGTGTAGTCAAATGCAATAGATGTCATTTAAGTAAATGTGCTGTAATTTTTCCATGTGAAATAAGATTAATTTATATTAAAGAAATATTGGGAAAATACAAAAATAAAACTATATTTCATATAATTCTAGGAGTCTTACCCATTTATTACTCTGATTGAAAAAGCATATTGCCATGTTAAATAATAATATCCTATTAGTGTGTAAAAAACAATTTGCACAGCAGGTCACATGCTTGAGCTTTGGAAATCGAAAGCATGATATGTTTCTGATGTCCTGAAATCAGTATCTCAATTTGTATATCACAGTAAATTGTCATCAAAAAGCATAGGTTGCATATTTTGAGAACAAAGGCTGACTTTAACGTTACACAATACAACATCAGAAAATTACAAATGCATGCAACTGCAAAGAAACAGGTTTTCGTCATTGCATCTTGCGCAAAGGTTGTGCCATTATGTCAGCATTACCTTCATGTGTAAAAATCACCAAGTCAGAATGTCTGAGTTTGCTGATTACACATAAAAAATACCTTCTGTAATGGATAATATTAGTAATATTTCTCTGAATCAAGTCTTAATGATATGTTTCACTCTACAACCCTTCACTCTATTGTTTTTCAGTCAGAGAAAACGTATTCATATCAATTAAGTGTCAATTGTGATATAGCACAAGCACATGTGAATTCAATACTGGGAAAGTGCACAAAAATATAGACTTTGGACCTCAAACTTAATACAGAAATAACAACACCATCCAACTTACTGTTTAGGCACTGAGATTACTGACAAATGCATAAATTACAGATAGATGCTGGATGCATACATTTAGTATGCATAAGCCAATATTGCTTGTTACCATTAACTTACACCATACTTAAAGCTATTAAGTTCAAAATATTACTTTTGAATAATGTGTACTGGTGGTTCATTCCCTTTGAGTTATGAATGCATAAACTTAAAACAAATGAAAGCTTTAAACGTAACCTGTAATTTTCTTGTTGACCAGGATAATGTGGAGACATATTAGGGAAACACTGTACAATAAGGTTTCATAATTTAGTTAAAAATAAAAATTGACGGTGAGTAAATGATAACAGACTTTTCATTTTTGGGTGAACTATCCCTTTAACATGAACTAAGAATGACCAATAGTTGGGCTTTAGTAATCTTAGTTCATTTTTAATTTCAACATTTACAAATATATTATTTTTAAAAAGTTGTATTTGTTAACATTAGTTAATGCACAGTGAACTAAAATGAACAAACAATGAATGACTGTATTTTTATTAACTACCATTAACAAAGATTAATACTGTAATAAATGTATTGCTTGTTATCAGTTCATGTTAGTTAATACATTAATCAATATTAACAAATGAAACCTTATTGTAAAGTGTTACCCACATTAGGCGTGACTTATAAATTAAGAATTTAACATTATACAGATTACAACACCCCGAAACAATGAAAACCACACATTGTCGAAGAAAATAATTATAATATTGATACAGACTAATAATTTACTGACAACACTGATGTTATCAATATACATTTCATGCAAATATGTAATCATATGTAGTAACACTCAGAACGGTTATATTGCAGAATATCGACAAAAACATTTAGCCTTGTGTGGCACACTATCTGAATAGTCTGTAATATTCAGGCATTTTTCACAATGCTTTTTCTCACACAACCAGTAGACAAATTAATTAAAAGATCTGTCAACAAACAATCCTGAGGGTCAAGACTGGAAGAAATACTGTTTTTGCAAGTTAACAAAAGACAATTGCACAGGTTAGAATCAGTAACACTTTGGGTTGTCTCCAAATTTACACTCTATTTTCCATCACAGTTTATTACTGGTAAATTTCTAGAACATTCATTTTCTTTTGTTAATTGCTCTGAGCCTAACTACTCTTGGTGACATTGACAAATATTATTATCTGTCATTTCTTTCTGTATAAACAAATATCCCAAAAGGTGAAACCGGTGGTGTTTGGGACCATATTTGTTGAATAAATCTACCGTATCTAAAACTATGTACCATACATGATCCGCTGACACAACGTTGTTACAAATTGTGGAAATATTTTGTCAATGTCATAATGTCATGTTATGGAATGACTCTGACACAGTGTTAATATAAAGTGGATTACAACTATACAATATAATATTTTAAGTATGATGTGCTACATTATAATACATGTCTACTTTGTAAAATAAGCCAAGGAAACATGTCATATTTTATAGGACAATGATCATTACTAATTGCTCCTGTTTTGTTTCTACACAATAATGACCATGACACATTTAAACTATATTGTTTTGGGCTAAATTATTTTATTTTTTTATTTTATTTCATTTTATTTGATTTTTTTGCCTGTCCAACAACAGTCTGTCTTTACCTTGAGTTTATAGTAGAATGAAAGTGCAGCCTTTGGTGTTTCTGTAAAACTATGATCATTAGAAACTAGTTACATTTGGACTTTTTTGCATTTTTACCTTGTTTCCTTTCATCAGTCATTTGTTGTCTTAGAAACAGAACTGTTCATTTCATTCCTCTTCGAAGCATCTGATTGGCTGCGATGAGCATGACGCTGATGATAAATGCAATGGCGAAGGCACAAATCAAGCTCTTGCGCACACAGGTGTGCTTGACTTGTTGCATGGGACTTGCTTTGAGGACAAGTTGAAGAAAAACAGAAGAGAAAAGATTATTACAGATGGATTATTTTCAACAGATATATATATATTTATAAAACACCGGTCCTTGAATCTGATTGGTGATATAGTCCAACAACTCTAGGACTTTTCTTTGTTTGTATCACTCCACTCAAAGTAGACTTTTCAGTGCCTCTGTAGGTTACATAGTTTCACCAGTAGGTGGCGACAAGTGACTGTCTTTATGAGTGAGTCAATGAATCTGTCGCTGCGTCTGAAATCAAATCACATACTGTATAGTAGCCACTACATTTGGTTTGAAACTTTTTTCATGACCATTAAAGAAGTATGTATATAGAATGAATATGGGTAGGATGAATGAAATTCGGACGTACTACATCTGCAATGTTGTCACAGTAATGTTGCATCGCTCTACCGCCATTCACAAATCTTCTCCAGTGGCCTCACGGGATTGTAAAGTGTTTATCATTTGATAACTTGTGCACTTCAGAACCTTGGATCTACTGTTTTTTGAATACTATGTGTTTGGACATTCTAGTATGCTCATCTGAATTCAGCCCCTGTCTTTATGAGTGAGTCATTGAATCAATCTTTCAACAAATAAACGCTAGAAACCGAATACAAACTTTACACGAACTTGCAAAACAGAAAACTGCCAATATTGTGTTTAAAATGTTTGCTTTAACTTGTTGTTTATTAAGCTGTTGTATGAAAGCAATCACACTCGCAATCATACTGTAATTATCTGGCTGCTGTGGCGAATGTTATATTTCTCAACTTTGTCCTCAAGTGGGTTTTAGTTTTTTGGCTTACTTTAGATACAATATGAGTATAAACTTATTACAAAAAGGAAAAAAAAATGACCAGTTGCTGTTATTCAGTAAAAATGTATTTTTCTACCAAAGTGTATGAGGTGTGCAAGTTCTCAGTTGCAGATACACTCAAGTTCATTTGCAGATACACTCCCCACTGTCCTGCTTCAAACAGATTTATGAGTTCCTTTATTTCCCCAGGACTACCAACAGCATATATTTCAGCTAAAAATAGATCGTTTTTCTACACTGCAGCAATGGCCTCAGTGTCTTGTGTTTTTAATGGAGTTGACAGACAATTTTGACTGACATGATAATGCCCAGACACTTCATAATGAAACTGATGCGTGGGTACACACAGGGAGCGCATATGGTTAGAGGCAAACAGGTCAAGGTCAACGTGTCATGTCTGTCGCGATTTTCTTATGTTTGTTTTTTGTTTTTTTTCTGAGAATTGTTAAGGTATGAATACTTACTGTCAATATCTACTTGGCACTCGGGGCTGTTTAAGTGACTCTCCTCTGTCATTATAATGTTCTCAATGTCTTTCATAGTCAAATGGTCACAGAAGGTGTCATACAGGAGTCTCTTCAGCTCATCCACAGTCAGCTTTTGCATGTCACACTAATGACACAAGGAAAAAGAAGCGTAAAAGTGACCTTTTCATTAAAGGAATGTTTCAAATTCTGAATGTTCCTGTAAATTATTATATAACCACTATAAATGATCAGCGGCTAATGCACAGATGAGTTATACTAAATAGCACATTTAAGAGAACATTGCCTTTTAATGGACTGAAGCAGCACTTTCAACATTAATTTGAATTCAGTGCTATTACTACCAAAGGAATGTCAGCAAGTTAATTGTAGAGTGTGAATAATATATGAATAATCTTCTTTTCCACTTGTAATCACAGGGAGTCACAGAACAATGGGACAAAGTAAAGCTGAAGCCAGACGGAGCTAATCATTGAGAGTGACTATGGGGGAAATAATTGAGATTATCTCAAAGAAAACCTCCACACCTTCCAGAATATGGAGTCAAACTCGGCTCCGTGGAACCTGTCAGGCATACCAGCTGAAGACAGTTTTGGTCCGAGAAGTGCTACGAACTCTTCAAAGTCAACCTGACCATCACCTGCAAAATAAAAGATACGAAACACACGGACCAGCTTCACTGTTACCCTTTCTTGTGGGAGATCGTAATCTTACGCTGAATTAGCAGAACAGCCAGACTCTAATCTTTGAGTCGTAATCAGAAACATCAGGCCTTTGTCCAATGATTCACAATAAGCATTACAATAATGAATTGTTTTGCTCTTGCAGTTGTTTTATATCGAATTTGCAATTCCACCATACCTCTCTGATAAATGTTCCCATAACAGTGCATAGATCTAATCAGAACAAGACGAATTAATAGTGATCCTGAGAATATCGCATAATTTAGTTAAGAATGTTATGTGCTGAAATGTGCAGAGCTTGTGTGGCCAAAACATGAAATTTTTGTGAGGGCTGATATACCATCCATGTCCAGTCTCTGAATGATCACCTCCAGCTCCACTTCGTTTGGCATGTAACCAAGAGACCGCATGGCCACTCCCAGCTCCTGTTTGGAGATGAATCCATTCCCATCACGGTCAAACACCTTAAAGGCTTCACGGATCTCTGCAGATGCGCAAGATACAATGCCACGTCACAACATACAATGTCGTAAACTTTTCTAATGATTCTGATATTAACGTTAACATTAAGTATATCAGTATGCCTGATTGGAAAGTTGAACCACTTTCTGACTTCCTCCGAATTAATTTCAGGGGAATAAATTGGATAAATAAGTGCTATGAGTGAGTGTTCTTTAAATATCAGGAGACAATCAACTAAAACATTAATAACGGTAATTAAAAGTCATTAATAATAGTCACAAGTAAATTTTTTATGTCATTCTGAAAAAACTAATTATTTGACAAATTTAATTTGCCATGACATCCTCATTGTGGATGTTATAGATAAAATGCAAAATTGCAAGTAAATTATTGCAAGAGTCTGTTAACATATGAAATAATGGAAACACTTTTTGGTGTAAAAGCATATTGTTCAGCTAACATGGTGTAAAAAAGAATCTATATGGACACAATGGACTACAATATAGCTAAAGCAGACATGAGATTACATGTGGTATATGATTTCATATTCTAAAACAAAAAGAAAATCCTTTAAAGAAATTCCCCATATCACTATATATAATTAAGGAAACATTGAGAGACAGGCCTTTATCTCTCAGGAACTGAATGAGTGTCAGTTAGGTCTGTGTATCACATGCATGCACATATTGGAAGGCTGCACACAGAAACAATATGTATAACATCACACAAAATGTGTTTTCTTGAAGACACTTGATTGGACAGAATTGAATGGTTGTTAAATAGTTTACATTGATCTATGACGTGAGCATCTCTCAAAATGATTAGTAATTTGTAATTTATTAAATGTGACTTTGTCAAAAGATTCAGTATTATTTGTAAATGTTGAATGTCATACAAGTGTTAAAATACTACAGTCATTCGAGACATTTGTATTTAGATATGAACGCCCACCTTCACCCTTCATATTGTAAGCTTTGAACTCCACGTGATGGCGTTTGTTCATACGCTCATTTCAAAACCAGCATAATCTATATGAAAATATGCACAATTCGTAGTAGCCTATACATGAAAAATAAATAAAAATAAATCAGTAGTGTGAATGTAAAAAACAAGCACTTTCTTCATTGTGGACAGTAGAGGCTGCCGCAGGGCGCTCTCCGTGGTGCTGAAACCCACATTCACAAAGTACTATCCCCACAGATAACGTCTCCGTTCAACTTAAAATCAAATATCACTTACCCTCCACTTCATCCTCGGGGAGGCTGACCGGAGCCCTGTAGGAGAGGATATCTGGAATAGAGCAAAGTCCCCTGTACATGAACCTGGAAGTCACAGCACGCACGGGCATTTCTGCGAGGACAAACCAACGCTTGTATCCTGATCTTCATATAGCACCTGTAGTTCGGCCACTGCAACTTTACCACAGAGCGCTTTCTGGAAGCTCAAAGCCAACAATCACAACGCTCGTCTGATTCATCTTCATCCTGTCTTGTTGTGGCCCAGGTGCGATTAGTCACTCTGCACACTCATGCAGAAATGATCATTCATTCGATCGATTGCGGATTGCATTGCATCAGGTGCAAAAACTATTGCCATATGATTTCACAAAACATTCAAACATTCAAGTACTGCCATTCAGACGGAGCTTGTATGGTACAGGTACGCGTGTATTGCGGGAAATGTCCCCCTTGTTCTGTACATCTTCAAATGGGTTTGAAGGATAAACGTAGATATTCCCAACGCCCGTTCAAACACAACGTGTTGTCGTTTCTCCTTGAGATTACGGTGGCTCCATTAGCTTATATTTACCGGGTATAAATCTACACGATGTACACAAGAACCCCCGTTCGAGTGCAAAAAACCCCGAATTGTGTCACATTATACTAATGCGCATTACCTCCCGGGCATCACCGCCTTCCCTCACGCGCTTGATGCGATCCTACAGGTAGTCGAACGGTCTCGAGTTATAGAAATCAGAATATGCTGAAGAATTCCAATCACCGAGATTTCTAACATTCTAATAATTTTTGTCCATTAGATATATCGGAGAAAATGTGGCATGTTCTTAAATAAATGACAAAGCACACGGAAAAAAGGATCCTCCATTACAGAATGACAAATAACGTGTTGATTTACTACTAGAAATTACTGATGGCAGTTGATTTGCGGAACCTCGAGATGCTAAACAAAAATCCAAGAAATCTCTGCGCAGATGTGTTCTCGGTGAGGTCTGATCCACGAATGCGCGAGCGACTGGTGCATAATGTCCCTTCAGCCAAAGTCGCTCGCCCACTCTATATGCGGGCGCTCAAATGCACGTAGATAACAAAGTCCACTTTCAATCAAACTCTTTCGATTTCCCCAAAAGCTTTTATGTTTATTTTTGTTGTTTGTCTATAACTTATTGAGTGTGTAGCCTACTGATCTGAAGTTAGGGTCGGTGTATATTCAGGGGTTTGTATACGGGTCTGTGTATGGGTCTTTATCATTTAATTAAGTATTGTAGGCTAAATACACTTTATAATACATTTTTGAAATGTTACGTGTGCGAGGTGTAATTTATATGAAGAAACTCGTAAAAATATTACTGTAAAAATATTACTGTAAAAATATTACCGTAAAATATTACTGTATTAAAGTATGAAATGGTTCCACTGACTACTCTCAGCCTCAGTTGTGTTTTAAACTAGAGATCAACCGATTTTAGATTTAAAAAAATATATTAGATAGATTTTTTTTTGTAACAGATACCGATACATTGTTTGCATGTTTACTGATAAACGATATTTATTTATTGTTTAATTTATGCAATTTCAATCCCCTTACATACAAAACAAATACACTTCTACATCAATAAATATATTCTGAAAGAGTGCAAAAAAATTTAGTGCAATGTCACTAAAGTGTTTTTAAAAAAATAAAATCTTTGATAAGGTAAACAAACACGACTGTATGTATTTAAAACGCGGTGGGTAAAAATGTGTGTGTCTGTTTTGGCTTGTCGTGGTCCAAATCACACCGCATACAGGTGAGTATAGTCTATTATTTTATTGTCTCAGCGGGTTTGTTAAGCTTAGTTAAGATTATGTCAGGCTAATGAAGTGGATACTTCTGAGAAAACAAGGTAGTTGGATGGATTTTGAGAAAGTTTATTCTGTTTTGTTTTCAGAGTTAGCTATGTCTCGATAATTTGCATCTGGATGAAACAAGGTCAACAAAGTTTGTCTTCAATAAACGTAATTAGCTTAACCTCTTAGGCAGCATAAAGGACCAGAAGTTAACTATAAAAATTATTAAAATGTGATTTGCAATGAATGATTTCAATTGAGGAAAAATTAGGCCCATTAGCGCACCTTGACAAGTGGTGTATTTCTTTTAACTGTACAAGGAACTCAAATATTATTAGAAGACGTGTGTTTGTATTTGCTTATGCATTATCACTTTAAATCCAGCATTTTAAATAAAGAGAAATGCTGCACAAGTAATCGTTTCTATGTGTACTGTATATGAAGGTTGTTTTGCATGTGTTGAAGGCATGCAGCAGCTCATTATTCTGGTTCAGAATGTGCCTCCCTGTCTATAGGCTTTCAGCTTGTGGAGTTTGACAGCTTGTCTCAGCACTGTTTTCTCTCTCTCTACTGCACCTGAATCTTTCCCAATGTCTCTCCATCTGACAACAGCCATCATCAAGTCTGGAAGCAGTTAGCATGCATTTGAATATGGTGGATAAGTTATACACCATTTTTTTCTTTCCTGCCCAAACATTAAGGCTCTAACTTAGTAACTTGGCATTTAGTAGTCACATTTTTAATCCATTTTGTTTTGCCTTGTTACATGCCTTTATCAGTGGGATTACTGATGTTGGCTGACCTCTAAAGTTGGAGAAAACAAAGTGTTCTAAGTTTCATAAACAGCTCTTGTATTCCTCTTCACTCCTAGTAAAGATGCATGTATTGATTTGGTTTAATTGCCTGTGACATGGTTTGTTTTTTAATTCATAGCCTCTTTGAAATCTCCAAAGCTCTTTCAGCTTATAGTTTTTTTTTTTTTGTCTTTCTAAAATTATCCAATTCTGTAGCAAACTGGATCAGTCGACTGGAGTGATAATTTGTTCTGATGCTTTGTGCTCTTGCACAGTTTCTTTTGAGTGTTATAATATTATGTTGCAAAATATCTGCTCATGTTTTTGACTTGTTAACAATTTTGCTTGCATCACACAAAAACACCATTGATAAAACAAAGCAGTGCCATATTTCACAGCATGAAAAAATGTAATCTGTTAAACTAACAGAGCAGAGAGAGATACTTCAAAACCTCATAAATGCAACCTGTATTGCATTGTAACCGTTTAATGTCCCAAACGCTATTGGGAATATTGATTGCCTCTGTAATTGCCTAGAGAGGCATTTACACGGATGACTGTTCATTGGCACTTTTTTTCTTTTTTTTAATAGAAATCCTCATGTGTCCAGAATATAATCAGTTTATCAAGAGAGAAAATAACGTGGGGTCTATTAAGCAGAATGTGTCTACAGTTTATGATAAAACTGGACTAATTGTCACTTGCATGATGATGTATCTTTTCATATAAACCTTTTTTTTATATATATTCTGAACAAATACATTTTCCCACCACCTTCAAATTTTCATGCAGAGAGAAATATTATGTCATGGCATTATGTCACGATCTGCCACAAGACTGCAAAAATATTTTTTTGTCTCTGCTTGTACCTCCTATTCTGTTCTAATGTCTTTTGTCAACAGAAATGTAATGTATTACTCTCTAAATTAAATTTCCTAATACCAACGCTTCCACTAAAGCATATTTGCTTAAGATTTATGACTTAGATTGTGTCATGTAGAGGGCAATGATTCATTTCAGCCCAGAAATGATTTGAGTTCTATCAAACAAAGGCGACTCAGATAAATTAACCCATTAAAGAAGCTCAGCGAGTCTTGATAATGTGAAATATGCTCTAATAATTTAAGCACTGTGATTGCTTGACCTGATTCTTTTGGTTTGAGTCTGGTGAGTTGGGTCTCTTAATAACTAAAGTGTGAAAGTTGTTTTCTCAATTGATCACACTTAAAACTGAAATAAATGCACCATTATATTTTAAACCCGTTTTATGAACACTGTAACTGTTCACATAATTCTTCATCTCACCTCAGTAATATGAATAATAAGGTAGGTCATTTAAATTTTCCTAAATATGCAGATATCACTCAGGAAGTGAGTTGTTTTATTTAAGAATATATTTTGCTTAAGATTCCTGGTGAATGCATAAACTTTCCAAATAATATGCTCAGCTAAAGATATTTATGCCTCTCAGGAGAGCAGAACTATGACATAATGCAAATAAGTCTCCAATCAGTCATAGCATGCAATCAGTCTGACATATTGAAATAAGACATATTCATTGTGTCACCTTATCTTCGGGATATTTTTTGCGAATGTTTATTAAAGGTCAACCAGGTCAAACATTAATGACATTCCAAAAACAACAGTAACTTTCTTTGTTTTGTGCCATCACAGCATAGGAAAAATAAGAACATGAACATGATTGATGCTGACTATCACTCAACATAAAAAAAAAATAAAAAAAATCAATAAGGTTCGATAACAAAAATATGTTGTAGTTCTATATGTAAATGCATAAAACGCTTTGAAATAATTTCTCCCCCAGCCTCTCCATTCTAAATACTCAGCAATGACACTGTTGGCTGGACTAATCTCAACCTCAAGAGGACTTTCTCTATGGGGTTTTCACTATTAACTGCCTGTAGTCGTTATTGGAGACAACATCAAGTAAACCATAAGAAGATTGTGTTGGTTGGTGAAATTGTTTCTGCCATCATTATGAGCACTGCTGCTTTATTGCAGTTATCACAGCTTGGATGTTGTCCTTGAATGTCCTTGTTTACTGTCGGCTCTGTGTTTTGCTCACATGAGTTCTGAGGTCCTACAGGACCCCCACAGTCTGTAAATATCCTCATGATGCAATTAGAACATTTCAACTGTTATCATCATTTATTTAGAGTTGCTCTGGAATGGTGGCGCTGGTGTACAGTTCTCATCAAGCTGATCAGATAAGATTGGCCTTGACTTTGATTCAGCCTCATCTAATCTCTTTACACGTCTGGTGTAACCGTGCACTCACTGCTGCCATTGTTATTTTACTTCATTAGTATTCTCTCATTTACACGTGGAAGGGGGCAACTAACCTTTAACTCACTAAACTAACCTTATTTAGCTTGATTGAAAACATGCACCTCAGGTATCATGCTTTAGTGATTTGGCAATGAATCAAACTTGAATTGACTCAATGACAGAAAAGAGCCTCTAATATAATGTGCCGCAGTTTGTTGTTAACTAAATGTATTGTGGCATTACATTTAACTTTTAAATCAAAATTGCTGCATTATTATAATTAAATACTGTAGATGCAATGATTGCACACAATTTTAAATAGTAAATGCAATGTTTTGCAAAATGTGGCATTGATTCTAGCTTGTAAAATAAATCAAGCATTTATGTGTAAGATAAACAAAGTCACAAGAGATGAGGATGCTTAAAACTGCTTCTGCTTTAGCGATCTATTGTTTATAAAGTGAAGACTCATATACTCAGTGTGGCATTGGTGATGTATGGCACGCTGTCCTCCACAAAATGAATCACATCAAAGCAATTCTCTCCTCCTGCTCCCCTGGTGTCCTATCAGGACAGCGTGAAATACATGCCCTAAAAGTCCTCCGTGTCCCTCAGTTCAATTAATGTTGGATAAGAGCTTTACCAGTCGGGGCACAACGTTAGGACTGGATGTGTTCTTAAATAATATGAAAAAACAGAAAACTTCAAACCATTCGTTGTGCATGGCAGAAATTGACCTGTAAACTTTCAAGGCCAAAAGATTGTGGATGATCTGAATCACACAATAATTGTATCAGCCTCCCTCCATTTTGTCATATCTGTCCTCTAATAGCATTTAAGGGAAGTGGCGCTTTTCCTAGAGTCTAAAGAGAGAGGGATGCCGATCTGGCTCTCATGGAGAGATATCACAAGGAAAGGACAACTGCAGTTTG
This sequence comes from Semotilus atromaculatus, assembly GCA_031834385.1. Lineage (NCBI taxonomy): Eukaryota > Metazoa > Chordata > Actinopteri > Cypriniformes > Leuciscidae > Semotilus > Semotilus atromaculatus. Next base: position 13,409,308 of record JAULUF010000035.1, on the reverse strand, counting down.
ACCCTATTAGTCACATCTCTCTGAAGATGCAAATGATCATTTCAAAGCAAAATGTAAAAAAAAAGTGTCATTCTCAACGTTCTTTACCTGCAGAATCTAGATGGATCCCTAATATTTTGATATTCAAATTTCATATCTCAGTATTATTCCTAGTGTTTTTACAAAAAAGCTTGATTCACATTTTAAGCATAGCAGGAATGTCAGTCACAAATATTTATAGGGAGCGAATAGAACAAAGAAGAAAAAAGAGAGAAAGAGTAATATATTTTTCTCATAACTGCTACTTACTACAAAAGGTCAAAAGTATTCTCTATGGTGACATTAAGCTCAAAGGCCATAAGAGATATACGTTCATAACAGACATCTCAGAAGACCTGCAGTAGAAGCTTGTGTTAGTGATCAAAACTGTAGTTTGTTATTTACAAAATAACAGGTCAAGATAAAAACTAAAACATGTCCAACAAACCTTGAATTAGATTTTTTTTATTTTTTATGCTCAATCTCTCTTGGCCACTGGAACTTCCAGGAGAGCACTGTGAATGGAAATTGTGAGAAAATTAAGCAATGTTGATACAATCCGTCTTTACGCTAAAGGTATTTAAAGCTTCTAAAGCCTTATGTTTTAATACAGTATAATAAAAATTTGTTTACTATAGTGTGTGTATATATATATATACACACACACTATAGTAAACAAATTTATATATATATATACATACACATACACACACACACATATAATACTGCAATTTAATATGGGATTATGTCTGATAACTATCGACAGTTATCAGACATAACTAAATCTCATATTAAATTGCAGTATGCTATGGGATGATACTATGCATAAGCTGATTAAATATATAGGCAATAGTCATGCAAACCATTTGAATTCTTTGTGATTTTATAGTCTTCTCATCCACAGGACAGCATATGTCTATATACAAAAATAATGTTATATGTTGCAATGAACAGAAAGAATTAAATGGAGATGTAGCAAGTTACTGAACATCAGTCTTTTGGAAAAGCTCAGCAGCATCTGTTTGTTTGTTCTTTTTTTAGCTCACCAGTGTAATGGAAAATTCTCACCGCTCAGAGTAGGAAGCTATTTTACATGCTGCTCTCGTTCTTGTCTGAGGTTTCCAAAATCTGACGGGAGTTTCTCCCAAGCCGCTCATGTAGTGAGTGAGGTGAAATCTTTGCTCACCCTTGGGAATTATGTTGCAGAACTGACTTGACAATATGTCCTTTTCAAATTCCTTTGACCCCGTATCTCCAGTCCAAGGTATATAGTGGTTTTACTTGGGTCATATATACAGTTGTACAATAACATGAAATTAAATGTACCTTAGTTTGGCCTGATGCAGTTTAGTATCATCTATATCTTGCTGTAATGGTTCCAAACATTTCACTCCCTCATTCACATCTTGCACAGAGCTGGGTTAATTGTAAATTCATGCAATTTAAAAACAATGTATTTTGTTCACTGACTGCTGGAAGCATTGAATTCTGTATATGTACTACCTCCACATGCCTCAATACACTTTACCTTTAAGCTGACTCAATTACCCTCTTTTAAAAGGATTCTGGATGACTTTGTTGACAGGTTAGGTCAACTGAAATTGATAAATGCTTTTAATGAAATGCTAGTTACTTTTATGTCAGTGTCAGTGTCCACAGGTCACCCTCAGAGAAGGTGACTTTTCCTTTTTTAAATTTGCATTAATGTGTTCGTGGATTAAGGCATTTTTATGAATGGATTGACGTTGAATTTCATGTCATTTACACTGGCACATCCTTTAGCTCCCCAGTTTCATGTTTTTGGATTATAGATTTCAAAGCCTTTAATTGAATAATTACATTCTTTGCTTATCACGAAATAAATACCACGAAATGAATATGATAGTATTTCTTGTAATTACAGCATTATTCTCAAAGTGAACAAAGCTAGCTGAGATGCAGCACAGGACTGGTACAGTTAACGTTGCAATCAATTTATCTGTTCTTTCCCATTGCAAGGTTACGTGTGTAATTGGCTACATTTTTCAGTTGTTCCTTCTTTCAGGTATAGGCTTTTGTAAACTGTTGCTCTTATACACAGACAATGTCAGCATAAAACCTTGACCTAATGGACAGAAAAGAAGCCCTTCAGACTCTCATCTGTTGGGAGGTAAATTGCACTGCGGTATTCTATTATGTGGCCTTGAAACTTTTGGCTAAATTAATGTCTTCAAGGATCCACTTTGCTAGCCATTGTCTGAGTAGATTCAGCCCATCCTTCTCAACCAGGAGTTTATACAGGCAGTCTGACCATTATTGTTTTCTGCAAGGTGACCCAAGGGACAAACCTCATGGTTTATTCACAAGAAGCTGGACTGAGCTCTTTGGATTGTTCTACTAGCATTTACACTTTTACCAAAAGCAACTTTAAATGGCCTATTTAATTTTTCCTGGTTATGCTGTAGATGATCATCCTCTTTGTATAACCTTCACGCATGCATTGAATAACTCAGAGCATTTAATTGAGTGATCCATTGATATTTTATGGGTTTTGACCTTGAATTAAGCTAAGAGGACAGTCTCCCCTACGATCGTGTGAACTGATTAATTGTTCTGATTATATTAATATAGGGCAGTCTTTACTACTGTTTGTTTGACCAACATACTTTGTCATCCAGCTTCCTCGTTACATTCATCTCCTCTCTTAAGAGGCCGTTTGGGAAGTGTTACAGCAAAAAGACGGATCAATTGCCACAGAGGCATCGTAAAAGAAACCTCTGGTTGCCTGAAAGATCTATAACAGTGGGCCAATATGCTTTTATTATCTCCTTAAATGTACTAATGAATTCCCCAAGGTCAAATGTTAGCCCTGAAGTCCAGTTGGCCTCTCAAAACAAAGACAAGGTTGCTTGTCTCCGGCTGTCTGTGTCATAACCCGCCAAAAAATCAGGCTAAATGTGAGTTTCTTTGGGAAGGAGGCGTTTGTCAGGGATTACCATGAGAGAACAGCCTGAAGAAGCTTCCTCTGTATGCAAGTCACAAATGCTTGATTCATGGCACGCAGAGACAGAGCAGATGAGCTCCTCGTCGAAGAATGAAAAGAGGGGGAGATTAATATGGCAATCCCTAGGAAAGACCAGTTTGAAAGGGGTATTTCAAGAGCCTCGATATATCTAATTCAAGAAGCTACTGTCGCACGATTAATCTTGTTGCCGCCATGAAACAATGTCACACTTTAATTGGCGGAATGGCATGGGCTGAATGCGAACTTCCTCTGGGTGAAAGGTGGAAGTGTTCTGCTCGCTGCAAGTAACTTAATGTGTTTGTGTTGTACTCATGAATATGTGAAGCGGATGGAAACATTTTAGAGAGGCGACTACCGTTTAACACAGCTGTCTGATACCTGCACACACAGATAGAGGAAAAGGGAGGAAGGAAACTATCATATAAAAAATTATTGACAAATTCATATAATATTTTCAAATCAAATATTATGTTTTAATATGATATATATATATATATATAAAAAAAATTACTGTATAAAAATTAATTCTGTAACTTGGCTGTCTAAAAAGCATTAAATGTCAAATATATGAAAATACATGGTTATTATACATGGTTTCGTGATGTTTACTTTTACAATTCATTTATCTAACAATTTACAGTATAACACCATGCTCATTATAAAGTTAGCTAGTTCATCATGAATAATCATCTGTACAGTTAACTTGCAGTCACAACATAGGATCTGATTAATAATTTTGCTTCCTCTCTTATGACATCTGTTCTTGAAAATGTATAAATTTTGGAGTATGCTTGTCCCTTCTGAAAAGCTAATGGGATTTACAGAGGAGCTCCTGTCTGAAACTCCACTTAATAGAAAAATCTGTGACATGCTCTTATCTCAGGTTTTATTTGACCTTTAATGTAGCACACATTTTTTTAAAATTCAAAATGTCACAGTAACACAGCTTACACTGCAGTTACAATGAATTCCACCAGTCACATGTGTATTTTGTTTTGCATTTGAGAAATTGTCATTTGAAATAGTAATTTCAACTGGACATTTCAAATTAATCTACTAACTGCAGTAAATGCGACACTTTAATTTTTTTTCTTTCCAATTTGTTAATGTCATTCTGATCTGCATCACTTCCCACAGATGTTCTAATATCATGGCCTCACGTTCTCACCAATACATAATGAGTGAGTTTTAACTTTTATGTCTTATGTATTTCTACCCTGTCCTGTTCTGAACTGCAGTGTTGCAGTTACTTTTATATTTTCCACCATGTGTGATTTAAATATTTATCTGGTGTGAGCTGTCACCGTAGGCAGCCTCTCATTTAGATCTGACCTATAACGGCTCTCACAATTCCCTTGGAATTTCTTTGGGAACAAAATTGCATTAGTACCCGTAGGTCTTTTTCTTAAACTTTTCTTAATGCCCTGCATGGTGTTTTGAAACTGAATGTAAATTTTAGTCAAATGTGATCAATTTTCTAAGTGGTTGTTTTCAAGAGTAAAATGGGACAAAGTAGGGAAGGCTGACTTGGCATGCTTGCTCAAAATAAAATAGAGCAGCAGTTAGGATCAGTGCCCAGATATAAAGGATGCAGACATAAAACCAAGTCTTAAATAGGCTAATTGTAGTTGACCGGGCATTATTTGTTTTGTTCTGTACGTTCTGTAGATTGCTGGAATTATGATATTGTCAATCAAACTGTACCACACTTGAATTGGTGTCATACACCAAAGTTTGCGTTGCAGTATGAGATGTCCTGCTCACTTTTATGTATGTAAATAGAGGCTTATGTGACTGCTTAAAGTTTCTGGAAAGGGCCAGTGTAACAGAGGCCAGCTGAGAGCTGTGCGGGTAAACCTCACTCTCCTAATCTCAAGAGACTATGATGCTCATATTGACCGTTTAATAACCGAAAGTAACAATTTTGATTGATTAATACTATCAGTTAAACATTTAAGCTCTTTTTTTTTCTTTTTTTCTGCTGCATGGTTAAAAAAAAAATATAGCCAATATTTGTTAACTCACTGAGCGCGTCGACATGCGCAACTACACGTGCCAACAGACATATTTCTCTGAGCAAGCAAAATGAAGCGAGCGAAAATAAGCTAGCCTATGTGGGACCATTTCGACAGAAAGGTCCAGACTAACCCCACATCATGTAGACATATGTTACTTTAAAAAAAAAGAAAAACTAGACAAGCTGTGGATTGAGGTAGGCCTGCTATTTTTATTTGACGAAAACAATTAGTCTGATGGAAAAACAAAATGCCGGTTTTTCAACCCTTCAAACTGATTCAGTGTTTTCTTTTTGTCATCGTAATCATCGTTCACTATTTAAGTGAAAAATATGTATTTATTGTAGGCCTATTTAATGTTTTTTATTTAGCCTATATTATTGTATTCCATTTTTCTCTGTTGTCACTGTCAGAAATGTTGCAGGTACGTGAACATTTTCTGTGAATCCGGGATCCATTGTTGATCTGTTCTGCATGTTTGCACGTCAAAATAAACCTGTGATTTATTTATTTTTTTCATCTTTTTTTTATTTTATTTTATTTTTTTTATGCCAATTCAATATTATAATCTTATCTGTTAACGGTTAATAATCGGATAACGAGCGGCGGTTGTCGGTCGGGAAAATTAACCGAAATGAGCATACAAGAGATGCTCTAGCGACTGAGGTCTTTTGCGTCCTTGTAAGCCTGCCTTCCATGCCGGAGACGCTGGTTTGAGTAGAACCGTAGGGGTTATATTGGTGCCGTGACCCTGATGGGATTGAGGTTTAGACCACACATCGACCACAGTCTGCAATGCAATCAGTTTACGTTTGATCAAATGTTTGATTTTTCTACCTATAGCCAGAGAATCATTCAAAATATGAACAGAGTTAATATGGTTATCTTTAAATAGGTTTTTACACTTATAATTTGTTCTAATGAAATGATAGAAGATGTGTTTTGATCCGATTTGAAAGCTTTGTTAGCTTTGTAGATGACCAAGACTCCAATATGATTGTATGATATATAGGCCGACCAGTAAGACCCTCTCATGAGCTTTGAAACATTACGCTGTTTACCGAAGGAGTAGGCTGTCTGCTCTGAGGTGTAATGAATTTCCTTTCTTTGGACCGCGGCTTTGCTATAAAGCTCAAGGACATGATGTCCACTCCTATCCGGTAAAAGTTGACATAACTGACAATGAAAGAAGGCAGCTCTCTCCTTCCCGAATAATAACAAAGCTTTGAATAAAAAAAATTCAAATTTTTAGATGTCACATTCCTAATATGGGCTGACAGATCAAACGCCGGGGGTCATCGCACAATTCCATGCCTTCAGTGCACATTTATGGTGATTTAATTGATGATATTTGCTTTTAATGAAAGTAGTATCATGAGAACGTGAGGACACACTGGCTGTTTGGCATGCAGAGGAAGGGCTCTAAGAGGAGAGTCTGACAGAGTGTCAGAGAGCTGCCTCTAGCTCTCAGACAACAGCTGCTCTGAATGAGAGGGCGTCCTGGGGGTACTGAGACACAGACAGTGACTCTCTCCACTGGTGGGGGCGGCCGAAGCGTGAGGTGCATCTAAAGTTGGCTGAGAGCCAGACCCAGGGTTTGCACTGCAATTATGCCCTTTGTTTTATTTTTTGTGATCAACTTTTTATTGTCTTTAGAAACAACAAAATAACATCCATTTAAACAAACAAACAAACAAACAAAAAGAGAAGGGGAAACAACATACATATTATCAATAATTTAACAATACGAAAGGAGAAGAGAAACCCCCCCCACCCCCCCGTATTAACAATACGAAAGGAGAAGAGAAACCCCCCCCCAAAAAAACCTTATATAGTCATTCCTTTATATAGTCCAATATGTTGGAAGAAAAACATTGCCATGCATCAATGGTACTAGGTTTAGCCTTGTTAATTTGTGCTGTTGTCCATTCACAAGTCACTATTTTATGGAGGCTATCCTCCAATACGTTTTTGCACACATGTGCGGAGTAAACCAGTTCTGTATTATTGTCTTCTTTGCATCTGTAGACCCAGGAAAACAACATTCTCTTTAGCAATGAACTTATACAGAAGTCAGAATCATCATGAGAAGACATAGACCTGGGTTAGACATGTAATCAATTTATAGCAAAGAGGACAAAACCAAGTTTACATTAGTCCATAGGTTGACAACAAGTGGACTCTTCCAAAACATATGAAGAAAAGTACCCGATGGTACAGTGTTACAAATATGGCAGTTATAGGTTGATTTCAGTTTCATTCTGAATCTCTTGTAATGGGTTATGTATGATCTATGGATGATTTTGAAATGGATAAGATGATGAGCCCAGTTTTTAGAAGTTAAGATTAGATTAGACCACACCCTCTCCAAGTCGACAGATACATTAAAATCTGATCATTCATGATTCCAGATTTAATAGAAAGAGGCTTTGCAATGTGATCATTAAGTTTACTATATTAAAGAAAGAGAAGGCCGACCAGAGGATGGTGCGATCCAATCCCACAGGATGAGCGGAAATGGGGGATGCCCAGGGAACTCCATATGCTTTGAGAGCTGAGGGTAACTGAAAAAAGACAAAATATGAGGATGCTGGTAAACAAAGCTTAGTTCTTGAAGTGCGCAGAGTACCTGGTTATCATATTAGTCGCCGCATGTGTTTATACTCAGTGAAGACTAAAAAGGCTGGACAAATGGCCGATTTCCACATACAAAATTAAAGTTGTGCCATAAGGGTGTGTTGTTACATAATTTGAAAGGTCCTCCCATCAGACGTTCAACCCTTTTCCAGATCCTAATAGAATTAGCCACAACCGGGCCGAATTTATACTTATTTATTTTTTCCTCTACCAGCAAATAGAATATCTTGGAGCCTATGTGGTTTAATTGTGAAAAGTTATTGAAAGCACAAAGGCAAACAATGGTACACATGCAAAACCTTTTCTATTTTTACAGCTTCATATCAAGGTCTTCTGTAGAGCTGCTTTACAGCAGAATTTTTATTTTATCTTCTATTCAATGAAGTTTGAATCATTGATTGTTATTTTCTTGTTCTGAAGCTGCTTTGAAACAATAAAGCGCTATATAAATAAAGGTGACTTGACTTGAACTAATGCATGACCAAAAGTTTCTTGTGATTTTAAAGCAATGAGATTCAAATCTACTAAGGTATATATCCACCATTAGGTTCTATCCACAGAGTAGGTTCAGCCATTTGTAACTTGAATTCGTAACATCAATATGATTCTCTTCATTATCTTGCATCACCAGTTACTGTATATTGAAATAAATCACCTTGACTATTCTTTCAGTTTGCACTAAAATTGAATTAATGTTTTGCATTTATATTGTTTAATACTTTATGAATCATTGTGCAGCACATAACTTGCACACTAAATGTACTAGTGTGGGCACAATTGTATTTATACTTTGCTCATAATGGCATTTGAGGTGTTTCATAATAGCTAAATGAAATGGATAATGAATTATAATGAAATGCCATGGGTTGTTCAAGCAAGGTGTTTTTTTTACATGACTGAAGTAATATAATTTAACTCCGATAAACTTGTACTTTGTAGTCAATCAATCAAGAGTAGCATTTTTAAATGCAGCACTGAAGTATAAAGAGAAGTGTTTCTCTGTGGAGTGTCACTGTGGGAATATCACAATGAAAGTCCTAGAAAATTGTACCAGCATTAGTAAAAAAATAAAGATGATACATTCTAGACTTGCCAGACTTGTTATGTGAAAAATATATTTTTTTCCCCTGCAAAAATAGTCAGCATGTCAATGACAAATTTTCCTCAAGAAATGTGACTGCATTTGTCCTAGAGCTATGGTGATCTATTAAACAAACAAACAAAAAAATCCTAGGGTTTATCCGGAAATTAAAAAAAGGAAAAATACAGACTACCTAAGACCCATAATGAATGTTATGTAAATTATGGACATAAAGTTAAGCCGAGACCATAATGGCCAGCACTTGGCTTAGGCCTATTTATAGAGAACTTCAGTGCACTTGATGATAGCTCTAAAGACTCTTTTTATATACAGCTGGTGTGCTCTCTCTCAAGTGGACATAAATGTACAGCTCTTCTAAATTAGCTCAAGGCAAGTGGTCCTCTACTGAATTTAAGTTTATTCAAAGTTTTTAACCAACTATTCTCCACACATTGGATCTGAATTGGCTTTATTTTAAAGTCTTCAATGTGTAAGAGCAAGGCTCAGTTCAAATCAGATTGCTGCCTTGCAAAATGACGAATTTGGCACTTGTATTTATAAGCCACTTATAGATACGAAAATGCTAAGCCTCTGTTTCACTTATTTTGTAAACAATTATGAAAAAGAATAATGACTTTTCTTGCGTAAAATTGACATAATTCTTTTTTTGGGGGGGGGGGGGGGGGGGGTGCAAAATAAATAAGCAAAATAAATTTAGCTTATTTTGCTGGGAGGCTTGTGAGAGTTAAAAAGAAATGTCTGTAATGTCTAAAAATAGTTTTTTTATTTATAGAAAAACTAAATCCCTTTACAATGAGCTGATTTCAGAATAGTCAAAAGTAACAAAACAACAACAACAACAAGATTAATAAATAATTTTCTCTCTCAAAATCCTAGTACTTACAAGTACAGTTTGGAAATCTCTGCTTTTTATTGGTTTATTCAAAGTCATATCTTCATTATTTCCAATTGTATTGTCCTTTATATGATGATTACATGTGCTTGCAAAGTGAGGAAAATACGGGCAACATCTTGTCATCTGATTAATCTTTACTGCCATCGTGTGGTGGATTTATAAGTTACAAATGTATATAGATTTAATGCACCTGTGTACTGCTTTTCAGGTATGCCTTTAAAAAAATAATAATAATTAAAAACTTTGCCAAGCTTATCTTTTTTATGTTTTTGTGCATCCATTACTTCCTGCGGCTGAATAATAATAATGTCATCAGAGTTTTTATTTGGGCTTGTGTTTAAGACGCTATATTACTTAGGGCAACAATTAATGTTTGACGTGACAAAACAAATGGATCTCTCCTTCGCTATTATCTCGCCAATTAGTCAAATGTTGCTTTTCTATGGTCTTCTCAGACATGTCAGTGTTTCATTTCTGTTTTCCAGAAAGAGCTGTGGCTGCTGCTGTCACGGTTACATGTATTATGAATGAAGGTGGCCGAGGTGGCTTCGTTCAATTCAGTCTTCATTGTGTAGACACATTTGATCATATTTTAATATCTGTTTGGGTGTGATAAAGGTTTACAAACTGGATTAGCATCGTAGGCGTGAATTCTTCGAACAACAGTTCCTGCGGAGGTTGTTTATGCGGCCTTAGGACCCTGGGGACATGTTCTCCTTCTCACAAGGCACAATGCAATTTGCATGCGTTTGTTCTGCAATGCAAACACGGCTGTACGAGTGAAACCCAAACCACCGGAAGATCGAGGAACAGTCTTGCATACACGCTTGGTGTAGGATCACTATCGTGATGGGGAGCTTTCAGTCTTTGCCGGATAACCATCAATATCGAACCCTGTCACAGAAGACAGGCTGTGAGTATTAATTATTACGAAGGGTTTAATATCATTCATATCCCATTACTTTGCACTGTTTGACAAACGCAGCACCATTTACTCAGGAAATGTAAAGTGAGAATTTATGTAGTGACAAATCGGAAATGTCTTCTTTTCACAACTTACACATCGAAGTGGTGTAATCAACTGTTTAGAATAGATCTGCGTATGTACTTATTGGAATATGTAGCCTTTTTTTGGAATAAAAAAAAACAACCTAATATGGACTTGTGGATCTGTAGGACAGAGGCATCAAACTAACCACTTTAATTGTGAAATAAGATGCACAATTTGCAATAGTGTTGTCATCCTTTGTCTAATTATGAATGTTAATTACCACAAGGAAACAAAAATAAAGAATAACCTACAGTGTGTATCCTAAAAATGTGATGATTCACCCCCATTATTTAGACATAGCCTACATGTCGTTCCAAACCCATATGACAGGTGTTTGGCAGAATGACAGCCTCAAGCCTCACTCACTTTCATTTTGTTCCATGTAAGTGAACAATGACTGGTCAGTCTCTAACATCACCTTCTGTGTTCTACAGAAGAAATAAAGTCATAAGGGTTTGGAGCAACATGACGGTGAGTAAATAATGACAGAATTTTGTATTTTTGGTTGACCGAATCTTTTTAAGGTTGCTGCATGACTCGTGATCATTCATAATACAGTTACAAATGTCACTGTCAGTGTCAGGCATTTAAGATTTAGTTTGAGCAGTTGTGTTTCACTTCACTTGTGCCAGGTAGTGAGTCATCTGTTTGATGAGCACCTCCATTCTTTTCCTTCTCTCTCAGTTTCACTGGAGCAGATCGGAATCCTCCACAATCGTTTTAAGCAGCTCAGTCAGAACGAGGAAACACTACGGTAATCTGTTGTTTTGTTTGGGAGTGTTGCAATAGAATGACTTTCAAGAATCAAATCAAACCAGTTTGCTGGTACTTACTATTAGAAAAAAAGTTCTGTCATGCAACTCTAGATGGCACAGACTGATCTCAGTCATATCATTCTCTGTAGGGCACAGCTGATTGGTTCCTTCTGTATCAGTAACTAATGAGCTCACTGCTCAACCTTCAAATACTTGGTTAGCATTTACTGTAGCAGCGCGTTTTCAGAAATCCTCACCTTCCCCAGCTCCACCTGTATAGATCTGCTATGGGTAATTCATGTGTGCTACATTGTACAGCAGAAGCAGTGTAGCAGATCTATTCCGGCAAGGCCAAACATATCGACATGGTCATATCCATTACCATGCCAAACACTCTGAGAGTTGTCATGAAAGAATAGTGTTATGCTTTATTAATAGGTCTGCTTGGGTTGTTTACTTTGGTTATGCCTATACAGCAAACCATAATGCTGGCCTTTTATGTCTCAGACTTATTTTTTTTTGTGTTCTCATTTAAAGGAGAGATGACTTTAAAACAATCCAAGATTTGGAAAGCAACCCAATTCGGTCCCAGATTATAGAGGCTTTCTTTGATAAAAGGTTTGTAATTGTTTATATACTGTGTATATGTTTGATATTTGTAGTGAGTTATGTGAGGCTTGATATTATCCCCTACAGCCTCACAAATGTGATATTGCATTTTTTTTTTTTTTTTTCAAACTCACAAATATCAACGCCATGTCTTCTTTCATAAGGGATGTGAAACTACACCTCTATAGTAAAGAGAAGCTTTTTGCACTGTGTGGTTGTTTCTTCTCTATATGGCTAGCATCATTTGGGAAGGTGGCTTTTGTGGCTTAAGATTTTTGTTTTGTTTGTTTTTTTTATATTTGTTATTAGGGGCCAAGCACCGAGGCACCTATTGTATCTGTTCTTCTTCTTCTTCTTTCTTCTTCTTCTTCCTCCTCTTCCTCTTCCTCTTCCTCTTCCTCCTCCGACTGGGAGTCTATGGCAGCCCATAGAACCGTTTGCGGGAAAGTTGTTTTGGTTTGACATTCTGATAGAGGACAGTCCCAACATCAAATACACCAATTTTGGTGTCTCTAACTCATTGCCTCTAGCGCCACCACCTGTCCAAAGTTTCAAAAATATTATGCTAATAACTTTTGAACCGTAAGGCCTATTTTAATTCGATTCGATTGCACCCTATGACGTCATTTTCCGTCATACAAAAATGTCCGCCATTTTGAATTGTCCAAAAAACCTACTTTTGCAAACTCGTCCTAGACGGTTTGTCCGATTCTCACCAAAATCGCACCAGATCATCATCAGGCAGTGGTGACAAAAAGTTATGGAATTCAAGTTGATTCGTCAAACCGTTTTTGATAAACGCGCAAACAAATTTTACGTAGCGCTTGCGAAAACAGACATAAGGCTGTATCTCCGCAACGCTTAATCGTATTCAAATCAAACTTGGTACATATCATCACAAGCATGACCTGAGGCAACATGCTGTGTTTCGGCACAGCGCCACCTACTGGTCCGGAGATACGAAAAAAAGGCTATTATTGCTCATAACTTCTGAACGGTTTGTCCAAAAATCATAAAAGTGGTCTCGATAGATTCAGGGCGTCATGCCGAGTCGACTGATATCCAATTATCCCAGATCGGCCATTTTGGCTGTCGGCTATTTTGAATTACGTGCTAAAATGCTGTATTTTTTGAACGCATGAACGAATTGTTACGAAACTCGGTATGGGTCATCAGTACGGTGCCCTGAAGGAGCCTGAGAAGTTTCGAAACAGCGCCACCTGGTGGAAAATTTTATTTTTCAAATGCTTATAACTCTGGCTGTGGTTGACTTATTTCCATGGGAGTTATCTCGTTGAGTTCCTGAATCCTTGCCGAGTCCAACGATACCTAACACGATAGGTTTCGACTTAAAAAACATTTACCGATATCTTCGAAACCGCTAGTCCGATCGAGACGAAACCACCGTCAGAAGTTTGGAAACATAGGTCGATAGCTATAAGCTAATGCCCAAATGCCCAAATATTGATAGTAAGGGGTCGTACAATTCAATCAAAGTCACGTGTCAGTCATTTTTTACGTGTTTTTTCACACAAATGTCTATAACTCTGAAGTGAATTGAGATTTTTTTCACCAAAATTGACACACATATGTATCGGCTCACTCTGAGGACACATAAAAAAAATTGTCGGATTTTGCCTCTTGGTGGCGCTATAATAGAACAAAACATGAAATTCCCATTGACTTTAATGCAGTTTTGTGATGTAAAATGCTATATTTAATGAATGCATTGCTGTAACATTACGAAACTCAGAATGTGCCATCGGCACCATGCCTTGAAGGTACTTAAAAGATTTCCAGACAGCGCCACCTTTTGGTCAAAAGTTAAAATCAAATTTCCAAAAGTGCTAATAACATTGAATAAGTTTGCCTATTGTAATGAAACTGGCCTTAATAGATTCCTTGGGTCACTACGAGAACATAGATATCAATTTTGCCGTATTTGGCTGAACTTCCTGTCCGCCATCTTGATTTTCATTCAATACCTACTTTTTCGAACTCCTCCTAGACCGTTTGTCCGATTTTCACCAAAATCGAATCGTATCATCTCCAAACCGTGCCGACCAAAAGTTATGGATTTCGTGTCGATAGATTTCCGTTTTCGTATACCGCAGCAGCAAAGTTGAGGCATGATGCAAAAATGACTATTCAGGCTTTATATCTGCAATGCCTCGACATATTGACACCAAACTTTGTATGTGTCATTGTCACTTCACTCTGACCACATCACATCGAGTTCGTAACTGCGCCACCTATTGGTCGAAAGTGATAAACCATTAAATCATCTTATAAGTTACTGCATGTATGATTTTTCGACCATTTGCTGAAATTCCTCTTAAAATGTCTTTAATTGCTCATTTTTGCAGTTGGTCTGACACTTTTAGCCATGTTTGCATGTCTTATCGTCTTCTACTGCTTGGCCCCGTATAATGGCTGCTTGCAGCTATATTTGTTTGATTATATAGATTGAACACATTCTTTATTTCATTTAGAAAACAAATATTTAAAGATAGATCTCAAAAACAATTAGCAAGCATTGAGATTGTTAGAATAGTGTCTTCTATTCTTTCCAAGTCCTCTCTGTCAAAAATGATCTGACAACCACAAAACCTGAAGGTTAATAGTGAAGTTTAACATTCAGGGCTCAACAAAGCTGATAATGAGCAATAACATGTTACTATACTTGCTTGTTCTACACAGGAATTTCCAGAAAGATGATGTGGGATCTGTGCAAGAAATTGATTTTGAGGAATTCCTTACCGTCATGTCGTACTTCAGAGCACCGACACATCATATTACAGAGGAGCAGAGAGAAGAAATGAGGAGAGCCAAACTGCGCTGTAAGAACATACAGAAATAATATTTTTCAATTATATTAAGAGACTTGGAGATAAAGTACCAGTGAACTGAGCCATGAATTCACAATACTAGTGAAACAATACTGTCTCTTTCTTGATACTGTAGTTCTGTTCAACATGCATGACACCGACAATGATGGAACAATAACACTGGAGGAATACAGACATGTAAGAAATTATTCATGTTTGTGTAATTGAATCCTCTGAGTAAAGCATTTACTGTGTATGTGTGTGTGTGTGTGTGTGTGTGTGTGTGTGTGTGTGTTGTTCATGATTATCTTCAAAGATTATCAGCAGTGTTGTGGTCTCTCTATAGGTAGTCGAGGAGTTGTTGTCCCGTAGTGGAGCTCTTGGAAGGGAGACAGCTAAGGGCATTGCAGATGCTGCAATGCTGGAGGTTGCCAGTATCTCAGTAGGTCCCATGGTATGTTATCTAGAGGCTGGATCAACAACAGTGTGTGGATTATATCAGATGAGTGAGTGAGTGAGCGAGTGTATATTTTGTCCCACTTCTGGGGACAAAATATTTCACTATATTAGTAAGAACATCTCATAGACTTCTATTGTTTTTATATCTGATTAATGATGTTTTAAATGTCACATCTTGACCCTTAACCCTCACAAAACCTGTACGAAACACTAGATTTAAATACAAGCATGATTTGGCCAATTTATAAGCCTTTAAAAATGAAAAATTTCAGGATATTTACCATATAAGTTAGGTAATTTGACCCTCACAGGCATAGTTAAACAAGTGCACACACAACACAACACACAAAATCTCTTGCCAATCTATCTGTTTTTTTTTTGTGTTTTTACCAGGCACCTGATGAGTTCTTTGAAGGAATAACATTTGAGCAGTTTTTGAAGGTTTGTAAATTTTATATATTTTTATGCACAACCCATAGATGGTCTAATTTACAATTTGGCCATTATCTTTTAAGCAAATACACTGCTTTGTATTTGCATTAAACATCATCACATACAACATGTGTAAACATAAAACATTGTATGGTCTGAAGTCGTAAGACTTGCCTTATTTTTATAACCTGCCTTCACTCTTTTTCCTGGTTTCCGGTGCAACAGATTCTTAAAGGAGTTGAAATCGAGACGACAATGCACATTCGCTTCTTAAACATGGACACAACTGTATTGTGCAAGTAAAATTCTGTCTAAATACTGCTGGTTAAATGTATACTTTCTAGTAAATTAAGCACTTTATTAGTTGAGGCCAGTTTAGAATAGTTTGGATAGATCTCTAGTTCTATGAACTATTTATAGGAAGCTCAGAGTGTGCATTTTCACAAAAGTTGAAAAAAGCAATAAGAAAAAGTATCTTGCTATCTGAAACTCCTGGCTTTGCATGCACATATTACATAATTATGGGCCAATGCAATTAATACTATGCAGGCATTTATTTATTTGACTTGTATACACCCTCCTATTAAAAAAACAAAAGCAATGTTGAATGCGTATAACCAAACGCAATTCAGTATTAATACTGAATAGAGCATTCATATTATTAACACTGTGATATAGCAATAGCAATGTTTTGTTTGCTCTCTTTATGTGTGATCTGCATATAATACTAATAAAATAAAACTACTTGAATCCATAATCTGAAATAAAGAACTGCAGTTACTCTTATCAACCAGCAGATATTGCTAATGTAACAGCTTTGTTTGTGTCAGTTGATATAGAAATACTCAGGTTTATGTACAACTAATAAGCATGTTTCAGTCTGTTCTTGCAAGGGCAACTAGAAGTGTATCAAAAAAATTACATTATAATATGTAACAAATAATGACACCATGGCATTGATGGTCTGTAACTGCTAGTGGACACCAAAGACCTTTAATCAATATCAGCAGCCACGTATATTTCAGTAATAACAAACTTTGAGACATAGAGCTCAGTAATAAAGTTGTGCTGTGTTAGCAGTTATAAATTGTGCATGAATTATGCAAATGTATTTTTGTTTTGCATAAAGCGTTTTTGTAGTTGCAAAAATGAAACTAGAATTTACTCTGTGAAAGGGCAAAAAATTTCTCAGAATGAAGAAATAAATGAATGTTTCTCCTGTTAACCTTAAAAAGGAAAAAAGACTCTTCGTGTATTGAATCCGCAACTTGCATTGCATTACCACAATAAAACAAAATCTTGCAACACTTTTTGTAATGCACTGTTTTTCCCCCACTGAAACAATTCAAAGCATTTCTCAGATCTCTTCAGTATTTGACGGTAAAAAGGCGATGATCACTTTCATATTTCGTATGAAAGTGTCAAGTGAGGTTGCCAACACAAGACAGGAAGAAGTTCTCACACGAGCACCTGTTTTTATTGTATGTTATTTGATCAGGGGGTCTTCCCCACCACAAGCTACCTGTGAAAGACTCTGTGACCCACTACCCTTTTTTTCCTGTTTCATGAAAAGATGTGCCACTCCCTTTGCTAGTAAGCGTGGCACTCTAACAAAAACCCTATCCTTGTTTCTACTGAAATCAACTTTGTTAGACATCAGAAAGTTTGATGCAACGTCTCATAACAAATATCACAGTGGCTGTTTTAACTGTTTTGTATGAACAAAATGCAGCTCTTTTTTTGCACAACTTCAGGACAGAATTTTCCAGGACCATTCAGCTACTGGAGACAATGTCAAGTGTTCATTAGAAAGGTTTTAAACCTTTATGAACTAGTGGAAAATGCTCTCTGGATAATCTTGTACTATGATGATCGAGTTTGGGGGATCCCCAGATAATTTTGCCTGCATAAACATGTTTTCCATTATAAAGACATGGGGAATTTCTTTTTTTTTTTTGAGATTGGAAAACTTGCATTTCTCATTTATAAAAGTCCTAAACATTTACTTTTTTAGGCATTCTTCATCACAAATTTACTCCTACCCTGCCGAATCAGTTGAGAGCAAGGATGAAAAGCAATTTTCAGCCATTTTACCATCTGGCCGTTTCATGAATATACAGGTCCTTCTAAAAAAATTAGCATATTGTGATAAAGTTCATTATTTTCCATAATGTAATGTAAAAATTCAACTTTCATATATTTTAGATTCATTGCACACCAACTGAAATATTTCAGGTCTCTCAAAAAATTAGCATATTTCATCCGAACAAATAAAAGAAGTGTTTTTAATACAAAAAAAGTCAACCTTCAAATAATTATGTTCAGTTTTGCACTCAATACTTGGTCGGGAATCCTTTTGCAGAAATGACTGCTTCAATGCGGTGTGGCATGGAGGCAATCAGCCTGTGGCACTGCTGAGGTATTATGGAGGCCCAGGATGCTTCGATAGCGGCCTTAAGCTCATCCAGAGTGTTGGGTCTTGCGTCTCTCAACTTTTTCTTCACAATATCCCACAGATTCTCTATGGGGTTCAGGTCAGGAGAGTTGGCAGACCAATTGAGCACAGTAAACCATTTACCAGTGGTTTTGGCACTGTGAGCAGGTGCCAGGTCGTGCTGAAAAATTAAATCTTCATCTCCATAAAGCTTTTCAGCAAATGGAAGCATGAAGTGCTCCAAAATCTCCTGATAGCTAGCTGCATTGACCCTGCCCTTGATAAAACACAGTGGACCAACACCAGCAGCTGACATGGCACCCCAGACCATCACTGACTATGGGTACTTGACAGGGACTTCAGGCATTTTGGCATTTCCTTCTCCCCAGTCTTCCTCCAGACTCTGGCACCTTGATTTCCGAATGACATGCAAAATTTGCTTTCATCCGAAAAAAGTACTTTGGACCACTGAGCAACAGTCCAGTGCTGCTTCTCTGTAGCCCAGGTCAGGCGCTTCTGCTGCTGTTTCTGGTTCAAAAGTGGCTTGACCTGGGGAATGCGGCACCTGTAGCCCATTTCCTGCACACGCCTGTGCACGGTGGCTCTGGATGTTTCTACTCCAGACTCAGTCCACTGCTTCCGCAGGTCCCTCAAGGTCTGGAATCGGTCCTTCTCCACAATCTTCCTCAGGGTCCGGCCACCTCTTATGTTTTTGCCACACTTTTTCCTTCCCACAGATTTCCACTGAGGTGCCTTGATACAGCACTCTGGGAACAGCCTATTTGTTCAGAAATTTCTTTCTGTGTCTTACCCTCTTGCTTGAAGGTGTCAATGATGGCCTTCTGGACAGCAGTCAGGTCGGCAGTCTTACCCATGATTGCGGTTTTGAGTAATGAAACAGGCTGGGAGTTTTTAAAAGCCTCAGGAATCTTTTGCAGGTGTTTAGAGTTAATTAGTCGATTCAGATGATTAGGTTAATAGCTCGTTTAGAGAACCTTTTCATGATATGCACATTTTTTTAGATAGGAATTTTGGGTTTTCATGAGCTGTATGCCAAAATCATCAGTATTAAAACAATAAAAGACCTGAAATATTTCAGTTGGTGTGCAAAATATATGAAAGTAAAATTTTTATCATTACATTATGGAAAATAATGAACTTTATAACAATATGCTAATTTTTTTAGAAGGACCTGAAGGTTTGGTGGATCCATGGTAGAATTACTGCATGAATAGCATGACCCTGCTGCATACCATCGCACTTTTTGCATCGTTAACCTTCTGAGGTAGTATTGTGTTGGGAAGGTCCTCCCCTGATTCAGCATATGCCTCTAAATGTTTCATTGAGATGAATGTAAAAAGGCATTTTGCTTTTTCCAGTTGCAATATTAACAGACAATATAATAAGACATTTAACAAAATGTGGGGAAATGCTGATAAAGCTTCCCTCCCTGTTTTTCCTTAAAAACATTGCCATGCAGAACTTGACCTATAATGAATCTTCCTACTTCCATTTCCACATAAGCGTGTGACTAGGGCAAAGTGCCTGAAATGGCATTTTTTGACTGCCATCACTCACAACATAAAATTAATAGATCAGATTAAACATTTAACAATAATTACTGATGCTGTGTATCCTTAGTGGCTGTTTTGCATGTTGTTTGGTATGATATGATACTATGAATTATTATGAAATTCATATTAGTGTTGCTTTGATTTTGTTGTCATTCAAAGTGTCAGCAATATACTAAATGGAAAGAAAGGAAGAAGCATTTCTGATTGTCCATGTGTGCAACTTTGCAACATTTGCACACAGTGTAAGTACAAGAACAGAAGTTTCCTTTTTGTTTAGTTTATTTTGAAGATATGAATACAAAGTGATTTCCACCGTGACATAATGTACATACAGTTTTCATATAAATAAGTATCAAAATAATTACATTCATAATTTATAACAGTGATAATTATAGAAAGTCTTCATAGCTGTGATGAGTGAAACATACTGTAAGGCCCGGCTAAATCGATCCAATGGCGGCATTCGATTAGCGATTAGCATTCTCGCGCGTGTTCTGTCTTTTCTCATGACAAAGGGATTTTTAATTAAATACATGAGAAAATGTATTGCATTAACTCGTTATGTCATCTGACTCCATAAATGAAAAGGTTTTAATAATATCTGTGCATCACTAAATGTGAGTGAATGTTTGACTATTCTTTTTAACTCTAATGAAAATAATAACAAAGTCCGTTAGAATAAAATCTAAAGTTTACAATTTATTATGTCAGGTAAATGTATCATGCCAATTTCGTAGTTCAAAAATAATCAATACAATAACATCGAATGCTCTAGATAAGAGGAAGAGATGCAAACCTGACATTAAGAATTAGGCTACATTAGGCTGAGAGTCTCGGGACTCATCTGAGGACTCATCTGAGGACAGAAAAGGCCCCCGATCCCTTGTTGTATTCCATTAAATAGCCAAAACCTCTCTCACATGGAAACATGCTAACAATGGTAATTTGCATTCAGTTTCTCTAAACTTCTAAAAAACCTTATTACCTTGTGTTTTACTCTCTGGGAATGAGACCGTTGTATCAGTCACCCTGAGACCGTTTAAATGATACTAAACATAATACTCAATGATAATCATTCACATTAATCCATATATATTCTTGTGTGAGTTTTAGATGTCCCTGAGAGAGGGGAAGAGGGGTGAAGTCAAATGTTAATTTCCAGCGAGATCCTTTGTTTCATAGACCAGTGGTCAGGTCTATCTCTTCAACCAGTTTTTCCAGTCTTACAATATTAACCAAAGTATGTAAACTATCAAGCAAATGGCTTGAGATTCACTCACATGGACACAAACACACACTTAGACCTTGTGACAGGGGAGACGACTAGTCAGTTTTTTTCCCCTTTCTGATGTGGTGAAATGAATGCGTCATTATGGGCTGATATCAGTCTCTTGCACTTCCTGACTTCTAAAATGGTCTCAACTCAAGGCCGTCTCAAAAAGTACATATACATTTACAAGGTTATTCAGGTCATGCTACGTTTGCACAGACTACAAAAGCCAATATGGCTAACTGTGACATCTCAGTTTATCACTGCAAATCTCTTTATAATCAAAACAATTGTCTCTGACGACATGCATGACCTCATAGAGAGTTGTTAAGAAATCCTGAGTGCTTAGAATTGTTTTGAGCCTTCTTTCCTGAATGGCAAAATGCTCCACATCCAGCCATATTGTATACAGTTCTGATGACAGCTGATGCTTAATAACTGAATCAAGTGTTTGTTTGTTTTTTTTACTGTCAAATAATAAAGGACTCATGGCAGGCCATGACATCCAAATAGGATTATCCATTGTAGTCCAAATTGAAGAAGAATTATTATTATTATTTTTTTGTCTACATAATGGATCAAGTATTCAGGGCAGACATAAATTAAATTAATAAATATTACATAAAACAAACACTCCACATGACATCTTTTCAACAGTTACAGATTACCCAAAAATAAATATTAATATTAAAACATCAACATCTGTGGTCTCAGAGTGCATTTTTTGTCCTTTTTCTGCACATATTCCCTTTAAGAGACTTTTGTTCTTGAACTGCTTTGCTAAGGAGCTCCTGAAGACGAGACAGGACAATGCATCCATAGGCTTTCTGCTGGAAAATATTTTGTGCAGGGGGAATTCCCGTTGGGCTTTCAGCTGGCTCAGGAATGGGTATATTTGGTTGCAGGATTTGTAAGAGACAGGTCACTCTCAGAGCAGTGTGGTGAACATGTGTAATCATCATGTTAAGCCCCTCTGACACAGGGTTGGATGGAGGATTGAAGTCTATCTGCTGCTTCATAACTGTCTTCATGTGAGGCAGAAACTCTTTCAGGCGGGTGTAAACACTCAAGATGCGCTCCGATATAGTCAGGCCGGAGATTGTTGATTCTGGAACATTGTCCATTTGCATATCACAGATCAGGTCTGAGTCTCCTTGACTAGCTTTCTGAATGAGAGAAGACATAAGTCTATAAGAACTATGAAGTTTTACAAAAGTTTTTTTTGTATGTTTTTTACAATCTATTTTATCCTTACAGATGTTATCCTTTATATTAAATTCCAATATTTTCTTGGGCAATGCTCTTGGCTAATCCAGTGAACAGAATTAAGGCTATTTAATATCAGGTTCCTTTTGTGACAACATGCCCCACTGTTATTAAATAAATCTCTTTTTTTTCTTGGCCAATAATGATGGACATGTTCAGTAGTTTTACCGTAGGCAAGACTTAAAGGCGGGTGCCTAGACCAGTGGCTCTCAGCCTGTTTGATTCCAAGACCTCACTTTCCACAACATATTTAATAACCCCATGACTGGATTTACAGGATAAAGATTAGGAAAATTGTTTTCAATAATGTTTTTTACTCATAATTTCTAAATAAAAAGAAAATATTTTATTGCTTAGTTGGCCTAACAAGGAAAAATTATATTTGTTATAAAAATGCCCTTGGAGTTATAAGATATTATTAATTTACATTACTTTTTCACATCTAGAAATCACACTTTTAAAATACCTCTTTTACCTTTTCACAAAAAACAAATAAACCTTTCAGGGGGTGAATTAAACTGGAAATATCTTAATATTTCCTATGTTTGTCTTATTTGGTCCACGGCCCCTTGGTTAAAAACCACTGGCTTAGACAGAATTGCAAATGTATTTATTTATTTAAAACCCCACTCTGACAACTAGCCCCATTCAGTGTATTTATCTTGAATACGACCATGAATAATTCTGTTGAAAGAGTCATTTCACTTTATACTGTCATTTATACTGTCAAATCGCTAAATTTACACTTCCCACATACCCACAGACTCCCACCCACTCTCAAAACTAACCAGTTTTATCAATGAAAGGAATCACCTCATTGGCTGTGGAAACCACCCAAGCAACTGTTGACCATATTAGGCATGTATTGTCAGAGCATCTCCTCTTTCTTATACCAATCACAACCCAGGATTATTGACGTAAACGACATTTGCAAGGTTAATTATTGTAACTATAGAAAGAGAGTACTTACATATGTTCCTAAGAGCTCTGCTGTCTTTTTGCTGGTTAAACTAGTGAGCTTGATACTACTGCGAAGAAGCCGTCTGCATTTTTCATTCTTGCATGACATTGTTGGTTGCACTAACTCAGCAGCAATCAAGATGAGGAGAGGGAGGATTATTCCTGAATACATTTTTTTTTCAATTAAAGTCATGTTCAACAAATCAACTAAGCTCAAGTCAAAACAAATTCACATTTTATGGTGCACACTTTAACAAAAAATTTTCTTTAGATTCACATTCACTGCAGTCAGAATGACCAGATGATGATCTTATGAGTGCACATTTATAGTCAGTATATGTAAATCTATCAAATGCAACACACTTCAACAAATATGCATGTTTAGTTTATGTGTATTGTAATTGGGTTATTAATTGTATCACAGCATTAATAATATTCCATGTCTGACTATTCTTAAGTATGTCTGTAAGCATATTGTTATGTGTGCAGTGTGGCAGTAATACTTACTGGATTTTGCTTGTGATCTCTGAGATAGGCAGACCATGTTCCTAACATGACAATTCATTCTCCTTTCACAGACAAAGTTTCAAACTGGTCATGATCATAACTCTGAAAAAGTTTTTAAAGACTGAAACCACACATTTGTCATTGGAAGGAAATGACGCGGCCAGCTTTCTGAGGCAACAAGAGTTCCCAGAATTTTTTTTTTCTTTTTGCGTCTTCATTATCACATGTACTATGTGTAATGCTCCCTCCTTCTTTAGCTACCACCCAGTTTTTGTGTAGATGCATCTCCTTATGTGATGCAGAGTCTGGATAGGTTGAGCAATCATCTCTATTTACTCAACCGTCATTACGTCAAATGAGCTCATAAGTAAAAATGTAATTTTACTGTTTCCTCTGAAATTTTAAATAAAAAAGATGTTGATGTTTCACAATGCCACACAACAACATTTCTGAGTTAATTTCATTATCTACATTGAGATTTATTTTTTTATGCAAATATACTCTTGCATTTTGAGATCACACTTTTTGAACATGCTCACATATCATCAGTCGAAAACATTGCTCTAAGTTTGACAATGCCATGCTAAAAGCAGCAAAAATTTGAAAAATAACCACAGTCCAGAACAACGCTCTTCCACCCTTGCTCTGAACTCTGTGCCCGTTGTTGGTTCAACAGGAAGTGGTATTGTAATAGGAAGGTAGTTTCTCAACTAGATTTTCACTCATACCTTTCGATCTTTTGACGTCAAAGCACAGCTTGGAATTTCAGCCACCTGTCAACTACAGACAAGGAAGGAAGATGACGAAAACTTTGCTGTGCTTTGATTTGCTGCACTTTTATTAAACTATTGTGTGATGCAATTGCGCATTTATTGCATGCAGAATACCTTACGTGGACAGAAAATCACATCTGATGTTATCTGAGCTAAGCATTATTTTTACCCCTTATGACTACAAGGGAAATCCCAGAGCCAAAAGTTTAGAACTTGCACAAACATCCTATAGTCCCCCAATTAAAGTCTGATCTCACAGCCACATATAAAAAAAAAAAAAAAAAAAAAAAACCTTTAAATGCTTAGACAAATACATAATTTCTTTGGTAAGAAGCCTGTCTGTTTAAGCATAAGTGTGGCACTGATGTGGTAAGTTGTGTGCAGGGGAAATCGGTGTCTTCTCAGCAAAACACAGGTAATAGCTCAGTACCAGGTACTTTCCACAATTCTTACCAAAAATCATGCACAATATAGAGTGCGAAGGGAATGAGGATACATTGGAAGTGTTGTATGCTGACTGTGGTCACTTTCTCCTCTATCTGTTGTTGATTTAACATCCTGGGTTTTGGATGTGCATGGGTGTGTGTCAGCCCAGTCTCAGCATGGGGGCACCTTCTGCCCCTTTGAATGTTTATCAACTTCATTCAACTCTGGAATGTTTGTAACTCAGTCACTGGAATGGTGCTAGAGTTAATTCAGCAGAATTCATGCTTTTGAGTGTCAGACAGGTCTGCGTTTTATATGTGGGGCAAAAAGATCAAAGACAATTTCTCTAAACCTCTAAACCACACAGGAAATGCTTTACTTGAGAGTCTAAGGAAATCCCCCAGTCTCTTTTATGTATTTCTCATAATTCCCTATTAGGCTAAACTCACCTCAAAATGTTTTACGTAGAATTTGACACTGTTGCACCAGAGTTAAGATTAATGATAATTGCAACACATACAGTAGCTCTCTTATTCAGTGTGGTGAATCTTGATATTGTGTAAGAACTCATAAACATGTATGACAAACAGTTGACATGTTAATGAATTAGGTGTTTAAAAATGGTATAAGTTTTTTTTTTATTAAAAAGTATTTTTTGTATTACTTATTGTGTGTTGATGCATGGATGCATTTTGCTGTGACGCTATGGTGACGCACCTGTGTTCGCGGCGATTTTCATCAAATGCTGCAGGTCAGTGGTTTTGGTTTAATTAATTTTCTTATTTTTTATATCTTATATTAGTAGTTTGGTCGATTGCGTGAAACAGCGGATTATACACTCAGCGGGGACATGCTAATACTGAAATGACACTCAAGTGTATGCAATTTTAATCACATTTATAGTCACATTCACATCACATCGCACTCAAAAGTCCTAAGCTATTGATTCTTTACACGTACAACTTTTAATTAGCAACAAATCAAAAACAAACGCAAATAATAAACAAACACTGACTGCATCTTTAAGTAGGTTATGTAGAGTTAGAAACGATAAAAGTTTAAGTCGTATGCACGCGCGCACACTCTTTCCGCTGATTGCCCGTGGTAGGCATTGCGTAACCGTGCGTAACTCACTCTATCCCACCGGATCTGTATGCTTCCTCCTCCTCCTCCTCCTCCTCCTCCTCCTCTTTCTTCTCAGGAAGTGCAGCCGCTAGTCTGAAGAGAGGCTACGGACTCCCGCTCTCGCCGTACAGAGCGACTCGCGCGCCATCCATCGCGATGCTGTGCCTTTTGCAGGCACCTGTGAACGACATACGCCAGTAACAGATGAAGGGTGAAGAGGATGCGCTGGAAGCAGCAGGCTGTTTGCGGGCAGCAGGGAGACGCAGCGGCATCATCCTCAGCATCAGCAGCAGGGCGCTCGGTTAGCGCCCACCCCCACTCACTTCGTCTTTTCCTCCCCCCCTGCAGAAGCATGCTTGCGTGAGGGATGAGGCTGGAGACAGGGACATCAGGCCAGAGCTGCGGCCTTCTTCTTTTCACAAGAGCCGGGCTCGCCATCATCGCAGCAACAGCAGCAGCATCCGCCAACGCTTTGCCATCATCACACCAGCATATTTGGTAGGCAGCCTATCTCTCCTCTTCTGCTCACCGTTTTTGCATAAGAAATGCAGGCCTGCCATGGTCATACACTCAACCCCACATCAGTAACCATGGCAACCACATCCTGTTAATAAGCGCTTTTCACCCCCCCCCCCCTCCATGTCTTTCTGTCTCCGGAGCGCAGGCTTATTTTCCGGCTTCGTTTTTTTTTTTTTTTGTCGTAAAGATATCCGTTTCGTTGTGATTTAGAGCTCTTTTCTGGAGCTGTACATTATGTACAGTGCACCCCCCCCCCCCCCCCCATATATATATATATATATATATATAGCCTATATATATTCCTTTCCAGAATGCAAACTAAGTCAAGGTTTTATATATAGGCCTACAGTGAAAGAGAGAGAGCGAGAGAGAGAGGTTAGTAGGCTACATGATCATTAAAATAACATAATTATTTGCTTTCATATTGGCATTTTGATTCAGTTAGTGACACTATTATATTATATTTTACTCAGATACAGTGTGTTCAACCCATCAAGATGAATCTGATTAGCTCCAAAATCATATTTTTCTTCAATGTAAAATGATATGAACCTAAATACTTATAGCTGACATGAGCTGTGTAACATGCATTTAATCATTTTATTTTATCTAGTTTTTTTTTTTTTATGCATGCAGTTTTTATGATCTCTAATTAAATGACAAACTACATGGTATATTTCTACTGTAAAAACAACTAAGGATGATTTAAAATTTAAAAAGATTAAAAAAACGAATCAATAATGTGAATTAGTAAAACACTAAACAGTGAAATCACAATATATTTACTTTTTCTTATGCATACATATTCATTTTAACCTAATATCCTGATACTTATAAACACTATACTACACATTATGCATCGACTTTTCATGTATTCAGTAGCTCCTGTTGCCCAAAGTTTATAGACGTTTCAGATTTTTAAAAGTTTAATGTGTGATACACTCTATAACATTATGCTAGTGGTGGGGAAAATAAAATCATTAAAGGCTTAATATATCAAACTATTCATATCATTATATGCAGTTGCTCTGATGGAGCATATACACACAGCATCAAACAAAATGATGCATGCACTAATTTTATTGGTTATATAATCATTTACATACAAAATTCTGAATTAATCATAATGACAGAAATGACTAGAAAGTCATTACTTTACACAATTGGTCATTATAATGAAGATGCAAGTAATTGGTAACTTAAATGGTAACAATGAACATCTTTATCTTAAAATTATATCTTACATCTTGTGGTTTAAAAGGTGCAAAGAGAAAATAATCTTGCTTGGCTTGCGTGACCTTTGACCCCCAACGCACTGTGCTTGCAGGTCAGTGAGCAGATCCAGGAGCATGAGCAGGAAGCTGTGCGGCGTGAGCAGATGTCAGGGTATAAGCGCATGCGGCGGCAGCACCAGAAGCAGCTGATCGCCCTGGAGAACAGGCTAAAGGCTGAGATGGATGAGCACAAGCTCCGGCTGCAGAAGGAAGTGGAGACCCAGGCCAATAACACTTACATTGAACTGGAGCGGCTGGCCAAGAAGCAAGCTGCACAACTGGACAAGGAGGTGCTTGCTCATACTGTACTTTACACATAGTGGAGAGGGTTATGCAAAGTTTACAAGATATCACATATTTTCTGAAAGTTGCTACTGTGAACATGCAGTGGGGTCCAAAAGTTGAAGACCACAGTAAAAATTTGAAAAATCTAATAAGAATGGAAAATCTCATTTGAACCTGGAAATAAACAGAAAGTTTTAAAATTATGACAAATGTAAAACAAATTAAGGTTATGAATTAAAATTAATTGGAAATATTTAAGTTTTTCAGTATTTTCAGTATTATCAAATAAGCACATTTGTGACATTGATCACTTGAACTCCTTTGTACAGGTGATCAGATGTTCTTGCTTCCATTGAAGCTCAAGAATCTCTTTGGATCATCTCAAATCAACAAACTTGTGGATTTCAAGCAGCTCGAGGCTGCTGTGATTAAAACAAAAGGTGAAAATACTATGCAGTTGAAAACTTTTTTTTAGAATTTGTAGTCAAAATAAACTGTATTAAATTATTATGCGAAAGGATTTTCACTAGTGGTCTCAGACTTTTGTATGCCGCTATATGTGGATTACATGAATTATTTTAAATAGATTTTTTATTGAAATGACTTAGTTCTGTATGTTTATTCAATATAGCAAATCACCATGATGACAAAATAGGCTATTGTCAGTTTACTAATGCACAACTGACCACAGTAAGCTTTTTGTGATTCTTATCCTCCCTTGGCCCTACGTGATTCATTTGTAAATTATTCATGTTGCAAAACCAGATGTTATTTTATTTTGTCTCTCAAAAGACGAAGGCCTCGGCAGCTGAGGAGAAGAGAATCCAGCAACAGATCTTGGTCCAGCAGAAGAAGGAACTGACCACCTTCTTGGACACACAGAAAAAGCAGTACAGACTATGCAGAGAAAGAATAAAAGAGGTGAGATCAGGATAGTCAATGAATTCACAAGACACAGGACAAACCCAACTTTTAATGGATGGGCCCCACTCTTCTGAGCCCAATGAGTATACCATAGGCCAGTGGTTCCCAAACTGCGGTATGTGAGGTACAGAGGGGGTGTGCAAACAAAATGTTGCATTTTGCCGTTCATTTAATTCTACCATTTAATTTCATTCTAAAATCTTTTGCGGTCAGAACTGACTGCATCCACACAGTGTGCATATGATAGGTTGCTTGCAGATGATGCTGCCTTAGCAAATCGTGCTTTACTGCCTTTTAGCACGTACTAGCATGAAGAAAAAAAATATAGACAGACTATGCATAGAGATCGGTTTAAGACTCAAACTCTCTTCGAGACAAACACATTGTGTAAGTTCTTGTTTTTAATTTTGAAATTATATTATCTGAACGCAAGAATTTGCAAGAATGCACTTTTTTTTTTCAGTTGAACGAACATTTTACATGTACTTCCAAATGTACATGTTTGTACATTTTAAACACAGTATTGTTGTCAGTATTGTTTGCTCTATTTTGCAACAAACTAATAGTTCCAACAAAAGCCACAGCAGAACTGCAACACACAGTAGTGTTTTGTGAACAAATCTGCGGCTTTGAACCCATTCATAATTCATAATTCCAGCCACTCTCTTTGTTACTGAATGAATGAATCTGCCACCTACTGGCAGTTTTAGTTTAATATTTAAAAGTATGACTTCGTTTTTACTATCATTGCATATTTCTCTATTGAACTTTTTATTTATTTATTTAAAACATTATTTATTTTATAAAGGCATTTATAAAGGTTAAAAAAAGAACTGGACAATCAATTTAAGGGGGCAAATATTGTGCATTAATGATGTATTATTAACAAAGTTCATGACGAACTGTTCAAGTGATCTATTTAATCAGCACGAGAGCAGGCTTATATATACAGTGCTTAACAAATTTAATAGACCACCTGTCATAATGAAGAGAAAACAAATATTTTAGGAATCTGTCAAAAACTTGTTTAAAACTAAAAATGTTATTGTCATTACAAGGCAAATAACAAACTGAAACAACTAAATAGTCTTTATTCACACATAATCACCAAAAACCATAATATTTTGAATGGCGTCCCTTTGGCTTGCATTGTTTCTGGCATTGTTTTTATGTACTTTTCCACAGTCTCTGTTGTTATTGACTTAATGAAATGACTGAAATAGTTTCTAGTTGTTCCCAAAGACTTGCTTTTGATGAAACTTTTATGCGATCTATCTTTGAATCCACTAAATCCCAAATATGTTCATATAGGATTCAAATCTGGACTTTGACTTGGTCAACTGTGACTAAAGAGCTTACACATACTGGTGGATTAACCATTACAGAAATAAAAAATGATTTAGGTAATCACCAATACTGTTAGTTTAGGGCAGCTGCGACACAAACCTTAAATTGGGTGGTGGTCTAATACATTTTTTTAATAAAAAAAAACAACAGTTTTCTGCATCGCTCCGCCACTCCTCACTATTGGCTGGTTCCTATCCCAGCCAGGGATACGGGGGGAGCACTCTGGGTTCGGGCCAAATTCGAGGTCTCCTGTCCCTCCTGTCCTTGTCCCCAAATTCCTGTCCCTCCCCTCGGACAGCACGCCAAATAGTCTTTTCTCTGTCTGATTATTTGTAATTGTGAACTCGTGAAATGGAAGGTGGGACTGCAGTCTAAGTGGAACAGAGGGGATACACAGAAGGATGTTAAATGCCTCAGGGGGTACACCACTCTAAAAAGCTTGGGAACCAGTACCATAGACGATGTTAGTCCCTTTGTCACAGGGCCCTGAACAATGTCAGATAAATTTTTTCTTATTACCTGTAATAGGTGTTAGCCAAGTATATAATTATTTTGCCCCTTATGCCCTTATATTCTATTACTATGATTTTGCAGTAAAATAAGATATATATTTTTTCTGTATACATTAGGAAATGAATGAAGACTCTGATACACCAAAAGAGGAGAAACAGGAGCGCTTGTCACGGCATAAGGAAACAATGCAGCGCTCCCAGGCTGAGGAGGAGGCCCAGCTGTTGAACCAGCAAAGACTGGTTTATGAAAGGAGCTGCCGTGCTCTAAAAAGAAGAACCCTTATCAAGAAGCATGAGTTTGAACAAGAGCAAATGCGGGAGGCAAGAAATAATATGAATCACCACAAAGAATGTCTCAAGCACATTCTTTTTTTTCTTGTGAATTTTGAGCCATTAAATAAACAAGCTTAAACTTTTTAAAATTTTTCTAAGTTTAAGATGAATGTTTTAAAGTCTCTTATGCTAACCTCACCAAGACTTTATTTATTTGAAAATTACAGTTTTCTATTTTAATAAATTTTAAAATGTAATTTATTCCTGTGATGGCAAAGCGGAATTTTCAGCATCATTACTGCAGTCTTCAGTGTCATATTATCCTTCACAAATCATTCTTATATGCTGATTTGGTGCTTAAGTAACATTTTCTTATTAATAATGTTTAAAAGAATTGCGTTGCTCAATATTTTTATGGAAACCATGATAATTTGTTTTCAGGATTCTTTGATTAATAGAACAGAAATCTTTTGTAACAATGTAAAAGTCTTTACTGTCACTTTGAAAATGTCTTTACAATCAATTTAATCCATCTTTGCTGAATAAAAGTATTAATTTCTTTTAAAAAACTGACCACAGAGTTTTGAAAGGTAGCGTGTGTTTGTAGATTTTATATAGTGATATTTAGTGTTGATCAGAGCATTTGTGCTATTTTAAATCAGAAACCTGTTACACGTTATCTTTTTTGTTGTCACACAAACTAGTGAAATATTATTCATACATGACTTGCTCTTTGTGTTAAAGGAACTTAACAAGAAAAAGACACAAAAAGAAATGGAGCATGCGTTGATGATCAGGCAGGATGAGTCCACCCAAGATCTGGAACAGCGGCATCTACATACCTTACAAAGGCTACGCTTTGAGCTGATGCACCACCAGCATCAAACTGAGTTGGAGAACCAGGAGGAGTACAACAGTCGCCGGCAGAGGGAGCTACACAGAAAGCATGCACTGGAACGCCGACAGCAGCCCAGGAACCTTAAGGTAAACATTTTGTAATGGTGGGTAGAACCAACTTAAAATATGAAGTAAAAGGAAGATTACATAATATAAATATAAAAATAGAATATGTAGCAGCTTTGGATGAATTAGGGATGAATGAAGTCACTAATTTAACATTAAAAATATTTAAATGTATTTAAATGTTAATGTTAAATGTTTTTCTCTCTTTGAAACAGTGAAAGTAGACTTTTATGATTATCTGAGTTTATCATCTTTTTACTCCTTTTCATTCCTTTTATGACTGTATTATCTTTATATCTCTTTTAATTCCTTTTATAACTGTTTTAATTTTCCTTGCTTTTATTTTGTGATTATTTTAATTCCTTTCTGTGTAAAGCACTTTGAATTACCATAGTGTATGAAATGTGCTATATAAATAAACTTGCCTTAAATCATTATAAAAAATTATACCTAAATAATCTCATCTCATTATAGACATTGGAGATGCAGATCAAAAAGCAATTCCAAGATACATGTAAGGTGCAAAACAAGCAGTACAAAGCTCTGAGGAACCATCAGCTGGAAGTCTCCCCGAAGAGTGACCACAAAGCCATCCTGAAGTCGCTGAAGGAGGAGCAGACGCGCAAGCTCGCACAGCTGGCAGAACAATATGAGCAAAGCATTAATGAGATGATGGCCTCTCAATCGGTAAAGTACACAAGCAGCAGAGGAAAATTACGTCAAACCACACAGTTTGTCCTCAGAATGTGGGGTCAGTTTGTAGCCTAGGTTATATAGATTAATCTTAGACTCTTCACCTGATAAATGTCTTGAAACATACACTGCCAAAATGATTTTCTCTGGAATTAGAGAAAACCTGTTGAAATACATTGTAAAAAATATTCTTGGTTTAACTTAAAAAAATTAAGTAACCTGGTTGCCTTCAAATTTTAAGTTCATTGAAATTGACAAATTTAGTTAATACAATGATACAAATTGGTTTAATCATCAGAAACTCAAAATATTATGTTATCTGAACCACATAAATTATCTAAGTTGATTTGACAAAAGAAAAAGTATTGTGATTACAAATCATGAAAATATTTTTTACAGTGTAGAAATGGAGTGTTTAATTTCAATGTGTTTTTTCAGTGTAATTTCAGTGTTTAATTTTGTTCTTAATCCAAATGCTGTTTTCATATGCAGTCAAAATATGCTTTTTTAATATTCCCTTTATAGCTTCTGGCTAAACCGTTTGAGAGGTTTCCCTCTAGTGGCTCTGCTAAGAACTGCTAAAATAGAATTTACAAATTGAATTTCCACAACCAAGTCAAAGTTTCTACTTACACCATTTGTCCAAATGAACACTTATTGTAATATTGCTGCTTATATATGCAATATTGCTTTTATTCAATATGGAATAGTATAGAAAATCTCAGTGTTTTAGATATTAATTGGAGGATTTAATTCTCTCAGTTACGTTTAGATGAAGAGCAGGAGGCTGAATGTCAGGCTTTAAGACAGCAGCTACACCAGGAGATGGAGCTCCTTGATGCCTACCAGAACAAAACCAAGGCACAGATGGAGGCCCAACATGAGCGTGAGGTGCAGAAGTTGGAACAGAAGGCGTCTTTGCGCCGGGCTCACTTGGAACAGAAGGTGAGCTGCTTTTTTATTGTTTATTTTTAATTTTTAATTAACCTCTGTAATTCATAGGATTTATTTAGCCATAACTGGTCAAACTGTGAACTTGTAATAAAATGGAAGGAATCTCTTCTGATATACTGCCCACAACTCTATTCACAGATTGAAGAAGAGCTGGCCTCACTTCATAAAGAACGGACCGAAAAAATCAAGCATTTATTTGAGCGTCAGGAGCGAGAACTGGAGATGTTTGATTCAGAGAGTGCGCGGCTAGGATTCGGAAGCTTGGCCTCGTTTGACTTTCTCAAGGATGAGGCCAGATGATCCAACAGAGGTAAAAGGGACTGTTCAACACTGATGTCTTTGGACACATTGTGCCTGCACTGTCCCTGATTGTTGGATTTACCAAGAATATCCAAACAGTGACCATGCTGGATCAATATCTTATAACTCATATCGGCTGTGAGAACTTCACTGTATTTCTGAAAGGAGAAACTAAATAGCTACAAACTCAAAAGTGGTGCATCACTGAGCTCATAAACCAAGAAGAAATATCTAGACAAACTGACCTTTTCTCCATGCCATTGTCCCACTTTTGGTATTAAATTAGTAATTCAGGATATTTTAGTACAAGTAAGCACTTTGATATGTTGAGTACGATCCCATCATGTTAGGTGGAAATGAAGTGTGAAATGCCTTTGGTGTCATCAAAGGACATTGCGACTGTAGAATGTGTCCTGCGTCTTCACCGTGGCTATTAGCTGTTTTGTATGTATCACAGAGAATGTGACAACTGTTGATGAAAACTTTACGCAGAAGCAGATTTTGAAGCAGTGTCTGATTTTAAAATATGGTGAATACATTAAGAGCTTTTCATTAATTTCATATTGTGGAACCCACGCTTTATTTATTTTTTTTACTTATAAAAAGAAGAAAGAAAAAAAAGAACAAAAAATGTATTCATTGTTCAGTATCCTAAATTAATTGGCATTAGTTTTATCAGGATGTGGACTTATTACATTGAATCAGTTCTGTCAGAGTTACTGGTATTATTGCATGCACTTTAAAAGACAAATTCAGGTTGTGAAGTGGAGCATGAATCTGTCAGAGATTTTAGCCGTGTACAAATAAAAGTGGTCATACAGTTTTGTTTTCATGGCTATTGATACTGAACATAAGCTTTATCTTTGATATAAATACCCGCCAAATTGCCAAATGCCTTTAAGTTCTGTTGATGAATGTTTTTGTTTTCCTTATTTTGCACAATTTGTTGAATTGTGATTCATTCAATGTGGACTTATCACTGCTCTTGTACAGGGAAAATGTTGCAATTTGTGTTGTAAAAATTTTATATAAATATTTGTATATGATAACCTAAATAGGGTTTACATATGTATTGATCAATCATTGCCAACAAAGACCTATGGAACTCTTGTTCAGTGAAGGCAGAGGAATGCAAACTTATTTTTGTAAGTAAAATAGAAAGTAACTTATATTCTCGTGCATCATGTGACAGCCTTCATGTCTGGTGGAGCTATAATGTGAACACCTCTGTGTAACAGAGTTCATGGCTTGCTGTCATTTAAGAAAGACACCACTCCAGCAACTATTAGAAGGGGTTCAGTTGATTCTTAATTCACAAAAAAAATGTACTGTATAGGCAGATTTGTGGTGTGTAATAAAAGATTCTTTGGGCCTGACCAACTACTATCTTTTATAAACTCTGACCTTTCCCCTTATTATTCATGAGTGTCTCATAATGTTTTATCAGTGATCATTGAGATGCTTTCCTACTGTCTTTTAGGGCTTCTTCTCCAACAAATCCATTGTTAAAACTGCCCTTGCACAAATTAAGTGATGTTTTAACAAATAAACACAATGAAGTTTTGATTGGTTAGTAGCAAGGTATGAAGTGTTGACTGGCTAACAGCATGCTGGGAAATATTGATTTGTTTCTTAAAAGTAATTTTAATAATTCAATAATTTATTTTGGTTGCTTATGTTAACACAGCAAAATATCTGCATTTCAGTGCATCTTCACGTGCGTACAGTTCGATATCTGACCTCATTGTGCCCTTACAATATGTGTAAATATGATTTTAAAAAAAACATTGTGTAAATCTCAATCTCAGTTCTTGTATGGCTTGCTCAGAAGATCGCATTAATAATAAAGATTGTACATAATAATAACAACAATAATGATAATAATAATAATAATAATAATAATAAATATAGCTGCAAGCAGCAATTATCGGGGCAAAGTGCAATAAGACGATAAGACATGCCAACATGACTGGGAGTGTCAGACCAACTGCAGCAAGGAGCAATTAAAGACATTTTAAGATGTGTTAAGGCAAAATAGCTAAATAATAGCAGGAAGTTTGGCTGACTATGAAAAAATGAGTATATATATATGTTTTCAGCATAACCCAAGGAATCTATTAAGACCAGTGCCATTATAATAGGAAAATTTATTCAAAAGATTTAAGCATTTTTGGAAATTTTGTTATAACTTTTTTACCACAAGGTGGCGCTGCCCTGGAACTTTTTGAGCACCTTCAAGGCATGGTGTTGATGACTCATACTGAGTTTCTAGGAATAAGCTAATGCGTTTATAAAGTATATAATTTTATATCACAATACTGTATTGAAGTCAATGGCAATTTCATGTTTTGTTCTAGTGCTAACAAGAGGCACAATCCCACTATTTTGGTGAAAATATCTCATTTCGTTTTGGAGTTATAGACATTTATATGTATAAACACATAAAAAATTACCCACACCTGACTTTGTTTGCATTTTCTTGCCAGTTACTATTAATATTTTGACATTTGGGTATTAGAATTTATAACCAACAACCTATGCTTCCAAACTTCCTACGGTGGTTTCGTCTCGATTGGTCTAACGGTTTCGAAGATATTGGCAAATGTTTTTTAAGCGCTAAATCACAACTCTACACAAACCGTAAGGTGAAACCTAGCATATTTGGTATCGTTGGACTCGGCAAGGATTCAGGAACCTAAGGAGATGAGTAGGTGGCACTGCGCCGAAACGCAGCATGTTGCCTCAGGTCATGCTTGTGATGACATACCAAGTTTGGTCTGAATATACGATAAAGTGTTGTGGAGACACAGCCTTACGTCTGTTTTCGCAAGCGCTACATAAAAGTATAGTTGCGCTATGTTGCAGAACGGTTAAAACGAATCAACATTAATTCCATAAATGTTTGTTGGCATGGACGGAAGATGATAGCTCACATATTTTATATAAATGAACAAAATAAATGAGATTGGTGATTAATCTCTCACTTTGAAGCAAATTTATGAGCAGAAGAAAGCATAAACAAGCTCCAGTTGCTACCGTGTCAGTGCCTGCACCTGAGTCAAAGATGGATCCTGATCAAAGTGAATGTAACGTTTCCCTGGTAGCTTTTCACCCGAGAACCAAAACGCATCGAAAATGGAAGAGACAACGAATAAATGGTTTGACTCTCAACCCAAACTTTTTGAGTTCCTATTCCTCTTCCTGACACCCCAAAAAGACCAGTCTGAAAAAACCTAAGCGCGACTGCGCGAGTACAGTGAACGTTATGACATGTTCGCTCCGCTGAAATTTTGGCGTCCATTCGCAAATTTCAGCGATGAGATGTTACAAAAAATTTCAACAATTGACAAGACAACTGCCGCAAAGCAAATCGAAAGTTTGTCTTCGACCATACATCAGCTTGTTACTGAGGTGACTAGTCACAAGGAGGCGTTGAAAGTCGTGTCTGCTGAGATCCAGGATCTTCTTTAAAAAGAGGTTGGAGACTGCAAGCGGTACAGTTGGAGGTGGACGCTGAAGCTGCACGGGGTACAGGAAAAGGATGGAGAGGATGCCCGTCGTGTTGCAATCAATATCCTTGGCCAGGTGGTACCTGGCATCAGTGTGACTGTGAGGATGGAGGATGCAGTGGGTATCGCCCATCGTCTTGGCCCGCGGAGAAATTATGGTACTTACAGATCTAATTATCCTGTCCCCCAGAGGGCAGGGTGGCAAGAAAAAAACTTTGGCCCTTGGTCAAGAAGGCCCGAGAGGAAGGGAAAAAGGCTTCTTTCCGTGGATCGTTTGCTCTGATTGACGGGAAGAGATTTGATTTCGCCAATGTGAAGGATCTGTAGGCTACTCTCCGGGTTGAGGTGGTATTCAGCTGTAAGGGGTTATACAGTCAAAGACCCAGAACCAGATATTTGAAAGAAGACCCAGAGTCAGAATTATAATAAATTAAATAAAAGTTTTACTCAAATAGTTTGCCTTTTCATCAGCAGAGTCAGCTTCAATACTCACAGGAGTTCGGCCGCCCCGCTTACAAAGATCACAGCAGTTATACCATTTCCAAGGTCTAAGCCACGTCATTGCTTACAGGTTGAATGATTCTGATTGGCCAAGAACACAGTCTAAGCAAATTTTCCACACATGGATAGATAGACTGAAGCATTTCTCCATAGATTATGCAGCTGACACTCGGACCCTAAAGTTAGGCGCTCCAATAATGCCAGTGGTTCCTTAACCTGCAACCAAGAACACACACACCGACACACAGCTTTTCCAAGGTTGGATTTGGCCAGGCTCTAACTATAAACAGGAGAGTCGTCTCAAAACATCAAGATAACAAGTTCTTTCTCTCAAGGATATGACACTTTAATCTAAATGGAAAATATAGGCTTTAACTGAGAAATGTTCCCTTAAACTATCCACACTGTAAACTGTTATTATCCATGAACAAAGCTTGGAAGGTATCCATCTTTATTAATAGAGAAATTAAATCTCCCAGTCGCCAATTAAATAAGGCTATTGAGGCGAACAGGACAAGGCCGAGGGACGTGAGACAACGGCGCGAGGCCGGTGGCGTGATTGATATAATGAACGTCACCTGTGAGACGCACCGGTCTCGCATCTCTCACGGAGGAGCGGAAGCATAAAGGGGGAGCGACGGCGGTGAAGATCGAGAGAGGAACAGGCCTGATTTTAGTTGATGTTTTGTTTCTGTTTGTTGGTAGCCAGCAGTCGTCCGCGAGGGGCTGCTGGCGGTATCTTTTATTTTAATAAATGTTTAAATGTTCGCCGGTTCCCGTCTCCTTCCCTGAACTACAAGCCTTGCTATAAATGTAATTAAGCAGTTTTCATGTGCTTCTGGATTGAAACTGAATATGTCCAGTGAGACAATGACGCTCTATAAAAATTATGATTCTTCAATCGATAGTAGGCTATCTAAAAGAGACTGTAAGGTATCTTGGTATTTATTTAACAAAAAAATTAGCAGCTCAACAACAACTTAATTTTTCTGGCTGGGTCAAAAAACAAACAAACATCTTTAGCTCCAAAGAGACCTTTCCCTTTATGGGAGGCGAATTATCTTGTTTTGTATATCCTTCTCTTTCTCTTTTGGTCAATGATTTTGCAAGGAATTAACAAAATCTTTCTAGACTTCATTTGGAACAAACCTCATAAGCTAAAACAAAAAACAGTCTTTTCAAATAATCGGAAAAAAGGTGGACTTGAAGTGTTAGATTTTAGTGATGCAGTGAACATCTTTCGGATAAATTGGATTAAAAAGTGATTCCTTTCAGTCTAAATCAACTTGTTAAATGTCATCTTAGTTTTAGTAAGAGTGTCACCAAAGAACCTGATTTGATCTTAGATGGATTAAAGGTGGGGTATGGGATTTTCAAAACGGCCAGCAGATTTAGAAAATACACAGATCAAATGGTCCTACCTTCTTTCCTCCAACGCTGGTCCTGATTTGTGCGAGGGGGATGGGGGGGAAATGGTACAACCGTTTGATTGACAGACTTACTGTCCAATTATTCTATGTGTGTCAGGGTGTGGTGCGGGCAGAAGGCGGCGAACAAGGCTCAGAGCTTCAATTCAAACAATTTACTAAATATAGTTAACACAGGTACTGACAGGCAGGCAAGACGAACACACACTAAATAAGACTAACTACAGACAAAGGACTGACTGAACTGAAGGAACTAAATACAAACACTGATGAACAGAAACAGGTGACACAGATGAAGATAATACTAAAGGTGACAAGGATGATGACGATCAGATGTGTAGACAAAAGGGATGCTGGGAAGTGTAGTGAAGAGGCGAAGACAAGACAGACTGTGACATTACAGGGTGATGCTGAGGTACTGGAGGGACATGGTGAGACCGCAGGCTCAGGCAACTGAAGTGTAGACAGGGACACAGTGGAGACAGAGGGAGTGAGGACCAAAGGGGAACTGAGGGGAGTGAGGAGTCCAACAGAACCGGGGAGACGAAAGGACGAGGCGTAGCCAGAGGAGAGAAGTCCAAAGGTGAGGGAAGGCCGACGAGGGAACAAAGTGAATCCGGGGGGACGAGGGAGCCTGGCGGAACTGGGGGATTGAGGGGCCATGGTGGAGCTGAGGGAGGTAAGAGCCAAGGGGCGGATGGGACGAAGGGCCGAGGTTGAGTCCTGGTCGAGGAGGTTGGAGGCGGAGGCCGGGGATCCACCGACCAGGCTGGATCAGCAGGGCTGGTAGGCTGAGGTGGAAGGGCTGATAGGTGGCAGATGAGAGGAGGTGGGAGAGGGAGGCTGGGTGGGAACACGGTCTCTGGCTGGACGGTCTCTGGCTGGGCCAGCGGTGAAGGCTTTTTGCTGGACGGGATGTGAGGCTTGGCTGCAGACAAGGGTTCAGGCAAGATGAGGAGAATGGGCTGGTCCAGAATGTGAAGACCCCCTAAAGGGGTGGTCTCGGCAGGACGAGACACTGGATGGGCGGTCTCCAAGGGACGAGAGTGTGCTCCGGATCGGGACACGACGCTCTCCAGACACCGGATGACGGTGTCTCTCCAGCCTAGGCCGGTGGTGTCTGGGAGGTCGATAGGGTGGTTAAAGGTGGCCCCTATCCGGAACAAAGTGCACAAACGCTCATCATCCTCATTGCTGACAACAGCAAGGCGGACAAAGCCTGCAACAAAAGAATAAAAATTTTGGCTCTCCTGAGCCAGGACGATAATTCTAACCCCATCGTCCATCTTAGGGCGGTCTGTAGTTCTGTCAGGGTATGGTGCGGGCAGAAAAAGGCGAACAAGGCTCAGAGCTTAAATTCAAACAATTTACTAAATATAATTAACTCAGGTACTGACAGGCAGGCAAGACGAACACACACACTCTAAATAAGACTAACTACAGACAAAGGACTGACTGAACTGAAGGAACTAAATACAAACACTGATGAACAGAAACAGGTGACACAGACGAAGATAATAATAAACACAGGTGACAAGGATGATGACAATCAGATGTGTAGACAAAAGGGATGCTGGGAAGTGTAGTGAAGAGGCGGAGACAAGACAGACTGTGACAAGGTGGTCTTGGAAATGATTGGCTGGAGTTTTTCGAGTCCTGCCCGTTCCACAGATGATTAAATTGCTTAATTTTCATTTCAGTGTTTCTAACTCAGTGGCTGTAAGTGTAGTCCAGTCATTTTATGAAAAAAGGTTGAACAAATTGCAATAGAAACAAACTCAACTGATTTTGTATCCTCAATATGTCCTGAGTAAGGAAAAAAAAGCCCAGAAGAATCCCATTAGGGGAAAGTTTTGAAAAATACCCAAATATAGCCAATTCAATACGTATATTCATTATTTTTCTCACGTGAATAGGGTAAAAATTTCAAGCTTTAGATATCACCATGAAAATTACTGAGTTGATTACTTACATCAAGACAAACAAAAAATGTATTCCAAGTTTTTTAAAATTGTTTGTTAACATAGAGAAACGGTGCATAATCTAATTACGTATGTGCTAATTTGCATAAATACCCAAACAGATCTTAACATTGGGCCAGGTGAAAATGTATTGGTGAATCTTGTTGACATCTAGTGGTGCATTGTGTACGTAATTAGATTTTTTGATCCAGCCACTTTTTATTTTACCTACCTTTTGTCTTGTTTCAGCCCCAAACCCCATCTCTGCAATACAAATTAATAAAGGCTGTTCTAAAGTACTTCTTCCTGCCTCCATGTATTAAAGCAGCATTTGGTAACTTTTGAAATGTTGCTCTGGGTCCCCCTACAGTTGGGAAACAGTATTGTCTTCTACTGTCATAAAATCTGTCATGGTTACACCCATACACGCGTGCATTTGTTGACAAGCGATACCCCGAACTCTGCAGAATGCGTCCTCACGTCTTGGCCAGACTACCAGTGTTGCGTGTGAAATGTCTTCATCCCAGGTACATTATTATTTTTTTCAAACCCCAAAAGATCGCGTAGCCCACGTTTACAAGTCAGCATCTTTATAGTAGCCTATTTGCTACTGTTTTACAATGGATATGCTCATTCAATTCAATATTTGTGTGGTAGGTAGCTCGTCAATATTATAGTTTATAATGTTAATCGTGCAGAAAATGTTCCAGTTGCATTATTTTATAAAGTAGAATAAATAACTTCTAGGTAACAATGACTTTACCTGTTATTATTGAACAATTGTAGATCATAGAGGAGTTAGTTGACCTAACTATAAAAAATGTACGCACAATTTTTCTTGACTACAACATCAAATGTTAGCGTAATAAATTAGATTTTTACCCAATACAAAAGATATAGCAATCTACCGTAATCAAAACAAACACGTTGGCTCGCCACAGACGGTCATGGATTGAACACATTTATAAACACTAACAAGAATAAGGTATAAAGAAAACAAATATGTACTTACAATTGCATTAGCAGAAACGCAAGGCCTGAAGGCCAGCATCTGTTTTGGATTCTTCATGTTCTTTAACTATAAGCTCTCGCCACACAGTGAACGCATCCCAGCTAACAGGGAACGTTCTCATAACATTGGCTAACGTTCTCTGAAGGTTCTCTGAAAGTTATCAAAAAACGTTCTTGCTGTAACGTTATTATAACGTTGTGCCAACGTTATATGACATTGATAAACGTTCTAAAGACGTTAGCATGAAAACGTTATCCTCACGTTGTTATTGGAACGTTTTAAAAACGTTATTATGTTAAACATATATTAGTTATTACAAATTAGTTATACAGCTTTTAGTTTTTATTCTGCAAATCAAGTAGAATTAACATAATTTGTAAATCCAGTGACACAATGCTCTAAAAAACAGTTCTTCATCAATATTTTTTTTTATTGTCAGAAAAAAAATACTACCAGATTATAAATAATTATGCCTATTCAACAGGAAATAATTCAGCAAGTACAGAGTCAATTATAATTGTGGTTTTACCTTAAAACATAAAATAAGACAATAAGAAAAAAAAAATCAAACAAATTAAATTAATTTTACTTTATTTAAAAAGTAGATAAGGCAATAGGAAAAATAAAAAATACATTTAGGGATTTTAAAACATAAAAAAAAAGTATTTTAATAACGTTTGCAATTACAGTAAAGAAAAAAACACTTCTCACATACGTTTAGCGTGATAGCGATGGGCGTGGTTTTGGAGCGCCCATCAATCAAACGCAGCAGGACGAGGTCGAGGACGACGACAGACGGACAACTCGGAGACAGACACGGAAGAATTTAGGTAAGTTGAGTGAATTTTGTTGGTTGTATGAATAAAATACCTTTATCACAATGCTCATTTACTTAGTTTTGCAGCATTTGCTAACGTTTAGTCAACTAGATCAACCGTGCTATCTCTATTGAGTAACGTAACGGCTCTATTGAGTTAACGGCTAAAGTTAGCTCAGCTTAGCTAAAAGTGGCCTTCCCCTATGGTTTCCCCCCCAGTTTTCTGTTCCATGTGTCGCAAGTTCGTAATATTGAAATCTGTTTGTAATTTTTATTGTGTCAATTGGCCACAGTCTTTGCATTTTTTAACATTTTAAAACAAACTCCTATGTATGTGACATTTTAGAAAGATACCATTACCCCTATGCAGGCTGCTCTTAAATTTTATTTGGATCGAGCACTTGACAAGTTTATTGACTCTTTTCACAGACTGTAATGACGCTATTTAACAATCATCAGTATCGTAAATTCTGCTAATTTAAAATATACGTTACATAAGGCCATATTTTCAATTCCTACAGGCAGCTGTTTTTGGCACCAATATTTGAATTGGGAAATACTGAAATTTCAAAAATTGCTTAAACTCAGTTAAATAATATGAAATCAGCAATGATCTATCACTGTTTCTCTCTCTTGCTCAAATTGCAAATCAATTTGTATTTTTGGCTTGGTGCAGTTTTAGGCGCGGGTTTCTATGGTAACCGGCTCCTCTGACGTTGCAGAGCCGTTGAAAGAGACTACCTTTGATCACGTGGTTGTTGTTCGAATAGTTTGAAACAACTCTGCACTCAATCTTTTACATGGGTTTAAGCGGGACAAGACAGCAGTTTCATTCTTTATTTATAGAATTTGACAATAATTATAGATTATAGTTTCAAATTAATTTTGGAAAGTGGAATTTGATGTTCTGTGCTTATGTTGTTCCAAACCCTTAAGACTTTCATTCATCTTCAGAACACACACATTTTTAATTAAATCTGAGATTTCTGAAATATCTTAATTTGTGAGCAAGTACAGCATCACAGTGCTTTTATACTAATATCACCACACTTTAATACAACAATGTCTTCTTTTCTCCCTGCAGTATCTCCAGAGACCCTCTCAGGATTCAGTCCAGTCCGATGAGCCGGAAGCTGAAGTGGATGATATTTATTTTTTTCATTCCAAATTGTCATGTCTTGTTTTAGTTTTGTTTCATGTTCATTATTTTGAAGTTTAATCTGTTTGTCATGTGCTCCCCTTGTCCCCAGATCAAGCTTTTTCTGTGGTCTGGCCTCGGTTGTGGAACAATTTGCCGTTAGAAATTAGGATAGCCCCTTCCGTGATCACTTTTAAGTCGCTTCTAAAAACGTACTTGTTTTCCATGGCCTATGTTTAAGGTTGGTTTTACTATTTTCCATTGAGTCTGATACTGTTTTTGCCACTCCTGTTTCTTTTCATTTTATATTTGA
The DNA here is from genome assembly GCA_031834385.1 of Semotilus atromaculatus. Lineage (NCBI taxonomy): Eukaryota > Metazoa > Chordata > Actinopteri > Cypriniformes > Leuciscidae > Semotilus > Semotilus atromaculatus. The sequence goes on along the minus strand of JAULUF010000035.1, from coordinate 13,364,446 downwards.
GTCTGATACTGTTTTTGCTATTCCATATTTTTAGGTATTATTTTGTTTTAATTTCTGCTGTTCTGTAAAGCACTTTGGTCAGCCAGTGGCTGTTGTGCTATATAAATGAAATGAACTTGTGAATGTCATTGGTTGTTTTTGGTCATGTTAAAGGAACACTTTGCCGTTTTTTCATATTAAACTATGTTATTCCCTTAACTAAGACGAGTTGATACATACCTCTCTCGTCTCAGTGCGTGCGCTCAATCGCTCTGGCGCGCGGCGACACTTTGATAGCACAGTTCATTAGGATCCAAATAGAGATGAAGTTAGAAGCGACCAAACACCTCCACGTTTTCCCTATTTAAATACATTTACTCGAGTAGTTACACGACCAAGTATGGTGACACAAAATAAAACGTGTCGCTTTTCTAAGCGAGTAAAATGGATAACTATAATGTATGGCGGAATAGCACTGAGAGCACTTCGACTCGGGGCAGTAATATCATCACTCCTGAATGATCCTGGCGCCACGGTTTATTTTGTGTCACCATACTTGGTCGTGTAACTACTCGAGTAACTGTATTTAATTAGGGGAAACGTGGAGGTGGAGACGAGAGAGGTATGTATCAACTCGTCTTAGTTAAGGGAATAACATAGTTAAATATGAAAAAACGGTGGAGTGTTCCTTTAATCCTTGTCCTTGTGTTCCCATTGTCTCTGGTCTAGCTTTGTTCCCTGTACCATTGTTGGTGATTCTATGTTTAGTCCAAGTTTATGTTCATGGTAATTTCATATTGTCACTTCAACCCAAGTCTGTTTTGTTTGTATCGGTTTATTGGAATAAACTATACTTGGGTTCAATTCAACTCGCCTTCAGTGGACTACATTACACATATTATAGACATGATTCATGGGTCTTTTGTTATTTATTATCTTTCTAGATCTTTTTGTCTTCATTTTAAAATCTGAAAGTTCTTATTTTGTTCTGTTTTAGGGTCTTCATATATTATATACATTGTTATATGAAAAAACATTAAGAAAGGGTTTAATAAGTGAATGAAACTGTTTTCATAATGAAACCTTTTAATGGGAGAATTAAACGTTCTAATAACGTTTTGAATAACGTTCTTATAACCAAGAAATAACGTTAATACAACGTTTATATAAAGGGAGAATTGAACGTTCTAATAACGTTTTGAATAACGTTCTTATAACCAAGAAATAACGTTAATACAACGTTTATATAACGGGAGAATTGAACGTTCTAATAACGTTTTGAATAACGTTCTTATAACCAAGAAATAACGTTAATACAACGTTTACATAACGGGAGAATTGAACGTTCTAATAACGTTTTGAATAACGTTCTTATAACCAAGAAATAACGTTAATACAACGTTTACATAACGGGAGAATTGAACGTTCTAATAACGTTTTGAATAACGTTCTTATAACCAAGAAATAACGTTAATACAACGTCTAAAAAACTGGACGTTTTGAACGTTCTTAGAACATTCAGAAATAACGTTTTTATAACTTAATGGGAACGTTATGGAAACGTTCTTATAACCTAAAATTGTTAGCTGGGATGACCAATGTTGATTCTAGTGTTGTCCCTTGCAGGTCCAAAAGTTTTTTCCTCTCTCACCTCCTCCGCCGATAAACGTCTCTTCTGTCTTTGCAGTGGCTCATTATCCATCGTCGCTTGTAATAATTCTAGCTAGTATTGAGGGGGGCGTGTGTGTTTATATCGAATTGTCGTAAAGCAGTTTGTGTTTCTCGCTCGTTCTCGCTTTCGTCTCGCTTCTCACGAGACTTCAAATTTTCATCTTGCCGGGACGGTAGTCCCAATGTTGCAAGGCTGGTTTTCCGCCTGTGAACGCTGGGGGGAGCGGGGGATCGAAGTCACCAATTTCATCAGAACAGGTTGTTTAACTATCCAAATGATTTCTAGACAGTTTTATTAAGTTAAAAAAGTTACCAAGAGCACCTTTAATGTTCATGGGTAGCCTAAATGGGTTCCATTCAGACCTTAACATTAAGTCTTTTACTATAAGGTGTCAGCAAGATTCACCAAGACATTTTCACCTGTGGCTATACCCAAATGTTTAGATCTTTAGATCTTTTTTTCCTTAATCAGGACATACTGAGGATACAAAATCAGTTGAGTTTGCTTCTGTTGCAATTTGTTCAAGGTTGACCCCCATTTTGGCTGAAAATGACTGGACTAGTGGGTTATGAATAGGATTTCAAGTGATTTTGAAAAAATGGACAAAAAAGAGAATCACATACCCCACTTTTAAGTATGATTAACAAGAAATGTAAAAATAAACATATTCGAAAATTCCTCAGAACAAAAAATATAGTGTTGCTAAAGGCAAATTTTATTGGGCCTCTTTTATTGAACTTATAGACTGGAAGGAAGCCTGGTTGTTACCTCGTAAGTACTGCATTTCCAATAAGATTAAATATAAGTTCATTTTAATAAAATATACCCGGTGAATGATACTGCGGCAAAATATATGGATGTTGAAAGTTCTTGCTTAAGGATGAAACACTGATCCATTTATTTTTCCAGTGTGAAAAAACTCAAAACTTTTGGAATAGTTTATATCGTTAAGCACCTTGATTCTTCCAAACCCTTTCAGTTAAAATATATAATCTGTTACTATAAAGATAAAGCTAATACTTCAATGAATTACATTGTTATTTTATTTTATTTGGGACATTTTTTATTCACAAGCAAAAATTCTCTAAATCACAGCCTACTTTTCTACATTTCTTAATTGAAATTGATGCATTTCTCAAATCTCTAAGGTTGATTTAGAACAAGAAAAGTAACAGATTCTTGAAATATTATGATGATTTTTTTTCTAATACCACTGACGCATAATGTTTCCTCTAGGTTTATCATGTTATTATATGTATGTATATGTATATATAGAGTAATAATAATAATCTTATGTAAGATCAGAATAATAATAATAATAATAATAGGAACGGAAACGGATACAATAGGTGCCTACGCACCTTCGGTGCTTGGCCCCTAATAAAGCAGTTAGAAAATACATCCAATATAAAACAATTCATTCGTACTGTAGCCTACATTCACACAATATAAAACAATAAATTCTAATTTGCAGTCCCTCCATTGACCACAAGATGGTGACATTCCTTTCAGAAACACCGACAAGGAGATCAGAAGGACCAAGGCAAAGAGTATAGAAGTAACAAGAGGCGAAACTCAATAGAACGTTCCATTGCAACAAACTCACCCATGCGCAGAGCTGCAGCGCCGCCATCTTGGACTGAACGCAGCACAGCTGTCATAGAATTGAACGCGGTTTCATCCAATTCAAAAGCGGTTAAGGGAACTAAATAGTTATAGTTTTTAATATCTTTATAGCCTAAACTAAAACGGCGTGTTGAATAATGTACAACAAAATAATGCTCATGGTTCGGTTTATAATTTAAACAATTTCGTCATAGAGCTGTCAAATGGGCTATTTATTTACCCCAATAACTTGGGGATAACTCCCGTTTTCATACAGAGCACAATTTTACAACACCAGTCACAACAGCCCATGTTCCTCATGAAATGATTGACAAATTCCTTGAAAAATCCGAACCACAATGAACAGTGAATGAAAGGGGCCCGTGTTATTTTCGTTTTGAATTTTTTTTCACAGAGGAAAACGAGACGATAACTAGGCTAAATGAAACCCATTTTAATTAAATGACGAAAATGTATTGACAACGAATAAAAGGTAGACGAAGCTTTATGCCCAGCTGCACTACTTCCTGAACTTCAGCCAGCTCCTTGTTTCCTGTCTGCCATTATTGGACAAACTTGATTAATTCAGGTGTGTCTGATTATTGTTGCCGTGACTACTGAGGTCAGGCACACCTGAATGAATCAATTTGTCCAATAATGACAGACAGGAAACAAGGAGCTGGCTGAAGTTCAGGAAGTAGTGCAGCTGGGCATAAAGCCAATTGGGGAAGAGATCCATTCACAACTGATTTGCGTTTGTGGAAGATGCGCACATTTACCCGGCGGGAGTGGGCATGCGCTTTTAATGCATGTCTCATAAATCGTTAAAAATGTAAACGTCTGGGAGAAAGAGAAGAGCAGACATATGGATAGATCTGAATAAGAGTGACGACGCGAAAGAGAGCTTTATTCGGTATTTTTTCACGCACACACACACACCCGACCCGACGCGTGCAGCCCTGCACATAGACAGCTATACAGCGGGCGCGAGGACTGAACTTAGCTCTCTTTCGCGCCTGAATGGACAAATACACCAACACACAACATTATGTCTAAATGTCCGTTTTGGAGAGTATTCACGTAAACGCATGTAGTCTTTACAGAACTTTACATACTCTGATGTGCATCACAGTGCAATTGATCTGCACACTCGGTCTAAACCTAATGCCGTCTGTAGGCTATTTAACAACAAAATAAAAAGAGAAAAGCATTCACTGCTCTTTAAAAGCTTTAATAAGGATTCATTATATTTCATTTATCAAATATTTCTCCTTGAAAGAATAAAGAATAATGTAGCATATTAAAGACTGCATTCATTGAAGAAGAAAAAAGAGACTTCTATAGGAGAAGTTATTTTATTTAATTTTAAGATATTATTTTATGTCACAGTGCTAAATCTGTGTCTGTATTTCATGCTCAAACTTTAAAGAACACTGTTTTCTTTGTTTACAATTATTTCCAGCCATAATGCTGTAGTTGTGCTAACGGTAAAGCCGTTCAGTCCAAAATGGCGGCAGTGCTACAGCAGCGCCATCTAGCGACTGTTATCAAAACTGCAGCAGAGTTTCGCCTCTTGTTTCTTCTATACTGGTCCGACCAAGGTACGTTTTAACCGTTTGTTTTTTTGGTATAATTAACAAAGAAAAAAAAAAACAGAAACAGGCCGTTTTTCCGTTTTTTGAATTTTGACCTGAAACGAAAACCCAACATTCAGTTTGATTTTTCGTTTTTTCTTTTTTTTAATCAAAACAAAAAAACGAAATTCAGCGCAATGTTTTGTTTTCCATTATTACTGACAAAACAAATGTATTACTCAATATTTCCTTTCATTGGTGGGTGGGACTTTGTCAACTTCTGATTGGATAGTGTTCTCCATCAGTCATGTCTGTGCTGCAGGCTACTTTTCAAAATTAAGGTTCTACCAAAGAATTTCCATTACTGCTGTGGAGCTCCCTCTTTGCCTAAAGACGATGCAATGTCTCCACAAAAATATACACTTAGATAACAATTTATTTGTAAAAACTAATTAAATAATGCAATAAATACCCATGATTAAGAGATTAACAGTTTATGAGAGGAGGCGATTCAACAGTATGATCAGTTTGGAGCATGTTTGTGATGATTTAAATAAAGGTGTTTCTGTTATTTAGCATCACAGGTTAAGGCTTATTTTAGTAAATGCTGTGGACAGTAACGTTCTCAATATTATAAAGATCGATGCCATCGAACTAACAGTAAGCACACCAAAAGGATTGACAACAAATGACCAGCAGGTGTCGCACTGCTCCTCCCTAAACTGTGATCACCTGGAGCCACTTGATAAAACATGCTTATTGTTATTCTGCAGTGTTTGCAGATTCATCCTACCTTATATGGTCTAGTTATCATATTTTATTATTAAGGTTACTATTGCCCAGATTTGAAACGCAAATTAACATTAAAAGCATAAAAAAATAATGTGATAAAATATGATCTTCGCTGTCAAAACAGCAACCAGCTTTAGTTAGCCTACTAACATAGGCTACACGTGTAGGCTACACTTAAGATTTTCCTGTATTAGGAAGCACATTAGAGTAGACTACCATCTATCTCCCCCATTGTGAGCATGCGTGTTATTGGATGGAGACACCAAATGCCAGTGCGCCACAGTTCAATCATTTGATGTAGTCTCAGCGTCAGACACAGAACGTTACAGTTGATCTCAGACGGTCTGACCCCGGGGAGTCTCTCTACACTCTTCTCTCTGTGAGATGGAAGAGTTTAGAAAGTTGTGAGGCGCTGTGGAGTGCAGTAGTTCCCTCTGCAGCTCTGGTTGGATAAAACCTGATGACCCCCAAAATTTCATGTCTTTAGGGGAGCTCATGTCTTACTGTATTATAAAGAGCTAAGCTCCCCCGTAGTTCTCACCCTGGGAGGACCTGGGGCCTGTTTCAATAAGGAGGTTCAACCAACTCTGAGTTAAATCTTGAACTCTGAGTTGACTTACCCTGAGATGGGAAACTCTTGAGTTTTCGGTTACAGAACAGCTGAAATGAGTTGGTTCAATCAACTCTGAGTTGACTGACTCTGAGTTAAGCACGTGCACCACAACTATAAAAAGCCATTATCAATGGAGCGCAGATTTTACGAGTCACCATGGCAACAGCGCCAGACAAAAAGAGGAATTACTGTTATACAGTGTTGGATGTAATTAATTATCAAGTAATCTAAATATTGTAATTTAATTAAAGGGATTACTCTTAATTCTGTAATTTAAAATAAAATCTGATGTAATTACATTAAATACTGTAGAGACTATAGAACAATTCAGTATAAAACAATAATGGATTTAAAATACATTTTTAAAATACAAGGTATATTTTTAATGTAACCTTCTCCCTCTACACACTTTGGTAAATTCAAGAATAATTAAAGCTGCAAGCAGCATTTAGCGGTGTTCAAGCATTTAAAGCCTTTAGGCACATAAGCATATAAGACATTAAGTTTAATTACAGCCAAAACAGGCAATTTACCATAGAAAATACATGGTTTCAAAGCTTTTTGACAGTTATAGCGCCACCTATGATCCAATCTCCATAAAATGTTCCATGTTTGTTAATGATGTTATGGCACATATGCTCACCAATTTTTGTGAAGTTCTGAGTTTTTATTCATGATTTATAGGGTTTTGAGTGTATTTTGACACGCCCCCTTTTCTAAATGACCCTGTTACAGTGAACCAAAGGGCAAATTTCAACTTTTTTTCGATAATTATTGATCTAGAGAGTCTTGAGCCAAGGATCACAGTGGTGCAAAAAGCTTGATTCTAAGTCAAACGGTCTAGGAGTTATGAGCAATTTAGTACTTTTGGTTGCTGTAGCGCCACCTATGGGCCAATCGGGCTCATTCTCTGATAGGTTCTTCCCACACTGAGGCCCTACCATCTGGCCAGGTTTCAAGTCTCTAGGCCTTACGGTTTGGGCTGCATGATGCGTTTTAGGGGATTTTTTTTTTTTTTTCAAATAGCAATTACAATAGGTTTTCAGCACTTCGTGCTTGAACACCTAATAATAGGCGACCTTTTTGCCCGTTATAGCGCCACCTATGGTCCGATCTCCATGAAACTTTGCATGCTTCTTCACCATGTCGCTACACATGTGCTCATCAATTTTTGTGAAGTTCTGAGTTTTTATTCATGATTTATAGGCTTTTGAGTGTATTTTGACACGCCCCCTTTTCTAAATGACCCTGTTACAGTGAACCAAAGGGCAAATTTCAACTTTTTTTCGATAATTATTGATCTAGAGAGTCCAGAGAATTGTCCTAGACTGGTCTGGTTCCGATCGGGCGAAAAACCAGGGACTAGTTCGCGAAAGTAGGTTTTGGACAAAATTGGACATAGCAGAACATTTTTCTGGCCTAAATCGATTTTGGAGATGTACATTTTGACCGCCTTGAGCCAAGGATCACAGTGGTGCAAAAAGCTTGATTCTAAGGCCCTGTCCACACGGACACGGGTATTTTTATAACCGTGACTTTTTCTACGCGGTTCGGCCGTTCGTCCACACGGAAACGCACTGAAACCGAACATTTTTGAAAACCCCTGCTGAGGGTGAGGATTTTCAGAAACGCCGGTTACAGTGTTGTCGTGTAGACAGTGAAACCGGGGTTTTCGCCTTGCGACGCCAGAGTGTGTGCCGTTATCCACTGTGTTTGACGTCAGATTTGCGCTACCGGAACCGCTAATAACTTTTTGTTATGCTTCTGATTGGCCAACGTGGCTTTACGGCTAGGGTTATATCGCCGCCTGCTGGTGTGGCATGCTCTTGACCGAGCTTGATAGCGTGTTTTTGCGAGCATGTGTGGACGGGATTTTTTTTAAAAACGCTGGAGGAAAAACTCCGGTTATAAAAATACCCGTGTCCGTGTGGACATGGCCTAAGTCAAACGGTCTAGGAGTTATGAGCAATTTAGTACTTTTGGTTGCTGTAGCGCCACCTATGGGCCAATCGGGCTCATTCTCTGATAGGTTCTTCCCACACTGAGGCCCTACCATCTGCAGGTTTCAAGTCTCTAGGCCTTACGGTTTGGGCTGCACGATGCGTTTTAGGGGATTTTTTTTTTTTTTCAAATAGCAATTACAATAGGTTTTCAGCACTTCGTGCTTGAACACCTAATTCATGCAATTGTATATTGTTAATTTGAAAGCATTAAAAGTGCAGTTTCTTGTCTTTCCTTGTATTGTTCAAGTGGTTGAGGTTGATATGGGATTTAGTAATTAGTAATAAGTAGACCAATACTTTCTAAAGATAGTAATTATTACATTAATCTAATTACACTGTTAAAGATGTCATTTGTAGTAATTAATAACTATTTTAGAGTAACTTACCCAACTGTTATAATATCAGCGGTGAAACTGGAAGAACAGTAGCCTATGTTATTCAACCTAATTTTAATTTTCATGTAGGCTATAGGTGCAATCCTGTAGGCATTAAAAGAACGTGGCAGCAGCTGAAAATAAAATATATAAACATAATTCAATCAGGTAAGGCTTGAGCATATCATGGGTGTGTTGGCTACCTGACTTGACAAACATTTGACATATTAAATAACTAAATAGCATCCAGTATATAGCAGTGCAGCAGCATTTCTGGCTGAGGGGATTCCTTCATCAGAGCCAGTCACTCCCGAAGATCCAAGGGCCTTCATAAAATGTAAGAGGTCTATATGTGTTATTTTTTATATAGGGTATTTTTGATATTTCCATTTATTTTACTTTGGGTTGGGTTTTTCGTTGGTCCCAACAGATTCTGATGGTAATATCTGTCTTTTGGAGCCTCCTGTCCCAACAGAACCCCAGGCAGTTGTAAGTAGCCTACTCAATACACCAGAAATTATGACAAATAGGCCTAAACTTCATAAATAGTAGGGACACACTTCAGTGTGTAATGCCACAGTTTAATTCTGTAGAATTTGTTTAGAACTACCGGAGGTGGAAAGAGTAATAAAATATTTTACTCAAGTAAAAATACTATTACTTTGATAAAAATTTTACTTAAGTACAAGTAAAAGAAGCCGGTCTAAAAATCTACTCAAGTAAAAGTACTTCTATTCCACGACTCTCCTATGTAGGGTTGTAATGTATGAGAGTTTCACAGTATGATAACCGTCTCAAAAAATATCACGGTTTATGGTATTAAACAATTATTAAATATATAAACTGCATTATTAAATTACGGTTATTATTATCATCAGTTAAAATGACAGTTAAATAAATTAAACATTTGTTCAATAAAACCTATCTAATCAACTAATTTCAATAATTGATTATGAATTAGATTAACAACTTATTTTGTATCATTAATAACTTATTAAAATGTTTAAAAATAATTGAGTTCTATGAAATGTTTTTATTCAGATTTTTTTTATTTTTATGATTTAATACAAATATATTATCAAAAACGGTGGTAATCAAATAAAAGTTTAGCAAACGTTTTAATTTTAATTTATTTTTTGGCAAAGTGCTGCAAAACAGATTTAGTCAATTAAACCATAGACAAACAATATATATATATATATTCCTTAAATAATGTTTAAATAAATTGTAGTATTATTGTTGGTGTTTAAACACTGCTTCCTCTTTAAAAAAGGGGAGGAGGCCGCAAGAAACTCTGGGTTTACCGAAGAAAACCTGCTCCCGACCAGGTTAGGTTCACAGAGTAAGTCACCATGGTAACTGACTCTGAGTATAAGTTACCTCTCTTTCAGAAACGGGCTTGACTTACTCTGCTTTCTCGGGTTTGACTTGCCTCCCATTCTGAAACGGAAAACCCAGAGTTTCCCTCATTTCAGGGTTAACATACTCAGAGTTTTCACTTAACCTCCTTTCTGAAACAGGCCCCTGAACTGGGGCGCACTGGCATTTGCGTTCTCTATTATCACAACGCACTCTCACAGTGCAATTGGAAACGTGAAGTTCATCAAGGGGGGTTCAAGGCAAGCTGAAGTGTAGCTATTTTGACACAACAGAGGAGATCATATTCGATCACATCACAGATGTTGGATAAGCTTAAATAAGGTGACTTGAAAGGAGGTTAAGTGAAAACTCTGTTAACCCTGAATTGAGGGAAACTCTGGGTTTTCCGTTTCAGAATGGGAGGTCTGTCAAACCGGAGAAAGCAGAGTAAGTCAAGCCCGTTTCTGAAAGAGAGGTAACTTATACTCAGAGTCAGTTACCATGGTAACTTACTCTGTGAACCTAACCTGGGGTGCGTTTCCCGAAAGCATCGTTAGCCAACTATGGTCGCAAGTTCCGTCGTTACCAATAGAATTCAATGGAAATTGCGACCAACTTGCCACCATAGTTGGCTAACGATGCTTTCGGGAAACGCACCCCTGGTCGGGAGCAGGTTTTCTTCGGTAAACCCAGAGTTTCTTGCGGTCTCCTCCCCTTTTTTAAAGAGGAAGCAGTGTTTAAACACCAACAATAATACTACAATTTATTTAAACATTATTTAAGGAATATATATTGTTTGTCCATGGTTTAATTGACTAAATCTGTTTTGCAGCACTTTGCCAAAAAATAAAAGGATTAAAACGTTTGCTAAACTTTTATTTGATTACCACCGTTTTTGATCGTATATTTGTATTAAATAATAAAAATAAAAAATCTGAATAAAAAACATTTAATAGAACTCAATTATTTTTAAACATTTGAATAAGTTATTAATGATAAAAAAATAAGTTGTTAATCTAATTCATAATAAATTATTGAAATTAGTTGATTAGATATGTTTTATTGAACAAATGTTTAATTTATTTAACTGTAATTTTAACTGATGATATTAATAACCGTAATTTAATAATGCAGTTTATATATTTGATAATTGTTTAATACCATAAACCGTGATATTTTCTGAGACGGTTATTATACTGTGAAACTCTCATACGTTACAACCCTACAGGGAGAGTCTTACATTTTATGAAGGCCCTTGGCTCTCCGGGAGTGACTGGCTCTGATGAAGGAATCCCCTCAGCCAGAAATGCTGCTGCACTGCTAGACACTGGTGCTATTTAGTTATTTAAAATGTCAAATGTTTGTAAAGTCAGGTAGCCCACATGATATGCTTTACCTTATTGAATTATGTTTTTATATTTCATTTTCAGTTGCTGCCACGTTCTTTTAATGCCTGCAGGATTGCACTTAGGCTACATTAAAATTAAAATGAGGTTGAATAACATACTGTTCTTCCAGTTTCACCTCTGATATTATAACAGTTTGGGTAAGTTACTCTAAAATAGTTATTAATTACTAACTACAAATGACATCTTCAACAGTAATTAGATTAATGTAATAATTACTATATTTAGAAAGTATTGGTCTACTTATTACTAATTAAATCCCATATCAACCTCAACCACTTGAACAATACAAGGAGAGACAAGAAACTGCACTTTTAATGCTTTCAAATTAACAATATACAATTGCATGAATTATTCTTGAAGTGTGTAGAGGGAGGAGGTTACATTAAAAATATACCTTTTAAAATGTTATGTAAAATCCACTATTGTTTTATACAGAATTCTTCTATAGTCTATGCAGTAGCCTATTTAATGTAATTACATCAGATTTTATTTTAAATTACAGAAGAATTAAGAGTAATCTCTTTAATTAAATTACAATATTTAGATTACTTGTACACCCAACACTGTATAACAGTAATTCCTCTTTTTGTCTGGCGCTGTTGCCATGGTGACTCGTAATATCTGCGCTCCATTGATAATGGCTTTTTATAGTTGTGGTGCACGCGCTTAACTCAGAGTCAGTCAACTTAAGAGTTGATTGAACTAACTCATTTCAGCTGATCTGCAACAGAAAACTCAGAGTTTCCCATCTCAGGGTAAGTCAACTCGGAGTTCAAGATTTAACTCAGAGTTGGTTGAACCTCCTTATTGAAACAGGCCCCTGGTGTGATGCATCTTTAAACACTGCAGTGCAGGATTAACTCAGTGGAACTGTTTTATCAAGTGGCTCCAGGTGATCACAGTTTAGGGAGGAGCAGTGCGACACCTGCTGGTCATTTTTTGTCAATCATTTTGGTGTGCTTGCTGTTAGTTCGATGGCATCGATCTTTATAATATTGAGAACACTTTACTGTCCACAGCATTTACTAAAATAAGCCTTAACCTGTGATGCTAAATAACAGAAACACCTTCATTTAAATCATCACAAACATGCTCCAAACTGATCATACTGTTGAATCGCCTCCTCTCATAAACTGTCAGTGCCGCACTCGTACTGACTCTTATTCTGCCTGACAGAAAGATAAGCTCGTACTGAAGGCGGAGCGGTTCGACCAATCAGATGAAAGAGGTGTTTCAGCGCCGCCCATGTGTGCGAATGAAATATCGAAGCCATAAACCGATTTGTAAACCACAAGCAAAAAATTAAAAATCGTGTACGTTCTGATAGTTTGTATTACAATTCCGTGTAGTAGGCCTTATGTTTCCAATGAGACAAACCTCCTAATATTTGGATCGAGAATGTGAATGTTGCTCCCATTACATCCACTGGCAGAAGACGACTCTGTCTTCTCATTAGAAATGGTTGCTAGCGAGTAGCTAACATTCGCCATCCAGTTACATAGTTGACCCAAAGAGTAAATATACGTTCTTTGGTTGACCACACGCTAAGATTTCTAAATAAAGAAAGGTTGTATATTTGATTCTCTTTTCCAGCCAAAAGTTCTGATACACTGCATGTTTAATATGACCATTTGATCTAAAGATTTAAGTGCTTGAAATTTAGACTTAAAATTAATTTAAGAAATAATTAAATAATTAATTGGACAAGAGTGAAGAAAAAGCACCCATAAAGGACCCATTACTTACAAGAATCTAGTTTTGCGATTTTAATCCACTGTATAATAGCCATAGGCCTACTTATATTTTTTTATTGGTTTCGCTATTATTCCAAAACGTCGTCTAAATATATCAGTCAAAAGGAGGACTGGTTTTTGTTTACCATTTGAGTCTATCTTAAACTTTCTTTAACTTTTTCTTTTTAAAGTGAACAAATAAAAATTGCATTCAAAATTCAGAATAATAGTCTCAAATATAGACATTTGTTAGGAATTCACCCTTGTTATTTAATAAAATCAAATGATCCACGTGTCATAATAAGTAATTAATTTAAACTACAACAGTTTAGAAACTATGACTATGACTATGAAAAGAAGAGTAATCTATGAAAGAAGAGAAACTATGAAAAGAAGAGTAATCTTTAAACTGATTAATTCAATACACAAAAATAAGCTACAATTAAATTAAACTCTACATTACCTTTAGGTTGGTTATCAAGAAAATGAATTTGTGAAGGGCCTCAGAGCTAATTTGTCATAACACGTGTTGCTATTAATAATTTATTTGAAATAAATTATTTCATCCTACAAAGCTCAGGACTGCAGTTAACTAAATTATGCCAGGTAATTAGTTAGTGCTGATCTAAGCTTGCAGCTGTTTGTTCGAACTCCTTATGGTCCATGTTAGCAGTTGGCACGGTCAGAAATAAATGTAGCTTTGACAGCGGAAACCAGATAGAGGAATGTGGGTGTCCGGTTCTGAAGCTTTTCACATGTCAGGACAGGAGTCGTGTGATTGGGGTCACTGTACCCAAGTGTCATAATTCAGGACCTTGTATGGAACACGACCAATAAAAGAAAACTCTGGATGTCTTCATGACTGTCTTGATAAAAAGGTATTAAACATTTTTTCTTCAAACATGATAAACAAAATAATCAAACATTTAAGCTTGAAAGAAAATTTTGATTGAAAAGTATTTCTACTGCAACCTTATGCAGCTGAATTATCAATAGTTTGTGGATAATTTAAAATGTTAACTTTGATTTAAAAAGTTAGAAATTATATCACAGCAAAATTATTTATATGTATCAACTCTAAATGAGGGTGGTTCCATGAGTTTTAACATTCAACTGTCACGTGTCTGTCCTGTCTTGTGTTGCACATGGGTGTGGTGTTATGTTGTGCCATGTGCTGTTGTGATTGTTGATCCCTCCCCCTTGTTACCTGATTAGTGTTTGAGTTGTTCCACCTGTCCCCTCTTGATTTGTTCCCTTCTTAAGTCTCCTCTTGTTTGCAGTCCTTGTCGGATCGTTGTCTAATGTCTCCCGTTCCCTGTGATCCTCTGTTCAGGTTGTTGTTTTATTGTTATTCATTGTGTTTTTTCCCCCTTGTGGGTTTTGGTTTGTGTTTGTTTATTTTATATTAAACTTTATTTTCTCCTGCACTTGAGTCCTCACACCTTATTGTCTTACCCATTCCGTGACATCAACGTATTAAAACATTTAATGCAGTTTTCTTTCATTTGTAAAATGTATTTTTTAGAACTCAAAAACACAATATATGCTGTGTGTAAATAACGTTCTGCTTTATCTGTTTATTTCTGAGCTAAACACTATATCCCCTGAAGGTATTTAGGGTTGTGAGTGATGAGAAGCTTGATAGTTGTTGGCTGTTTGTGGCTGTAGAGAAGCCTCGATGAGCTGCTGAACTCAGACTATTCACAGTTACACAATGAGAGCTATTCTAAAACAGTTAAAAACACAGCAGGTGTGAAGTTGTCAACCTCTCATTTTAATGCCTTTTTAAATGTTAAAGAGTCTATGAAGCCAAGCTGCCTGACAGGATGTACTTCTCTAATAAATTTTGGCATGTTACTGACAGTACTGTCATACAGTTCATTCCCTCTGAGGGCATTGGAATTTAGGTCTGGATGTGCTTTACATACACATCTATGAACAAGTCATTCCTGCTACAGTCCCTTACAAACATCTTGCTACCATACCTTGAAAATGTCCACTTTTTGTCTCATATAAAGATAAAAGTAACTACATTTTAATTTAGTTTCAGGCAGGGTTGTAACCATTACTGACATTGACAACATTCAGAATAGCGTTTAATGTTTTCCCTTATATATTTAGTATTTACCATAATTGAACAAGGATTGACCCCACTCTCTGAATTCCATTTGAGTCACTTACAGCACACAGGCATATATAACACGTCCTGTAAGAGAATTGGCCAAGAGAGCAAGTAAATAATAATAAAAATCATTTTAATAATTAATTTGTTACATTTATATAGTGCTTTTTCCTGGGTACTCAAAGCGCTTTACATGGAAGGGGGGGAATCTCCTCAACCACCACCAGTGTGCACTGCAGCATCCACCTGGATGATGCGACGGCAGCCATTGCGCCAGAACGTCCACCACACACCAGCTTACTGGTGGAGAGGAGACGGTGATGAAGCCAATCAGTATAAAATATTATATATATATATATACAGTACTGTGCAAAAGTTTTAGATCGGTAAGATTTTTTATGTTTTTAAAAGAAGTCTCTTCTGCTCACCAAGGCTGCAATTATTTGATAAAAAAACAAAAAAAAACAGTAATATTGTGAAATATTATTACAATTTAAAACAGCGGTTTTCTATGTGAATATATAGTGAAGTGTAATTTATTCCTGTGATCAAAGCTGAATTTTCATCATCATTTCTCCAGTCTTCAGTGTCAAAAATCATTCTAATATGATGATTTGATGCTCAAGAAACATTTATGATTATTATCAGTGTTGAAAACAGTTTTTTACATTTTTATTTCATGATGCTATGATGAATAGAAACTAAAAAAGAACAGCATTTATCTGAAATCTAAAGCTTTTGTAACATTAAACTCTACCCTTCAAAAGTTTGGGGTCAGTAAGAATTTAAATTTTATTTTTGGGGGAAAGAAATATAATAAATCAATACTTTTATTCATCAAGGATGAGTTAAACTGATCAAAAGTTACAGTAAAGACATTTATAATGTTAGAAAATATTCTATTTTAAATAAACTTTCTATTCATCAAAGAATTTTGAAAAAAAATGTGTACACAACTGTTTTCAACATTGAAAATAATAATGAATGTTTTTTGAGCATCAAATCATCATATTAGAATGATTTCTGAAGGATCATGTGACACTGAAGACTGGAGTAATGATGATGAAAATTCAGCTTTGATCACAGGAATAAATTACACTTTACTGTATATTCACATAGAAAACAGCTGTTTTAAATTGTAATAATAAAATTTACTCATTACGTGACTGAGTCTCACGGTCAATCCGGGAGGCGATATTTTTTTTCACAGGATGGTAGGGGAAGACTCATTAACAGACCCGGCGCCAGACACAAATTCACGGACGGGCATTAATTTTTTTCAGGGGGGCACAAATGAAAACAACCTCATTGCATAATAACATGAATCAATTATGATACTATATGTAATGATCGATAGAGCATAATAATTATATAATAGGCTACTGACGCTAAAGGTTCGATCTTGCACAGTGAGTCCGAAATTCTCACATATAAAATAGGCTACGACCAGTTGTGTCAATCACGTTTACACACTGCCTCCGCAAATTTCGTCCGTCATAAAAAATGTGTTTAAGTATTTTGAGAGGTGTTTTCAGGGCCGCTGGAAGTAATTGTGATCAGTAGGTGCTGTGAATTATTATAAAAAAAATTGCCATGTTGTGTGGACCTGTGTCCCTACACTCTTAGAAGAAAAGGTTCTATATAGAACCTTAAAAGGTTCTATCAGCGCTACGTATTTGGAACCCCTAAAAGGTTCTATATGGAACCTTTCAGGGGTTCATTCATTATCATTTGTTTTGTCCTTTCCGGATTAAATATTTCATATTATTGACAAACATCAAGACCCTAAAATGTAAATGTATTTATAAATGCATGTGAATGATCACAAAATTTAAGATATGGGGGTTAGAAAATGTATATATTTATATCATTTTCTGTAGTTAATCAATATCACACGAAGAGTGCCATTTCAGTTTTTCCCCTCCAAATATCAGCATGATTAAAATGTGATTAAGTTACAACAGTTTAATAAACAATAATTTAATCTGCAGAATAATGTAATATATGAATGAACAATAGCCTATAAAGATCCTTTGTGCCAAAAGAAATCATTATAGAACCTTTTTAGCATAAAAGGTTCTTTGGAGTTGAGTAAAGAACCCTGTGGTTCTATATAGAACCCCAATGAACCCTTTTTTCTAAGAGTGTAGAACCTTTTAGGGGTTCCAAATACGTAGCGCCGATAGAACCTTTTAAGGTTCTACATAGAACCTTTTCTTCTAAGAGTGTAGGGGGGTTCGGGGGCATGCTCCCCCGCAAGAAAATTTTGTACATTTTAAGGTTAAATGCATCAATCTGGTGCACATTGAGAGCTCAAAATTAAGAGCTTCAACCGGCTTCGATCCATGACTGTGCACATTGAACAAAGAAAAAGCATTGACTTGTACCTAAAGAGGGCTCAAACATCTTGTTAGTTATGATATAGTCTCAGTCTACATTACATTGTATTTTATATTACGCTATAGAATAGGAAAATTACAATACTTTTGTCCTAATTTCTTCACTTGTAAGAAATAAACCCTTGACCTTTTATTTAGGAGAAAACACCAGATCACCATGCTGATCGTGTGAGCAAGAGCGCACTTTTCTTTAAATCACGCAGCACAAACAGAATGCCTAACGTTACTTAATTAAAGTCTTGTGCTGTTTAGCCAAAAAATACCGAAAACACTCGACGTGTCAACAAAACATAAACATCTTCCCAAACACATATCAAGCTTATTTAAAAACATCGAAAGCATAAACACTCATTCAAAGTACCTGAATACAACGTAGCCTATTACGTATTCAGAAAACAAATTATGAGTAGTCTCCACAGAGCATAAAATATTAATTTCATTTTATTTTTCGTGTTCGCATTTATGAGGAAAAAACAATGATACGGACGTGAGCGCTCTGAAAGCGGCACTAAAAGATGCTTTAAAACTTTCACAGAGACATCAAACAGAAAGCACAACCTTTCTTTAAAGTGAATTTCGTTTTGTATTAATTGTATCTTAATTTTAATCAATGTTTCATCAACCAATTACCTGGATTTAATAAATAAGAAGTAAATAGCAGACGATAAAGACGAATCGGAGGCGCCGGCGCGTGAACTGGAGCTCGTCTCATAAATGAACCTAAACGTAGCCTCTCTCACAGACATGTCTACTTTTAAACAGAACAATTCAAAACGAAAGAAAACAGACTATAGACTGCTCTCTGCATGTAATCCGTATGAAATGTGCATTTCTCTATGGCGTTTGAACGAAACGTTTGAATGAATGACTCAAAGACTCGCTTAATAAGACCGCTATCGCATGTCCGCGATCACTATCGACAAACCAATCAATCCGTTTACAATTACAAAAAAAATCTGACCAAACACATTTTTATTTTTATTCAGGAGTTATGTATATTCAAAACGATAACGTTTGATAACAGTTTGTGTAGCCTATTGATAAAAAAAGAAGATATTGTGCAAACAAGCAAGGACTGGTGGGACTTGATGTGGAGTTGGTGAAGGGAGAGACTCGCTCAGGGCGGGCACTAGTGACTCACAGGGCGGGCCGGGCCCCCCAATGCCCGCCCATGGCGCCGGGACTGCTCATTAATATTCATTAGGGAACTCATGCCTGATTGGTCTGATGACCTACCCCGTAACCCCGCACCTAAACCTACCCATCACTGGGGGTCTGATGACCTACCCCTAACCCCGCCCCTAAACCTACCAGTCACTGGGGTTAAGACCAATCAGGGATGAGTTCCCTAATGAATATTCATGAGTCTTCCCCTACCATCCTGTGAAAAAAAATATCGCATCCGGGAGGGTTGGCAGCTCTGCGTGACCTCTTACGTCATCCGCTGTTTTTCCACTTGACTGCCGCCATCTTGAGTACCTACCGAGTACTGTCATTAGACATTCTCTGGTACTGTCTATGGTACTGACAAACCTATTATCTTAAGTCTTGTTAGAAAACAAACAAAAAAATAACTATTAAATATTTAAAAAATATATAAAAAAATAATATTGTAATGAATAGAATAGCGCTCCTGCAGCATGTGCATTAGCACAACAGGTAGCATAAAGCTAACGTTACATGACACAATTTAATTGATTAATATTACAGTTTTATTTTAAACTCACTTTAAAACACCATCGAGTATTTGTATTATATTCCGGTCGCAGTTTAAAATGGTTTCAAGTCAAAAAATTTTTTTTTTAAATATGTTATATTTAGCCATTTATATGAAGTTATGGGCTATCCTTACCTAGCATGCATACTGTAAACATTCTTTATTCATTTGAAAATACCCCAATCGCACGAAAATCACACACAAATCACATATACTTCAAATCGTGCATTTATTAGCTTCTTGTTTCAGGTGAAGAGATGTTACTTTAGCTTTGTAGATGATTGACAGCTGTACAGGGAACGCTGAAATCATGTCACAAAGAACCGGCAAAAGTAATGATTATGAATATGTAAAATTGCAAGGAGATATTTTAATTATTTATTAATAAACAAGTCTTTTCTTTGTCCGTGTCAGTTGCAAAGATGAAGTTGACGATGATGACTCGCGGTCTTCGCAGTAGTGAACGCGCCCGAGAGAAATGCAATGACAGATTAGGCTACATAAGCAGAAAGCAGTCTGTGTCTGTTTTCTTTCGTTTTTAATTATTCTGTTTAAGTAGACATGTCTGTGAGACGAGTCTACCTTATACACTGAGTTTCGGTTCATTTGTGAGACGAGCTCCAGCCGGCGCCTCCGTTTGGTGATTAGCCTATATAGTCTGCTATATTTAATTCTTATTTATTAAATCCAGGCAATTGGTTGATGAAACATTGATTAAAATTAAGATACAATTAATACAAAACGAAATTCACTTTAAAGAAAGTTTTTTTTGCTTTCTGTTTGATGTCTCTGTCAAAGTTTTAAAGCATATTTTAGTGCCGCTTTCAGAGCGGTCACGTCTGTAACATTGTTTTTTCTGTATGAGGAAATATTTTACAAACATGTGATAATTAATCATTATTTGTCCAAAAATGCGCACCATTGGACTAATAGCCCTGGCGGATGATGTATATTGCATGTAGGCTATTTGAACACAAATACACCGGAGAAGACGTGAATGAATGCTTTATGAGTGAGGATTTCTATTCAAAATAAGGAATGTTGCAGATTTATGTTATGTTACATTTATGTTACCCCACCGCAGAAAATATTGAAAGCATAGCTAGCTAATTCCTTTGCCACTGACGTATCGATCTTGCCGAAACAGGTACTCAAGATGGCGGCAGACAAGTTTTAGAAGTGAGTGACGTCAGTGAGGAGACGTTGGTGACATCATCAGATATTCATGTAGCCTATAAACTCATCTTTCAGGCATTTTACCGACCGCGACGTCATATTAATTCGGAAATTAGTGCACATGAGTGAGAAAAAAAAAAACAGCACAGAAGAATGTCATTTAGCGTGAGATTTCTTTGTTGAGCGTGAGAGCATGAGATTGAGGCTGAATGCGTGACTGTCATGCCAGATGCGTGAGAGTTGGCAACCCTGGATAACATATTACAAAAACAGACTGTTAAAACCTCATACATGTGACGGGACCCGTCGTGGACGACCGTTAAAAAAAATTAAACATGCTAGTCTTTTTGTCGTGATGTCATGAAGCATCGCAGACGCGACGCAGGTTGTCGCCCACTATGACACACTATATGAGATGATACGATCGAATCTTGCGTCCCGACGCCCGTTGTCGTTTACGAATCCCCACGACACCCTACGTCAAACGGATCGTGGCAAAATCGGGCTAAAATCGTGTAATCTGAACCAGGCATTAGCAAAACCTGATTTATATTGACACTGGTTTAAAAAGCAGTCTGGTGAGAAATGATTTGCGCAAACATGAGCGCATTCACGTTGCTCGTCGGGAATATATCCTTCATAAACAAAACTCAGCCACTGCGTCTTCAGCGGTTCGGATTTGGGAACTTTAAAATTACTGCTGTGTTCCTTATTACACCCAAGAACAGAACACCACAATCCAGGGCTGGCTCTAGCCCTTTGGTTGCCCTAGGCGAGATTAATTTTTGCAAACAAAACGAATGGGCTATTTCTATTTTAGCCCCCGGCCGCTTTTTTAGCCCCCGGCCGTCATCTTTTTCGACGACGTGCCTGTTTGCTCAGCGCTCACGGCGCCCGCGCCCGCTCGCGATATTATTGGAGGGGGGTCCCTGTCAAAATTCTATGATGAAATCTTATGAGGGCGCCTACTCCACCGCCAAGGGGCGTTTAAAGCGCATTTAAAGCGCTAAAACCAGCTGTCAGATGTTTTCGCGCCACTCCCGGTTGCTGAGCAACGCGCGTGAGTTTGACAGCTGCCTGTCAGTCAGAGTGACTCAGTCGTTTTTTTAGGATTGTATAATCTAGTAAAAGAAATGGACAAATACAAGCAGTGTGTGGACAGTGCACAGTAAAAGTGTACAGCGTGTGCGCAGCTTTCATAACATTTAATTAACTTTTTTTTTTTATTCTGCAATTTTGCTCCCCGTCCAGCAGATGGCGCCCCAGGCGGCCGCCTGTGTCGCCTGTCGGCAAAGCCGGCCCTGCCACAATCGCTTAGGCGCCATTCTGCAGTGTATCAACAATGACGAACTATGATTGACATCTCACTCACGAGCGAGGGCGGGTCTGTGTTGAAACGCTGCTGTCATTCAACAATCGTGGGAGGGGTGTGCGAGCCTCTGACGTCACAGGCTCGAACGGCTCGATTTGAGGCAGGGGAAAACATATAAGGAGATTAAAACACTGGATGGATTTTTATCATTATATGATGGTTGTGTACAGGCACTGCCAACACAAATTTCAGTACAATCAGCTTGTAAAAGTCCATGTACCATTATATGACCCCTTTAAGACTTTTTCTTTTTTTCTTTTTGAGAGTCAACCACAATCCAGATTCGAGAGACATTGAAACTTTAATGAGAGATACTTGAAGGTCTTTAGAGAGAGAGAGACTATTCTCTCTTTTGTTGTGTCCTATTTGTTTATTTTCTTTTTGAGTGTTGAACTTCTTATGGGATTATATATTTGAAACCACAGACAAGAGTGCACTCGTGGTGAAAATTTCCATAATCTGTTTTATTGTCTATTGTATGTGATCTTGTAATTTACTTTCTTTTATTTTATTAACTTCAATTATATTTCTATTTCTAAATAAATATTGTTTCTGTCTGTTACTTCTCATGGTGACCCGCTGTCTCCTTAGCGATACCTAATTCTTCTGATGGAATCCAAATTTTATCTGAATTATAACAGTAATATAAAAAGTCTACTGAATTACTGCAGATAAGTGCTACATAAAGAAAGGTTATTTTGAGCGTGGCATGGTTGTTGGTGCCAGACAGGCCGGTCTGAGTATTTCACAATCTGCTCAATTACTGGGATTTTCTGGGATAATGCACCATGTCACAAAGCTCGAATCATTTCAAATTGGTTTCTTGAACATGACAATGAGTTCACTGTACTAAAATGGCCCCCACAGTCACCAGATCTCAACCCAATAGAGCATCTTTGGGATGTGGTGGAACAGGAGCTTCGTGCCCTGGATGTGCATCCCACAAATCTCCATCAACTGCAAGATGCTATCCTATCAATATGGGCCAACATTTCTAAAGAATGCTTTCAGCACCTTGTTGAATCAATGCCACGTAGGATTAAGGCAGTTCTGAAGGCGAAAGGGGGTCAAACACAGTAATAGTATGGTGTTCCTAATAATCCTTTAGGTGAGTGTAGGCTATATAGTACATGTTGCTGTAGACTGTTTGGCTCAGACAAGACTGAGCTGAAGGGCACAACAGGGCAGTCGTCACGGTTGGCATTTGGCAACATTTGCAGGAACGTGCAAATAGGATGCCAAGCAAGTTTTGAAACATAAAAGAAATGACTTTGAATGCGGTAAAGACCTTAAAGCATAGCAGATTTAATTTCTTCAATAACATCTGACTTTTGCATGGGATGACAAATGTAATTTATGACTCAAAGCCAATTAGTATTGAACGCATGATGGTAAAAAAAATGTTTTTAACTACTAATTGGCAGTAAATATATTGAACATTTATCTAACTGTAATATATATATATATATATATATATATATATAGTTATTTTTTATTTATAGAAATAAATAAACAAATAAACTGTAAATTAAAAATAACTGTATACCTTTCCCTGGGCAATAATGATGTTTGTATTTAATGTATATATATTGTTATTTATTTATAGAAATAGATATATATATATATACACACGTTAAATACAAACATCATTATTGCCCAGGGAAAAGTATACAGTTATTTTTAATTTACAGTTTATTTGTTTAATGTGTAATGTCTTGCCTTGCCTTGCCTACAAACATCATTATTGGCCAGGGAAAAATATACAGTTATTTTTAATTTACAGTTAATTTGTTTAATGTTTTTTATGTATATAATGTTTTAGCAATATTTTAAGCAAGTAAGTTAATTGTGGAAATACATTTAGTAAAAGCTCAAAAATGGAAAAAAGTAACATATTTTGGGGAAAAAATGTCAGTGGTGCATGCATGTGAACTTGTTCTGTGTGCTTTCCATAGTGTTACTGTCTAGTTGCTAAGGTGTTGTCAGAGGTTGTTAGCATATTGCTATGCTGTTGCTATAGAGTGTGTTGGGGGATTGCTATGTGATTAATTGCTGGCCCAAGTCAAATGAGCCTATCCCAAAGTCTCTATATGAGATTCATTAGATCTGGCTTGGGCCCCTCCTTCATTGCAAGTTTATGGGGTATATTGTACTGTTTTATTTATTTTGAAAAGTTTTAAATATGAGCCATTGTTTTGGACTTTGTATAAAGTGACAACATGTACAGTACAACAGAAACAAATGAGAAACGTTTGTCTGTGTGTTTATGTGTGAGTATGATAAATCTATGTGACCGTAAGAACAAGCTTTCTGTTAAACTTTTCAGGTCAGTGATATAGTTAAGCATTGCCTTAAGTTGCCTGACCTTTAGGCAAGTTTACTCAATGACTGAAACAAAAAAATGAATAAAGAGATGTTTAAATGTGGCAAAAAGGTTTTTGAAACCAACATAGAAAACATTGCAGGGAAAAAGCTTTTATGCAGTGGGGCTTGTTCAAGAATGTATCCACCTTTTTCCTCCGTCCCGTGACTCTGCTCAAATTATGGGAGTAACTTCTGTTAAACTGTAAACAATCAGGAAAAGGTTTGCTCTGTGAATGCAATAATACCGATTTTCAAAAACTGGCTACAATGAGATGATATTTTTCTACTCACCCTTCAACCATTGAACATTAAAAGTAAATTTAAAATATTTTACTGACTGTAGTAATATATCTCTGTATTGTGTAACATATGTTGCCTTAATCAAAAATGTTCATTAACTGGAACATTAAGTGATAATATTTCAGTGATTTTCGTAATTTTGACAGACAATAAATAATTGTGTTTTTTAGAAGCATTCCAGTGAACACTTCTCATAAAAATCAATATTATTTTTTGTATTGTTATTATTATATTATCAATACAATTACATTTTAATGTGTGAAAACAAACCTGGAAGGAGATGTGAGGATTTGTGGAGAAA
Source organism: Semotilus atromaculatus (assembly GCA_031834385.1). Lineage (NCBI taxonomy): Eukaryota > Metazoa > Chordata > Actinopteri > Cypriniformes > Leuciscidae > Semotilus > Semotilus atromaculatus. The sequence goes on along the minus strand of JAULUF010000035.1, from coordinate 13,339,582 downwards.
ATCAAGAGATTCTTAGTGCATTTCAGTGAATTATTCATGGATATTTCATAAATCGGGGGAGCAGACCACGAATGCGCAGTATATGTTGTCTTTATTCATACTGTTACAGTGGAATACAAAAGAAAGAAAAAAAGATAAAAGAGCTCTTGCCATAGATATTCTTGTTGTACCATGTCATCCTCACCTGACAGATAAGGATTATTTGTAGCACAACCGTATGGTTTGAAATGATTTGTTTCAGTGTTTTTGAGTTGAACTTCTCCAAACCGTAAGTGCTTCCCATAATCTAAAAAGTAGTACTCATTAGGAAAAATGTGCATAGCCTTTGTGACAACTGACCTCTGCCATAGGAATACACAAACATGCATCCACAACAATTGTTTTAAACTGTTAACAATTAGGGTCCCTGGCTTATAACAATAGCAGAACTATTTTTACAACTCTTTTTTTCCCCCATAAAGAACTATGTTTTGAACTGTGCTACAAAGGACCTTAATAGTAATTTGGATCGAGAATGTTGCTCCCATTACACCCAGGAAGAAGACGACTCTGTCTTCTCATTAGAAATGGTTGCTACTTGCTAGCGAGTAACTTTCGCCATCCAGTTACATAGTTGACCACACACTAAGATTTCTAAATAAAGAAAGGTTGTAAATTTGATTCTTTTTCCCAGCCAAAAGTTCTGATATACACTGCATGTTTAATAACATGACCCTTTGATCTAAAGATTTAAGTGCTTGAAATTTAGACTTATTACAAATATAAAATTAATTTAAGAAATAATTAAATAATTAATTGGATAAGAGTGAAGAAAAAGCACCCATAAAGGACCCATTACTTCCAAGAATCTAGTTTTGTGATTTTAATCCACAGCATAATAGCCTAATAATACTTCTATTTTTATTTTGTGCCATTTTAAATGCCATCTAAATATTGCAGTCAACAGGAGGACTGTTTTTTGTTCCCCCTTTGGGTCTACCTTAAACTTTCTAACAAATAAAAATTGCATTCAAAATTCAGAATAATTGTTAGGATTTCACCCTTGTTATTTAAAAAATCAAATGACCCACGAGTCATAATAAGTAAATCATTTAAACTACAACAGTTTATAAACTATGAAAAGAAGAGCAATCTTTAAACTGATTAATTCAATACACAAAAATATGCTACAATTAAATTAAACTCTATGTTACCTTTAGGTTGGTTATCAAGAAAATGAATTTGTGAAGGACTCAGCGCTAATTTGTCATAACATGTGTTGCTATTAATAATTTATTTGAAATAAATTATTTCATATACAAATATACAAAGCTCAGGACTGCAGTTAACTAAATTATGCCAGGTAATTAGTTAGTGCTGATCTAAGCTTGCAGCTGTTTGTTCGAACTCCTTATGGTCCATGTTAGCAGTTGGCACGGTCAGAAATAAATGTAGCTTTGACAGCGGAAACCAGATAGAGGAATGTGGGTGTCCGGTTCTGAAGCTTTTCACATGTCAGGACAGGAGTCGTGTGATTGGGGTCACTGTACCCAAGTGTCATAATTCAGGACCTTGTATGGAACACGACCAATAAAAGAAAACTTTGGATGTCTTCATGACTGTCTTGATAAAAAGGTATTAAACTTTTTTTTTTTAAACACGATAAACAAAATAAACAAACATTTAAGCTTGAAAGAAAATGTAGATTGAAAAGATTGTTATTTCTACTGCAACCTTATGCAGCTGAATTATTAGTTTGTGGATAATTTAAAATGTTAACTTTGATTTAAAAAGTTAGAAATTATATCACAGCAAAATTATTTATTCGTACGAATTTGTACGAGTGGCTAATTCGTAACAGTTCATACGACCTCACTCGTACGAATTTGTAGGATTTTTACTAAATCGTACATATTTTACGAATTCCAAATTCGTATGAATTCATACGAATGACCTACCCCTGACCCTGCCCCTAAACCTACCCATCACGTGGGTTTAGACAAATCGTACGAATCCGTACGAGTGAGGTCGTATGAATTCGTACGAATTAGCCACCTTTTAATCACTCGTACAAATTCGTACGAATTGGTCGTGAGATAGCGTTGCAACAACTCTAAATGAGGGTGGTTCCATGAGTTTTAACATTCAACGTGTTAAAACATTTAATGCACTTTTCTTTAATTTGTATAATGTTTTTTTTAGAACTCAAAACACAATAGCCTATATGCTGTGTGTAAATCACGTTCTGCTTTATCTGTTTATTTCTGAGCTAAACACTATATCCCCTGAAGGTATTTAGGGTTGTGAGTGATGAGAAGCTTGATAGTTGTTGGCTGTTTGTGGCTGTAGAGAAGCCTCGATGAGCTGCTGAACTCAGACTATTCACAGTTACACAATGAGAGCTATTCCAAAACAGTTAAAAACACAGCAGGTGTGAAGTTGTCAACCTCTCATCTTAATGCGTTTTAAATGTTAAAGAGTCTATGAAGCCAAGCTGCCTGACAGAATATACTTCTCTAATAAATTTTGGCATGTTACTGACAGTACTGTCATACAGTTCATTCCCTCCGAGGGCATTGGAATTTAGGTCTGGATGGGCTTTACATACACATCTATGAACAAGTCATTCCTACTACAGTCCCTTACAAACATCTTGCCACTACCATACCTTGAAAATGTCTCACATATTCCTCCACTTTTTGTCTCATATAAAGAAAAAAGTGACTACATTTTAATTTAGTTTCAGGCATGATTGTAACCATTACTGACATCGACAACATTCAGAATAGCGTTTAATTTTTAAACGAATGTTTTCCCTTATATTTTTCTATAGGAGTATTTACCATAATTGAACAAGGATTGACCCCACCCTCTGAATTCCCTTTGAGCCACTTACAGCACACAGGCATATATAACACGTCCTGTAAGAGAAATGGCCAAGAGAGCAAGTATATATATATATAGTACATGTTTCTGTAGACTGTTTGGCTCGGACAAGACTGAGCTGCAGGGCACAACAGGGCAGTCGTCACGGTTGGCATTTGGCAACATTTGCAGGAACGTGCAAATAGGATGCCAAGCAAGTTTTGAAACATTAAGGAAATGACTTTGAATGCGGTAAAGACCTTAAAGCATAGCAGATTTAATTTCTTCAATAACATCCGACTTTTGCATGGAATGACAAATGTAATTTATGACTCAAAGCCAATTAGTATTGAACGCATGATGGTAAAAAAAATGTTTTTAACTACTAATTGGCAGTAAATATATTGAACATTTATCTAACTGTAATATATATATATATATATATATATATATATATATATATATATATATATAGTTATTTTTTATTTATAGAAATAAATAAACAAATAAACTGTAAATTAAAAATAACTGTATACCTTTCCCTGGGCAATAATGATGTTTGTATTTAATGTATATATATTGTTATTTATTTATAGAAATATATATATATATACACACGTTAAATACAAACATCATTATTGCCCAGGGAAAAGTATACAGTTATTTTTAATTTACAGTTTATTTGTTTAATGTGTAATGTCTTGCCTTGCCTTGCCTACAAACATCATTATTGGCCAGGGAAAAATATACAGTTATTTTTAATTTACAGTTAATTTGTTTAATGTTTTTTATGTAATGTTTTAGTAATATTTTAAGCAAGTAAGTTAATTGTGGAAATACATTTAGTAAAAGCTCAAAAATGGAAAAAAGTAACATATTTTGGGGAAAAAATGTCAGTGGTGCATGCATGTGAACTTGTTCTGTGTGCTTTCCATAGTGTTACTGTCTAGTTGCTAAGGTGTTGTCAGAGGTTGTTAGCATATTGCTATGCTGTTGCTAGAGTGTGTTGGGGGATTGCTATGTGATTAATTGCTGGCCCAAGTCAAATGAGCCTATCCCAAAGTCTCTATATGAGATTCATTAGATCTGGCTTGGGCCCCTCCTTCATTGCAAGTTTATGGGGTATATTGTACTGTTTTATTTATTTTGAAAAGTTTTAAATATGAGCCATTGTTTTGGACTTTGTATAAAGTGACAACATGTACAGTACAACAGAAACAAATGAGAAACGTTTGTCTGTGTGTTTATGTGTGAGTATGATAAATCTATGTGACCGTAAGAGCAAGCTTTCTGTTAAACTTTTCAGGTCAGTGATATAGTTAAGCATTGCCTTAAGTTGCCTGACCTTTAGGCAAGTTTGCTCAATGACTGAAACAAAAAAATGAATAAAGAGATGTTTAAATGTGGCAAAAAGGTTTTTGAAACCAACATAGAAAACATTGCAGGGAAAAAGCTTTTATGCAGTGGGGCTTGTTCAAGAATGTATCCACCTTTTTCCTCCGTCCCGTGACTCTGCTCAAATTATGGGAGTAACTTCTGTTAAACTGTAAACAATCAGGAAAAGGTTTGCTCTGTGAATGCAATAATACCGATTTTCAAAAACTGGCTACAATGAGATGATATTTTTCTACTCACCCTTCAACCATTGAACATTAAAAGTAAATTTAAAATATTTTACTGACTGTAGTAATATATCTCTGTATTGTGTAACATATGTTGCCTTAATCAAAAATGTTCATTAACTGGAACATTAAGTGATAATATTTCAGTGATTTTCGTAATTTTGACAGACAATAAATAATTGTGTTTTTTAGAAGCATTCCAGTGAACACTTCTCATAAAAATCAATATTATTTTTTGTATTGTTATTATTTTATTATCAATACAATTACATTTTAATGTGTGAAAACAAACCTGGAAGGAGATGTGAGGATTTGTGGAGAAAATCAAGAGATTCTTAGTGCATTTCAGTGAATTATTCATGGATATTTCATAAATCGGGGGAGCAGACCACGAATGCACAGTATATGTTGTCTTTATCTGTTACAGTGGAATACAAAAGAAAGAAAAAAAGATAAAAGAGCTCTTGCCATAGATATTCTTGTTGTACCATGTCATCCTCACCTGACAGATAAGGATTATCTGTAGCACAACCGTATGATTTGAAATGATTTGTTTCAGTGTTTTTGAGTTGAACTTCTCCAAACCGTAAGTGCTTCCCATAATCTAAAAAGTAGTACTCATTAGGAAAAATGTGCATAGCCTTTGTGACAACTGACCTCTGCCATAGGAATACACACACATGCATCCACTAGCGGTCTATATGGCCATGTTCACTCTTAGTAAAATAGTTTTAAACAGTTCCCGATATGGTCCCTTGGCTTTTAACTATAAAAACTCTTTTTGTTTTCCCCATAAAGAACTATGTTTTGAACTGTGCTATAAAGGACCTTAATGGTAATGGTGTAATAAGCAATACATTGTTATAAGCCATACGCCCCAATAAGCCATGGTTTACAGTGAATTCGGAACAGCTAAGGGTCGTTAAATCAACTAAAACACTCTTAGCTGTTCTAAATTCACTGTAAATCATAGTTTCAATGGGCTTATTGCCTTTATAAAGCAGTTTTTTTTGCATACCTGGCAAGGTTTCATAAAATAAACATGCAGACACAAAAATGTAAATAAACAAAATATTCTTCCACCGCAATGTAGTTCTTCAGAAGTGGAACGGTTGTCAAGCAACTGACAGACACTCCAGCACAACACAAGACACAGTGGTGCAGTAATACTGATGTAATCAGGCCACAGGTACTATATGTTTGTAGATTAATTTACAGCGGCTTCAAACGTGGCTCAACCAATTATAATCAAGGACTGGATTTATCCATTTTGCAAAGAACCTTTTGAATAATACTTTTTTTTTTGTTGATATTATTATTATTGATAATGTTTTGATATCTTCAATAATGTCTACATCCTTCTTACATGTGTGTATTTTGGTATAATTGAGTGCAGATGATAAGGTTGTTGGTCATCTCTCTAGGAGTATCTCTAGAAATACACCTTTTTGAGTCTTTGCGCTTCTTCCATTGTTCAAATAAGAGCAGTTATGATAGCCTGAAGAAGCAATTGTAAAATGACAGTATGTGAACCCTTCATGCTGAAATATCCCGAACAGTTGCCACAATGTTGAAATCCCAAAATTCTCTGGAATGTTTAGAGATTTGCATTTTTTTATTACTATAATAGCCAAACCCATTATTTATGAGAGGATGTCCATAAATGTCTGGTCAAGTGTACATTTTCCAGGCTTGGATGCAAAACATTTTTGATGTCTTCTTTTTGTGAAGTTTTGCCACTACAACATTGTACATTCCCAACCACAGAAATGAATAAAGGCGAACTCTACTCACTTACACTTCCAATTAAAATTTCATTATTTGTAACTTCATTATAACACAAGTAGATATATTCAAGCTGTATGTATACTGTACCTGTTAGACAGACAGGAAGTCCACTGGAGAGTTCCTAGTCACTGCGGTGCCCAGTCAGATCAAGAATGTCTTCTTTAAACTGTTTAAGGATTCTGTTGCATTTTATTTTAAATGTTCACAGACATACACAACATATTAAACAGATTACAGATGATCATTTTTTCATTCCATCATAACTAAGCTTTTTATTTAGGCAAGCTAATTCATTCCCCTGATCATGTTCACAGTGTGTACATCGATTGGTTGTATAAGCTGAAGTTTGTTCAACAACGTACATAAAATCCTGAAGCATTCCTTTGCCTTATAAAACAATGAATGAATAAAAACAATGAATAAGAAAACAAAACACCAACATGAGCATCTTCCTGTATGTCTAAAGAAACAAAAGTGTTTCCCAAGCACATATTTTTGCTAGAGTGGTAGATGAGCTAAAAACACTTTACCCCCTTTACCATTTACCCTTGTCTCAAGTAACATCAGGTCCTTTTTGCAGCATGCAAGTCCATCATCATGCAAGTCCAATGTCCCCTTAAATCCTACTGATTTCATTTCTTTCACATTGTTGATTTAGCTATTAAAAGATCCCCTGAATATTTCCATGACCCTTGATATTGTAATTACGAACAATAACTTAGAATTGATATTAAAATACTTATTTTGTGTGGGTCCCATTATATTGTTAGTCGCATTAAGGTCCTTGCACACTGAGTCCGAAATTCTCGTCCAAAATTTACGCACGTAAAAAATAAATACTACCTTACGTTGAGTCAATCAAATTTACACACTGCCTCCGAAACTTTCGTCCTTCATGAAATATTTCGGATTGGGCTTGATTTTCTGTGTTTTTTGCATCTGTTGCAAGTATTTTGAGGTGGTTTGAAAATTCAGAGCCACTGAATGCCATAGGCTATCCGAAAAAAAGCATACAAAAATTTTGGACTTCAGAAATTTTCCTATGCATTTTTTCGGTCCACCTTAGCCTTGCAGTTCAGTGCAAACTCACTAAGGGTCTGTGTGCAGAGTTATTTACACCATGCATATTCCTTGTCCCATTCAGCAGTAGTGCATGAAGGTACACTGTAAAAAAAAGTCCTGTAAAAAAACAACAACCGGTACAAGTCTAGGAGCAGAGTTTCCAGATGGATTCCAAAGTTACTAACCAACTAAGAGAACAATAGCAGCAACAAGTGCAGTGACAAATCCCAGTTAGTCTAGCACAGTACACATAGCAAATTATTTTTATTTATTTATTAAAACAAAGATTTAGTATTATTGGGTCAAGTGTTTACGAAAAAGCAGTTTCTTGAAAATGCAGGAAACAGCCAGGGTATGGTCAGTGAAAGTGATTTTGTGTCTCTTTGGGATAATGGCACCACAAGGCACCGTCCACTTGGAGAACACAAGCTTCTGGAGGACACATCTGAAGTAGTCTTTAACCTTTAAAGCACTCTTACTGCAGCATCTGGATCAGTTGCAGAGGTTTGACTGATGCTGGAAGGCCTGCCAAGAGAGCATTACAATAGTCCAGTCTGGATAGAACAAGAGCTTAGACAGGGAGTTGTCACACAGCAAGGATGGTTTGGCTGAAACCATAAGCCAAGAGTTTTTCATCAGATAGGCTGAGATGCGAGCAGCTACCGAGCAGCTACCGTCAGATAATCTGGCTGGAATGAAAGGTAGAGATATGTGTCATAGGATAGTAGTGATAGGAAAAGCCATGTTTCTAAATGACAGCCTAGTTACAAAAAAACCAACAATAGATGAGTGGAATCTAGGGCTGGTCCGATTACCATTTTTTGAGCGTCGAAGCTTCAGTAGTAATCAACATTGAATATTCGAAGCTTCTGAGGGAAATAAAAAATAATAATAAGCGAGGCTCAAACATCCATTTCGTAACAGACATGCGTGTTTATTTGAGCACTTCCGTCAATGAAACAATACACTAATGCCTGTAAAGTATTGAAATAAATATCAGTAAATAATGGTTGCTTAAATAATATAATAAAGTTAAATATTTGAAAGAAAATTCGTTTTATATTTCCACACAAAGACGCATGATATTATAGCCTAAGCCTACTGCTCTGCGCTTTGAGAGGGATCAGGGATGTGGGACACGAGCAGGAAAGAGACCATCTCTTTTCTAATATCTTCATGTTTTTTACTTGTTGTAAAAGGTCTGAATAGTGAATTTTATCTTCCGCAGTGTCAAGACATTTAGATTGTGTTTGATTTTGCGCTGCCAGAGAAATCAAAACTAAAAATCACCTGTGTGTGATTTGTGAAGTAACAAGTAGGCTACTTTGGGTGTCTTGTTCATTAGGCTATATTTATTTTCATATAAAAGCAACAGAAACCTTAAATTACATCCATTTATTAGCAACGCGTGCACGAGCGTGAATTCCGCGATATCCACCTTTGATCTTGCAGGTATCTGATCCACTGCGAGAAGAGAGATCTGTCCGTCTTGCCTGTGCTTTTTTCACTCCTCCCCTGAGTCCCCTCACTGCAGCCGCCTACTCTCACCTACACTTCAGGCGAGGCAAGGCGCATCTCAAACAAGCCTATAGACCTTATTCACAGCAGCGCCATCTTTGATTTTTTTTGAGGCACTCGGAGGAAAAATGCAGACTGTTGCTTGTTCTCACACAACAGCATCAAACTTCTGTCACGCTGACACATTTGACCCCAGGGGATCTTTTGAAAAACTTTTGGTTTACTTTACTTAACGAAAACCGATCAGGATCAAGCCGTTTTACAGCTGATTAGCGTCAAAAAAGTTGACGACGTGCCAAGGTTGACAACAGCGGTAGCCTATGCCTACCTATAGCTTGTGGTAACCTTGCTCAACAGGGCTATGGGTTGAATAAAATCTTTAAAAAAAAATGTTAGGCCTACAAGTGATATAAAATTGACTATCTACGACGTTGGCCGTGCTCCCTACCGGTGAAAAAGAGCAGGAGATGATGCGGAATACGGGGTGGTTAAGGTTAAGGTTAAGGTCCTCTTGGCACTCCATCGTGAGTCTCAGCCTCCAATGGGACTCCTTGAAAAGCAACCTGAGGTATCCTCCGAGCACCGGCCAAGGCTAAAAATGGCCTTGATTAATGTCAGATCTGTGGTAAAGACTTTCATCATTAATGATTTCTTCTCTTCTCTGGATCTGGATTTTTTATTTATAACTGAAACGTGGCTTTCTGCTGGGGATTTAAATCCTTTCTCTGAACTGTTACCTTCAAACTGCATATTTTTCAATTCTTTCAGTTTGACTGGTCGAGGTGAAGGATTGGCCTCCATCTACAAGGAGGTTTTCTCTTGCCGAACTGTTGTGTTGAATGAGAATAACAGATTTGAACTGCAGCTGTTTACGCTGGAAGTTCACAAACCTCTTTTGGTTGCTGTATCCTCCTTCTAAATACAAGTTTTTAACTGATTTTGTGGACTTCCTGGGAGAGTTCATTCTGAAATATGACAAACTTTTGATATTAGGAGATTTTAATGTTCATATTTGTTGTGCTGATGACCTGTTAGCTAAGGAATTTTCTAATTTATTAAATGCCTTCGATTTGGCTCTTCAAGTAAATGCTCCCACTCATCATCGGACATACACTTGACTTAGTGTTATCTCATGGTTTTTTCTTCTCTGTAATCTTGAGGTGTGTGAAAATAGTTTTTTCTGATCATAAGTTCATTTTGTTTTCTATTCCTTTTGCATTTGTGCCTAAATCTATTAATCAAGCTCGCCATTCTCAGCTTATTACGAATACTACCAAAAACTACCAGGGCGTGGCCAAACAGGGACAGGAAGCCTCCAGGGCGGATCAGGAAGTGCAAGCGGCCAGGGCGGATCAGGAAGTGTAGGCGGCCCTGGCGATGAAGACCCTGCAGGTGGCCATGGCGGAGAGGACCCTTCGGGTGGCCATGGCGGAGAGGACCCTTCGGGTGGCCATGGCGGAGAGGATTTTTCTGGTGGCCGTGGGCCTTTGGGCGGGGGAATAATAAAAAAAATTATTGGGGAGCGTGACGGAGTCCGACAACGACTCGGGGACAGGCTCAGGAACAGTCCCAGGCTGGGCAGACGGGACGTGAACAGTCTCTGGCTGGGCAGACGTGCACCAGCGGTAAAGGTTCGGCTGGGCTGGACGGAACCAGCGGTGAAGAGGGCTTTGAGCTGGACGGAACCAGCGGTGAAGAGGGCTTTGAGCTGGACGGAACCAGCGGTGAAGAGGGCTTCGAGCTGGACGGAACCAGCGGTGAAGAGGGCTTTGAGGTGGGTTCATGGGCTGTAACCGATGTGCGTGCTGCCCACACACACACAAAACAGCCACGGACCCCACAATGAGCAATGTGTCTTCCAGAGCAGACTCAAGAGTGGCTGGACGGTCTCTGGCTGGGCAGGGACTTTGGGACAATGGCCCTCCTGGCTGCACGTGCTGATGTTAGCGGGGAATCGGCCATGCAGGAAACCAGTCCTGGACTGCCATATACTGATCTGGTGGCTGGTTTGCTGGTAGGCGAGGTGGAAATGGCTGGAGATGGTGGTTGAGTGGCGATGTCATCAACCTCACCTACAGTGAAGGTTGAGCCACTCAACCACAGCACATGGTTCAGGTACTGGGCAAATGAGCCTGGGACTGCCGCCCGCTGGAGCTTGCTGGTATAGGATATCATCCAACCCACACCAAAACACGATCTTCTGAACATCATCTGCCCAGCTTACCCCCTCAGAGAGCTCCAGGAATTCAGCCACACATTCCTCGATGGGACGACTGTCCTGGAAACAGGTCATAAGAGGGTTGGTGGAGTTGGAAGGGGTGATGAAAATGCCCATCTCTTTTTTTCTTGGTCAGTTCTTCTGTCACAGGTGGTGTATGGAGAGGAAGACGAGGAGAACAGGTTTGTAAATAAACAATAAACTTTACTTGTCAAACAAAATAATAAACAAAGGCAGGCAGACGAATGGAGGATACAACACCGGGTAACGTTCATATAACATGAAACAAGAACCGACAAGGACAGACTGAAACAGAGAGAACTAAATACAGATACAAACGAACACTAACGAGGTGAGGACAGGTGACACAGATGATGATGACGAGTAACAATGATGATTGAGGGAGTGAGTGCAGTTGTGGAGACAAGAAGGATTCTGGGAAGTGTAGTGAAGATGACGAAGACAGACTGGTGCAGACGATGACTGTGACACTGGCGAGATGATACAATAAGCTCTCTTAGGCAGATTTGTAGAAGAGCGGAGTGTAAATGGAAAAGAGACAATCTTCAGGTCTCTTTTGAAATGTTAAGAGATTTGATAGATCTCAATACCAGAAATCGCTAAAAGTAGCCAAATCAAGGTATTTTACTGAAATTATTAATAAGAACTGTCATAGACCCAAAATTCTTTTAAAAATTATTAACACCACTATCAACCCTTCGGTCTGCTCTCTGTTCTCTAACTCACCGTCATCCATTGTCTGCAACACATTTCTTCTCCCTCTTCATCTTTCCTCCATTTTCTCCTCTGCTAAAGAAACTCTTAAGCAGGGGTCCCCAAACTTTTTTCTGCGAGGGCCACATCATTTTTATTTTCTATAATGGAGGGCCGTAGTCTAACAGAAAATGACATGGGCCGGACTCAGTGATTTATTATTGTGGAGATTTTATTATGATTTTATTTACAGTATTATGCCTCCTAATGCCAGATTAATTAATTATTTATGCACCGTACATATCAAGTGATATATAGCCTAATAAAAGAGCATTATTACTATCGTAATGACATTTTTTCATTGCTTTTGAAATCAAAACATTTACTTGCTTATGCGTTTTGGGTGAACTATGGGCTTGTTTCTGTCTGGTCAGCCAGTCTCAAAGACAGATCAAGACTCACTGATGAACATTTGCATCAGTCTTTCAAAGACTGATGCAAATGTTCATCAGTGAGTCATGATCTCATCGGATTTTTCATCAGTTTCATGCGTGAAATGTTTGCTCACAGATATACGTGCTGCCAAAAAGTGTGGACATCTTCATTGCATTCCTTTTGATGTTTGGGTAGGTCTCGTTAGGGAGGGCAGTATAGAATTCAATGAGACTGTTGGGCTTAAACGCGTTTTTAAGAACATCGCAGTTCTGTAACTCAGCCAACTCAAACTGTAAGAAGGCTGGGCTTCGTCAATGTCAGCAGCAATGGGGTTCTGAAAAAGGCGGATTTCTTTAGCGCGGACATGTAGCTCACGGAAGCGCACGTCAAACTCCGCCTTCAGCATTTCCAGCGCTTCCACTGACTGGAATGATCATGCGCGAGGGCTTGTATTGCGTGCAGAGATGTCATGAGCGCGCGCAGAATGAGCTTGCGAGTTCCCGTTTCCTCGCGTGCAGATGTTATCCTCTCGCGAAAGTCATTTACCGCGTGCGCCAGCATCAGTTGTGCGCTCGGTTCTTATTGATATTGATTTGCCGCCATAAATATGTATTATCAAATACAGATATGATATGATTAAAACATTTATTTAAAATGAAATTTTTGTTCAGAGGGCCGGTTCAAATGGCCCGCGGGCCGTAGTTTGGGGACCCCTGCTCTTAAGCCTCTAAAAATTCATTGTCCATACTCCTAACAATTTTGACCTTAAGACCTCTTTTAAGGGTTAAGATGCTTTCTGAATTACTTTTTTCTTTACTAGGATTTTTTCATTTAATTTTAAGAGTAAACACCCACATTTCTAAGAATTTTCTTAGAATTTTGTCACTATAGGAGCTTCTCTTTACATCAAGATTTTTCATGAATACGGGCCCTGGTTGTCTTCAAACTTTATGAATTTTAATGAGAGCAAAACGGAAATTATTTTATTTAGACCCTCAGACTCCTCCACCATTCCTAAAGTACATTTTGGTGGTCTGTCTTCTTATGTGAAGTCGTGGTTGAGAAATTTGGGTGTAGTATTTGATGAATCTTTGAAATTTGAGAGGCAAATAAATTTAGAGGTGAAATCCTGCTTTTTTCAGCTAAGACTAATTTCAAAAGTAAAGACATTTCTTTCTTTTAAAAATTTCGAAAAAGTAATACATGCATTTATTTCTTCAAGACTGGATTACTGCAACTCTCTTTACGTTGGGATTAGTCATTCAGCAATGTCACGATTACAATTGGTACAATCAGCTAGACTTCTGACGGGTGCAAAAAAACTGAATCATATCACGGCAATTTTACATTACTTAGTTTAAACTTTTTTTTTTCGTGTACAAATCTTTAAATAGTCTGGCTCCACCCTACTTGTCTGCTCTATTGACTTTGGATCATCCAAGATCACTCCGGTCATCAAATCAGAAACTCCTGTCTATACCTAAGTCAAAATTGAAGTGTAGGGGGGAACGTGCTTTCGGGTTAAATCATGAAAATGGGGTGTAAAAATAAATAACCTACAGTATATATGTGGCATACATGTGGGAAACAGCTGATAACACATTAAAGCAGAGATAATCTCTCATGATTTTTTTATTAGGTTAAAGGGCACACTGTGGATTAAAGCAGTCCAAAAGGACCATGTGTGTTTCACTGGCTGGAATAGAAATGGGATTTTCCAGCATCTAAACTCATGTTTCCATTTAAGAAAGTCCTAATAGAAAATAACTAAAAAGATATAAATACCAGATATGAATCTTAAGATGTGAAAAAGCATATTGAGGAGGCTGAAATTACAGCTTGGTTAACTGAGAGGTCAGGCTAAGGGGAATGACTCTGAGTACTTGCATGAGGTAAGCTTGCCAGCAGGATCAGGGGAAGGTATCTGTTGGTGTAGAGTGTTATGAGGCAAAATATTTTTGTTAGGAAAAGCAGTTTAGATCCGGTCATCAAATTAAACCGTTATTCATATGCTTAAATGATTGGAAAATCTGGGAACACTTTATTTTACAATGTCATTATTACACATGTTGTAATAACTATAAATTATGCATAATTACATGGAACTAACCCTACACCAAACCCTAATCCTAACCCTACTTGTAGTTAATTAGTATTACTCTTTACTTAAATGTATAATTATACTGTAACAAGGACACCTTAAAATAAAATGTAACTGAAAATCCTCCTCCAATAGGCTTTTAGCTGTGGCCGGAAATTACATTGGTATGGTAATAGAGATTGGCATGGCAATGTTAATATATTTGGTTTTGCGGAATTTATCTGCTACACTGCTGCTGCTGCTGCTGCTCCAGAGCAAGTACCGAAACTAGCTACCGCAAACACCTTCACAGATGTTTATGTGAACATGTAACATACATGAATTAACCCCGTAGCAGATTTATACAGGTGAAGCTGGGGAGGGGGAGGGTTCTGAAAGTGCGCTGCAGACTGTAACAGCAAACAATGGCAACTATTTGAATGTTTGAGCAGCAAGCTCATTGCCTGCTGATGCAACAGCAACCAATCAGCTGTGCATATGCATATATGTAAATAACGACATGATTGCTACCAATTAGTTAAAGACCTATCACCATTCAGACTTTCATGCCAGAACTACGTAATTAGTAGTCACAGAGGAAGGCAAAGAGTGTTGCCATTGAGAGGATGGTTGTGGTCACCCTCTGACCATTGGTACTTTTCATTGAGTCTAATGGGCTTTTGGGTGTTTAAAATAGAATTTTAACAGTCATGACTCTGGAACATTCCATCAATGTAAGTCTATGGGATTTTTCCGAGTATTGATCATCATTTTAGGAAAACCGAAAGTCCAATCAGTTAGAAATGATATAGCAACCCGAGTCAGAACAGTCTGAAGGTCTGAGCTGAGTTTGGTGGATCATGTGGCTGAGGCTTAGACTGTTGAAGACCAAGAAATGTCTACAATCTTTGAATGTTTGCAGAAATTATAACAAAGAGATTTTTGCAGGATAGGAATGTGCCATTTTTTATCACTATTGGCTTTCTTCTACAAAGAAAAACTGACACTTGTTGTGTGTTTTCACTGTATTAGACATTTTACAGTATTTTTCTATATTCTTCTATATTCTTGAACTATATATCTTGTCAGATCTGTAACATATTTTATTGTTTAGTCCAATTGCTGCCAAATTAGCCTGCTACAACAACTTCCATGGGTGAAAAGGTGAAATGTTTTCTGATTCAAAAAAGGGGGAGGGGTGGCTGAATGTACCCTCATCCCAAAAAAGGATTTATTTACTTCAGTGTGTGTCATATGTCAAAGTAAGATATTAATAGACTAAAAATAAATAATTATAATACACATGAACTTTGAGATGGAAGCTGTGACCTATATATTTTGAAGCAATAAAGATTTGACTTATAACTGATTTCATTAGGTAGGATATCTGTGAGTCTGTCCATACATTTCTTGTGTCAAGAAAACTCACGGGTCAAAAAAATGTGTCAAGAAAGCTCTTCATATATCAAAATATATGAGGTTGACCATGTATAGATTCTGCTTAGTGTGCATAATCACCTTCTATAAAAGAGGGTAGACCAGAAGAGATGCAGAGAAGACCTCAGAAGTTCCATCAAGTGGTAAGAGCCTATGCTGACTATGACTGAAAGGAATTTAACATCATCACTTATGCGTCTGTACTCAAAGTAATTGTGTTTTTATTTATATTAATACATTTTAATGAATTGATTTTTTTTTTAAATCCAAAGGTAGTGAACATTTCATCTGGTCTCAAGGACAAAAGGCAAGTGAGTTTAAGATTCAGTGTGTGGATTAGGGTAGATGAAAACATAATTTGTATTATAGACGAAAACTGGAGAAGCATGCTGTTTTTAAAAACGTATGTAATTTATTTACAAAGAAATGTGTTTAAAATTTATTAGTAAGATGAATTTAAGGAAGGGGCCCCATTGACCCTTTATTTAGGTGCCAAACATAGGCACCTATTGATTTTTTTTTTTATTGTGTTGTATTGAATTCTGTTTTTCTTCTTCCACTTTTGAGTCTATGAGAGCCCATAAAACCCCTTGTGTGAAAGTTATACAAATTTGGCCAAATATAGAGGACATTCAACACATTTCTGTGCAGACTCAGTTAGTGGAAACAGAAAAAGAAGCGGGAAAGGACCAATGAGCAAGAGAAGATGCTATAATAGAGCGAAACATGAAATTGCCTCTAACTACAGAACTGTTGGTCTGATTAAATTCAAAATTGGGATGCAGTCTTGCTATTATAATCCATGATTACATTTGCATAAATATAAATCATTAGAAATGTCTTAAGTTTTATTATAAAATATTGAATTAATATAATAAAAAAATCTGTCATGTCTGAAATCTGAAATGTTTAATATTTCTCAGGAAATCTTATGCATCCATTGAGAGATAAAACCGCATGCACACTTATCTGCAGAGGAGAAAAACCTCTCTTTGTGAGCATTAGTGATACACACATGTAATGTAATGCCCGTTTCATTCATACCCGTAGCAGGAGGATGTACTTTATGTGTCTTGCCTTTGTTGAATATTTATGAAATTTGTAATGGATAAGTTGATATTTTCTCTCTTTAGTAAGCTGCCACTATGAGTACAGACGCGGAGATGGCCGCTTACGGCAAGGCTGCCATTTACCTTCGTAAGCCTGAGAGGGAGAGAATGGAGGCTCAGGCCAAACCATTTGATGCCAAGGCTGCCTGCTATGTGGCTGATGTCAAAGAGTTGTACCTCAAGGGAACAATCAAGAGCAAAGACGGTGGCAAAGTCACAGTTGTTTTGCTTGATACAAAGGAGGTACATTTGAGTTTCCATTTCATGTAGAATTGTAGATGCTCATTAAATTTCTTATTGCATTGTTTTCTTTTATATCTAATATCTAATTTATCAAATTTATAGGAGAGAGTTGCTAAGGAAGAAGATGTCTACCCAATGAATCCTCCCAAGTATGACAAGATTGAGGACATGGCCATGATGACCCATCTCAATGAAGCCTCTGTGCTGTATAACCTCAAAGAGCGTTATGCTGCGTGGATGATCTACGTAAATTCTGAAACGACATAAAAAGCATTTAAGGTAATTTTTTCTCTGTTGTTGGAATCTGACCTTCTCTGCTAATTTCAGACCTACTCTGGACTCTTCTGCGCTACTGTGAACCCCTACAAGTGGCTCCCAGTGTATGATGCAGAAGTGGTGTCTGCCTACAGAGGCAAAAAGCGTATGGAGGCCCCACCCCACATCTTCTCTGTCTCTGACAACGCCTATCAGTTCATGCAGACTGGTAAGACATTATGGAATTGAATTCTATAGAATTCATTAAGGCGAGACACGGCAGGCAAAAACATTGGGTCTTTTTCACTAGTCAATTTTGAGATTTTGTGATATTTGTCTTCAATAACGTCTTCTTTCAGACTTGTGGTGAAAAAAAGTCAGAAATAAACATTTATGTCTTTTTTTTTTTACTACACTTTGTCTGTTTGCGTCTGTAGATTTCTCATAAATTCGAAAAAAAAATTGGCGTTGTAAATCCTCCCGCTGCTCCGCGATCGCTGCCTGCACCCTTTTATCACATACACTGTTAAAGCTCTCCCTCTCCTTTACAATGCTTTCAGATCTAAATATGGTAATTTCCTTTTTATCAGCAACCAATCATGAAAGTAAAAGGGGGGATTTTACATATTTTACAATATAAATCTTTAAAGCCCGTTTTCTTGAAATTCCTTTTCTCTCATACTCCAAGTCCGAAATATCCACTTCAGTAGCACCTATACACCAAACTTTCCAGTCTGGTATAGTTATATTATGAAGACATTTACAGAGGGATTTGTAAATGTATTATTCCTAGCCTGATTTATATAACATTTTATTCCAAAAAACATGCCGAAAATAAATGTTTTAAGGATATTGACATTCTGATTTACAGGATAACAAAAGTAGATATCCATAAATCCATATGTATTTTTTCCCCATCTAATATGTGAACACAATGAAAAATTAATTTTGAACCTGGGTTTATCCAGTTCTCAGATTTCGTTTTTTAAAAATATATGCAAATTAGCGCACATATAATTAGATAATGCCTAATTTGCATATTTAAACATTAAATTACAGAAAACTTGTAATACATTTTTTTTCTCATCTTAATGTAGGTAATCAACTGGGAAAGTTTCATGGTGATATCTGCTAGTTAAAATTTTTACCCTATTCACCTGTAGTGTCTCGCCTCAAGATGAATTAGATGTTGCTGTTAATATAATTAATATTTACCGGATATTTTACACATTTCAATCAACAGATAGAGAAAACCAGTCTGTCCTAATTACGTAAGTATTTTCGTTTAATTTCAGACCATAACAAAAATGAAAAGTATAACATAGATGGAAAATTAATGGAGATATTTACAAAATAGGATTAAAGATTGAACAAAGATTTAATATACTTTGAAAAGTCTACATGTCTTTCAATCTTCTGTATTATAATCTCTTATAAACCAGAGGAGAATCTGGTGCTGGAAAGACTGTGAACACCAAACGTGTCATCCAGTACTTTGCCACAGTTGCAGTGTCAGGTGTCAAGAAAGAGGCCAGTAAAATAAAGGTACGAGATACAAGCTATGTAATATATATTATTTTAAAAGATGATGATTTACACTCATCTCACAAACTATACGATATGTGAATTTGTGAAATGCCTATAAATTGAGTTTAGTCCATGAATTCAACTACCAGTATTTTAGATCCGGTTCCCTGCTCAATTATTATGAACTGCCTTGCATCAATCTGCCCTCATATGACTTCTATTTTGAATTTATCATTGAGTTCTGGAATTATTCCTCCAGAATTAAAAACAGCTGCCATTACACCAGTCCCTAAGAAGCCTGGCTGTGATGTTTCTGATTTGTCCAATTACAGGCCTTCCATTCTTGGCTAAAGTTCTGGAGCATGTTGTGGCTATTCAGTTAAATCATCACCTATCACTGAACAGTCTTTTTGAACCTTTTCAATCTGGGTTCAGAAAAGGCCATAGTACTGAGACAGCTCTAGTGAGGGTTGTAAATGATTTACTTATTGCGGCAGATTCAGCTGCATGCAGTATTTTGGTCTTATTAGACCTAAGTGCTGCTTTTGATACTATATGTCACACTCTTCTGCCAGATAGGCTGGAAAATTGGCTGGGTGTTACTGGAGCAGTATTTAGTTGGTTTCGGTCTTAACGAATGGTGCCCAGGTTGTAAGCTTGGGTTATGACAAATCTGACACCGTGCCTGTTCGCCAGGGAGTTCCTCAGGGTTCAGTGTTGGGTCCAATTTTATTTAACATTTACATGCTTCCACTTGGGCAGATCATCAGGAAACATGGTCTTGGGTATCACTGCTATGCGGATGATACGCAGATTTACATCACCACTAGTCCTGATGTTCATAGCTCATTAATAGTTTTGCATCGTTGTCTATCAGAGATCAATTTATGGATGCAGACTAACTTCCTGAAACCGAACGGCTCCAAAACTGAATTGATGCAGATTGGTACAGTGGCAGCTCCTCATAAGGCTGAGCAAATTAGTTTGATTGTTGACTCATGGTAATTCCAACTTCACAGGTGCCATTCTCTGTGTCATTTTTGATCCACAGCTAACATTTGAAGCACATATAAAAAAAATCTCTTAAACGTCTTTTTACCATCTGAGAAACATTGCTCGACTTAGACCTTTTCTCTCTTTTTCAGACACAGAAAGGCTTATACATGCCTTTATTACAACTAGGTTAGATTACTGTAATGCCTTGTTCTCTGGCCTTCCAGCTAAATCTCTGAGAAGGTTACAGTATATTCAAAATTCTGCCGCCCGTGTGTTCACTTCACTGAACGGTGTTCACCGTGTGTTCTCCTCGTGAGCACATTACACCGGTGCTTTCACAGTTGCACTGGCTTCCCAGTTTAAAATTCTTTAAAAAAACATGTTAAAATTCTTATACTAACATACAAGGCACTGCATGCAACTGCACCATAGTACCTTTGTGATCTCATCAGCCCTTATACTCCACTACGTTGTCTCCATTCTTCTAATTCACTCTTACTTCATCAGCCTTCATGTAAGCTTAAGACCATGGGGGAAAGAGCCTTTTCATACAAAGCCCCCAAGCTATGGAATGTACTACCTCTTACCATCAAAAATGCACCAACACTGGGACACTTTAAAAAGCTGATTAAGACACATTTATTTAAGGCTGTTTTTCTTTAATTGTTGTATTTGCCCTTGTTGTTTCTGTTTATTTTACTGTAGCGCTTTGGGTTTAAGAAAAGCGCATTACAAATAAAATGTATTATTATTATTACTACTATTAGTCATGAAATAGAAAAACAATTGAAAATAACTGAAAACCCTTCAAACATCACAGGGCTCTCTTGAGGACCAGATCATTGCTGCCAACCCTCTGCTTGAGTCTTATGGTAATGCCAAGACTGTGAGAAATGACAACTCCTCTCGTTTTGTAAGTTAACCACTGTTTATTTACAGTACAGATGGTCAGTTGTGTTAAATTTTACTGTACAGAGTTTTCTATAAAGAGATTATAATAATAATTATTTTTGTATTATGCTATTACGATTTAAACAGGGTAAATTCATCAGAATTCATTTCGGCACAACTGGAAAACTGGCTAGTGCTGACATTGAGACATGTAAGTGGACATAATTTTATTGATCCATCCTGAACAGTTGTCTTTGTCTGTCACTCTTCAGATGATTGTGACTCAAGTACATTCTCTCAACAGATCTGCTGGAGAAGTCTAGAGTGTCATTCCAGCTTCCAGATGAGAGAGGCTACCACATCTTCTTCCAGATGATGACCAACCATAAGCCTGAGGTTGTTGGTAGGTGCACATATTTCATTCATTCAATGTTCCAGATAATATTGTTAGATGCTCTTCCATTAATGCTGTGTATTTTACAGAAATGTCGCTCCTCACCACCAACCCCTATGACTTCCCCATGTGCAGTCAGGGTCAGATCGCAGTGGCCAGCATTGATGATAAAGTTGAGCTGGATGCTACTGATGTGAGTCATTGCTATTTGAATATTGATATAGTTAAATATGGCAAATCATATATTTTATTATTCTCTGTAATTTACAGGAAGCTATTGACATTCTTGGTTTCACAAGTGATGATAAAGTTGGTATCTACAAGTTCACTGGAGCTGTGCTTCATCATGGTAACATGAAGTTCAAGCAGAAGCAGCGTGAGGAGCAGGCTGAGCCTGATGGCACAGAGGGTGAGACTTGTTTTATCCTGGACTTTAAAATAGTAACCGTTGCATCGATTTTGCTGATAAACCACATAAACTGTGTATAAAATGTTTAGTGTAAATATAAACTAGAAGTTGCGTGCATATCAATAAATCTAAAAATAAAAGAGAAAGTACCTAGTGCCTGATTTATTATAATTTTACACAAAAGACTCTATAGAGCAAAGATAATTTATTTTTTAAATGTATTTAACAGAGGCTGACAAAATTG
This sequence comes from Semotilus atromaculatus, assembly GCA_031834385.1. Classification (NCBI taxonomy): domain Eukaryota; kingdom Metazoa; phylum Chordata; class Actinopteri; order Cypriniformes; family Leuciscidae; genus Semotilus; species Semotilus atromaculatus. The sequence goes on along the minus strand of JAULUF010000035.1, from coordinate 13,317,796 downwards.
CCTACCTTCTGGGTTTGAACTCTGCTGAAATGCTGAAGGGTTTGTGCTACCCCAGAGTCAAGGTCGGAAATGAGTATGTGACCAAAGGCCAGACCGTGCCACAGGTATAGTAACATTTCCAGCATGCCATGTGTTTAACCTAAAATTCTGGCTAATTATTACAGAACCAGAATAAAAGATCCACTCTATTCTACTTACAGGTGTACAACTCTGTTAGCGCCTTGGCCAAATCTATCTATGAGAGGATGTTCTTGTGGATGGTTATTCGTATCAACCAGATGTTGGACACAAAACAACAAAGAAATTTCTACATTGGTGTGCTGGATATTGCTGGCTTTGAGATCTTTGATGTAAGAATGATTATTTTATCTCTTTTTATGTCAAAATGAATGATATTCAGAAGTCAGTAAATGTTTGTCATTTTTTTGTCCTCCAGTACAACAGCATGGAGCAGCTGTGTATCAACTTCACCAATGAGAAACTGCAACAGTTTTTCAACCACACCATGTTTGTGCTGGAGCAAGAGGAGTACAAAAAGGAGGGCATTGTTTGGGAGTTCATTGACTTCGGCATGGACTTGGCTTCTTGCATTGAGCTCATTGAGAAGGTTATCAATGGTTTATGAATTTATTAATTTCCATGGATCCTATTCTCAAAATCTCTTATTTTTGATAATAAACAACATTCTTTTATAAACAGCCCATGGGTATCTTCTCCATCCTTGAAGAGGAGTGCATGTTCCCCAAGGCTTCAGATGCTTCCTTCAAGAACAAGCTGTATGATCAGCATCTTGGTAAGAACAAGGCTTTCGAGAAACCAAAGCCTGCCAAAGGCAAGGCTGAAGCCCACTTCTCCCTGGTTCACTACGCTGGAACTGTGGACTACAATGTCACTGGCTGGCTGGACAAGAACAAGGATCCACTGAATGATTCTGTTCTGCTGCTTTACCAGAAGTCTTCTGTCAAACTGCTGGCTACTCTCTACCCACCTGTTGTTGAGGGTAAAGAAAAAATCTTTTGAACAAAACTTTGATTCAGTTTTTAACTTTCTTTCTTGTTTTTTCATTTATACATGTTCCTTTGTATCTTTATCTCAATAGATAATACTAAAAAGGGAGGCAAGAAGAAGGGTGGTTCCATGCAGACTGTGTCCTCCCAGTTCAGGGTGTGTATAGAAATAACATCACAGCAATATTGCTTTCTTTGAGAAAAAAAGAAAGAAATAAAAAGAATGCCAAACTTTTTCTATTCTCCACAGGAGAACTTGGGCAAACTCATGACCAACTTAAGGGCCACTCACCCTCACTTTGTGCGTTGCCTGATTCCTAATGAGTCCAAAACTCCAGGTAAAGTATCTAAAAAAAACGTACAGATATTTTGGTTCCCATTATATATGATGAAGTTAATTTACCAAGTTAATGGTGTAAACTGTTCATTATAGGTCTCATGGAGAACTTCCTGGTTATCCACCAGCTGAGGTGTAACGGTGTACTGGAGGGTATCAGAATCTGCACAAAGGGCTTCCCCAGCAGAATCCAATATGGTGACTTTAAGCAGAGGTAAATGGGACCACATGAAAACAACATTTCCTAGGAGGCACTTCCATAGAAGTAATTTGATAAATTTTCCACAGATACAAGGTGCTGAATGCCGGTGTTATCCCAGAGGGACAGTTTATGGATAACAAGAAGGCCAGTGAAAAACTCCTGGGATCCATTGACGTTAATCATGATGACTACAGATTTGGACATACGAAGGTTCATATTTAGCTTTACAAATTTCAAAGATTCAGTGATCATGGTCATATAGCTTATACAGGTTAAATCAATATATTTTGATTTACTGTTGTTTTACATAAATTCAGGTGTTCTTCAAAGCTGGTCTTCTGGGTCTTCTTGAGGAGATGCGTGATGAGAAACTGGCTGCTCTGGTCACAATGACTCAGGCTCTCTGCCGTGGTTACCTGATGAGGAGGGAGTATGTGAAAATGACGGAGAGGAGGTGATTATTGTCATGAGTAAAGATGACATCAATGATAACAGTGAAAATGTAATGATGATTATGCCATTTAATGATGAATTATTCACAGGGAGTCGATTTACACCATCCAATACAACATCCGCTCATTCATGAATGTCAAACACTGGCCATGGATGAAGGTTTATTACAAGATTAAGCCTCTGCTTCAGAGTGCAGAGACTGAGAAGGAGCTGGCAAACATGAAAGAGGACTATACAAAATGCAAAGAGGCTTTGGTTAAGGCTGAAGCCAAAAAGAAGGAGCTTGAAGAGAAGATGGTATCACTGTTGCAAGAGAAAAATGATCTGCAGCTGCAAGTAGCATCTGTGAGTATATTTTATAATTAACTGAATTTTGGCTACATTAAAAATGAGCAAGGTTGTTTCCAGTGAAAAAGCAATCTATTTTACTAACAGGAATCTGAGGGTCTCTCAGATGCTGAGGAGAGGTGTGAGGGTCTGATCAAAAGCAAAATCCAGCTTGAAGCTAAACTCAAGGAGACAACTGAGAGACTGGAGGATGAGGAGGAAATTAATGCTGAACTGACAGCCAAGAAGAGGAAACTGGAGGATGAGTGCTCTGAACTGAAGAAAGACATTGATGACCTGGAGCTCACCTTGGCTAAAGTGGAGAAGGAGAAACATGCCACTGAGAATAAGGTTAGATATTGAGTTGGTTTAAGATTAGATCTATTCTTTGTTTTATATATTGATATAGAATATGAATTGTAATATTTAAGCTTATTTTTAAAAAATCCTACAGGTCAAGAACTTGACTGAGGAAATGTCAGCTCAGGATGAGAGCATTGCTAAGCTTACGAAGGAGAAGAAAGCCCTTCAAGAGTCACATCAGCAGACACTGGATGATCTTCAGGCCGAGGAGGACAAAGTCAACACCCTGACCAAATCCAAGACAAAGCTTGAGCAGCAAGTTGATGATGTGAGTTGACTATGTAAATTAATTATATTAATTAATCAAATCAACTGTTTTCTGCTGTGAACATATTTTATATATCATTGTCGTGTAGCTTGAGGGTTCCCTTGAACAAGAGAAGAAGCTCCGCATGGACCTGGAGAGAACCAAGAGAAAGCTTGAAGGAGACCTGAAATTATCCCAAGAGTCTGTCATGGACCTGGAGAATGACAAGCAGCAATCTGACGAGAAAATAAAAAAGTAATTAAAGCAGGAAATCTTTGAAAACATTGAAAACTTTTATTGTTGTGTTATGTTTTTAACTACTTATTGTTGTACTTATTGTTGAACAGGAAAGACTTTGAAACAAGTCAGCTGCTCAGCAAGATTGAAGATGAACAATCTCTGGGTGCTCAACTCCAGAAGAAAATCAAGGAGCTTCAGGTATTTTGAGATTTTTTTTCAAACATTACATCATTATGATCATATACAGATCACCAAGAATCTAATTAAGTATTTTTCCACCATAGGCTCGCATTGAGGAACTGGAGGAAGAGATTGAGGCCGAGCGCGCTGCTCGTGCCAAGGTTGAGAAGCAGAGAGCTGATCTCTCCAGGGAACTTGAGGAGATCAGTGAGAGGCTTGAAGAGGCTGGAGGAGCCACTTCTGCTCAGATCGAGATGAATAAGAAGCGTGAAGCTGAATTCCAGAAGCTGCGACGTGATCTTGAAGAGTCCACCCTCCAGCATGAAGCTACTGCTTCCGCCCTCCGAAAAAAGCAGGCAGACAGTGTGGCCGAGCTGGGAGAGCAAATCGACAACCTGCAGCGTGTCAAGCAGAAGCTTGAGAAAGAGAAGAGTGAATACAAAATGGAGATTGATGATCTTTCCAGCAACATGGAAGCTGTTGCCAAAGCAAAGGTTGGGAAATATTTTAACGAATATATGTGACCCATACTGGCAAAATTAGTTGGAATACGTATGGGCAAATTACGAGCTACAGGGAAATTATCATTTTGGTTGAATTTAATTTTCATTCACAAAAATATTTTCATTAAGCCCTTTTCTAGCGATCCCAATGCTCCAAATAGTAATTAAAAAAACAAATGATCTTTATTTGTACGTTTTCTGAGAGGTGTACCTTCCTAAATCTTTCCTTTGTTTTAATAATTAATAAATTGGCATTTTTTTCCTTGCTCGCTTCTCAACGGCTGGTGCTTCCCCTCAGCACAAGTTTTAATATTCATAGCGAATTTTCAGTGGCATGAGTCTGAACTAATGAAATGTAATTTTTAAACTCATGCTGATGTAAACAAAACGACCTTACTCGCACTGACTGACAGATCCGAAGCATGCACACAAAGACGCCTCTCAGACGGTGCGCAAATCCCGATATACACATGTACACAGAATTGCAGTATTTCAAAATATCTGTCTTGGCGAATTTTCACGCAAACATTATCTGTTATGCCTTAAGTGAACGTTTGGTTAACTGTTGGGGGATTAACATATGATATGTAACATTATGTTAGATACATGCATTACAGTAGGTCTTAATATACAGGCTGCTAAAATGTAATATATATTTTTCCTATATTTGGTATTTGATTTGGTGTGTGCCAAATTTAGTGGTATTACCAGGGATTTTAAGGTGTGGTTGTTAGGTGATTTTGTTTTGGACCCTTCAGAAAACTTTAACTATTTTTCTCCAAATTGACTTTGCTGACTCTATTGACTTCAAATAGGTGTAGCGCAGTCCTTTTTTGTCTGATTCCACTCAATCATACATCATCGTACATTAATACATTTTTTAAATAACAATAACCCTTTTTTTTTTATGTGCTCATTGTGACTCATTTTGCCAGCAAGGGTCACATACAACACATACAAGTCTTGAAGTTTTTTTCAAATATCTAATGACTTTTGTATTTGCAGGGCAATCTTGAGAAGATGTGCCGCACACTTGAGGACCAACTTAGTGAAATTAAGTCCAAGAGTGACGAGAACATTCGTCAGTTAAATGATCTCAGTACTCAAAGTGCAAGATTTCAAACTGAAAATGGTAACTCATGAACAAATTAATATTATATCAAAAGTAATTAATATTATTAATTAGCGATAATTATCAACAATAACTACATTAATTAATGATAATTATCATCAATAATAAATAATAACTATCAACAATAATTAATAAAAAATAAGTGTATTAAGATTATTCAGCAGTACATTTCTGACTGTAACAGTCTTATTAGAGGACTTTTTTTAATGCTGACTGATACAATCTTACATCCATTTGTTTTGAAATAAACTGATAGAGACATAGAAAGGTCTGACACAGACATAGAAAAGTCTGACACAGTGAATCTAAATCTATACAGGTGAGTTTGGCCGTCAGCTGGAGGAGAAGGAGGCTTTGGTTTCTCAGCTCACCAGAGGCAAACAAGCTTCCACTCAGCAAATAGAGGAGCTTAAGAGACTTATTGAAGAGGAGGTTAAGGTAATACAGCATAATCAATTCATGCACATACTTGTCAATTACTTTACTGTAGAGACAAGCTAATATTATGTGACTTTGTCTCCTAGGCTAAGAACGCACTGGCCCATGCTGTGCAATCAGCCCGTCATGACTGCGACCTGCTCCGTGAGCAGTTTGAGGAAGAGCAGGAGGCAAAGGCTGAGCTTCAGCGGGGAATGTCAAAGGCCAACAGTGAGGTTGCTCAGTGGAGAACCAAATATGAAACTGATGCCATCCAGCGCACTGAGGAGCTTGAAGAGTCCAAGTATGTATATTATTGCATAATATTCCCACTTCTCACAGCTATTTTATAGATTAGAATTCAAAATAATGTGTATTACTTAACAGGAAGAAGCTGGCCCAGCGTCTGCAAGAGGCAGAGGAACAAGTCGAGGCAGTGAACTCCAAATGTGCATCTCTGGAGAAGACCAAACAGAGACTCCAGGGTGAGGTGGAGGACCTCATGATTGATGTGGAGAGAGCCAATGGTTTGGCTGCTAACCTTGACAAGAAACAGAGGAACTTTGACAAGGTAAACTATCTGAGTCATTATATGATATTCTCTTTGTAAAATATTGCTGGAATTGGCTTTGTTAAACATGTTGTAAACAAACCGATCCTAAAATATCTCCACCAAAGGTCCTGGCAGAATGGAAGCAGAAATATGAGGAAGGTCAGGCAGAGCTGGAAGGTGCTCAGAAAGAGACTCGTTCACTCAGCACTGAACTGTTCAAGATGAAGAACTCCTATGAGGAGAGTCTGGACCAGCTGGAGACCCTAAAAAGAGAGAACAAGAATCTGCAGCGTAAGAATGAAACCATTAAATTAGAAAAAACTTAAAGGGGTTGTTCACCCAAAATGATTTTTTTAAATAATTACTGACCCTCATGTCATTGCAAACTTGTGTTAATCTTCAGAACACAAGATCATTTTGATTAAATCTGAGAGCTCAATTCATTGGTTCAGTTTCTGAAATGGCAAACTGAATTTTCGGTCTGTAATGACATGAGGGTGAGTAATAATTAATGATAACATTTTCCTTTTTGGGTGAACTATCCCTTTAAAATTCTCAGTGAGCATTAAAAAGTAAGCACATATGATTAATAAATGTGCATTATGATAAATATTATATGTTTTTCTCTCTATAGAGGAAATTTCAGATCTGACAGAACAGTTAGGTGAGACTGGTAAGAGCATCCATGAGCTGGAAAAGGCCAAGAAGACAGTGGAGACTGAGAAGTCAGAGATTCAGACCGCCCTGGAAGAGGCTGAGGTGAGTATCTGGAGATCAATACGGAATTCTAGCAAGAATCATCATACTGTGTTGTTGTATTCATCAATACACTGTGTGTATTTTCATTCTTATATTTAAATGTTGTTTTATTTTTCATAGGGTACACTGGAGCATGAGGAGTCCAAGATTCTTCGTGTCCAGCTTGAGCTAAACCAGATCAAGGGAGAGGTTGACAGGAAGATTGCAGAGAAGGATGAGGAGATGGAGCAGATCAAGAGGAACAGCCAGAGAGTCATTGAATCCATGCAGGGCACTCTGGACTCTGAAGTCAGGAGCAGGAATGATGCCCTGAGAATCAAAAAGAAGATGGAGGGAGACCTTAATGAGATGGAAATTCAGCTGAGCCACTCCAATCGCCAGGCTGCTGAGGCCCAGAAACAGCTCAGGAACGTTCAGGGACAACTCAAGGTATGCATAGGAATTTTTGTTCTTTGGGAATTTCTTATTTTTGACTTTGGGATGTATTCATATATTTTTTAAACAATCTAACAAGTTCAGCCTAGCAGAAACCATATCAAAAGCTAATTCTAAAGCTATTGTTATGTCCAGGATGCCCAACTGCACCTTGATGATGCCCAGAGAGGACAGGAAGACATGAAGGAACAGGTGGCCATGGTGGAGCGCAGAAATACTCTGATGCAGGCTGAGATTGAGGAGCTGAGAGCTGCTCTGGAGCAGACAGAGAGAGGCCGCAAAGTGGCTGAACAAGAGCTGGTGGATATCAGTGAGCGTGTTGGGCTGCTGCACTCTCAGGTAAGGATATATTGTTTCTCTGAAATTAAGGGAATTGAGAGTATCATTCAAAATGTTCAAAGTTAAACTGTTGCTTTCCATTTTGTAGAACACAAGTCTCCTGAACACCAAGAAGAAGCTTGAGGCTGACCTTGTTCATGTCCAGAGTGAAGTTGATGACACTGTGCAGGAAGCCAGAAATGCAGAGGAGAAAGCCAAGAAGGCCATCACTGATGTGAGCAACAGTAGCTGCCAAATGTTTAATAAGACGCTTACGTACTTAAAAGATGTGGATCTAATGACTTTCTGTATTAATGCAAAAGGCTGCATTGATGGCAGAAGAGCTGAAGAAGGAGCAGGACACCAGTTCTCACCTTGAGAGGATGAAGAAGAATCTGGAGGTCACAGTGAAGGATCTGCAGCACCGTCTGGATGAGGCTGAGAATCTGGCCATGAAAGGAGGAAAGAAACAACTCCAGAAGTTGGAGTCCAGAGTAAGACTCTTTATAGTTATGATATGGGCAAAGTGACGTATGTTATATTATGAGATTTGTTTGAATAAAAATAGTATTTTCTTTAGGTCCGTGAGCTTGAGAGTGAAGTTGAAGCTGAGCAGAGACGTGGAGCTGATGCTGTTAAAGGTGTCCGCAAATATGAGAGGAGAGTGAAAGAGCTCACTTATCAGGTATGACCATATTCCTCAGAAGTTTGTTCAGACAAAAGAGTCTGTATAATAGTGTATGACAATGCCTAGTTTTAGTAAAGGATCAATGTTTAATAAATGTGTATTTTTTGAAGACTGATGAGGACAAGAAGAACATCAGCAGACTCCAGGATTTGGTTGACAAACTGCAGCTGAAGGTCAAAGTCTACAAGAGGCAGTCTGAAGAGGCGGTATGTAAAATCTAATAGAACATTTTGTCACTAATTATTTATACTGGCATGCTAATTTGATGAAACATGATACACAAACCATTTAAAAAAAAACCTTTAGGAGGAGCAAGCCAATGTTCACCTGTCCAAGTTGAGGAAGGTGCAGCATGAGCTGGAAGAGGCTGAGGAGCGTGCTGACATTTCTGAGTCTCAGGTCAACAAGCTCAGAGTTAAGAGCCGTGATTCTGGAAAGGTTAGACTAACTAGACTATTTTTTTATTTATTTAACTTGTTTATCCATATACATGAACTACCTCTTAAAAGAAGAAGTGGAACTATAATAATTGCATTTTGCTGATGTTACATATCCTGTATGACATTTGCACATCTGTATTCTCTTCATTATGTAAAGTGAAGAACATTTTTGTTAATAAGACTAATGTTAGCCTCTTCCTTCTTTCCTAGGCCAAAGAAGAATGAATCTTTAACACTTGAAAGGAGCATTTACTGAAGTCATATAATATGAATGTTTATTGTAAAATTACCTTTCTTAATAAACTTGTTTATTTTAGCAAATAATTAGCCTTTGTGTGATTTTTCAACAAGATACACTATTACAACACTAATATCTGATCTATATGATTACTTATTTGAAACCGTATTATTCACATCATATGAGTGCCTAGTATCAAGAGTGTCTTGAATCCAGATTTGAACTTTTAAAAGGTTCCATAAAAGTTCGAAAGGTTTCATAAAATTAAATTCTCATGTTTACTGAATGCATTCGCTCAAATATTTCTGCTATAAGTTTCCAATATAATATAATTACAAGGTGTTTTTCTGAAATACAAAAATATGAGTGAATGACACGTGTGGAGTGCTATAATGTACCACATACCGCTCCCACACAAAGCACTGAATGAGCCAGAGATGGCTCGGTCATATCCAGTCAATAATATCTCGCAAATGTTTGCGGTGATGCCCAGATCACCACAGCACAAATGTCCTAAATAGAAACACCCCTGAACATTGCCCAAGAGCTCCATTCCTGGAGTAAGCTCGAAGCCCTGATGAAGATTGTACATTTTTGTGTCTTTGTAACACATTACAATCGCGTTTACCACTCAGTGAGAGAGTGGCAAAACGAAATGGATACCCCCTTATAATTGTCAGCACAAGAGACGAAGAGCTGACTGCTCTTTTGTAACAAACTCGTCCTCTGCACGTAAGTGTGGGCACAAATAGTTTAACCGCTCTTATTCTGATATAGAAAAAGGTGTGCTTCTGATGTCTCATTGACTTTAGGAACAAACTCCGGATTAAACTCAGTGTATCTTTCGATCCACTTTTTTAACTTTTAAAGAAAGACGCTGTAAATCAATACTCTCTAATGGTTCAATAGAGGCTGGAAGAGCATGTCCAGAACCACAGATAAATCCCAGAAGTAATCGTCTTGCCCACTCATAAATCTCTACCTTTATCTAATAGTTCCTGCAGAAAGCAGAGAACATCTGATACAAAGCATCAGACCCAAAGGATTTGTCTTTTTCTGCGCACCATCGTTCAAAAACGTCTCGGGTTACGACTGTGACTCTTGTTATCTGAGAACAGTGAACGAGACACTGCGTCCTGAGTAGGGATGGGAATTGATAAGAATTTAACGATTCCGATTCCATTATCGATATTGCTTATCGATACGATTCCTTATCGATTCTCTTATCGATTCTCATTGTGTGAGGGAAAATGTAAAAATTTGTTTGTATTAACTCGCTTTAATGCACACTTTTAGCTGTGCATTTACCGAATGAGCACTGTGCCACTGTTCGTCCGACTGTTTGTACTGTATTTTATTTATTTTTTGATCCTAAACTGTTTTAATTATTCTTATTTCTTTTGATTATTTCAATTTCTTCTATGTAAAGAACTTTGAATTACCATTGTGTATGAAATGTGCTATAACTTGCCTTGTCTTAATGTCTGATCAGAAGACAGCACAGAGTATTAGGGGTGTGAACCTACACTGGTCTCACGGTTCGGTTCGGTTACGATTATCATGTCATCGATTCAGTTCAATTCGATATCTCGATGCATTGCGATGCACTGCATCCTCAATTTTCAATTTTAGCTACTTCAAAAGTGATGTGTGCGTGTGCACGCGCGTGTTCGCCTGTTCGGGAAGTCGCAGTGACAGAAACAGGGACATTCCAGTTTAAGTTTCAAGGGAGTCAAGCCTGTTTATGCCATTAAGAAAATTAAATTCTGTTAAATCAATTTTGTTTTAAAGAAATGTTCATTTAAAAGTAGCGCTCATTCATCAGTGTATAGCCTAATGTTACCCTAGAGATGCGCGCATCAACCGTCGCGAGTCCGCTGTTGAAGGTGACGATCATCCATTTATAATCACGCGTAACAACACAGAATAATTTGTAATTTGACCATCGGGTGCAGATACTTAAATCAGAGAAAATTATTGGGTCTGGTGGATGATTTTTTTTTGGCTGTGGATCCGGGTGACGCTGGAGCTCATTATCAAAAGCAGTTTAACAGCTCGGGTAAAAATGGCTAACGTGGTTTATCAAGGTAGTGGTAGCCTATTATCTCCTGCATGCATATTCTATTTGTGCGTGACATGAAATAGAAATGTGCCCAGATGTAGGCTTTTAAAGTAGTTGGAGCATTTTTAATTAGCCTACTCACACTCGCCTCAAATGAATTACATGCTGTGTGTTTCTGCATATTGGAGGTAGTTCCCCCCTTTGACGAAATGGAAATTTTACAAGTGTTGCAAGTGACCGTATTGTCGTCTTTTCGCGTGAAATATAACCAAACTCTAGAGCGTTTCTGCCTCGATGCCATGTTTGCTGCGTTCTGAACCAAAACAACGCAGCGCGTGTGTGACGTCATGACACATTTGCAACGAGCGGAACCGATAAGCGGAATCGTTAAGCAGGCATGCTAACGGTTCCAAGGAATTGGTTCACTGGGCACCGGTTCTGAAGAAGAACCGGTTCTCGATTCCCATCCCTAGTCCTGAGACACTTTAGGCCGGGAATGCCTCAGCCTGACTGATGACTGAAGAGCCGATTGGAGGGGGGGGGGAGGGGATTGGAGGGGGGGGGAGGGGAGGGGAGGGGAGGGGAGGGGAGGGGGAGGGGAATGGGGAGAGGGAGAGGGAGAGGGAGAGGGAGAGGGAGGCATTTTAAGTGACACATGCCATGCGCTTGTAGTGCTGGAGATTGTTGTTAGCCTCGTTTCACTCAGGGGAAAAATGTCAAAAAGACAACAAAGTTTGCTTAACTTTTTCCAAATACGCTGGTCTGATCCCAAACAAGCAAAAATCGTTTCCGCCGATTAAGAATGCCACCACGGTGGATACAGCAGCTAGTGCACCCGTCGTTATCGGGAATGATGATGACCCACAAGAGGAAGGAGATGAAAATGACGGCTGATGGGCACTTTGAATCTGCGAGAGATTGTGATGGCGACGAAGCAGGTACATTTGCCGGGGAAACTCAAACTGGGCAAATCTGGACGGACGCTTTACAGAGAAAAAAAAGTTATGGCTTACAATGGGCAAAACTTGACTGGGCGGTGCGATTTGTAAAAAAGTGGGATCTCTGGGTCTGGGAAAAACTGCAGGTGTGAAACTGGCAAAATGATAGATCTAAGATCTAATGGATTTAAGAAAAAATACTTTTTTTGGTTAATTTAATAGTCTGATGGATTGAAAACGATTGTTGCAGTGTTTTTAAAATATATATATATTTTTTTTACATTTCGCACCCATGCACTGCATGTTCTGAAATTAAAATAAACATTGACCTGATACACACACAGCATTATTAAGTTTTTTTTTTAACAATGCTGTGTGTGTCACGGATACACCCCGACCATGGCATCAACTCAGTAGGCTACACCTGGTCACGCTCATCATCCCTTGAAGACTGATTGCTCACCACCTGCACCGCATCATGAACTCACCTCGCTGCGCTTTCACACTGGCAGTTTAATTCGGAACGGGGCACGGTTCGCATGAAAAATCGCTAATGTGAACGCTGTCATGCTCATCACTCATCCGAGTGCGCACTGGGGTATCGAACCCGAGACTACCTGAGAGGTGGTCTGAGGTGGTTTTTCCACTGGGCTCGTTTGCTGCGGTCTGAGCCCGAGCGCGATTGTTCCCGGTGCCCCTCGCAGCGTTGGTCTGGTTTCACACTCAACTTGATTCTGTCGAACCCTGGTGCATTTCCGTGCATCTTACGTCATCGCAAACGTGCACGGCGCATGATAGAAAACAGAACGTGGGTCAATATATTGTGTTTTTTTATTTATTCTTTGCTATTATGAGCAGCTGAGTGAACAATACAGGTTTACTGTGTGTTTGTCACATAAGCTGGCTTTCTGCTGCTTGCAAACGGACTCTTTTGAGAAGACAGTAGATTTCAAAATGTGTTGCCCTGATTCCACGCGATATGCGCGAATACAATGCAGGCTCAGTGTATCCAAGGTAAATCAACAACACTATCATACTGAAGGAATACAAATTGATTAAATGTTACATAAAGGTTTAACAGTAATTTTAACTGAGAAAGTGCACACTATGACTATAACCTTTGGTCACTTCTCTGAGTACAGCTGGGCCCTTTGTCTCTATGATAGTGTTAATGTTTGAGTGATCTGATCAGGCTGATTGGATCACCATCATCAGGCCTGACACTGTCATCCTGATGAACTCAGGTAAACAGCTGACTCATGAATCATTTACATGCATTGTTCAGAATGACTCCTCCTTTAGGTAATCCCGCCCTCTTTGGAAAGTATAAACTAAGAATGTAAAATTATCTTAGTCAGACGAGTTTGGTATGACTGCAGCGACGAGCAATAAAACAACGTCTGCGTGGAAAACTTCCTCCGTCTCCTGGTCTGAGCTTCTAACTTTTCTACAAGGAAAAACTTCACAACAGATGGTGCCGTGACCCGGATAGAATTAACTTCACCTGAATCAAGAACTGAATTTCCACAAAGATCTCAACAAAGACTGAGTTCCAGAACTGAAATCTCAACTCAACCAAGACTGAGTTCCAGAACTGAATCCTGAAACTTCAAAAGCTCAACAAAGAACAAACTTTTCTGACTGAGTTCCAGACGAAATCTTTTCATACAACCAACGATTTGGTGAGTTTCACTCTATTCAAAGAACCGTTGAAGACCAGTACAAATCTCTGCGCCGTCAGAAGAACAGTTATCAGACAGCTGCAGTGTTTGGTTAACGAAGTTACCCTGTAAAAGTTTATTTTTAGAGATGAAAGTGATCCTCTGTTTTTTAGGCAGGGAAGTTTTTAGATATCCTCTACGTTGCTAGAGAAGGTTTATCCTCTAAAGTTATAGGGAAGTTAAACATTACGTGTTAATATTGGTGATCCTCTGTTTCAGGCAGGGACGTTTTAGCATTACGTGCTAGTTATTTTGTTGTATCCTCTGTTCACAGAGAAGATTTTAGCATTACGTGCTAGTTATTTTGTTTTGTTTATCCTCTAAAAATTAGGAAGGTGAAAGATCCTTTGCATTTCTTGTCAGAGAAGATTAGCGTAACATGCTAATAGTTTGTGATGTGTTGGTAACAAGGAAGATTTAACAACAGTTGATCTGTGTTCGAGTGTAGCCTCTGTTTGATCAGAGAAATTTTTGATCTTCAATTTTTCAATCTTTATAGTTAAAATCAGAAAACAAATACACACACACACAAAAAAAAGTCTAGTAGGCCTATCTAGATACGTTGCCGCTTGCATATAAACTAAAATGTCATTTATAACCAATGTATAAATGTATGTGATATTATATATTATTATTAGCAATACATATGCATAATCAAAATGTCTAAAAACAAGGAGGTCGACACCAGGATCGGTTTTCTAGATGGCAATGTATGTTTATTTTAAAACAACCACAAGTAATTGTGTTCATAAACCGCGTAACGGCCAAAAAAAGGCCTAAGTGCCACAAAGTAACAGACTATGCAAAATCAGTTTTATCCCACAGTAATATGTGATTCTAAATTAATTAAAATGCTAAAAAGTTACAGACTATTCGTTTCTTTATAATAGGCATGCTAATCACATTCATATAGGCTACCATCTGACTCGAGCCTGCACGGCGGCAGGAAAAAGACGCAGAGATGTAAGACACCGTGTCTCTACCTTACGATGATTTCGGAACACCAAAAGTAGATTTGCGCTCTGGAGTTCGGTTGATAAACTCTGCCATGAGACCCTGAATATCCAGATCATCCAAAATGTTTTTGTGGATGTGAAGCAGTGCCATGTGAGAAAGTCTACTCTGAGTGATAGTGCTACGGAGCCAGGTTTTCAGGCAGCGAAGAGCTGAGAAAGACCTTTCGGAGCCAGCAGTAGACACTGGTAAACAAAGGCACAAGTGGATCAGCCGTTCCACCTCGGTGAAAAGTCCTCTTGTTTGTGGATGTAGAGCTGATACAAAGCGAGCAAGTTCTTGGACTGAGTGGAATGCATGTTGTTTGGTGAGGCCACCCAGCATCCTCAGTTGCAGGCCTAGGGACGCAATGTCCATCTGTGGAAGCTGAAGGTTACTCAAGTCATCATCTGAAACAAGGCCCTTTGCAGAATCCAGCAGCACTCTCTCCCTCTTTGCAGCTGTTGACAAGCCAGCTTGATCGAATCTGCGCTCCATTTCCGAATTCATTAAATCCACGGCTTCAAAAAAGTCCCGTCGCCACTTTAATTCACCACTGTCTGCTAAATCCTCCAGCACCGTGGTGTCCCGAAAACGATTTGGTGTTCTGCTTGGAATCCTGCTTGGTGTCCTGGAATCTTTTGGCCACTTCAGGCTGAGAGCTGATGCAGACGCTTTTGCTTTCAACAAAATAGTGTCCACAACTCCTTCTCCCCTCAGTGCATCTATAATAATAATAATAATACATGTTATTATTTACGTTTAACCCTCTGAGGTCGCCGGCGCGTTTTGCTGGATTTTCTTCACATTGTAGCACAATAAACTTAAATTACTTCGTCATTTATGCTCATACAGAAAGAAGAAATAATTATGAAAAACGAATCTGTGATATTTCTACTTTTTTATGTGTCCACTTACAATCAAATCAAAACATTGTGGTTTTGTTAAATAAAGAAAATAAACAGGGTGTGCTTTCTTCCTCCCCGTCTGAACTTTTTTTTTGACCACGCCAACGCACGTAAAATTAGATTTTTAATTTGACCACACCAACGCACGCAAAAGACATTGACATGCAAATCGTCCACAAAAAAAATAGCAATTATAAGTAACAAAAGCAAAGAATAAAGCTTACCTTTGCGCTCTTTGAGAACTTTAATGCACTCAAGTGCACCAGAAACGCTTGCATCAGCCTTCTGCAAACTTCTTGCCACAGCCTCACAAGGTCCAAACATAGCCTCACAGCACAACAGCCCGAAGACAGTTCTGCCCTTCATAGCTTGCTTGAGAAGTCCTGATATTTTCGACATTGTCTCCCCACGAACACTCCGGTCCTTTTCGAGAGCTTGTAGGGTCTCCAACAGCGGCCCATATCCTTGCAGGAGTCTGGATATCGCCTTGGTCCTTACGCACCATCTTGTCGGACACAGAGCTGCGACATTGGACAAGGGTTCTCCGTCGGGGAAAAGAGACTGGTACAAACTCTTGCGTTTTGCTGACTCTCGGATGAGGTTGGAGGTGTTCTGTACAAAGTTAAATACGTCTGCGACGAGAGCCACATCCCGAGCCACCTCTTGCAAAGCAAGATCCAACGAGTGATTGCAACAATGGACAAACAAGGAGCCAGGGCAGACTTCTGCAAGACGCGCACGTACGCCGGTGAAACGTCCAGACATATTACTTGCCCCGTCAAAACAGTAGCCTTGAAGCTTTTCAATCGGCAGGTGCAAGCGCAAAAATATGTCAGTGATGCACCTGAATAGAGTGTCTGCTTTCGAATCTGGTGCGCTGTAAAATCCCCAAAACACACTCTGTTGACACAAATCAGCATCCACATAATGCACATGGCAGGAAAACTGCTCGGATGAGCTAATGTCTGTAGTGCCATCAGCCGTCAGTCCAAAGTAATGAGAAACCATTGCCCCAGAAACCAACCTTCGCTGCACAGCATGTGCAAGCAGTTCGATCATCTCGTTTTGGATCGTATCTGACAGCCAGTTATCCCTGCGGAGCATCCACTGGCGAGCTGCGGGAAGCGACTCGGTGCGGTCAATCATCATACGCCAGAAATGTCCTTCACGGTGATCGCGGCCTCGGAGAGGTAAGCCCTGTCGGACCAAATAGCGTACTGACTTGAAGGCATCTTGGAGAACAGCTCTGCCAGTATTCTGCTCCTTCGCAACCGCGTCTGAGAGCAGGGCACTGATCGGTGTACTATTTAGCGCAGCGATTTTGTTCACAGCTTCAAGGTGGAATAATGACTTTTCGTGATCTCTGAATTTTTCTGTGGCTTTACGCCAATTAGAAAATCCCCCTCTGATGAATACGGCGTCAGCTCTGTAAAAGTCATGTACCAACTTTTTGGCTAACACAGAGCAACAAATAAAACACAGTGCTGTGTCAGTGTCATTGACATAATGGAGCCATTTCCATCTTTCAAACCAAGCTGATTTAAACGATCTTGAAAAACCTTCAGTCCCAAAACACTTGGTGGGGAAGTCGAAATTCCTTGGCTGAAATGGCTCAGATGGTAAAGGTGATGTCCCTGCTGCAGCAGTCTCACTCTTGTCGGGGGCAGACTGAGAATTTTTTTAATATGAAGTGCTAGCGTTAGTGTCACCAGCAGCGTGGTCGTATTGGCTAGCACCGGGAACGACAGAAGCTAGCTTGTCCTGCTCCGGTGTAGGGGCTGTAACGTTACCTCTGGATGAGGAGTCAGTTGGAGAATTCTCGCTAGTCCTCGGCCTCTGGTTTTTGGGGTTGGATTGAAAAAAATCCAAAATTCTCTTTTGTAATTATATTGGTATAGACTAACGTAATATCACTAGCAGTTTTTTAGACTAGGTATTTTTTGTTTGTTTTTTGTGTTGCGTAGGCTGAATCGTAATCGCGTGATTCGCGTCAAGACACCTGATTGGCTAATACTACACACTTTAGATAAATTAAATACTTTTTAATTAAATAATTACTAAAAATATCCCTCTCTTCATCCCACACCCCAAACATAACATGCAAAATGTTGTGGAACAGAAACAATAACCAAAGATATATTTATAAGATATCATTTTATTGTCATCACAGTTTGCCAACAGGGGGTGCTGCAGCACCTGCAGCACCCCTACTTCCCGCGTCCATGCAAGAAGGTGTTGGGTGCATGTATCAGAAAGAAAAACATGAAAGGCATAATCTGTTGCCATAGAGAATATAGCTAATCCATTGCACAAAAACAAGTTAGGTGTATTGATAAGTTAAATGAACAGAACAAACAATTGCAGACTCAAGTGTCCTGTTTCAAGACAAAGGTCGGCCATAACCAGGCCTCAACCAAATGTGACTCTGAAGACCAACAGTCAGATGAAAGCTATCCTGATTTACAGCCTTTCTGTAAACTAGAAAACACTAGAAATTCTGGTTTGATAGATAAAGATGTAAATGCATTTGAAGTGTGTGGAGCAAGACAAAAGGCTCAGAATACAAAAGGGGTTGATACAGTTCCATCTGTAACCCCCATACTGCAGTTACAAGCAGTCAAATTATCTTTAGGTCCTAAAGATATCGAGAGAATTGTTGAAAGTTTGCCACCAGTGCAAAGAAATTTTTCTGAGTTTAGGAGAGAATTGTCCAAGAAGTTGCGGCTCTACGCTATGTCTCTAGCTGAAGTCACACAGCTAATATCACAGATCTTGACTGAGTCAGAATTCAATGAGTTTGAAAATGCTGTTATTTCTGAACTACAACATGCAAGTAAAGATGAATTGAGAGAGGGAGTTTTGAAAATCCTAAAGAACATTGTTGGACCTAAAGTGGACTGGTCAAAGATAACACATTGTGTACAGAAGAAGAATGAAACTGTTAGTCAGTACACAGAGAGATTTTGCCAGGCCGCTGCAGCTTACAGTGGAATATCAGACACATCAGAGAAGGTGTTAACTGATAATGGACCTTTGGCTCGCGCATGGTTTCATGGTCTTTTGACAGAGCATAGAAATGCATTGCCTTTCTTAGACGTCACATGGTCCACTAGAACCCTGCAAAGTAACCTAGACAGGTTAGCTACTTGGGAAAGAGACTCTGATGTCAGGGCAAGAGTAAAAATTGCAGCAGCCTCCTTTAAGGTCAACACAGATAACCAACAGAAACGTAAATGTCCTAAGAAAGAGGGAAGTTGTTATTACTGTGGTAAGCCTGGACATTGGAGAAAAGAATGCAGGAAAAACCAAAAGAATTCAATAGAGAAAAGAGAAGTTAACAATGTAACTCAGCTTCTGCTGAATCTCCTGGCTGCTCTGAAGCAGCCCCTCCCATCATCAGTAACCACGTTAGGCAGCTGTTTTAGGTGTTAACGATTCAGACTGTGAGTGCTTAATTTCCCCAGTAACTTACAACAAAGATGAAAGACTTGTGTTTGTTTAATAGAACAAAAGGAAAGTGACGGTCTCAGCTTTCCTTTGGGGGACACTGGTTAAGTAAACTCACAGCCTTAAATGTTATTTTACAGTACTGGTCTTTGATCAGTAATAGTGTTAGGTCAGACTGTAAACGTAAAATGCCCTCATGCAGTGTTCACAATAATGCCGAACATTGTTCCATCCTCATGTATGATGTCTGCAAATGACTGAAGTTTTTTTTGTTGAAGGATGAAGAGAAATGAATCACGATTGTGTTACACTTACGTACACACCAACAGGGATAGGATAGGACACGAAACAGTGAGGAACCGAAGGGAAGATCTGAATGCGATACGCGTCAGTGGCCACCCCTTCGGTGAAGACTCCCTCATAGGCCTTCCCCATTCATCTAGTCAATCCTCACTTCACTGTTTCTTTAGGTGTCAAAATAATTAAGAAATAGGGAAAGAAGGAACAACCAGAGCAGACTCTGAAAAGTTTACAACCCTAGTGTTTGAACAAATACTGCTCCTGTCTTTTGTTTTCTCTCTTCCTCTGTGCAGGTAACACTTGATGGCTGACCAGAGACCCATACGCACCGACCTCCTCATATGCGTATGAAGACACAAACTCAAGAAATCTAGAAATCAACGAGACCCACTGCCAACTATCACAAAAGGATAAAGAAAAGAAAAAAATACACAACGCAGAGAGTGAGACCCACATACGGAACCTTCAGTTATCCATCAACATGATCAAGATTGTCGTACTACTACTAACCATCGCACAAAATGTAGACTCCAGAATCCTTGTTTGCTGGAAAGAACGTTGCAGGCCACACCCGAAGATGGCTGCATTCCATAAATCACTTGTGCACAAACAAAGACAGTTCTTGATCTTTCAGCAAGACCCCAGATGACTGAAGTTAATTCTTCCGTAAGAATTTCACGGAACATAATTGCATGTTTTGTTTCTGTGTCAGCATGCAATTGAAGAAACATCAACACAGAGCAAGCTATGTGCCTGTAACTATCACAAGTTGCAAGAATTAATTTTTAAGTGTTTAAATTTGTATATAGTGTGGGAGTTATTTAGAACTCCCAAAGAGGGGACTGAAGAAATACAAATTGATTAAATGTTACATAAAGGTTTAACAGTAATTTTAACTGAGAAAGTGCACACTATGACTATAACCTTTGGCCACTTCTCTGAGTACAGCTGGGCCCTTTGTCTCTATGATAGTGTTAATGTTTGAGTGATCTGATCAGGCTGATTGGATCACCATCATCAGGCCTGACACTGTCATCCTGATGAACTCAGGTAAACAGCTGACTCATGAATCATTTACATGCATTGTTCAGAATGACTCCTCCTTTAGGTAATCCCGCCCTCTTTGGAAAGTATAAACTAAGAATGTAACATTATCTTAGTCAGACGAGTTTGGTATGACTGCAGCGACGAGCAATAAAACAACTTCTGTTTGGAAAACTTCCTCCGTCTCCTGGTCTGAGCTTCTAACTTTTCTACAAGGAAAAACTTCACAACAATCCCATACATGTGTTTTATTTAACGAAGTACATCACAATCAGCTAAAACGCATGCGCAGGTCACTTTACTTCCTGAACATGTGTGCGCCCGAGTCCGTGTTGCTTGCACATTCACGCGAACCGCGGCATGGCTCGGGAGCAACCGAGTTTCATTAACAGGGCACAATGTCCTGTAGAGGGTCTGGTGAAGGTCTGATACTAAAGATGGCGGCGGCGTGAGTGTTTGGTGCAGACTGGTCTGCTAATTATGGAATTATTTGCCTTCAATTAAATTTGCGATAATAATTATATTTAATCTGAAAGCCTACATACAAAGTTTTCGCTGATTATTGATTTAAGCAAGCCAAAAGGAGCAGTCAGCTTTGATCTGTACAAGTGCTATAATGGAGCAGTCCGCGTCAAACAAATTTCTCTTGGACGCACTGCAACAATTAAAGTCCGAAATGGTTTCCCATTTTGATGTAAAGATGGACAATCTACAGATGAACTTAGATACAATAAAGCTTTCCTTATCAAACTTGGGAGAACATATATCGGAGCTTGAGCAAAGAGTCGGTGGCAATGAGGATAATATATCTGATCTTGGAAAACGAATCACAACACTTGAGAGTGAAAACGCGTACCTGCGGGACAAGGTGGATGATGCCGAGAATCGTAACAGGGTTTATAACCTGCGCTTTATTCACGTTCCCGAGGAGTCGGAGGGCAAAGACACATGTGGATTTATTTCCAGTCTGATCCAGCAGCTATTCGGGAAAGAAAGCTTCACTACACCCCCAGCCATAGAGAGGGCTCACCGCTCTCCAATGCATCGGATCAAGGACAACGCCAGGCCAAGGGTGATTATAGTAAAGTGTCTCAGTCTCCTTGATAGGCATAAAATCCTCCGACTTGCCCGGGAGAAAAAACAACTTGAGTATAATGGTGATCATATCCATATATTTCCTGACTTTAGTGCTGCTTTGCTTAGCAAGCGACGTCAATTCGATGATATCAAGAAACAACTCCAACAACGGAAATTGGAATATACTCTGATTTACCCGGCCACTCTCAGGATTATCTTCAATGGGAAACCTCATCTGTTTAAAACTCCTGCAGAAGCGAACTGTTTTCTACAAGGCGCTGTAAAACGCTGACTGACTTTACTTGTTGATTTATTGACGTTACTTTATTCGATGGAACTTGCTGCAAAATGACGTAATCTGTAAAATGGTGTAATTTAATTGCTTGATTTGATTTGATCATTTGAATTCCCTTAAGTAAATTGTGCTCTATAAGCCATTGCTGAAAAAAAGTTGAAGCATATTCCCCTTAGTTGTATGGTGAGATTTACTTTTACAAGAATCTGCCTTCTATTGTTTTGTTCATATTGGGAGTTTAAAAATTAAATAATGTAAATACAACATTCAGTAGGATATATATTGGCAGATAGTCTGTTTCCTTTTTCCTTTCTTTTTTTTTTTTTTTTCTCTCTCAATGTTCTGGATCATGCAGTCTGTGCTTGTTTATGTATGCATGGAGAAACGGGTGTGGATGTGTGTGTGTCTGTGTGTGTTGCTCTTCCTACAATCCCATGTCCCTCTCTCTTATCTACTTCTGAATGACTATGGTTAAAGGCTTATTAGTTATCCACTTAAATATTAGGAGTCTGCTTCATAAAATTGATTTTCTTAGAGCATGGCTCTCTTATAACGAACCTGCTGTTATTACTCTGTCTGAAACTTGGTTAAATAGTAATATACGTGATGATGAAATAAGTCTTGATGGCTATAATGTATATAGAGCAGACAGAGGCAGTCGTGGTGGAGGAGTTGCTACTTATGTTTCTGCAAATTTATCTTCTGAACTTATTATTGCAAGTGAAAGTCCCATGCACTTTGAATGTCTTTTTGTTAGAATATGTCTTCATCAAAATAAACGGTTGATCATAGGAAATATATACAGACCCCCTAACTCTCCATCTGAATCAACTAATAATATTCTTCGTACTATTAATTCTTTAAATTGTTTTGACGAAATTATAGTATTGGGAGATTTCAATCGAAATTGGCTTGATAGGTCCTCTTTGAAAGAGAGGAATCAGTTTGAAAGCTTAAATCTTACTCAATTAATAAAGGAGCCTACCAGAGTGGAGGGGAACTCCAGGTCTCTTTTAGATTGGATCCTGGTTACGCATCCCAATAGAATTGCTGATTCAGGTGTTTTATCCGACTGCTTCAGTGATCATTCAGTTATCTTTTGTATCTGGAAAATAAGGTTGCCTCGTCTACCATCTAAAATAATCAAGGTAAGACAATTAAAAAATATGAATAATGATGCATTTACTCAAGATTTGTTATGTATTAACTGGGACAGGATGGATTTAATTCCTTATGTTGATGATGCCTGGAATTTCTTTCATACTGAGGTAGTAAAAGTTATAGATCAACATGCTCCATGGGCATCAGTCAAAGTGAAGGGTAGACATCTACCATGGATTGCTGGTGACTTAATATATCTCTTTAAGCAAAGGGACAAGGCCTGGGAAAGATATCATTTAACAAAAGATCTGTCAGATTGGATTGAATATAAGCGATTAAGAAATGTATGTACTGTTAAAACAAGAAATGCCAAATCTGACTATTATAAAAATTCATTATCAAATGATTTTACAAATCCAAAACATTTTTGGAAAAAACTTAATTGCCTGTTGAATAAATCTAATAAGAATTCCCTTGCAAAATTAAGAATAAATAATAATATTATAAGTGATCCAATTTCTGTAGCTGACGCCTTTAATCAGCACTTTTCTTCTGTTTGTAATTTACGTCCACCTGATTTCTGTTACTCCAACCCTGTAAATAGTAATGTAGTAAACAGTTCTTTTTCATTTACTACAATTCTTCCCACTGAGGTACAGCGGGCAATTTCCGAAATTAAATCTGGAAGTGGTGTTGGTATAGATGGTCTGGAGATAAAGTTTATTAAAATTGCCTCTCATGTTCTAGCATATCCATTATGTGATCTATTTAATTTATCTATATCTACTTGCAAAGTTCCAGTCATGTGGAAGTGTGCTAGAGTAACACCTTTATACAAAAGTGGTGATTCTCTTGATTCTAACAATTATAGACCAATCTCAATTATTAGTAATGTAGTAAAAGTATTTGAAAAAATTATATTCAAGAGACTGTTTAAATATATTAATGAGTTTTCTATTTTTTCTCCAAACCAATCAGGTTTTAGGCCCAATTACTCCACCACTACTGCTCTTACAAAATTTGTTAACGATGTTACATCTTCTTTGGACAATAATATGTCCACTGGAGCAATATTTATTGATCTTACCAAAGCGTTTGATCTGGTTGATCATTATATTCTCCTTGATAAATTATATAACATTGGTCTCTCTGAACAATCCATTTTATGGTTTAATTCATATCTTCACTTCAGACGTCAGTGTGTACATTTTAATGGTGCTCGCTCTCAGTTCATGATAATGGAAAAGGGTGTTCCTCAAGGTTCTTGTTTAGGCCCTCTTTTATTTTCCATTTTCATTAATGACCTCCCACAAATATGCTCTGATAGTCAAATTCTCTTGTATGCTGATGATACAGTCATTTATTCTTCAAAACGTGATATTAATTTAATTCAATCATCACTGCAACTTGATTTTAATACTATTCAAAAGTGGTTCTCGAATAATGGACTTATTTTGAATAAAAGTAAGTCTTATAGTATGTTATTTTCCACTAGATCTGCTCGACATAACCATGGTAATAGTTTAACATTTAAATTCTCAGATGGTACATTTGTGGAGAATGTTGAGGAATTTAAATACTTGGGCCTCTGGCTTGACTCCAGCCTCTCCTTTAGGCCTCATATTGACTATATAGTGAAAAGAGTCAATTATAATCTGAGACTATTATACCGTTCAATTAATTGCTTTACACAATTGGTTAGACTAAGAATTGTAACTCAGCTTTTATTTCCTATTATTGATTATGCTGACTTTGTCTATATGAGTACAACAGAATCACACCTTAAATCCTTAAATATAGTCTATAATAGTCTTTGTCGATTTGTGTTGAGATGTCCGTTTCTAACCCATCATTGTCATATGTACCAACAATTGAATCTTTTATCACCAAAGGCTAGACGTCAGCTACATTGGTTTCAGTTTGTTTATAAATGTATATTTTTTAAATATCCTTTTTATTTGAAGCAAGATTTAGTCCTATATAGGTCTACTTATGGCCTGAGACACCTTGATCATCCCTTTTTTTCTGTCCCAAAGATATCTAAAGAAATTGGAAGACGTGCTTTCAAATTCAAAGCCCCCTCTGATTGGAACAGCTTACCTTGTTCCTTAAGGTCCATCTCTTCCTTTCCTCTCTTTAAGTCAGCTCTTTTAGCTTATTTGCAATCTTGTGACCAATGTATATGTTTTCCTGGTATATGAGCTGTTAATTATATAATATCACTATAGACATGCATGCATGTTTGTGTGCATATGTATCTATAGGTATGTATTTTTGTATTGGTATGTTATGTAGGTTATATTTGTTTGTTTTTGTGGTTTCGTCAAATATGGTTCTCTCCTGTAATATCTTAATGTCATACTATATTGTTTGTGTGAAAATGCCTTGGACAGAGGTGGGACAGGCTGGGGTGGTGGGCTGTGAGGAAGAGCTTTAGTATGTGCGAATGTGTAAGTGTTTTGTGTTATCTTGAGGACCCCCTCGAAAATGAGATGTTCCATCTCAAGGGGTTATCCTTTAATAAAATGAAATGAAAAAATGAAATAATTGAACTGATGAGTACAATCATGACAGAGCACATTGTTAAAGATGTTAGGGAGTCATGGTTTACAATTAAAGATGGGACCGATGGGCAACGAGAATATCGCTATTGTTCTTTGATATGTTGACCATAACTGCACAGTGAAAGAGAGGCTGTTGTCAGTATTGACCACAGACAAGTGCGATGCCCTGTGACTCACAAACATTGTGTTGGAACAGCTGACAAATGTTTGTCTAGATACAAATAAAATACGAAGTCAATGTTATGACGGGGTATGCAGAAACATAAATAAAATAAACAGACATGCCCTACATTTATTGTTTTAATAATCAATTACATTGGGTTATATTGCAGTTTCATCCGAGAGCGCTGTTGGAGATTTGTTTTGCCATTTGCAATGCACAAATTTCAGAGAAAGCCAACTGTAGCTGCACAGTATAAGGGAGAGAAGCTTAAAATTTTTATTTCTAACCGAACCGATTTTCTAATTTCTTGCCTGTGTGATGTACAAAGTTTTGGGCCTGATGGATTCACTGAATAGGATGCTGCAAGCTGAACAAACGGATCTAATGATGGCAATTCGGCTCATTGGCAGCGCTTCTTCTTGGATTGAAAGTCTACGATCAGATTAAGAGTTTGCGAAACTGTGGGCTGAAAGTAGGTGCAGATATGATGCGGTTCCTGCCCTCTCCGAAACGGCAGCGACAGGCCAGCAAGACCACATTGTGGATGAAAGTGTTGGTCAGTGTGAAGTGAACATTGAACAGGAGTGCAAGCGACTGTTTTTTAGCATTGTTATTGACTCCATTTTGGGAGAAATGTCAGTGCGTTTCAGCTAACGTAATAGCAACTACATGGCAGCTTTGGATGCACTTAGATGCGTTGGGTAGTGATAACTTTTTGAATGCAGGGAAAGTGCAACTACCACTGGATTTACGGATTCAAGGCAAGAAAAGGGATAGATCCAGCTGTGTCCGACGAGCTGGATGGCACCTTGCATGGCTGATACCGCTGTCGGTGTATGAATGAGTGAATGAATGGGTGAATGTGAGGCAATATGTAAAAGGCTTTGGTGGCCATGGGTCTGTTGAAAGCGCTACTTTTTTAATTGCAGAGGCTGACAAAATCGCCTACCTTCTGGGTTTGAACTCTGCTGATATCCAGAACACCGAAATGGTGGAGTCTCAGTTCACCGTTGCAGGTCAGTTTTGGCAAACACTGTGCACAGGCCAGGACGAGAAAGTGACGTTGGTCAAACTTCTTTCAAATTACTCCAGTGTTTTCCAAGCCATGCCAGTGGTGCTGACTGTCTTAAAATACGCACGAACATTTGGGGCCTCGACTGCTATATGTGCGAGAACCTACTTCTCAACGCTGAAGAATGTATTTTCTGAGCACAGACGCAGCATATTGCATAGACGAAAAGCACATCTGATCATAATATATATGATATATCATCGTAATATTTCGTTATTGGGTCAGAATGAGCTGAGCATGTTAAGCAGGCATTAATTGATTTTGGTGGTGTTGTCGTGCCGTGGTAACGTGATTGTGTAGGCCTCATATACACTGCATATCTGGCCTATCTATAATTTTTCTATCAAATTTAAGGAATAATAGCCTATGTATTTTCTAGCTGGGAGTATGCATTAATGTGATCGCCCCCTTTCGGTATTTCAGACGCTCGGCTGGTGCCGGCTCTGCATGCATGACTTACTTTTCGTTTTTTTTTGTATGTAATATGATCACTGTCTGTCTGCCTGTTCATGTATTTTTCCTGATTGTATATTTGTAACTGTCAATATTATGTAAAGCTCTGGGCCCCTTGTACTCAATCCCAACTTCCCCCCTACAAGCAATGCCTCTGGCTGTGATGCTGGATTTATCCAAATACAAGTGAATCTTTAAAACCTTAAAATGAGCAATGATTAAAAAAAAAATCCTTTAGTTCCTTTTATTCTTACACAACAATATATTTGGCATTTGAGGTTAGACGTACTTTACTGTTGTGATGACTAATTGCAACAATACTTTGTCATTTTTTCCATATTATCTTAATGTAGGAGCCAAATTAAGCTTTGATTTAATTTCATGTTTCTTTCTTGTGAATAGTGGTGTCTGTCTGTGGATGAATGAGTGAGTGATTATATATGACCACAGGTCTGTCTACTGCCACCTAAAGAACGTTTGGGGGGCTGAACGTGGAGCCAAGGGGAAAGGCCTTAAAGACAGGAAAACACAGTAACTGCGTGTGGCTGAGAGGGCAAACAGTCTTTGACTGTGTGGTGGTGTGCCGTATGGTTCCATGACGTAACAAGCCGTTTGTTACCATACTGTATAAGAGACTACTATAGTTGAATTGTTTGTTTTATTTACCCCAAGTTTTGTGTAACATTCTATCTCACCAATAACAATAAATGGTCATTGGACAAACTGGATCAACTTCTACTCCTCATCTATACAACTGCACGCGTCAAGCTATATCCAGCTCAGCCAACAGTAGTAGCAAATAGGGAACAAAGGTCCAAAAAAGAAAAGGCTATTACACTAAATATTCATGTTAAAGTATAAACTTTGAATAAGTCCAAATTGTTGTACCACAAGATTAAATATGTCTAACATTAAAATATGGAAACATTGCTTCTTTCAATTTTTATTTCTGTTTATTTCAGAGTTCACAACAAAGGAAATGGAAAAAGTCACTTAATCTTTCCCCTCATTGAGTAATTATAGTCTACCCATCCCAATCATAAAAAGCATTAGGTATAAATAGACACTCTAGTACTCATACACTGGGAGTGAACTATCATGGTGTTTTTTATGAGACAGCTTGGATGGCAATCTCCCATGCAGCCAATCACTTATATGGGCATTTCTATTATAAGTGCTTGTCTTTGTGAAAAATATTAGATATCAAATGTTTTTTTAATGTTTTTTTCCAATTTAATCAAATTAAAATCAAAAGATGCAGATTTTGTAAAAGGATTTTTGTAAAAATATGTAAATTAAAAATATATATGATTATGACTATGACTGTCATGTAATTTATTCAAAATATGGACACAATATCAAACTATTGCATTGTCAAATGTATGTGATACCTTTAACTGATGTGTAAAATTATGTCATATCTGTTGATGACTGAGAATAGGTGTAGCTTCTTACCATAAATTAGGACTCTAAAGCGTATCCATTTATAGCCTCTGCTTAGTGTGCAAATTGACCTCAATATAAGTTTTGTGGAGAGCACAGCCAGTCTCAAAGGAGCCTAGAGGAGTTGCTGCTTGTGGTAAGAAGCTGAACTACTTTGCATTTGATGTTATTTGTATGAGATCATACTAAGTGAAATGATATGACAGAAAAAGTCTTTAAAAAGGTATTATTACCATATATGCCTAAATGTAGTTTGTTTAACTGAATTCCTTTACAGGGTGTTAAAATTTCATGGTCTTCAAGAGCAGAAAGGTAGGTAGCAATACACTGCATTACTGCATGAATATTAGCATGTTTTCAGATGCATGTAGACTCTACCTTATCGTAGATGTGCTGTTTTCTTTATTAATTACTTTTTTATACTATTGGCAGATTTTAAGTGGGATTCTTGACACTTTTTATAAACATGGACACTGTGTGGTATATAACTGATATAACTTATGTGGTACATAACTGAAACAAAAACAAGTGTTGCAAAAAACATTTTTTTTAGTTTAATTTGTTTATGCAGTTTTTTATGCATTAGAATGTATCAACAAAACGCATATTGTGACAGAAGATTTAATTAGAGACGCCATAAATTAAGGACTATTGTTAACACTTTTTACATTTGAAAAGGCTTTTTCACTTTAATATTCTATAAATACCTTAACATGAGAGAGACCCTCTATGAATACTGTTTGTGGACAGTATGTTTGATTATCAATACTTATTGTATTGATTCAAAAAGCATGTCAATGTTTCTTTTCCAAATTTTAGTAAGCCGCCACCATGAGTACAGACGCGGAGATGGCTGTTTATGGCAAGGCTGCAATTTACCTTCGTAAGCCTGAGAAAGAGAGAATTGAGGCTCAGAGCAAACCATTTGATGCCAAGTCTGCCTGCTATGTGGCTGATGCCAAAGAGTTGTACCTCAAGGGAACAATCAAGAGCAAAGAGGGTGGCAAAGCCACAGTTATTTTGCTTGATACTAAGGAGGTGAATTTTAATTTAAACTTAAAGTAGATGCTCATTGAATTACTCATTACATTGGTTTATTTTATATATAATATGTAATTTATCACATTTATAGGAGAGAACAGTAAAGGAGGATGATGTCTACCCAATGAACCCTCCCAAGTATGACAAGATTGAGGACATGGCCATGATGACCCATCTCAATGAAGCCTCTGTGCTGTATAACCTCAAAGAGCGTTATGCTGCGTGGATGATCTACGTAGGTTCTGAAAACAACAAACAAAAGCAATTAAGTTATTTTTGTCTGTGTTGTTCCAATCTGACCACTTCTCTGCTCATTTCAGACCTACTCTGGACTCTTCTGCGCTACTGTGAACCCCTACAAGTGGCTCCCAGTGTATGATGCAGAAGTGGTGGCTGCCTACAGAGGCAAAAAGCGTATGGAGGCCCCACCCCACATCTTCTCTGTCTCTGACAACGCCTATCAGTTCATGCTGACTGGTAAGACATTATGGAATTGAATTCTATAGAATTCATTAAGGTGAATTAGATGATGCTGTTAATAAGAGAAATATTTATCGGATATTTTCCACATTACAATCAACAGATAGAGAAAACCAGTCTGTCCTGATCACGTAAGTATTTTAATTTAATCTCAGACCATGACAAAAGTATAATGTAAATGGAAAACTATATTATGGAGATATTTACAAAATATAATTTAAGAATGAACTTCTGAATATACTTTGAAAAGTCTACATGTCTTTTAAACTTCTGTTTTCTATAATCTCTCATAAACCAGTGGAGAATCTGGTGCTGGAAAGACTGTGAACACAAAACGTGTCATCCAGTACTTTGCCACAGTTGCAGTGGCAGGTGGCGAGAAGAAGAAAGAGGCCAGTAAAATAAAGGTATGAGATACGATAAATATGTCACATATATTATTTTGAAAGATGTTGATTTACACTCATCTCACAAACTATATGATATGTGAATTTGTGAAATGCCTATAAATAGTGTTTAGTCATGAAATGACTATGAAATTAATAATTGAAAACCCTTCAAACATCACAGGGCTCTCTTGAGGACCAGATCATTGCTGCCAACCCTCTGCTTGAGGCTTATGGTAATGCCAAGACTGTGAGAAATGACAACTCCTCTCGTTTTGTAAGTGAACCACTTTTTACATACAATAGAGTTAGTCAATTTTGTTGGATTTTTCTATACAAAGATTTATGTAAAGAGATTATTTATGTATTGTGCTATTTTGTTTCAAACAGGGTAAATTTATCAGAATTCATTTTGGTACATCTGGAAAACTGGCTAGTGCTGACATTGAGACATGTAGGTGGACACAATTTCATTGATCCATCCTGAACAGTTGTCTTTGTCTGTCACTCTTCAGATGATTGTGACTCAAGTACATTCTCTCAACAGATCTGCTGGAGAAGTCTAGAGTGACATTCCAGCTTCCAGATGAGAGAGGCTACCACATCTTCTACCAGATGATGACCAACCATAAGCCTGAGCTGATTGGTAAGTGCACACATTTTATTCAGTGTTAAATGGCAGATAATATTGTAAGACACCGTTTAAAAAAATCTGTGTATTTTACAGAAATGACGCTCATCACCACCAACCCCTATGACTTTCCCATGTGCAGTCAGGGTCAGATCACAGTGGCCAGCATTGATGATAAAGAGGAGCTGGTTGCTACTGATGTGAGTCATTGCTATTTGAATACTGACATACTGTATGTTTATATATGGCAGAAAAGATCCTAGAGCGCATTCTTCTCTGTTATTTTCAGACTGCTATTGACATTCTGGGCTTTAGTAATGAGGAGAAAATGGGCATCTACAAGTTCACTGGAGCTGTGCTTCATCATGGCAACATGAAGTTCAAGCAGAAGCAGCGTGAGGAGCAGGCTGAGCCTGATGGCACAGAGGGTGAGACTAAATTGTACTAATGTGTGACATAACATGCAGTGCTTTGAATGGAAAGATCCTTATTTCTATTTTCACAAAGGGGGGGGGGGGGGGGGGGGGGGTCGTTTTCAAGGCAAGAAAAGGGATGGATCCAGCTGCGTCCGACGAGCTGGATGGCACCTTGCATGGCTGACACCGCCGTCGGTGTATGAATGAGTGAATGAATGAGTGAATGTGAGGCAATATGTAAAAGGCTTTGGTGGCCATGGGTTTGTTGAAAGCGCTATATAAATGCAGTCCATTTACCATTTTTGCAACTTTTTTAATTGCAGAGGCTGACAAAATCGCCTACCTTCTGGGTTTGAACTCCGCTGATATGCTGAAGGCTTTGTGCTACCCCAGAGTCAAGGTCGGAAATGAGTTTGTGACCAAAGGCCAGACCGTGCCACAGGTATAGTAACATTTCCAGCATGCCATGTGTTTAACCTAAAATTCTGGCTAATTATTACAGAAGCAGAATAAAATATCCACTCTATTCTACTTACAGGTGTACAACTCTGTTAGTGCCTTGGCCAAATCCATCTATGAAAGGATGTTCTTGTGGATGGTCATTCGAATCAACCAGATGTTGGACACAAAACAACAAAGAAACTTCTTCATTGGTGTGCTGGATATTGCTGGCTTTGAGATCTTTGATGTAAGAATGATTCTTTTATCTCTTTTTTTAATGGCACATTGAGTGATATTCAGAAGTCAGTAAATGGTTCTGTTTTTCCTTCAGTACAACAGCATGGAGCAGCTGTGTATCAACTTCACCAATGAAAAACTGCAACAGTTTTTCAACCACCACATGTTTGTGCTGGAGCAAGAGGAGTACAAGAAGGAGGGCATTGTTTGGGAGTTCATTGACTTCGGCATGGACTTGGCTGCTTGCATTGAGCTTATTGAGAAGGTTTTTACTGATTTATGAACTTAATAATTTCCAATTTATATGCTTTAAATCTTAACATTTTAATAATTAAACAACATACTTTTATAAACAGCCCATGGGTATCTTCTCCATTCTTGAAGAGGAGTGCATGTTCCCCAAGGCTACAGACGTTTCCTTCAAGAACAAGCTGTATGATCAGCATCTTGGCAAGAACAATGCTTTCCAGAAACCAAAGCCTGCCAAAGGCAAGGCTGAAGCCCACTTCTCCCTGGTTCACTACGCTGGAACTGTGGACTACAATGTCACTGGCTGGCTGGACAAGAACAAAGATCCACTGAATGATTCTGTTGTGCAGCTGTACCAGAAGTCTTCTGTCAAACTGCTGGCTACTCTCTACCCACCTGTTGTTGAGGGTAAAGAAAAACTTTGATTCAGTTTTGCACTTTCTTTATTTTTTTTTTGCATTTATACGTGTTCTTTTGTATCTTTATCTCAATAGAGGCAGGTAAAAAAGGAGGCAAGAAGAAGGGTGGTTCCATGCAGACTGTTTCCTCCCAGTTTAGGGTATGTATAGAGATGGCCTCACAGCAATATTTCTGTATTTGAAGAAAAAAAGAAATACAAAGCATGGCAACCCTTTTCTATTCTTCAAAGGAGAACTTGGGCAAACTCATGACCAACTTGAGGAGCACTCACCCTCACTTTGTGCGTTGCCTGATTCCCAATGAGTCCAAGACTCCAGGTAAAGTATTAAAAAGTTTACAGATATTCTGGCACTCTTTTTATATGATAAAGTTTATATGATTATTTATATGAATTTATATGATAAAGTTAATTTACCAAGTTAATGGTGTAAACTTTGTTATAGGTCTCATGGAGAACTTCCTGGTTATCCACCAGCTGAGGTGTAACGGTGTACTGGAGGGTATCAGAATCTGCAGAAAGGGCTTCCCCAGCAGAATCCTCTATGGTGACTTCAAGCAGAGGTAAATGGGACCACATAAAAACACAATGTAGGAGGCTCCTAAAAGACATGCAGTAATTTGATAAATTTTCCACAGATACAAGGTGCTGAATGCCAGTGTTATCCCAGAAGGACAGTTTATTGATAACAAGAAGGCCAGTGAGAAACTCCTGGGATCCATCGATGTTAATCATGACGAGTACAGATTTGGAACCACAAAGGTTTATATTTAGCTTTACAAATTTCAAAGATTCAGTGATCATGGTCATTTTGCTTATACAGGTTAAATAATTTTTTTTTTTAATTTACTGTTTTACATAAATTCAGGTGTTCTTCAAAGCTGGTCTTCTGGGTACTCTTGAGGAGATGCGTGATGAGAAACTGGCTACTCTGGTCACAATGACTCAGGCTCTCTGCCGTGGTTACCTGATGAGGAGGGAATTTGTGAAGATGATGGAAAGGAGGTGAGTATTGTCATGAGTAAAGGTGACATCAATAACTGTGCAAACAAATTATAATTATAATGATTTTGGCATTTAATGATGAATTATTCACAGGGAGTCCATTTACACCATCCAATATAACATCCGCTCATTCATGAATGTCAAGCACTGGCCATGGATGAAGGTTTACTACAAGATTAAGCCTCTGTTGAAGAGTGCCGAAACTGAGAAGGAGCTGGCAACCATGAAAGAGGACTTTGTAAAATGCAAAGAAGATCTTGCCAAGGCTGAAGCCAAAAAGAAGGAACTTGAAGAGAAGATGGTAGCACTGCTGCAAGAGAAAAATGATCTGCAGCTGCAAGTAGCATCTGTGAGTATTTTTTGAGATGCACCGATACTAAATTTCTCTGCTAATACTGATAGCCGATTATGTAGAATGATATCAACCGATGCCAGTACTGATACATATAGTTAGATTTTTCTTAAGTAAAAAAAAAAAAATATCTCCCAAATAATGCTGCAAACTATACAGGGGACCTTCTCATTTGGTACACTGTAATATTAGAATTTTAAATGAACAACAGAGCTATTATATTCACCTGCTATTTATATCCAGATATAAAAGGCTTTTTACACTCAAATAAAAGCTGAAATGTTTATACAACTCAGTTATAAGGTAGTTTTTATAAACACTTCTTCATGGCAAATTTATTCAAACATACATATATAATTAACAGTAAATAAGCTCTTCACTGTAAAAAATTATCGTGATTATAACGATAAAATACTATAAAAATGCTACAGTGAAAAAACGTTAATTGGTTAACAGAAAGTGTCCTTACTATATACGGTAAATAACTGTGATAGATCTAATGGTACATTTAATGTATTTTACTGTAAAATACCGTTATATTGACCGTTTTTGAAAGTGAAAAAGAACATCATTGTATAATTTACAGTGAAAAAACATAAATTGAAATCCCCACAATTCCCTGTGTGACACTTCGCATTTGATGTATTTTTTGTTGAAATAACTGTTTCTTCATAATTTTCTTAGTTTTTTTCTAATCAGTTATGTATATTAGGGTTTTATGTTACATTTAAAGTTGTTAAATTAATGTTTATTGCCTTTTTAAAATTTCATGTTTTACCATGATGGTGTTTAATGTTTGTGTGAATGACACTGTGCAGCTTTTATATATTAGTATTAACTTTCTTGTAGAAGAACTGCTTGTGATGAGCTTTGATTGATCATGTGACTCATCACTGCTGTGATTGTTGGTTGTCAGTGTATAACAATGGTACAAAACAGATATTACTTCAATATGTCGATAAATTACCATAATATCATATAATGAAATAGGGTTTATTTCTGTAAATTTTAAGTTAAGTCTGTAAAACCTAATATGTTGCTACCTTATTTTATACGGTAAATATCTGGCAACCACAGCTGCCGGTATTTTACCGTAAATTGAACTGATTTTTTTTACAGTGTTCTCTAGTGTTTTTAAAGCCAACTAACAAACTGTGAGTGACAACTGGATTACTTTCCTGAGGTAAACGTAACATTAATATTGTTCACAAGCTGTTTTATTGAAGTCTCTCCGTGGTTGAAACACAGATTGAGTGATTATGAGTCATGATACGGATTTCGGTAAGTTGTAGACTATCTTTCATATATAAATGAAATCAGAATACCTTCTGATATTCATGCATGTTTTTTGAGATGTATTAAAGTGGAAGAATAGACTCTAGCTCTGCACTGCAGCTTGAACTGAGGCGTTACAGTGATCTATCACATCACATTTAATTGTTTGAATTTGGCGAGAAATTTTACATCATTTGAAAGCTGAGACTTCCTTTCTTATAAGAAGTAACAGAGCACAAAGCTCTTTGCGATTATTGGATGGGAGGAGCTACAAATAATGTTTGAGGTATGGAAAAAACGTAGATCTGGCAACCCTTGCTTGACCTAGGGGTGATTCATAGAGTCAAATAAAGCCTACATTAACGTCGCTATTTTTTAAAAACTATTAAAGCGTTAGTCACGTTAACTTGCCCTTAATTTAAGATTTTCTTCACACACTGTATGAGTTGCAGTCTGACACGTTGAAATTAGTAAGGTGGTTAAGATATAGCAACCTATTTTCTTAACAGGAATCTGAGAATCTCTCAGATGCTGAGGAGAGGTGTGAGGGTCTGATCAAAAGCAAAATCCAGCTTGAAGCTAAACTCAAGGAGACAACTGAGAGACTGGAGGATGAGGAAGAAATTAATGCTGAACTGACAGCCAAGAAGAGGAAATTGGAGGATGAGTGCTCTGAACTGAAGAAAGACATTGATGACCTGGAGCTCACCTTGGCTAAAGTGGAGAAGGAGAAACATGCCACTGAGAATAAGGTTAGAGATTAAGTTGGTTTAAGATTAGATTTAATCTCTATCTCAATGAAGGTGTAAAATAAGCTTATGTGGAACAAAAATCATACAGGTCAAAAACTTGACAGAGGAAATGGCAGCTCAGGATGAGAGCATTGCCAAGCTTACGAAGGAGAAGAAAGCCCTTCAAGAGTCACATCAGCAGACACTGGATGATCTTCAGGCCGAGGAGGACAAAGTCAACACCCTGACCAAATCCAAGACAAAGCTTGAGCAGCAAGTTGATGATGTGAGTTGATTATGTAAACGTTATTAATTAATCAAATTAGCTTTGTTTTGTGCTGTGAACATTTTATTTATCATTGTCCTGTAGCTTGAGGGTTCCCTTGAACAAGAGAAGAAGCTCCGCATGGACCTGGAGAGAGCCAAGAGAAAGCTTGAAGGAGACCTGAAATTAGCTCAAGAGTCCATCATGGACCTGGAGAATGACAAGCAGCAATCAGAGGAGAAAATAAAAAAGTAATTAAAGCATACAATCTTTGAAAACATTATTTTTAAGTTTTGTTTTGCAAACCACTTATTGTTGAACACCCACAGGAAAGACTTTGAAACAAGCCAGCTGCTTAGCAAGATAGAAGATGAACAATCTCTGGGTGCTCAACTCCAAAAGAAGATCAAGGAGCTTCAGGTATTTTTTGTTTTTGTTTTAAAAAATAAAGAGTATTATGATCAAATACAGATCACTCAATCTTTAACTTTCCAACATAGGCTCGCATTGAGGAACTTGAGGAAGAGATCGAGGCTGAGCGTGCTGCTCGTGCCAAGGTTGAGAAGCAGAGAGCTGATCTCTCCAGAGAACTTGAAGAGATCAGTGAGAGGCTTGAAGAGGCTGGAGGAGCCACTGCTGCTCAGATCGAGATGAATAAGAAGCGTGAAGCTGAATTCCAGAAGCTGCGTCGTGATCTTGAAGAGTCCACCCTCCAGCATGAAGCTACTGCTGCTGCCCTTCGCAAAAAGCAGGCAGACAGTGTGGCCGAGCTGGGAGAGCAAATCGACAACCTGCAGCGTGTCAAGCAGAAGCTTGAGAAAGAGAAGAGTGAATACAAAATGGAGATTGATGATCTTTCCAGCAACATGGAAGCTGTTGCCAAAGGAAAAGTGGGAAATTTTATGTTTAAAGAATACATAACATGTTGAATTTTTTCAATTATCTAATGACTTTTGTATTCGCAGGCTAATCTTGAGAAGATGTGCCGCACACTTGAGGACCAACTTAGTGAAATAAAATCCAAGAATGATGAGAACGTTCGCCAATTAAATGACCTCAGTGCTCAAAGAGCAAGACTTCAAACTGAAAATGGTAACTAATGACAATCATGAAGAAATTAATAGTATTCCAACAGTAACTGAGTGGGGTGTATTAAGATTATATAGCACTAAATATCTGACAGTCTTATCAGAAGAAAACACACTTATTTACATTTTGCTTTCAAAGAGTTTGTTTTGATAGTAACTGATAAAGACAGCACAATCTGACACAGTGAATCTAAATCTATACAGGTGAGTTTGGCCGTCAGCTGGAGGAGAAGGAGGCTCTGGTTTCTCAGCTCACCAGAGGCAAACAAGCTTTCACTCAGCAAATCGAGGAGCTTAAGAGGCAGACTGAAGAGGAGGTTAAGGTAATATAGCATGATGAAAACAAACACATAATTTCCACTTACTACAGAACAAAACTAATATAATGCAAAAAAAAGGGATACTTCACCTCTGGAAAGATGAATGTGTATTTAAAATGGGTCATTTATGTAGAAGAAATGTGAAATTATTTTTGAATTTGGAGCTTTCTAGAGTGAGAAAAGCAAGAAAATGTATTTTTGGCTTATGTGGATGAAAGACAACAACTCCCAGAATGCACTTGCTTCGCTGCCCTAGGAGGCCACGCCTACCGGTAACAGAGCGCAGTAGTTAAACAACAAGTCTAGGCTACTAGTAAGTCTCCGTGATGAGTCTGCCTGGGATTTCGAGATCGCCCAAAATGTCTGAGATTCGGCTTTTGCGTTCTACAGTCGCCATTCACTATAATTACTGTGGCGAGCAAGACGAGACTGAGGCCCGTGGGAGAACGGCGCGAGGCTGGTGGCGTGATTACTGATGAGCGACACCTGTGAGACGCACCGGTCTTGTATCTCTCACGGAGGAGCGGGAATTTTCTTAGCAATGTTAAAACGCACATAAACCGATCACTTGTTTAGCGTTCATGTAAACACTACATTCAGATTCACCAATCGGAAATAATTCAGTTAGATTGAAACAAAAGGTGTGCATGTAAACAATGAATGGCGACTGGAGAAAGCAAAAGCTGAATCCTGGACATTTTGGACGATCTCGACGGCTGATAAAGAGGATGGTAACCCCTACTACTCAGCTTTCTCCTACTACTCAGCTTTATCCACAGAACAAGAGCGTTCTAGCTTAGCTTCCAAAAAAAGATGGCTGACACTATGGGCCCTATTTTAACGATCTGAAACGCAAGTATCAAGCGCTAAGCGCAAGTAACTTTGTGGGCGGGGCTTGGGCGCTGTTGCTATTTTACCGGCGGGATAAATGTCTCTTGCGCCCGACGCAAGTTTAAAAGGGGTTGGTCTGAAGTAGCTTCATTATTCATAGGTGTGGTTTGGGCGTAACGTGAAATAAACCAATCAGAGCGTCATATCACATTCCCTTTAAGAGCATGATGAACGAGGTGCGCTTGTTCCATGGCGCAATACTATTATAACGGCACATTTACCAGGCGCGCTTCAGAATCGGTTCACAGCCGAGGAGATCGATGTTCTCGTCAGGGACGTAAAAGAAAGAGAAGTGACATTGGGGATGGGACAAACCCACCCAAATTAGCTTTGTTTATACATGCATATAATAATTTGGGTAAATATGTAAGCTTTATGCCTATTTTTCCCATCGTCATGGACACAACAATGATTTCCCTCATGTTTTAATATTTTTCCTTATAATAATGTATCATTTGCAAAAAGGAAAATGCATCTGTGTAGATGAGAGAATCATCTACAGTGTATGCGCGTTGTTCACACTCTGTATTATTACCAAGCATGCGCGCTTAAAATAGCATCTGAATATACGCTCAACGCGCCACTGACTTTAGACTAGGTTTTTTCTGTTCAGTGGCGCAATTGTTTTCTGGATCTGCAAAATAGCACCGGGGATTGTTTGCGCCGGAACACGCCTCCTTTTTTGCGCTGAACCGCCCAGGGAGCGCAAGTTCATTCTCTAGTTTACCGACGTGCGTCTGTGGAGAAAATACGAATGATACATGCGTCAGTGTACAAAGTCATTTGCGCCGGGTGCAAGATAGGGCCCTATGTGTACATTCTGTGAGTGAGATCCCACCCTCTATGGGCGGGTTGAGAACATGCAGGACAGCCCCTACTAACGGCTGTAATCTTTAGCCTCTGGCCAAAAAATCCTCAGATGACGCAAAATGACGATTTTTGCATCATCTGAGGATTTTTTCCAGGCAAAAAATACATAAATCTCTCGTCTCAGGGGGATATGAGGGTGGAAAGCATGGTAATTTGAAAATACTACAGGTTTTAATGTAACAGAGCTAATGTAATACAATAAAACTAATATAACATTTTGTATTGCTCATTAGTAAGTCGCTTTGGATAAAAGTGTCTGCTAAATGAATTAATGTAAATATTATGTGACTTTGTCCTTTAGGCTAAGAACGCATTGGCCCATGCTATGCAATCAGCCCGTCATGACTGCGACCTGCTCCGTGAGCAGTTTGAGGAAGAGCAGGAGGCAAAGGCTGAGCTTCAGCGGGGAATGTCAAAGGCCAACAGTGAGGTTGCTCAGTGGAGAACCAAATATGAAACTGATGCCATCCAGCGCACTGAGGAGCTTGAAGAGTCCAAGTATGAACATCAAAAGAAGTTATATGTGTTAATAATTTGTGCAATTGCATGCATTTTCTGACTAAATGTTAAAAAATATATAACAGAAAGAAGCTGGCTCAGCGTCTGCAAGAGGCAGAGGAACAAATTGAGGCCGTG
The DNA here is from genome assembly GCA_031834385.1 of Semotilus atromaculatus. Classification (NCBI taxonomy): domain Eukaryota; kingdom Metazoa; phylum Chordata; class Actinopteri; order Cypriniformes; family Leuciscidae; genus Semotilus; species Semotilus atromaculatus. Next base: position 13,277,644 of record JAULUF010000035.1, on the reverse strand, counting down.
AACTCCAAATGTGCATCTCTGGAGAAGACCAAACAGAGACTCCAGGGTGAGGTGGAGGACCTCATGATTGATGTGGAGAGAGCCAATGGTTTGGCTGCTAACCTTGACAAGAAACAGAGGAACTTTGACAAGGTAAACTATCTGAGTCATTATATGATTTTCCCTTTGTAAAATATTGCTGGAATAGGCTTTGTTAAACATGTTATAAACAAACCGATCCTAAAATATCTCCACCAAAGGTCCTGGCAGAATGGAAGCAGAAATATGAGGAAGGTCAGGCAGAGCTGGAAGGTGCTCAGAAAGAGGCTCGTTCACTCAGCACTGAACTGTTCAAGATGAAGAACTCCTATGAGGAGAGTCTGGATCAGCTGGAGACCCTCAAGAGAGAGAACAAGAATCTGCAGCGTAAGATTCAATGTTTTACAGTGTTAAATCTGTAGTGATTCACAATATATGTTGATGTTATTTTCTTTATAACTTGTAGAGGAGATTTCAGATCTGGCAGAGCAGTTAGGTGAGACTGGTAAGAGCATCCATGAACTGGAAAAGGCCAAGAAGACAGTGGAGACTGAGAAGTCAGAGATTCAGACCGCCCTGGAGGAGGCAGAAGTGAGTATCTGGAGATTAAAATGTAATTCTTGCTCAAACCATTTTACTGTGTTGTTAAATGTTATTTTAATTCTGAAATGACATGTTGTTTTTATATTTCATAGGGCACCCTGGAGCATGAGGAGTCCAAAATTCTTCGTGTTCAGCTTGAGCTAAACCAGGTCAAAAGTGAGATTGACAGGAAGCTTGCAGAGAAGGATGAGGAGATGGAGCAGATGAAGAGGAACAGCCAGAGAGTCATTGAATCCATGCAGGGCACTCTGGACTCTGAAGTCAGGAGCAGGAATGATGCCCTGAGAATCAAGAAGAAGATGGAGGGAGACCTTAATGAGATGGAGATTCAGCTGAGCCACGCCAATCGCCAGGCTGCTGAGGCCCAGAAACAGCTCAGGAACGTTCAGGGACAACTCAAGGTATGTGACTTCTGTTCAACTTTGGGATGTATTAAAGGATTAGTTAACTTTTAAAAAAACTTTTGCTGATAATTTACTCACCCCCATGTCATCCAAGATGTCCATGTCTTTCTTTCTTCAGTCGAAAAGAAATGAAGGTTTTTGATGAAAAGATTCCAGGATTTTTCTCCACATAATGGACTTCAATGGACCCCAAACGGTTCAAAGTCCAAATGACAGTTTCAGTGCAGCTTCAAATGGCTTTAAACGATACCAGACGATGAATAAGGGTCTTATCTAGCGAAACGATCGGTCATTTAAAAAATAAATAAAAAAGTTTAAGTTTTATAAGCACAAATGCTCGCCTTGCTCTGTTCTGTGATGCGTGTTCACGACGTCACGTAATACGCAATTACGTTGAAAAGGTGTCCTGACGAAATCTTTCTTTTTGCCTTTTTAATATTAAAATACGCACACGAAATGGGCATTTTAAACGATAAACTGACACAAAGACAGTGTATATGGTCCTCACATTTGTAAACACTGACTCGGTACTTCCGCCTACGCGTGACCTTTTCAACGTAATTGCGTATTACGTGATGTCACGAACGCGCATCACAGAACAGAGCAAGGCAAGCATTTGTGCTTATAAAACTTAAACTTTTTTATTTATTTTTGAAATGACCGATCGTTTCGCTAGAAGACCCTTATTCATCGTCTGGTATCGTTTAAAGCCCTTTGAAGCTGCACTGAAACTGTCATTTGGACCTTGAACCGTTTGGGATCCATTGAAGTCCATTATATGGAGAAAAACCCTGGAATCTTTTCATCAAAAACCTTAATTTCTTTTTGACTGAAGAAAGAAAGACATGGATATCTTGGATGACATGGGGGTGAGTAAATTATCAGCAAAAGTTTTTTTGAAAGTGAACTAATCCTTTAATATGTTTGTATAATCTAACTTTTGTTAGGTTAAGGACACCAGAAAGCACATTGACAGCTTATTCTAAAGCTATTGTTATTTTCAGGATGCCCAACTGCACCTTGATGATGCTCAGAGAGGACAGGAAGACATGAAGGAGCAGGTGGCCATGGTGGAGCGCAGAAATACTCTGATGCAGGCTGAGATTGAGGAGCTGAGAGCTGCTCTGGAGCAGACAGAGAGAGGCCGCAAAGTGGCTGAACAAGAGCTGGTGGATATCAGTGAGCGTGTTGGGCTGCTGCACTCTCAGGTAATCACTAAATTTGGCAGATTTCACTAACCGATCGTAATACCATAAAAATGTACTGTCGATGCGCATGTAAACAGTATACAAATGAGGCTTTTTCGACACGTTTTGCTTTGCAACTTCGCAAAACATCAGTAAAACATAGTAAATCACACATCTTTATTTAGAGCTGGCTATCTTGATTCAAATGAGCCCACATAACATGATGCGTAGCTCTTAAGAAAATCCCTATGGAGTAACATGACATGCTTCTTGGCTAAAGCTATCGTATAATTATCGTGATAATGACGCAGTTTTTCCAATGCCATTTGAAAGTTCAAAAAATGGAAACTGGATCTTGGGTATGGTGGGTAGGGATGATGTGGAGCGCACTTTGATTGTTCAGATTGATGGAAGATTTGCCATAGAATTGGAACGCACAGCTAAAACAGCGCTGGAAGATCATCACTTCATTCGGGATCTTGCTTATTACTTATTCCTTATGTTATTGTAAATATTTTTATGCTTTCTGGCATTTACACATGCAAGTAGTTCTTATGTTCAGTAAAACACTCAGATCACTTGTTTGGAGAGGTTTTGGGATTTTTGAGAAAAGGATTCATGGTTCCAAATGCCATAAGTTTTGATTGCTTTGAGATTTCAACACAAAATTTGGATCAGATGCAGTTGACAAGATTGTGAACAAACTTAAACTTGATTTTATGACATGTCTTGTATACTTTCTAATAATCATCATGTCAAGCATGAAAAAGTATGCCACTTAGATGTGAAATCATTAAAAATGCCTTTCAGGCTGTAAGGAGTGAACAGAGAGCTTACATTTTATTATCAGCTGTAAAAAATCCTGATCGGAGCATTGAGAGCATCTTTCAAAATGGTTAAACTGTTGCTTTTAATTTTGTAGAACACAAGCCTCCTGAACACCAAGAAGAAGCTTGAGGCTGACCTTGTTCAGGTCCAGAGTGAAGTTGATGACACTGTCCAGGAAGCCAGAAATGCAGAGGAGAAAGCAAAGAAGGCCATCACTGATGTGAGCAATGTTTCAAAAGATGTTTCCGTACTTTAAAAATGTAGATCTAATGACTTTCTGTATTAATGCAAAAGGCTGCAATGATGGCAGAAGAGCTGAAGAAGGAGCAGGACACCAGTGCTCACCTTGAGAGGATGAAGAAGAATCTGGAGGTCACAGTGAAGGACCTGCAGCACCGTCTGGATGAGGCTGAGAATCTGGCCATGAAGGGAGGAAAGAAACAACTCCAGAAGTTGGAGAGCAGGGTGAAAACTTTTAAGGGATCATAACAAACATAATTTTAAAACTAAAGCATTATCTCAGATTCCCAAAGTAGCTAACAGGCACTGACTACCCTTGTACTTGTCTGATAATTTTTTATGTGCAATCAAAGGTCCGTGAGCTTGAGAGTGAAGTTGAAGCAGAGCAGAGACGTGGAGCTGATGCTGTTAAGGGTGTCCGCAAATATGAGAGGAGAGTGAAAGAGCTCTCTTATCAGGTATGACCATGTTTGACTATATCCATTGAGTCATTCATACAGGCATTTATTGTCAAATATTTAGAATAAATCTATGAAATTGTTTTTAGACTGAGGAGGACAAGAAGAACATCAACAGACTTCAGGATCTGGTTGATAAGCTGCAGCTGAAGGTCAAAGTCTACAAGAGGCAGTCTGAGGAGGCGGTATGTAATATTTATTTTTATACATTGATTATTAATTAATTAGTAATATATTTACTGGTGAGATATCACTGCGGCTCCACAGCTTAGTTAACAAGCATGGTAAAAATTTTACTTTTTAGGAGGAGCAAGCCAACACTCACCTGTCCAAGTTGAGGAAGGTGCAGCATGAGCTGGAAGAGGCCGAGGAGCGCGCTGACATTTCTGAGTCTCAGGTCAACAAGCTCAGAGCCAAGAGCCGTGATTCTGGGAAGGTCAGTTGCATAATTTCAGAGCCTGCACTCAGTAGATACGTTCTCACATTTACAGAGTAGAGACACATGTAGTGTTCTTGAAAATGTACTGGTTATATACATGACTTATGAATGTGTTTCATTTTGTTTTAGGCCAAAGAAGAGTGAAACCCCCAAACCCGAAGGGAGCCTCTACTGAAGTCATAAAATATGATTGTTGTATGATTACTTTTCAAATTCTTTTTGAAATAAATCTGTCCTTACCATGTGCAAACATTTGTTTTTGAGTGATCTTTAGAGGAATGTTACTCACAAATAAATACAAAATAATGAATTTATCAAAATAATGACATTATCACATTAAGTACTGATATATTTCTAAAGTTTTAAAAGTACATAATAGCTTTGTCAGGAATGACATGGTATCTTCCGAACATTCACTTCTTTACTTAAAGGACAACTCCGGCGCAAAATAAACCTTTGGTCTAATTACACATTGGTACATAGTCAACCGTTCTCTGAGATTTGTTTTCATGATTGTCGAATGTAAAGAGTTTTATCTCTAAAAACTGTTTAGCTTATAACGCTAGTATATTGGGCATAGAGTTAATGAAAATAAAAATCGCTAGTTAATACCACTAACAAGGCTCAAAATAGCCCAACACTAACACGGTAGCATAATTAGGGTCCATACCTGCAAACTGAAGCATTGAGAACGTTGTAAGTGTACAGACAGTTTTGTAAGAAGATATTTTATAAAGACAGTCCACTTCGCACTTTCCACTGTGGAAAACAGTCTCGATCAGTCGAATCATGAACGCCGAGCCGAGTGCGCTGAACTGTCTTGGAATCTCATATGGTCCGTTGTTCGGCTAGGCGTTCATGATTCAATTAGTCGAGACTGTTTTCCAAAGACGGCTCCTGTCTGTGTAAGCGAAGTGGACTGTCTTTATAAAATATTTTCTTATTAAACTGTCTGTACACACTTACAAAGTTCTCAATGCTTCAGTTTGCAGGTAGGGACCCTCATTATGCTAACGTGTTAGTGTTGGGCTATTTTGAGCCTTGTTAGTGGTATTAACTAGCGATTTTTATTTTCATTACTCTATGCCCAATATACTAGCGTTATAAGCTAAACCGTTTTTAGAGATAAAACTCTTTACATTCGACAATCATGAGAACAAATCTCAGAGAACTCTGTGTGTGTGTGTGTGTGTGTGTGTGAGAGAGAGAGAGAGAGAGAGAGAGAGAGAGAGAGAGCCGCGGGCGCGATCAAACTCTGTGTGTGTGTGTGTGAGAGAGAGAGAGAGAGAGAGAGAGAGAGAGAGAGAGAGAGAGAGAGAGAGAGAGAGAGAGAGAGAGAGAGAGAGAGAGCGAGCCGCGGGCGCGATCAAACTGTATGTGTGTGTGTGTGAGAGAGGGAGAGAGCGAGCTGCGGGCGCGTTTCTTTTACTGTCTATGGCCGTTACACGCGCTTGCTAACTGGAACTGGGCGCGTTCGTGACGTTCAACTTCCGGTATAACATTTTTTACAAAAGAAAATAATGAAAAAAATTAAAATAAAATAAAAATCGATTTTTGAAAATTTAATAATCGATTCATACTCGTTCATAACATAATCGCGATTAATCAATCATCGATTTTTTCACCACCCCTAATGTGAAATCGCAGCTCCACCCACAACTACCCCCAGCCTACAACTTTGGCACACCACCTGTTTTATTTTTTAGGGCCCAAGCCCTGAAAGGGCGAAGGCCCTATTGCTTTCCAAAGGATAATCTATTGTTTTCCTAAGGATTATTTATTATTAGGGCCTAAGCCCTGAAAGGGCGAAGGCCCTATTGTTTTCCTTAGGATTATTAAGTTGGCTTGAGAGAGCCAACTTACTGAAATCCTATTTAAACTTATTAAATTGGCTTAAGAGAGCCAACTTACTGAAATCCTATTTAAACTTATTATTCTTCTTCTTACAAAACTGTTGACTGATACTCGTCCTAGAGATTTAACTCTACAACCTCCAAACTCAGACTAGACCTTTGGACTGTTCTGAAGTTAGTTGCTATATCTTTTCTAACTGATTTTCCTAAAAATGACGATCAAAACTTGGAAAAACTCCCATTGACTTAACACAGCAGAATTTTCAGATTTTCAAACTGTCCAACTGTCAAAAATTCAAATCTAAACTCCTTGAAACCCTAGACAAAGGTTCAATCCCATTTCACCCCTTGTTTTTGAGTGTAGGCCTACCCCTTGGCCCTTAAAAAAGAGTTACAAGGGCCAAGGGGTTAAAATATTCCCCTACGAAATGGAACAACCCTTCATGAACCCGATACGTCACCAGTCGTCAGAGATTACGGAAGTGACAGGTTTTTACCATAGGTTTTTACAGGATTTCTCCATGACAACGACTGACACAATACCAATATGCCGTCCTCCGCTGTGGCAATCTCTGTCGTAAGGGCAGTATGCATCTTTCTGCGCTTTTCTGTCGCAACTTGGACAAGAAAACGGAGACGTCTTCAACGCATGCGAATGCTGATGGATACGTTTGTGGTATGTAGGATGGACAGCATACATATTAACAGATATGTATCTATGTTCGAACATATCAGATATGTTCGGCTCTCCCACGAACTAAGCAGCTGCATAGGGCCCCGCCACCACTAGGGGGCCCCCAAACTATGGTCTGACCATAGACCCAGACCGTGACCTGTAATTCGACATATATTCGCATTACATGTTAACCCAGCGGTAGAGTTACTCATGGGACACTGCACTTATTCACAATCACAAAAGTTTATTATTTGCAGTTGCGTTAAAGCCTTGCCGGTTAAACATTTCATTTGCGTTCTGTTCTAATATGCGTTTTTTTCCCCCCTGTGTGCGTACACACACTGAGCGTGTGCAGACTGCGCTCAGCCACTCACTAAGAACCTGTCAAAAAGCGCCCGATTAATGGACTTTATCTAAATTGCATCTGTTTTTGCAAATACTGTCAAATACACACAGGGTTTACATAAACCCAGTTGGTTATGTCTAAAGTGAAAGTAATCAGTTTGTCACCAACTCTGTCACTTTGTTAGAAGTGGGACAGCAACCTATAGTAGCCTATACATGGATAGTTAAAGGGATAGTTCACCCAAAAATTATATTATTTACTCAATCCCTGTATCAATTTCTTTCTTCTGCTGAACACAAAATAGGATATTTTGAAGAATGTGGGTAACCAAACAGTTGCAGGTCCCCATTGACTTCCATATATAGGAAAAAAAAAAACTATGGAAATCAATGGTTTATCAACTGTTTGGTTACATTCGTCAAAATATATTATTTGGTGTCAGCAGAAGAAAGAAATTGATACACGGAGAGGGAGTAAATAATGACAGAATTTTCATGGGTGAACTACCCATTTAATGTTAAAACATTTATTATTGTTATCTTGTTACAGGTTCATCTGATTCTGATCTGTTCATTTTATGTCTTAAGTAATTTAATATTGTCCATTTTGTAAGTAATTTATATATATATATATATATATATATATATATATATATATATATATAAGAAGATACTGTTTATCTAAAGTTATTTAGATAATTGTTCTGCACATTTGCATGCATTTGTTTTTACCAAAAGCATGCTTTGCTGGTTTATTTAGTACATCACATTGAGGATACCACTTAGTACTGTAATACGGTGACGCATTGCTGCCACACACATATTATTTTTTCCCCTCAATTATGTCGTAATAACGAGATCTTATGTCGTTAAAACGACATATTTTCTCGTAATAACGAGATCATATGTCGTTAAAACGACATATTTTTCTCGTAATAACGAGATCTTATGTCGTTTTAACGACATCTTTTCTCGTAATAACGAGATCTTATGTCGTTAAAACGACATATTTTACTCGTAATAACAAGATGTTATGTCGTTAAAACGACATATTTTCTTGGCCTTATAAGGACATGTACAAAATAGGCTATTTATGCCTTTATCCACATAGAATTCATAGCCAATCACGTCTTTATCATACTTCTACGTTCAAAAAGCTGAAGCAATAGCAGCCCACAATGGATATTTAGGCTATGTTAAAAGATCACATTTTGTAGGCTACACACCTTATTAAAGCATGTAGCCTACAGATTAGCAGATGAGCCCAGACTACGCGTTTAATTACACAGGCTAAGCGTTTTCCTCCCCAAAACTCTTATAATAAAGAAAAAACTGCTTAGGCTACTTCAGTGATAAAGATCAAAAGCTGTAGCCTACACGCCTTATTAATAAAATACTATCCTACAGAAAAGCAGTTGAGCCCAGAATATGAACACAGCGCATTTATTTACACGTTAGCCGTTTTCCTCCTAGAAACCCTTTATTATAAAGAAAATGAAGATGGCTCTTAAGGTGTCACATCAATCCTTTAAATGGTAGGCCTATTCAATGCAAAACAAAAATGAAAAATATTAGTAAAAATATATATATATTGTGGCATTAATTAGCCCATAAACAATATTTATTTTAAAGCCTAAACGAATTTATTTAAAGAAAAACACCTGCGTTGGGCGTTTATCTGTATCTGTGAGTGTTTCTGTAAGTGTTTCAGCCGCCCTTTTCAAACTGGCGCAAGGAAATGCAACAGAATTTGATTTGTTAAACATGAAGAGGACTTATCCGTCTGGTATGGCCGCTCGCTCTAACGTTAACCTATAAATGTTCGCTATTATTAAGCGCATATCCAAGTGTTTGTGCGGAGTGTGGAGCGCGCACTGCATGACACGGAGGCGCCGGTGCATCACTCGCATTTTCCTATCAACAGTGGGAAAAAAATTAAATACTCCATAATTTCTGGTCAAACAGAAAATAATAAAACATCAGTCACAACTACTTTTATTTGTGTAAACTCACAACAAGAAAACGTTGTGCTTTTGTAAAATAAAATAAAACGAACAGGCGCACTTTCATGGTCTCTGTGAATTGGAGCGCGTCTCAAAAATGAACTGAAAAACAGTGTATAGACAAGCCTCACAGTCATGACATGAGAAATATAGCCTTCTTTACAAAGCTTATAAAAAATGTCCACCAACGAAAAAAACCCAATCGAAAGCAAATACGCACGGTAGCCTGCATCTGATTATGTAATCCTGTCCGTATCAAAGGCGCATATAGGCTACATTACAGCATGATGTATGGAGATATGTTTGCAGGCAGCCTACACTGATTTTAAAAAGACTAGTTTATTAATAAACAATTAAAATGCTTCGTTATTTTTTTGTCAGACACATTTATTATCATTAGCCTACTTTTGCCGGTGCTTTGCGGCAAGTTTTAGAATGCATGCGCTTGCGCATTATCGGCTATAGCCTATGCACCCAGGATTGAATAGCCTATAAACGTGCGATTAGTCATAATTGGTGAAATGAATGACTACTTGTCTAGAAAAATCTTTAGTCTATAGCAGCACAAGAGACTTAAAACACTCTGTAATTTTTGGTCATACACACTTAAGAAATATGAAAAAATAAACTGTTAAATGTCTACTTTTTTATGGGTCCACTTACAATCGAAATAAAACATTGTGCTTTTGTAAAATAAAGAAAATAAACAGGGTGTGCTTTCTGCCTCTCTGTCTCCGTGAACTTTTTTTCTGGAGCACGTCTCTAAATGTAAACAAAACTCAGCAAATAGTCACACATGCACGATCAATATATCTTTAGCCTATAATCATTTAAGTGTGTACTTTTTAAATTATCTAATTCAAAACTAAAACAAATATTCTGTGTTTATGTAATCTATATAAAAAGAGAGAGATGTCAGGCGTTCTCATTTCAGCTAATTATCTTTTAATGTGACCACGCCCACAGAGAGCGCGTGCTATTCAAGCGCAAATTATCTGAAACTTGCCAACGCCCATACGAGCTCGATAAAACACCAAGTTCAGATTAATGTACTGGTAGTCTATGTCATTTTGCGAGGCTGTGAGGAATAATTATGGATAATTTACCTCAGAAGTGCTGGATTAATTTCACTTCGAGGAGCCATGGATCCAGCGAGGACTGTCATAGTAAGTTTTTTATTCTTAAGTGCTTTGTTCTAATCGCGAATACTGTTTTAATATGAATCGCGTGTCTCTCTCTGTGTGATGAATGAACGGCACGAATTCGCACTGTTGTTGTTACAGACGAAATATGAAAGAACATTTAGTTGACTAGTTTGGGATAGATTATACATTTTTTTACTCTAAAATAGACATCAAATAAGCTTTAGTTAACCAGTTTCTGCTCATATGTTAAATATATAACGTTAGAATGTTTTGTCAAAAATAAGCTCATAATCTAATATGTTATTATAGTGTTTGTTCCAATGTAGATATCAAACTAATGAATCCTTAACTTTGAAATATGAATGAAAAAATCCAGGCTATAGGCCTACTTTAAAAAAAAAAGAAAGACAAGATAGATGTAAAAAAATCTTAATATTATTATTTTTTATTAGTGAGTGACACATTTGAGGAGAGGATATATTCCAAAACTTTATGAAAATACAGTATGAGAATTAACTACATACTAGAAATGTTTACCTTGGAAATTATACAATTTGAATGTATAAAAAATGTGTGAAAAAATACCTTTTTTTCCTCTCTGAGAACTCTAACTTTCTAACTAATTCTGTAGAATGGTCCATATAGCCTATTTGAACAGGATTTGTTTCCAGGAATGACTATGTACTAAAAATGTGCTTTTGACTTTCATTTATATTTGGATTATATATATATATATATTAGGGGTGTAACGTTCACAAAATTCACGGTTCGGTTCGATACGATACACTTGTGCCACGGTTCGGTTCGGTACGGTTCGGTACGTTTTCAATGCAGCAAAAAGAAAGAAATGCCAGAGAAATTTCCTTGATTTTTTTATTTATTATATTTTTATTAAAACTAACATCATAAAGTATGATATATATATTTTTAACTTTGAGCAATGATGGAGCTATACTTTTCTTAGGAGCATATAAAACAAAACAGCTCATTGGACAAAATGAAATGTTATATTGTAGTTGTTATAAACAAAGGTTTATTTTAGTTCAGATTAACATTTGAGGGCAGCAGTTGTATTCATAATGTCACAATAAAACCGACGTAATGTTACTTGAAAGCATTATAGCCTACTATTCCTGCCAAACCTCCATGGTTACAGTTAGTGTTACTACAGTAAATCCATGGTGAATGTTGCTGATCTGTGGACACTGAATAGTTCATTCATGGCACAATGTTTCTTCCTGGTTTCCCTGTCATCGCGGTTTGATCCGTTAATAACGGAGAAATGTGAATGTTTCTCACTAGATCTCGCAGCGATGTTATTACTTCAAGTTCAATAGCGAATTCAAATGGATGGAGTTCTTTATTTACTGGATGTCTCAGCGCTGTGTAGTAACAGAGATCGGCTCGCACTGCCAAACTGATAAACAGTCCGTCAACCACAATAATAACGGGTAGCTCAGTTTCGTTCCGCTTACATTACATTTGCCATTTGATGTTGGGCAATGTTGTGGTCGCACCAGCATCTCGAGTGCGCTTGCCACGCACAAAATCACAGCAAGTCACGCCCCTGCGCATATTGCCTTTGCAAGCAAAAACTGTTTTAAAAAATTTAAATCAATGTATTGTTTTATGTGAATGATTAGGCAGGATGATTTTCAGATCATTTTGAAGCAAAAACACTAGGCAACTACATCCATTAGTCAAAAGTCTTGTGGACACATCTTAAGTATGTGTTTTGTGGCCTTATTTCAGAAACTTTAATTTTTAGTTTTTTGAATAACCATGCATAAACATTATTCCCTCAAAAATACAAACATGTACATACATGTTGCTCAGATATTATGGTAGCTCTATTTGTGCTAAATAGAGTGTAATTACACCTTTGCCATTAATATGTTTATAAGCAACTGAAAAAAGCACAAATGTCAGGGCATGTCAAAACATCTCAAGGACCTCAAAAACCCCTTAGTAAATGGGGTCTAAAGTGCTGGAAAAGAGAGAGTTAAAAGTTTCTGTTGCAATATCAAGTTCTTCTAAGCTATCCATGGTGCGGAGACGATGAAACGGATTAGTCAAGTCAAATATATTTATATAGCGCTTTTCACAATACAGATTGTATCAAAGCTGCTTCACAGAATCAATCAAAACAACTTAACAATTAGGAAGATTATTGATTAAGCAATCTTTAGTGGCAGAAGTTATAGGTCTAACACATTTATAACACGGAGTCGGCTTTGCAGCCTTGGCTAAATGTAATTTACATGAGACTAGATAATGATCTGAGATGTCATCGCTCTGCTGCAGAATTTCAACGGCATCAACATCTATTCCATGTGATAGTATTAGATCTAGAGTATGATTACGACAATGAGTAGGTCCTGACACATGTTGTCAAACTCCAATTGAGTTTACGATGTATTTAAATGCCAATCCCAATGCATCATTTTCATTATCTACATGTATATTAAAATCACCAACTATTAGTACTTTACCTGCAGCCAATACTTATTCTGATAGAAAGTTTGCAATTTTTTTGATAAAATCTTTATGGTGCTCTGGTGGCCTGTATATTGTAGCCAGCAGAATTTTCAAACGTGATTTATTGTTTACACTATGTATTTTTACATTAAGCACCAACACTTCAAAAGAAGTATATTTAAAACTAGATTTCTTAGTGGTTTTGAAAATATTACTATAAATTACAGGAACACCTCCCCCTTTGCCTTTCAGACGAGGTTCATGTTTATAACAGTAATCTTGTGGGGTTGACTCATTTAAAGTAATGTAATCGTTTGGTTTTAGCCAGGTTTCTGTCAAACACAGCGCATCTAGATTATAATCTGAAATCATACCATTAACTATGAGTGATTTTGAAGTAAGGGATCGAATATTCAGCAACCCAAGCTTTATCATTTGATCCTCTGTATTATATCGTTTTTTTATTTGTTGAACATCAATTACATTTTTAACCTGACGTTTTTTTGGATTTCCAAATTCGGGGAACAGACACAGTCTCTATATGATGATATCTAGGTGAAAGAGGCTCTATGTGATGGGATTTATCTGACCTTGGTGACGTAAGGCTGCTAGCAGACGGTCGGTTTAGCCAGGCTGTCTGCTTCCTGACCTGAGCCCCAGATTGTCATGTTTTATCTCTAAAGGCCCGTACACACCGGGACGAATATCAGCGCGCGTTATTCGCCAGCGTTTTTCAACGCGTTTTTAGTGTTCACACCCAAGCGATTTTCGCTGACGATGAGCTGATTGAACATGCAAATTCATTCCCAGACATTAGATGGCGCTTAATGTAAAACAGAAATACCCTCTGCAATACCACTCCATAACAGTTCTCTTTTATCAAGATTTTTGTAGTCGCGTTTGTCATATGGTTCTTTATGTTCGGACACCAACGAGAACAGCAGCTCTACATTCATCTTGCCTTGCATCTTCCTCGTCTATTTCTTCCCGGCAGTGTAGACGCCATAGGTAGACGCTACTTGGCGTATATCTTCTTCGCCGCCGGTCGGCAAGACCGTTTTGTGTTTGAGCGCCCCCAAGTTGTGTTTTAATGTAACTTCAGAAGCTCCAGACACGTGAGCAAAAGTGGCAATCTCATTGGTCGGATAGTTTTTGACGCGGCATTGGTCGGATAGAAAAATGACGCTTTTAGGCGTGGCGTTTTACGCGTCGGTGTGAACACTCACAATGGCGCCCTTTGTTTAGTCAAATTACTAGAGAGAAGAGCAGCACCAGCCCAGGAGGGATGAATACCATCTCTTTTCAACAGGTCAGGCTTGCCCCAAAAACTTTTCCAATTGTCTATAAATTCTACATTATTATGTGGACACCACTTCGACAGCCAGACATTGAGTGAACACAATCTACTATCTCATCACTCCGGCGAACAGGAAGGGGGCCAGAGCAAATTACAGTGCTTGACATCGTACTTGCGAGTTGACACACCTCTTTAATATTAATTTTGGTGATCTCCGACTGGCGGAGTCGAACATCATTAGTGCCGACATGAATAATGATCTTTGAGAATTTACGATTAGCATTAGCCAGCACTTTTAAATTTGCTTTGATGTCAGGCGCTCTGGCTCCCGGCAAACATGTGACTATGGTTGCTGGTGTCTCTATTTTCACGTTCCGTGTGATCGAATCACCAATTACCAGGGCACAATCAACAGAATTCTCAGTGGGTGTTTTACTGAGTGGGGCAAATCAATTTGTTATAGTAATCGGAACGGAAGAGTGGTTTTTTGATCTGCGACTAGAGCGATCTCTTACAGTCACCCATCTGCCCTGCTGCACAGGCACTACTTTAGCCGGAACCGAACCATGTAAAGAGTTCACTATGCTAGGCGCATCCAAAATAGTATCTAAATCTCTAGTACTATCCTTACTATCCTCAAAGTTTGGATGCATGTCTCTAGCTCTGAAATCTTCTCCGTCAGCCTGACTGTCTACTTGCATTTATCACATATAAATCCTATATTGCCATCGGAGAAGGCTATACTAAACATATGACACGTGACACAAGTGACAATAACAGGACAAGACATTGTCTGATTCTTACTTACCTGAGTTTTTATGAACTCAAAGGCACGGGTGCGCGAGAGAAAATAAATAATTAATGTTAACTGAGCGCACGGGTGGCATGTTAGCAAGGCTAGCGAGTTACTAACGTGCTGTGCTAACAATAACGGAAGCTAGCGACGTAAGGTTAATCTGAGATGTTTGGTAAACCGTATTTAGTAACATAAACAACTAGAAATTATAGTAAATGATGGTTCAAAACAGAAAGAAATACGAAGCTAATACGAGGCTTAGAGCTTACAGCCTCGACGCAAACAAAGCTAACAGCAGGCAGACAGGAGCAATCGATCAGCAGAGCAGGATCAGCCTCAGCCATGTCTATTGAGGATGACTTTGGAGTCATTAGGCCCAAACTGAAGGCACGTCGCTCTAACAGATAGTGTGTGCAAGTCACCCACCCGCTTGACTGAGGCAAGAGCCACCAGGAAGGCGGTTTAGAGAAAAAAAAATTCAGTTCCACAGACTGTAGTGGTTCAAAAGGGTCAGCTTTCATGGCCTCTAAGACAGAGTAAAGGTCCCATAAGGGAACCGAAGGGGGTCGAGGAGGGTTCATCCTTCTAGCTCCCCTGAGGAAACGGATTATAAGGTCGTTCCTACCCAGTGACTGGCCATGCGTATGTTTGACAAATGTAGCAATGGCCAACACATACACTTTGACACTCATGGATGCACACATACACTCAGTGTGTACACACATACACTCATGGATGGGGACCTGCCCTTATCCAACAGCTCCTGTATGAAAGAGAGAACCTCTGACACCCCACAATCTTGTGGATCCAGGTTGTGGTCTGAGCACCAACTTGAAAACACTGACCATTTGGAAGCATAAAGCCGTCTAGTAGAGGGGGCTCTAGCTTGCGTGATCTTGTTTAACACTCCTTCTGGGAGATCAGGGGGCACCCGTTGATAGCTCACACATGCAGAGCCCAAAGCTCGGGCGCGGGTGACAAATTGTAACCCCGTCCTGAGAGAGCAAAGGAACCACGCTCTGTAACAGCATCAACTCCGGAAACCAAACTTGGTTCGGCCAGAACGGAGCTGCGAGGAGCACAGAGCAGCCGCTCTCTCTGATATGCTTGATTACTGGTAACAACACGATCGGAGGAAAAGCATAGAGAGGGAGGCTGGGCCAGTGGTGGGCCAGCACGTCCCTGTTCTTTGTGAAGCATACTGGACACTGAGTGTTGTCTTGTGACGCAAAGAGGTCGACTTCCGCTGTGCCGAAGGTGTCCCACAAACGCTGAACTGTCTGAGGGTGGAGGGACCATTCCCCTGGGGAAACGTTGTCCCTGGATAACCTGTCTGGACCTACGTTCAGATAACCTGGCACATGCTTTCAGCGACCGCAGGTTGTGCTGAACCCATACAAGAAGGCAATCCGCCAGTGCATGAAGCTTCCGTGATCTTAAACTGCCCTGGCGATTTATGTCGGAGACCACCGACATACTGTCCGTGCGGACTAGAACATGGTGGCCCTTTAGAAGGGGAAGGAAGAACCTCAAAGCGTCCTCGACCGCCTTCATCTCTAGACAGTTTATGTGTAAGAGCCTCTCTTGACTCGACCACAGGCCAAAAGTTGGTCTGCCCTCGTAGAGTGCTCTAACATTGATGATTGAGGCTTAGACCTTTAAAATTATATATTTTTGCCAATATTAATGATATTCTTTCACGTTGAACCATTCATAAACATTAAACTAGTGGGGGGAAAAAAAGCTTCAGTGCGCCGGCGCACTGGCAACGGTTAACTTAATAACTCCCAAATGGTAGAGCCTGTTCCTTTATAACATAGCCAAAGGTCGGTGTATTTTTGCTTTTTACATTTTAGGCTTATTCTCAAATTCAGATCGTGTTAGGGCGGTGGGATTATTAGGCAATTTTAATCGGAAAATTTGACCGGAGAGATTTAATTTTGTCGGACATTTCATTTTTTTCCCGGCCAATGTCCCGTAATTACCGGACAATGGAAACCCTGGTGGGCACTAACCTTACATTTGAAACACAAGCGGCATGAGCCGGTTTTGTTAATATGAGCCCTGCATGAGTGTGATCTACGTCTTCTGTACCTCCGTAAAACGCTCCGTGAAACCTTCGACAACCTGGCCGAAAACCCCAGAAGGAGACACAGGCACATCAAGGAAGGTGGCTCTGTCGGCGTCTTTCATGTCTGACAGCGTGAGCCATAAATGTCTCTCAATGACGGTGAGGGATGCCATGTTCCTTCCAATGGCCTGAGCGGCGGACTTGGTGGTGGACCCGCCTCGTCCATGGCACGGAGGAGGTTGGCCTGGGAAATTTGCAACACGGCCATGGTGTGGAGCGCTGAAGCGGCCTGATCAGCGGCGGTGTAAGCGCGGTTAACGAGGGCGGAAGTAGTCCGGCAGGCTTTAGAGGGCAAAGTGGCCTTAGATCGCCTTCCAGCGGAGGGCGGGCAAAGGTGCGCTGCCTAGGCTTCCTCGACTGGAGGAATGGAAACGTATCCTTTGTCCTTTGCGCCGTCTACTACAGAGAGCGTCAAAGAGACAGAAGTTCAGCTCGGGGAGAGGCGACCAGGGAGAAAACAGCCGTCAAGTCTGTTGGCCGCAGGCTCCTCGGGCAGCGACCACTCGAGGCCGAGGTCCTCCACGGCCTTAGTAAGGAGGTGGAGAAGTTCGGTTTCAACACTGGTATGAACTCCACTGGACTCTAGTAAGGAAGGGGCGGGGTCCCGAATGGAGCCCGACCACTCTCCACTCCCCAAATCGAGAAGAGAACAGCTGTCCTCCTCTGTCCTCCTTGCAGCGGCGAACACACACGGAAGCATGATAAAAGGATATAAGTGCCAGATAGTGCAGCAGGAATCGCAACTGAAGGTGGCGAGAAGACGACCGGCTTTGTAATAATGTACTGTCTGCATCACCTCAAGTTCGCAACCTGGGTGTAATTTTTGATTCTCACTTAACACTTGAAGCACATATAAAGAGCATTTCAAAATCTGTATTTTTCCATTTAAGGAATATTGCCAGGATCAGGCCTTTTCTTTCATTACCTGACGCTGTAAGGCTTGTCCATGCACTTGTGACCTCTAGGCTTGATTATTTTAATGCCCTTTATCTTGGCCTACCTGCAAAGTCTATTAAGCGACTGCAACATATACAGAACTCCGCTGCACGTGTTCTTACACATACTCCTTTTCGTCAGCATATCTCTGGTGTGCTAAGGAACCTGCATTGGCTTCCGGTACATGCCCGTATTGATTTTAAGCTCTTTTCTACTTAAACAGCCTTCTTGCAGACTGAAAACGATGGGTGAAAGAGCTTTCTCTGTGGCAGCCCCCAGGTTGTGGAATGCACTTCCCTTAACTGTTAGGAATGCTACAACATTAACGAGTTTTAAAAAACTGTTAAAAACACATATTTTTTAAGAAGGTGTTTGAGTCTTAATTGGTAATGTTAATGTTAATTGGTAATGTTAATGTATTTTTTTTTTTTAAATGTATTTACTTTTCTATTGTACTTGTAGTGCTTTGGGTACAAGAAAAGCGCACTATAAATAAAAGTATTATTATTATTATTATTATTAGCTATTATTATTATTATTCCTCAGCAAACGCGTCCCGCTGAAAGGCTTTTCGCCGTCAAAAGGCTTCTTCTCCGAGATCCAGCGATGTGAATATTTCGCTGAAGAGATGAAAATCAAGGAGCATCCTATCGAGTCAGAGTTCTGACATTTTATTAAGCCCACCCGGTCGGCTTTTATATCCCCTTTATCATATGAGCCCCGGGCACTCGCCCTTGGTTGAGTGTGGTGGTTGATTCTTAGCACGCACGGGGCTTTACATTGGGTTCCCGTAGCGTAAGCTAGCTTACGCAACACAAGAGTACTCTTGTAAGAGAACGTCTCGGTTACTTAACGTAACCTCGGTTCTCTCTAGATGAGGGAACGAGTGTTGCGTAACCCTGCCGTGCTTGTGCTACCATCTGTTTTCGCTTCAGTCGATGAAAACCAAGGAGCATCCTATCGAGTTCGGGCTTATAGAGCTGGTAAGTCCCGCCCCTTCCGCTAACCCCGCTGGACCTCTAGGTTGAAAAATCGTCAATGCAAGTGAATGAGAGAAAACAATTATTTTCTAATCCCGTTTGAATTTTGCAATGAATGTGAACATATGGTGTCTGTGAATTTTTTATATAATTTTTTGTGTAAAGAATGCTACAATTTAGCTGGTAGAATTTTCATACGGTTAGACTTTGTGTGAGAGCACTTTGTGGACTACAACTCTCTGCTGCTTTCGACGCGTTTGATATACGTCACCACCACTAGCCACCACCTTTTTCACCAATTGTATATTGTTTGTTTTGTTTATTCATTATTTTATTACATTAACAGTTACGCTGACTGAATTCCAACTAAATTAATGAATAAGTGGGACCCTTTCAATTAAATGAAATGTTCTCATTCATTTATGGAGAACAAAAGAAAGACTCATTCAGTAAATGAAACGTTTTTTCAAAAATGTAAAAAGCAACATGATGGCAGAGCTTTCAGCTTATAGATTCCCTTATCCTAGAGTGGAGTGCTACTAAGTGCTAATGTGGATTTCTGTCTATATAATAAACATTTACCAAAACAACTCAATAAGGTTAATTATAGATAAAGTAAGTACAGAAACACACCTGTTCACCGCTCATTTTCCCATGGGCAAAGGCAAGCACGCGTTTCACATCAGTGTTTCTCCCGAGAGACTAGCGCGAAATTGATCCCCTATCTTAGCGCCATCTACTGTTCTAGAAGAGGAAGTTGCTCAACAGCATTTGTGAGAAAATCTGCCTGCCCTGGACGCGGAAAAATAGTGCCAAAAGTCACGTTTCGTACTTGTAGAATTTTGTTTTGTACTTGTAGAATTTTGTTTTGTACTTGTAGAATTTTGCTTTGTAAACTTGAAGGTTTTTGTTTTGTACTTGAAGAATTTTGCTTTGTACTTGAAGGTTTTTGTTTTACTTGAAGTAATTGTTTTTTGTACTTGAAAGATTTTAGTTTTGTGTATGTGTGAGGTTTTGGCACGCTCTCTGCAGCAAATGTGTTTTAAATGAATACAAAATTATAAGGATAATTTTTGGCTTCAGTATTCTCGAGAAGAGGTTTTTCCCGTAGCGTAAGCTAGCTAGACTCACTAGACTAGAGAACTTGTGAATTTTGTGCACTAGAAAAAGAAAAAAATTTGCATCTGTTTTTTCACTGTATTGACTCAAGATTATTTTGGAAATATTTAGAGACCTCTATTAATCGAAAACTGAAGTGTATGATGGAAATTTGTGTTTTTGATGTGCTTTTTTATGCTCAGAATGACAATTTGGAATGTAAAGAACAACATATTATACAGTTATTTGTTTTATTAGGAAAATACCATATACATAAAAAGAAGTGGGCTCAAGGTAAACCAAATTTTCCACATTTTATAAATGACTACATTACATGTACATCTTTTGGAACAAACTAAAAACAAAAAAACAATGAAAACATGTAGGTGATAATGCTAATATGATATTGTGAATATGTAATACCTCTTGTTCTTGTGGCATTGAATAAAAAAAATAAAGCTTTAAAACCCATTTAAAAAAAAAATCCCCGTTTTGGTGGACACATTGTTAGGGGTATGGAGACACAGGAGAGAAATAATTGATGGTGAACAGTGATTTAAAGTATTACAATTCACTGTAGTAATATTTCCAATGAGACAAACAACCTCCTGATATTTGGATCGAGAATGTTGCTATTTAAGCTCCCATTTCACCCCTTGGAAGAATTCTACTTTGTCTGTCTTCCCATTAGAAATTGTTGCTAGCTAGAAACATTCGACATCCAATTACACTACTTGACCACACGAGGGAGCACGCTTAGATTTCTAGATAAAGAATGGTTATCTTTGATTCTCTTTTACAATTCCAGCCAAAAGTTCTGATACACTGCATGTTTCTAATAATCTGACCCTTTGATCTAAAGATGTATACTTCAGTGATTGAAATTTTGGACTTATTATAAATATAAAATTAATTTAAGGAATAATGAAATTGTTAATTTGGACAAGAGTGAAGAAAGCACCCATAAAGGAGCCATTACTTTAAAGAATCTAGTTTTGTGATTTTAATACACTGCATAATAGCCATACTTCTATTTTTTTATTTTTGTCTTTACTATTAGGTCTAAATGTATCATTGTATGCTATACATTAACATTTCTTTAACATTTTCATGTTCAAGTGAAAAAATTAAAAATGCATTCAAAATATAGAGTAATAGTCTAAAATATAGACTGAATTCATACACCCTTGTTATATAAAAAAAATCAAATGACCCATGAGTCATAATAAGTAATTCATTTTACACTGCAGCTGTACAGAAACTATGAAAAGATGAATAATCTTTAAAGTCCTCCACTAGAGAGGTTTACTCTTAAGCAATTCAGCAACATATGCTTCTGATTAATTCAATACACAAAAAAGAAATACCATTAAATTCAACTATACGTTACCTTTAGGTTGGTTATCAAGAAAGTGAATTTATGAAGGCCTAATTTGTCATAACATGTGTTGCTATTAATAATTTATTTGAGATAAATTATTTAACATACAAATATACAAAGCTCAGGACTGCAGTTAACTAAATTATGCCAGGTAATTAGTTAGTGCTGATCTAAGCTTGCAGCTGTTTGTTCGAACTCCTTATGGTCCATGTTAGCAGTTGGCACGGTCAGAAATAAATGTAGCTTTGATAGCGGAAACCAGATAGAGGAATGTGGGTGTCCGGTTCTGAAGCTTTTCACATGTCAGGACAGGAGTCGTTTGATTGGGGTCACTGTACCCAAGTGTCATAATTCAGGACCTTGTATGGAACACGACCAATAAAAGCAAACTTCGGATGTCTTGATGACTGTCTTGATTAAAAGCTAATCCCTTTTCCTTCAAATATGATAAACAAAATCCTCAAACATTTAAGGATTAAAGAGAATGTAGATTGAAAAGATTGTTCTTTCTATTGCAACCTTATGCAGCTGAATTATTCAGTTTGTAGATGATTTAAAATGTTAACTTTGATTTAAAAAGTTATAAATTATAACTAAGCAGAATGATTTATATTTATCAACTCTAAATGGGGGCAGTTAAATGAGTTTTGACATTTCACGTGTTAAACCATTGAATGCACTTTTCTTTAATTTGTAAAATGTATTTTTTAGAACTCAAAACACAATATATGCTGTGTGTAAATCACGTTCTGCTTTATCTGTTTATTTCTGAGCTAAACACTATATCCCCTGAAGGTATTTAGGGTTGTGAGTGATGAGAAGCTTGATAGTTGTTGGCTGTAGAGAAGCTTCGATGAGCTGCTGAACTCAGACTATTCACAGTTTACAAACTATTCACAATGAGAGCTATTCCAAAACAGTTAAAAACACAGCAGGTGTGAAGTTGTCAACCTCTCATCTTAATGTGTTTTAAATGTTAAAGAGTCTATGAAGCCAAGCTGCCTGACAGGATATACTTCTCTAATAAGTTTTGGCATGTTACTGACAGTACTGTCATACAGTTCATTCCCTCCGAGGGCATTGGAATTTAGGTCTGGATGGGCTTTACATACACATCTATGAACAAGTCATTCCTACAGTCTCTTACAAACATCTTGCCACTACCATACCTTGAAAATGTCTCACATATTCCTCCACTTTTTGTCTCATATAAAGAAAAAAGTGACTACATTTTAATTTAGTTTCAGGCAGGATTGTAACCATTACTGACATCGACAACATTCAGAATAGCGTTTAATTTTTAAACGAATGTTTTCCCTTATATTTTTCTATAGGAGTATTTACCATAATTGAACAAGGATTGACCCCACCCTCTGAATTCCCTTTGAGCCACTTACAGCACACAGGCATATATAACACGTCCTGTAAGAGAAATGGCCAAGAGAGCAAGTATATATATATATATATATAGTACATGTTTCTGTAGACTGTTTGGCTCGGACAAGACTGAGCTGAAGGGCACAACAGGGCAGTCGTCACGGTTGGCATTTGGCAACATTTGCAGGAACGTGCAAATAGGATGCCAAGCAAGTTTTGAAACATTAAGGAAATGGCTTTGAATGCGGTAAAGACCTTAAAGCATAGCAGATTTAATTTCTTCAATAACATCCGACTTTTGCATGGAATGACAAATGTAATTAATAATTACTCAAAGCCAATTAGTATTGAATGCATGATGGAATTTTGCTTTTCAAAAAAAAACTTGACTACTAATTGGTAGCAAATATTGAACATTTATCTAACTGTACTAATGTATATATATATATATAGTTTTTTATTTTTTATTTTTTTTTATAGAAACATGACATTTATTGAATACAAACATCATTATTGCCCATGCAGGAAAAAAAATATACCATTTGTGATTAATGGCTTTAAGTGGAGTATGGGTAATGTTGACACAGCAAACATTTTTTTAATGTTTTTTATTTATGACATGCTTTTTACTATATTTTAAACAAGTCTATTGTGGGAATACATTTAGTAAAAGCTTTTGGGAATACATTTGGGAAAATCTAAAAAGGAAATGTCAATGGTGGCCATGCAAACTTGTTCTGGGTGAATAGTGTGTTACTATCTAGTTGCTAAGGTGTTGTCAGTGTGTCAGGGATCACAGACGAATCAGACAAGATGGTAAGTTTAGTGCTTTTATTGTGCAGTAAGGATCGCAGTCGGAGATAACAGGTGAGAAGCCAATGAGACAGATACATAAAGAAAGCTTAGCTGTGGTTGATGTCCTTTTTTCTCTTTCAGGTAACTTGACGGTGGTTCGGTGCAGAAGGACAGGTCTTGACAGAAGGAATGCAGGTAAGTAACAGGTAGGTGATCGGGTGATCGGGTGATCGGGGAGTCTGTGAGCCATGGAATGACGAGACCAGACAAGTGACTGCAGTGAGAGTGAATGTTATATAGTCCATGCGGTGATGGGACGCAGGTGACGGTGATCAGTAATCAGGGGATAATGAACCGGGAAGTGTCTGATTGAGTGAAAGGGAATGAGTGGGCGGTGATGATGATCGTGGTGAAGATGGAATCCTGACACAGTGGTTGTTAGCATATTGCTATGCTGTTACTAGAGTGTGTTGGGGAATTGCTATGTGATTAAGTGCTGGCCCCAGTCAAATGAGCCTATCCCAAAGTCTCTATATGAGATTCAATAGATCTGGCTTGGGTCCCTCCTTCATTGCAAGTTTATGGGGTATATTGTACTGTTTTATTTATTTGGAAAATTTTTAAATATGAGCCATTGTTTTGAACTTCAAAAATGTTAGTTATTGATTTGTATAAAATAACAACATGTACAACAGAAACAAATGAGAAAAGTTTGTCTGTGTTTATGTGTGAGTATGAGAAATCGATGTGACGCAAGAACAAATTTTCAGTTAAACTTTTCAGGTCACTGAAGCATTCCCTTAAGTTGCCTGGCCTTTTGACAATTTACTCAATGACTAAAACAAACAAAAAATAATAATTAAGAGATATTTAAATGTGGTAAAAAGGTGTTTGAAAGCAACATAAAAAAAGCTTATATGCAGTGGGGCTTGTTCAAGAATGTATCCACCTTTTTCCTCCGTCCCATGACTCTGCTCAAATTATGGGAGTAACTTGTGTTAAACTGTAAACAATCAGGAAAAGGTTTGCTCTGTGAATGCAATAATATCCATTTTCAAAAACTGGGTACAATGAGATGATATTATTCTACACCCTTCAACCATCGAACATTAAAAGTAAATTGAAACATATTTCAATAAAATATTCCATTGTAGTAATATATCTCTGTATTGTGTAACATATGTTGCCTTAATAAAAAAAAATGCATTAACTGGAACATTGACAATAAATATTGTGTGTCCTGCTTTAGAAGCATTCCAGTAAACACAGCTCATAAAAATCAGAAGTGAAAAGGGAAGACAATTATATTTTAATACATCTGTGAAAACAAATCTGGAAGGAGATGTGAGGATTTGTGGAGAAAATCAAGAGATTCTTAGAGATTCTTATTCTTAATGTGCAGTATACAGTATGTTGTCTTTATTACTGTTACAGTGGAATACAAAAGAAAAAAAGATAAAAGAGCTCTTGCCATAGATATTCTTGTTACACCATGTCATCCTCACCTGACAGATAAAGATTATTTGTAGCACGGCCCTATAATTTGAAATTATTTGTTTCAGTGTTTTTGAGTGGAACTTCTCTAAACTGTAAGTACCTCCCATAATCTAAAAAGTAGGCTAGTAAGCTCATTAGGAAAAAGGTGCATATGTGACAACTAGCCTCTGCTCGGAATACACACACATGCATCCAATACTAGTCTATATGGCCAATTCTTAAGAAGTATAAGTATGTTAATTCTTAAGAAAAATGGTTTTAGACTACCCGATTAGGGTCTCTTGGCTTGTAACAATAGCAGAACCCTTTTTGGTGCTAAATATAACTATTTTTGCAACTATTTTATCCCCATAAATAATTATGTTTTAAATATGCAATAAAGGACCATAATGGTCTAATCAAGCAATATATTGTTATAAGCAATAAGCACTTAAATACACTCAAATACACTTAGCTGTTCTAAATTCACTGTAAATCACACCTTCACTGGGCTTATTTAGCCTTTATAAAACTGTTATTTTGCATACCTGGCAAGGTTTCATAGAATAAACACGCAGACACAATGTAAAGCTATTGATAAACAAGATATTCTTCCGCCGCAATGTAGTTCTTCAGAAGTATAATGGTTGCCAAGCAACTGACAGACACTCCAGCACAACACAAGACACAGTGGTGCAGTAATACTGATGTAATCAGGCCACAGGTACTGTATGTTTGTAGATTAATTTACAACGGCTTCAAACGTGGCTCAACGAATTATAATCAAGGACTGGATTTATCCATGTATTGATAATGTTTTGATATCTTCAATAATGTATTTACATCCTTCATTATGTGTGTATTTTGGTATAATTGAGTGCAGATGATAAGGTTGTTGGTCAACTCTCTGGGTAGAAATACACTTTTATTTATTTTTTCGTCTTTGCATCTCTTCCATTGTTTAAGTAAGAGCAGTTATAGTTATGATATCCAGAAGAAGCAAAATGAAAAATGTCAGGAAAATGACAGTATGTGGACCCTTCATGCTGAAATATCCCAAATAGTGGCCTCAATGTTGAAAGCCAAAAATTCTCTGGAATGTTATGCTGTAGCATTTAGATTTGCATTTTTATTACTAGCCAAAACCCACTATTATAGGATTGGATGTCCATATATGTCTGGTCAAGTGTACATTTTCCAGGCTTGCATGCAAAAAAATTTTGATGTCTTCTTTTTGTGAAGTTTTGCTGCTACAACATTGAAATTTTCCCACCCACAGAAATGAATAAAGGTGAACTCTACTCACTTACACTTCCAATGAAAGTGTGCTTTAATGATTTTCATTATTTGTAACTTCACCATAACACAAGTATATTCAAGATGTATTTATACTGTAACTGGTAGACAGACAGGAAGTCCACTGGAGAGTTCCTAACTGCAGTGCCCAGTCAGATCAAGAATGTCTGCTTTAAACTCTTGTGTTTTATTTGAAATGTTCACAAAAATACATAACATAATAAACTTACAAATTATCATTGTGTCATTCCATCCAAATCAAAACTACACTTTTAATTTAGGAAAGCTAATTCATTCCCCTGATCATGTTCACAGTGCGTATCAATTGGTTGTATAAGCTGAAGTTTGTTCAACAACATAAAATCCTAAAAGCATTCTTTTGCCTTATCAACAGTTAAAACCACTGTATAAGAAAACGAAACAGCAACATGCATTATATTCCTGTATATGTGTCTAAAGAAAATAAAGACAAGCACATGTTTTTGCTTGAGTGGTAGATGAGCTAAAATCACTTTACCCCATTTATCATTTACCCTAGCCTGCCCTGAAGTAACATCAGATCATTTTTACCAGCATGCAAGTTCATCATCATGCAAGTCCAATGTCCCCTTAATAGTCCTACTGATTACATTTCTTTCACATGTCATGTCCAGACACTCACTTGATGCTTGTTGATTTAGCTATTAAAAGACCCACTGGATATTTACATGACCCTTGATATTGTAATTGGGTCATTCTACAGAAACGTCCACTTTTTGTATGGCAATATGTCTTAAAATTAGGGCTGGGCAAGTTAACGCGTTATTATCGAGTTAACGTATTAATTAATTAACGGCGACAATTATTTTATCTCGCATTATTATTATTATATTGAAAGTCCGTTGCTCACTGGGTCTGAATACAAATTATACAGACAAACCATGGGTCAGGAGGGGTGGAATGTTGATCATACTGGCTTGGGATGGGCGTCCTCACGCGTCTCAGAAAATTAGAGCATTTGGGGTGGGCCTAAAGGAGGTCGCACACCGAATGAGAAGCGTATCGGCGTGTCTTGGACAACTCAATGTAGCCTATCGCACACCGGACGCGCACATTCTCAGTTTATGGCCAGCAATATCGTTATGTTTAAGGACATTATGAAATTAAGATAATGTCTAAACTATGATTGTACTGTACAATTAAATACAATCGTTTCCGAGTCTCACCTGTCAAGTATCCCGTTTTGGCCGGGAAAGTCACGTATTTTACCCTTCTTTCCCGCCGTCCTCCCGTATTAGTATTTTCCCGTAAATCTCCCGTATTTTAACCTGCGTTATTAAAAAATAATAATACGGAGTAATAATACGGAGTAGAAAAAAAAACATTCCCAATCTGAGCTCTGTCACTAGCCTCGCGATAACTGCCACCTGCAGTAGCCTACTACAGACTGTAGGTGGCAGTTGTCGCGAGGTTAGCGTGTGAGGTCAGATGATGAGACAACGAGACAACGCGGGGGAGAAAAAAACAGACGGATGATGGACGCTACGATAGATAGGAATAGGAAGGCACTCCTGCGAAAAACAAAACCCTCATGTAAACACCGCGATCAATGGCAGCGAATTTACTTTTCTGAAGAGGAGCAGGGTGGGGGACAGTCACGCGTTTTTTAAGTTTTGTAACTGCGACTTTAGCATCTCACTGACACGGCGGAAGGAATGATGTATGTCAGCACGAGAAATCCCCCAACCACAAGCGCGGGCTAGAGGCACAAAAACATCAGAAAGGGTGTTTAGCATGGTACGAAAGATTGTTACAGAGCATAGGATGACGTTAGACAACAGAACTGTTTGCGCTGTAGGCTACTCTCATGTTAACCACTCTGGCCCAGCCCACAAATACATACCTTCCAAAACAGTATAATCCAAAGTCTGCAATACATTTGTACAATAACTCACTAAAAGAGTAAAGAGAAGTTATGTGAAATGAAAAGAAAAACTGCAAAAAGAAAAGCAATATGAAATGAAAAGAATGTGTGGAACGAAAATAAATGTTTCCATTACACGAGAGTAGATGTTAAAACTTCATGCTGATTTGTACTCGGCTTTCGCCAAGATAAGCAACACTAAGACGTAGCTTTACAGTAAACTATGCTTCTCCATCCATTTACGCTTCTTTCCATATGAGGGTGTGACTCCTCTTCTGTCCGGCGTTAACGGCTGCAGTGTACTTGGCGCGTCACACGACTATGGAACGCCAAAAGGGTCAATTTTCGCCTCTAACCAAACGCCTTACATTCTCAAAACGCCGGTTTTTACGGCGTTTAAGACGAAAAAGACGCCGCAAAGTACGGCGTTCTGTGGTACAAACGCCGCAAATTACGGCGTTTACAAAGCAAATTCGCCGTCATTATTGGCGTTTTTTTTATCCAGCCATTGACGCCGTTTCTGACGTCGCAGGCCATCCATAGTGCGCCGTTATCTACGGCGCTTCTGTCTGACAAAGACGGCGTAAAAAGCGGCGTTTTGTATAATATTATAATCAGCCCCACCCTTTTCTTCAAAGTTCAGCCCATCTAATGAAGTAGATGGAAAGACATACGTAGTAGATTGTCGATCTGAATGGGTTCTGTTTTTCTAATGTTGTTGGACTATTTGGACTGTATTGTCATATTTTTCTTCATTGGGCACGTGGTGTATCCCCGTTTTTCCTTTATCATGTGGGTATATAGTATGATTCATAGATTCTGATTCAGCCTCTGTTTACATTCATGTCTATGAAATACATTAGATTACCCAGCAAACCATCTTCAGTCGGGCATTGGTCTGCGTGCACGGGAAGCAGTGTTTGTTTGCTCTTATAGTGACTGGGTTCGACTCGAAGGTCCGAGCGTATTTTTATCTCCGCTTCGTTTCTTTTGCTTCATTATTTTAAACATTACAAATTAAAACATTTTTAGTAGGCTGTTTCCATGAGAGCGAAAAGCGCGTTTCTGAAGATTCCACACTCAGGGCCGTCGCCAGAACATGCTTTCGTTTTATAGGTGAACAATTTTTTTATTATGATCTGAGAAACAGACTTCTCAGCAAAACGATAAGATCCCGTATTATTACTGAAGTAGATAGTCCATCACCACAACCCTTTTGCATTAGCCTGCTATATATTCCCTATACTTCGTAAACGAGGAACAAAAACGTTTCAATTCCTCCAACAACACAATGATAAAAACAATACATACCAAACACCAATAAAATATGAAGCCTACATCTAAGGGCTGCATAATATATCAAAATATCGCAAATGTATTTCGCAATATGCATATCGCAACGGCTTGCAATAACTGCATGAGCAAAAGATGAAGAGAAAATCACTCTGCTCTTGGCTAAATAACTTTTGTAGCTTTAATAAGAATCAGTATAGGCCTATATTTAATTGGGTTTTTATTTTTTACATTTGATTATTCAGTTTCAGTTTTCATTTATAACCCTAATGTAGGATAACCTGAACCCCTAAACCCCGTGGTTTATATTGATGTTAAAATAGCACTTCTAACACACTGATGTTCACTTTATATAAGTTGTGATGTTTTCCTGTCACAAAAAGAATGTGGAACACGTATGGGTTATATCATTTTAAATACATTTTAAAGATAACATATCGCATTTTTCTTCAATCGTGCAGCCCCAATCTGTAGCATATTGATGTGTAACAAAACATTCACTGTACAGTAGGCTACTCACTATCTAAGGCGGCTATTCTCCAAGTGATATTCATTTATAAATAAAATAGGCTAATGTTTCAAAGTTTCCTTTTGTGTAATAAAGCATATTAATTTTCTGACAGGCGGAGGGTGTCGCGCTTCCCATTTAAAAACAAGTTTCAAGTTACTTTTCACCGTGACTTCGAATTTCTTGAATTTCGTTTTGTATAATGTGTATCTTAATTTGAATAAATATTTCATTAACCAATGGCCTGGATTTAATAAATAAGAAGCAAACCAAGAACATCGGGTTTGGATTAGTGACAAACGAACCATGTTTCCGCGGCCTTTAATGCCGAAAAAATATATCCTATGTCTTTCTGCTTTTAATGAATGTCTTGCATGTCTCAATTACAGTAAGCCTCTAGGAAGTTATGATATTTGTGTCTTTAAAGCAATATGCTGTATTGTATAAAGTGGTAGGCTATATAAAAAAATAAAAATAAAAAAAAAACTTGTATTAGGCCTACTTAAGTAAATAGGCAATTCCAAATGTGTTGAGTCCAAGTTTGACTGAAACAATTAAATTCAAGATTTTATTTGAGAAAAATACAATATAATTATTTTTTTTAAAATACACATTTAAAATAAAATATATATATATATAATGTAGCATTAGCCATTATGGAAACAGGCATATCACAACTCTTTATTATTTACAGTCCATAAAAATAGGGCATGTAGCCTATTATACGATTAGGCCTATAGCCTATAATACGAGAATATATTTACAGTTTTCCCGTGTATTTTTACTGAGGCATTGTATTGTGTTGTGTTGTGTTTTAAGGTTTAACGGAAAATGCCTAAAGTCTTGAAAAAAAAGAAGAAAAAAAAAAGAAAAAAGACCATTACATTTTCCATCTTTAGCCCCCTTTTCCCCACAATGGTCCACTAAAAATAACGCCAGAAATTCTGATTTTGATTCTACAGAAAATGAATAATTTAGTGTTACAAAAAAAAAAAACGACATTTAATCGTTATAGTATTTTATGACATCAGATCAGAATGAACAAGGTAGTACAAAATATTTTATTTACTGTTAGCAATATTAATGTCTATTTTAAGGCTTGATAATAAATAATTTATGTGAAATATATTACAGTCATGTATGGTCAAGAGCAGCGGTAGTCCTCGCTTGGGCTGGCGCCATCGCTTGCTTAATAGTTCAATCGTTTAGGAAGGCTTCTTTCGTGTATCCTGGGAACTGATAAAACTCCAGAGTTTTATGATCTTAAAAAGCTAAATGGTCTATATCGTGAAGCATAGGCCCATCTAAATCTAATCCGCAATAAAGGGACCCACAGCAGCCAAGCGGGCTTAAACAGTTGCTGTTGTAATTTCGTAATAAGTAGCCTACCCTATCGCCAGCTACTCAATCAGTTGTCAGCTATCGGGTAGTCTTCCGAAATGTAAAAGACATAGGCTACACCAACATACCAATACAAAATAAACGAAGCGGAGATAAAAAATACGGTCGGACCTTGTCCTGAGCAAAACACTTTTCCCGACACTGCTTCCCGTGCACGCAGACCAATGCCCTAATGAGGGTAGTAATTTGCTTGGTAATCTAATTTATTTCACAGACATGAATGTAAGAGGCTAAAACCATACTATATCATGATAAAGGAAAAAGGGGGATGCACGTGCCCAATGAAGAAATAAAAATATGACACAATAGTCCATAGTCCAATAACAACGTTAGAGAAACAGAACAAAGACGGTCGCCTTTCAGATCGACAATCTACTACGTATGTCTTTCCATCTACTTCATGGGCTGAGCTTTGAAGAAAAGGGTGGGGCTGATTATAATATTATACAAAACGCCGCTTTTTACGCCGTCTTTGTCAGACAGAAGCGCCGTAAATAACGGCGCATTATGGATGGCCTGCGGCGTCAGAAACGGCGTCAATGGCTGGATAAAAAAAACGCCGATAATGACGGCGAATTTGCTTTGTAAACGCCGTAATTTGCGGCGTTTGTACCACAGAACGCCGTACTTTGCGGCGTCTTTTCGTCTAAAACGCCGTAAATACCGGCGTCTTGAGAATGAAACGCGTTTGCTTAGTGGCGAAATTTGACCCTTTTGGCTTTCCATACACGACAGCTGCAACTATGTGTGGTCTCCCTAGTGGACCAGCACGACAACCGTCTGGATTGAGCCGAGTAGGGGACATCTCTAGGGTCTTCAAAGTGTAAATAAAGACGAGCAATGTTAAATGAACAGAAAATATGCAAATAAGACTTTAAATAAATGCTCTTCATATATAGGCCTACCCTTTTGTGTTTTCATTTAGGCTATAACACGGTCTTAAAATATAAGGGATATGGGAAACATTTTCATTTTTTCTGTGAACTATTCCTTTGCTTTGGCTGAAAAGTTTATATCAATTTAATTAAGATCATTCATTTTTATTTTTTGATTGTGTGACCCACATGTGGTAAAATTAATGGGGTGGTGGGACTGCTCGCGGTGGGTGGGACTGCTCGCGGTGGGCGCCGGAATATTTCCCTTATTTTCAAATCCAAAACTTGACAGGTAGCCTATGGTCTGAAGTCTGAACACATAGCCTACCTCAGAGCGTCCGTTTACTGAATTGAGAATCTCACCTGAACATCCGATAACATCAGCAATTTTCATCCACGCAGCTGATTATTTCCATCATCTGAAATGAGCGCAAGTGTCTTCCTGCTTCATATGTTGTTGTTGTGTGTGACGTCGTTGCCGTAAAGCAAGTCGCGATTCTCGCGAGATTTGTCAGGGGCGCCCTTCTCAGACTTGCATTGCTGGTATTTCCAGCGGCGACCCCCCCAAGCTTTACTACCAGGATGATTCGCCCTATTATGAGTTTGTTTACCACCGAAATTACTTTGAAGCTGTTATATTAAGGTAAAATTCCTGCATAGTATGCCTTTAAATATGGCTACATCGCACATTCTATCAGCTGCAGTTCTGACGCCTCAAGCTTGGTTTATAGGCTACTCGTCGCGTCCGTACGAGCTCGAAGGTGCGCAAAGGCCCATTTCGCTTGGTGGTGTGCACGACAGATTTTGTAACTGCTCGAGCAGCAAAATAGCTCCGAAAATAGCAAACATAATTTAATTATGGTCAGTGTTTTATAAAAAACATTCTCGAAACGTTATTTTTAACCACTACAAAGTTGACTTCACGGACTAAAAAAGAACCTAAAATTAATCTGAATCCCTGTGTACTTTTTTTGAGCTTGACCACTTCACCTCACTCTAACAGGGACACATGCTAATGAACATAGACAGTTTATACTGCTCCATGATAAAAGAAAAAATGTTTCTGCTGTTCAGAAAAAAGAAAGAAAAGAAAATCGATTTATAAATGTTACCTTATTTGATTAAAGTGTTTGAAAGCCAAATTTTATAGCACTTTTGTTTATATAGCAGTAGCCTACTTGTAAAATAAAAGTGCACAATACACTTGAATTCATTATTGAATTTTAGGCACAGAAAATCGTGTGATTAATCGCGATTAAAATTTTTATCGTTGCCCAGCACTACTTAAAATGTATTTCTTTTTCTAACATTTAAACTTAGACCACATTATTAGATTACCCTTTGACTTTACGAATACAAATGACAGCTTAATGATTGTTTATATTTTTTGTGCATTTACCATTTTTTTGTCATTGGTGTTACCTTACTTCTTTGGCAATTTTAAAGGTTTTTATGAAATATTATTTCTAATTTTTGTCAGCACATGTAGTCAGAGATACAGAAAAATGATACTAATTCAACAAATAGGGAGATTGTTTTATTTATTTTAATCAGGTTTGTTAAAAGTGTTATTTAATGATCTTAGTTCATTTGCACAACCATATATTTGCTATAACAATGAAAATATTTGAAAAACAGTTATAATCAAGTAATGATGCAATCCTTCTTAACTTTTGAGTGTAGCAGAATTAAAGGATGGGGAAATAAGTTAAAAATATTATCATGTCACATGTAAAAAAAAAAAAATTATGTAACAGAAAAAAAATCCAGTAAAACCATGTGACCAATGAGATACATAAGACCAAAGATCCTTATTCTTCAACTATAATTAAGTAGATGAGACTGAAGTATTACATTTGGCATACAATCTAAATGAATAGCTTTGAATAAAGTCTATCTATAAATTGGAGTCACTGGTGTTACTGGTCTTAAAAATACTGAAAATTTTCATGAAAATGTCATTTTACAAAATGGCTGCTGCAAGTTATCAAACCACATGTTGTCAATCATGGTATACTAACTAAATTAAGTAATTTAATCACAATTAAATTAGGTTATAAACACAATAAAGTGAGGCTACTCACTTCAATTCGCTTGCAGACCCCCAAAGTTTCAGCCGGTTGTTGAAACTTCGGTGAGAAGCAACGTTCTTCTGCTTCACGTGCTTCGCTCTGAAATACACAATCTGTTGGCAAAAGGGGTGATAGAGCCTATTCCCCCCGCGCTACAGCATTCTGGGTTTTACAGCCGTTATTTTCTAATTCCGAAAAAAGACGGGGGTATCAGACCCATTTTAGATCTGAGGCATTTGAACAAGGCTCTCATGAGATGGCCATTCAAAATGTTGACTATAAAACAAATCCTCGCTCAAGTTCACCCGGGGGATTGTTTTTTTTAAAGACGCTTACTTTCACATTCAGATAGCCCCCTGTCACAGGACATTCTTGAGATTCGCCTTCGAGGGGCAGGCTTATCAGTACACAGTTCTGCCTTTCGGCCTGTCTCTAGCACCCCTTACGTTTACGAAGTGCAGGGACGCTCTCCCCCCTAAGGCTTCTGCATGCTGAATTATCTCGACAATTGGCTGATTCTAGCTCAGTCGAGAACCAAACTGTTACATCACAGATCTTTGATTCTCAACCATTTGCATTGTCTGGGTCTCAAAATCAATATATCCAAGAGCAAACTGAGTCCCAGCCAGAGCGTGATCTTTCTGGGCACATTTATCGACTCTATAACTATGAGAGCGCGCCTCATAGCAGAGCGCGCTCTCTATTCAACAGCTCGCAGCCTCCTTCAAGGCAGGCGAACGCTCACGTCTGAAAACGTTTCAGAGACTTCTTGGTCTCATGGCAGCCGCATCGTCAGTACTCCGTATGGGACTACTGCGCATGTGCTCACTGCAACACTGGCTCAAGCGCCGTGTGCCAGCCCGCGCATGGTGGTCAGGCAGCCTGTATGTCATGGTGAATCACGGTTGTCTACGGACCCTGATTCCCTGGCAGGCTCAAGACTGGTATCTTGAGGTTGTGATCTTGGAGGTGATTTCCACTTGGAAAGTGATTTTCACAGATGCATCCAACCAAGGTTGGGGAGCGTTGCACGAGGGCAAGCCTGTCTCCGGCCTCTGGTCGAGCACGGAGCCGAGCTTACACATCAACTGCCTTGAAATGAAAGCAGTGTTTCTGGCCCTCAAAGCGTTTTTGCCAAACATCAGGGGACACCAGGTGTTAGTCAGGATGGACAATACATCTGTGGTATCATAAAGAGAGACCTCCTTATTTGGGCACAAGTCAATCTGAGAGCAGCACATATTCCGGGGATCCTGAACACGGGTGCGGATATGCGGTCACGGGGCAACACTCCCCTGTGCGCCTGATATGGAAGGTGTTTGGCGAGGCTGAAGTCGACCTCTTCGCCTCAAGGAACAACACTCATTGCGCAGTGTTCTTCTCGAAGGACAGGGATGCGTTGGCCCAACCTCCCCCTCTATGCTTTTCCCCCCGTCTCGATACCCAAAGTTATCGAACGGGTCAGGAAGAGCGGATGCCCAGTCCTCCTATTAGCCCCCCTCTGGAAATCTAGACCGTGGTTTCCGGAGCAGGTTCAGATGATGGACAAAGTCCCCTGGCCTGTTCCGTTGAGGAAAGATATCCTCACGCAGGCGGAAGGGACAATATGGCATCCACGACCCGATTTATGGGCTCTCCACATGTGGCCACTCAATGGGTACCCAGGGACCTTCCTGAAAAGGTCCTAAGCACGATCAATGAGGCCAGGGCCCCTTCTACTAGGCGCTTGTATGCTTCTAAATGGTTAGTGTTTTCCAGTTGGTGTCTGGACAAACGTTTTGAACCATGTTATGCGAGGTACCAGTGGTGCTCTCCTTCCTGCAGGAGCTGCTAGATACGGGTAGGACCCCATCTACGCTCAAAGTTTACGTGGCAGCCATCGCAGCTTATCATGCTCTGGTGGCTGGCTGATCGCTAGGAAGAAATGACTTGGTGGTATGGTTTCTTAAAGAAGCCAGAAGGTTGAACCCCTCCAGACCTCCGTCTGTTCCATCGTGGGACCTCTACATGGTCCTTCTGGCCCTGAAGGGTCCACCATTTTAACCGCTCCAGTCGGTTGACTACTCAAGCTACTCTAGCTAAAGACTGTTCTCCTGCTGGCACTGGCATCTCTCAAGCGAGTGGGAGATTTGGAGGTGCTCTCTGTGAGCCCCTCTTGTTTGGAATTTGGTGTTGGCGACTCGAAGGTCGTTCTCAAACTCAGACATGGCTATGTGCCTAAAGTGCTTTCAACTCCGTTTAAAACAAGGGAGATCACTTTATTGGCTCTTCCCCCTTCCACAGAGGATGGAGAGGCTAATCTACTCTGTCCTGTCAGAGCACTGAGAATATATCTGGAGCGTTCCGCGTCTTTCAGACATTCAGAACAGCTCTTTGTCTGCTTTGGTGGTCGGTCCAAAGGGTCTCCTGTCACAAAGCAGAGAATATCCAGATGGATAGTAGATGCTATTTCTCTAGCATATACCTCAGTTGGTCAGGTATGCCCTATTGAGACTAGAGCTCATTCGACTAGAGGCATGGCCTCGTCTTGGGCTTGGTCTTCTGGGTTTCCCATTCAGGATATCTGTGCGGTGGCCGGCTGGTCCTCCCCTTCTATGTTTGTGAAATGTTATAACATGGAGGTACCTTCCCTGCAGGCAAGTGTACTTTGTTTGATTTAGACCCGACATGTGTCCGGTCTTATCTACATATTATGTCAATGTCATTAGCACACATTCATTCCATTATAAAACCCGCCTCTGGATGGTTATGATATCCTTTTTATATAAAAGACCCGATGGTGTCTGGTCTTATTAAGTATCAATCAATCAATCAATCAATCAATCTTTATTTCTATAGCACTTTACAGCAGCCACCAGGTATCCAAAGTGCTTCACATCAGGTACAAATAGACAACACAGCATTCAAATAAAAACAAACAAACAAACAAAAACAAAACATGAAGCATAAAGTAAAAATAAATTGTTGCACCAGTACTGGGTATTAAAAGCCATTCTAAACAAATAAGTTTTAAGTTTTGTTTTAAAAAGTACCATTATAGTACGAATGTCAGGGGGGAGCTTGTTCCAGAGTTTAGGGCCAGCAACATCGAAGGCCCTGTCACCCCACTGTTTGTACCTCAACATCGGGACCTGTAAAGTCCATTGATCAGAAGACCGCAACAGCCGATTTTGTCCACCCAGAGTTAAAAGCTCAGACAAGTACTCAGGGGCTAGCCCATTTACAGCTTTAAAAACAAACAATACAATCTTAAAATCAATTCCAAAACGTACAAGAAGCCAGTGTAGAGTAGCTAGAACTGGAGTGATATGTGCACTTCTAGGTGTACTTGTTAAAAAGCGAGCAGCAGCATTTTGCACAAGTTGAAGGCGGGAAAGAGATATCTGATTCAGACCAACATAAAGAGCATTACAATAATCAAGCCTTGAACTAATAAAAGCATGTAAAGCATTTTCTAGATCGTGCCTATTAAGAAGAGGCTTAACTTTAGTTAAGAGACGAAGTCGGAAGAAGCTCATTTTAACTACATTGCTAATCTGTTTCTCAAATTTCATACCGCAATCGAAAGTCACGCCCAAATTCCTGACAGTTTGCTTGGCGCACGAAGTCAAAGCTCCCAGACTTAAAACCGGATTAATTGACATGTATTTTGTATGGAAGATAATGTATTCAGTTTTATCTTCGTTCAAATTAAGAAAGTTCAGAGAAAGCCACAACTGAATATGATCAATGCCATTTTGCAAACTGTTTAATGCAACACTGTCATTAGATTTCGTAGGCAGATAAATTTGCAAATCATCTGCATAGCAATGAAATTACAGATTATGCTCGCTGATTATAGACCCTAGTGGCAGCATATACAAAGAAAACAGGGTGGGGCCAAGAATTGAACCCTGTGGTACACCACAATAAAGAGGAGCAGACGATGAGTAGAAATCACCCATTGTAACAGAGGTAAACCAGGGTAATGACATCAACTCACCGACCAACAACAGCACTATTTTAGCTGGAGAGCTCAATCATTTCTTCAGCCGTCATGAGGTGGTGGAGGCAGAGACTGCTAGGACCTCAGCTCCAGCTACCAACAACCAGGCACTTGTTCTGAAGACTGCGGAGGTATTAAATACACTCCGCAATATCAACATACGGAAAGCAGCGGGTCCAGACGGTGTCCCGGGACGGGTCCTCCGACACTGTGCCAGAAAAAATTAAGTGGACGTCGAAGATCTCAAAAATGAAGTTTATTACAGCATAGTAGTGGCAAGGTACACAAAGCACCTTGGGTTCACCGGCGTCAGAAAGAACCCCGAACATCGAAATCTTAAACCTTTTATACTGTATTATATCCATCTTCCCCCTCAGCATGTAAATTAAGCTCTGTCTTAAATGTAAATTGAGGATAGAAACAAAAAGTGGTAGCCCTCTATGACCACATCTTTGATATTTGATTAAATCAGAACGGCCAAATGTTACGGTGATACGATCTACTTGAAGTCCCTTTAATCAAGATGGTTCTCGATTGCCCGCTGTCGCTCCCATGCTATAGGTGGTAACCACAAGTCTGTGATACTATTTACATATTAATGAGATTAAAAGGAATTATCTCTATGATAAATAAGCTCTTTTAAGTGAAGGAGCATTTACATATATATTGGAGTGGAAGTTGGATCGGAGCAGACTATAATTTCTTACAGACCCCCTTTGATGCTCTTGGCCAAAAAGAAGCATCACATCCACTCCCTTTTCATAGATAACACCTCCCTTCCCTAGTGGGCAGGTGCCCAGTGGCGATGAAGCCCTGGCTTAGGTTGTCCCCCTCTGGCCACCGGAGAATCCAACGCATTCTCATCCCAAGGCGTAATATTCTGACACTTTGACAAAGCGTCTATATCGAACGCGCATGGAACCCTTTAGCGTCAATATAACACGCAGAGAGATGGGTAGGTTTAGGTATGGTGTAGGGTTAGGGTTAGACCGCTAGGAGGCGCCTTCTGACCCATATATTTCGGCGTCTCATATTGACGCTAAAGGGTACCATGCGCGTTCGATATAGACGCTTTGGCAAAAGCGTCATTATATTACGCCTTGGGATGAGAACGGGCTGGAGAATCTTACCCGTCTTTGGGTCGACACCTCATGCACACTGGTTACAGTTCTACTTCACTTGAGCAGAATTATCATAGTTTGTGTTGTTAAGATAATTATATATATATTTTTTTTTTTGGAAAAGTTTTTCTTGGGTTTGAAAGTGGTAATCAAGAACCATCACATCCAAAGGGATCCAGATCATCTTTCTCCAGGAGGTTACACATTTCCGACAAACATCTTGATGCTTATATCTGAAACAATAAATCAAAAAGAAGAGGTTGCCCCCCTTTTCCCCACAAGAATATTTTCACATTCAAAACATTAAAGTCACAGATTAAGGGCGCTTTCACACTAGCACTTTTGGTGCGCACCCGGGATCGAATGACGTCAGAGTTCGGTACGTTTGGATGATGTGAACACTGTCTTCCGAACTCGGGTGCGCACCCGAAAAAGGTGGTCTGGGGTACGGTTCATGTGAACTCAGGTAGAGTTCGCTGCTGATATGAATGCAATCGAACCAAACCTCGGAAGTGAACCGCTATTGATGACGTATAATGTGGTAAAATATTTTATAAACGTTAGCTCTTTCGTTTGTTCATGTGTGCGTGCGTGCGTGCGTGTGTGCGTGTGTATACACTTGATGAAA
Organism: Semotilus atromaculatus; assembly: GCA_031834385.1. Lineage (NCBI taxonomy): Eukaryota > Metazoa > Chordata > Actinopteri > Cypriniformes > Leuciscidae > Semotilus > Semotilus atromaculatus. The sequence goes on along the minus strand of JAULUF010000035.1, from coordinate 13,237,618 downwards.
AGCAGGATTGACGCACTGCAAGCAGAGAGAGAGTTTCGGAATCTTCGGCGGACAGCCTGCTGTCTCGTTTTCAGAATTTTTGCGACAGACAGACACGTGTGTTTCTGTATGTCTATGTTGAAAACAAAACCAAAGGTAAAAAAAAAAAAGAAGAACAAATTTAATGTCAACCGAGCGAGTCTATCCATTTGTGCGTCTTTTCATTCGCGGTTACAAAGCAACACCATTACGCCAGCTGCAGCCTGATGACGCAAGCGTACCGCGGTTCGGATAGAAATATTATAATGTGAACACAGTCCATCAGGGGGAGGGGGGAGCAATTGAACTCGGGTTCAGAACAGGCGAACCAAGTGCCATAAAACCAAGTGTGAAAGCGCCCTTAATCAAATGGAACATCAGTAATGTCTTAAAAATTCATTTTAAAATGAATGTCATTTAAACATTTATTATCAATTACAACTACATCAATGCGAATAAAAGGTAGGGTTAGCTACCCTTGTCGGCAGTATCCAGCTCCGTGTTTACAGGATGCTGGAGACACCCGCCCAAGGCTTCTAAGAAATTAAAGAGAAAAATACCCCTAGAGTCTGCGAGAGCGGGGGCGGAAGATGACTCGATGTTGGACAACATGGTTAACGACTTAGGAATGGAAACGGATATGAGTATGGAGAGTAAGACTAGTTCAAGATCTGCAGTTAGTAAAGTCATTGAACTCCAAGTTTGTGTCTGTGGCTGGAGCAAGGCGACAACGGTCAGGGGTTTGAAGGTTCATCAAGGGAAAATGAAATGCTTGAGGGAGAAGGGACAAGGGCCTCGCATTGATCAGTACTTCTTACGAAGTCAGTCAAGTCAGTCGAATGAAATCCAGCGACAGGAAGCAAACCACAGCTCGCAGGATATCAGCACCCCTGTCATAGAGGAGAGGAGGGCTTGCACAGTTAGTGATGAACATATTCATACTTGTGAAACCGGTCAGACTAACCAGCATAAGAGAGAAAAGAACCTTAACGGGCATAGGCCTGGAGTTAGATGGCCAAGAGCTTGTGAGAAAACTGCATTGCACACGGTAAACACAGATCTATGCTTTGCATTGGAAAGATTAACTGGTACAGTTGAAAAGAAGCTGGATAAATTTGGGGACATCATTTAAGCATATGGAAGTGAGAGGTTTGGTGTGGAAAAAAGGAAGGAAAAAGTACAAACTACTCCTGGAATGTCTAGACAGCAGCAGAACATTGAAGGGTTAGTTAGAGAAAGGAGACAGCTGAGGAAGCAATGGAAAAGAGCAGAACAAAGTCAGAAGGAGGGACTCAATCTCTTACAAAGGGACATAAAAGATAAGCTGGCAACATCACGCAGAGCTGAGCGTCTACGGAAACGCTACAAAAAAAAAGGAACGTGCGAGGGCTAATTTCTATAAAGACCCATTCAAGTTCGTAAAGAAGTTATTCACCAGTGAGAAGAATGGCACTTTAAAAGCATCTAGAGTTGAGCTAGAGAGATATTTGGAGGAAACGCATACAGATGCAAAATGGCATGAGCATATGTCAATTCCATCAGACATACCACTTATCAACCCACCAGAATACCAAATGGAGGTCTGTGCACCTAAGTGGAAAGAGGTAGAGCAGGCTGTGAGAAAGGCAAGGGCTTCATCATCTCCAGGGCCTAATGGAGTTCCGTACAGAGTGTACAAGAGTGCTTCAGGAGTTCTGCGAATTCTGTGGAAATTGTTAAAAGTGGCATGGGAAAAACAGGTTGTACCTAGAGTATGGCGCAGAGCAGATGGAGTCTTTATACCTAAAGAAAAAGATGCTACAAGCATCAGTCAGTTTCGTCCTATTTCACTATTAAACGTTGAAGGTAAGATTTTCTTCAGCATTATTGCCCAGAGATTGTCCACCTACCTATTAAAGAATGGCTTCATTGACACTTCAGTTCAAAAAGCAGGCATTCCAGGGTTCTCAGGATGCTTAGAACACATCAATGTTATCTGGCAACGAATTCAGTCAGCTAAAAAGGAGAGGAAGGAGCTCCATGTGACAGTCCTGGATTTGGCTAATGCATATGGTTCAGTGCCACATGAGCTTCTTTGGGTAGCATTTGATTTTTTCAGAGTACCAATGTCAATAACAAATTTAGTGAAAGCCTATTTTGGAGATTTGCAATTTAGTTTCTCAACTCCAAAATTCAGCACTGCATGGCAATGCTTAGAGGTTGGAATAATGGCAGGATGCACCATTTCTCCACTGGCTTTTACCATGGCAATGGAAGTAATCATTAGGGCATCAAGATGGGTAGTAGGAGGAGAGCGCTTGGCTTCTGGGATGTGACTACCACCAATCAGAGCATACATGGATGACATGACAACCATGACTACAACAGTAGCCTGCACTAATCGGTTATTGGGGAAGTTAACAGATAATATTGAATGGGCACGAATGCAATTTAAGCCCTCTAAATCAAGGAGCATCTCGATAGTTAAAGGAAAGGTAGTAGATAAAACATTCTTCATTAATGGTGAGGCAATACCAACAGTTTCTGAGAAGCCAGTGAAGAGTCTTGGGAGATGGTACGATGGAGATCTAAAGGACACAGTTCGAGTGGGAGAAGTTAGACGACAAGCAGTGGAAGGGTTGAAGAGCATAAACAGCTGTGCTCTACCAGGCAAACTAAAACTCTGGTGCTTTCAGTTTGGTCTACTGCCGAGGTTGCTGTGGCCACTGACTGTGTACGAGGTTTCTTTGACAACAGTGGATAAGCTGGAAGCGTTAATAAGTTCATACATCAGGAAATGGTTGGGAGTTCCACGCTGCCTCAGCAGAGTGGGACTTTATAGTAAAGGAATATTGCAGCTGCCAGTCTCTGCTTTAACCGAGGAGTTTAAGTGTGCCACGGTCAGACTGGAAATGACATTAGTAGAGTCACGTGACAAATGTGTAAGGGAGGCAGCCCCTGTGTTAAAAACTGGTAGAAAGTGGTCAGCAAAGAAATCTGTAGTAGAGGCAAAGGCTGACCTTCAAATTGGGGATATCGTGGGACAGGTACAGCATGGAAGAGGGGGTTTTGGGCTCAGTTTAGCTCCTCCTAAATGGCACAAGGCAGGCCCAGCTCAAAGGAGGAAGCTGGTAGTCAATGAGGTGCGAAAGCAGGAGGAGAGGATGAGGTGTATAAAGGCCATTTCCCAGGCCAAGCAGGGAGAGTGGATGAGATGGGAGAGTGTGGAACAACGCAAGATGGGCTGGCAAGACCTTTGGTCAATGGAAGAGAGTAGGATCAGTTTCCTTATTAGGTCAACATATGATGTTCTCCCATCACCGCAGAACCTAAACCTCTGGGTAGGAGAGGATCCCTCTTGTCCTTTGTGTTCATCACCTGCCACATTAAGGCACATTTTGACAGGATGTAAGGTGGCTCTTAGCCAAGGTCGGTTTACTTGGCGCCATGACCAAGTACTGCGATGTTTGGCTTTAGCATTGGAAGGCAAGCGTAGTATGACCAATAAGTTGCCGCCTGTTCTAGCAAAACATTACACGCAGAAGACAATATTCCTCCGCCCAGGCGAGCAACCACCAAGAAAAGGTGTTAACACCAATTCTCGCCCAGGACAACTGGAAGCTGCTAGGGACTGGAAGATGCTGGCTGATCTTGATCAACGGCTTATTTTTCCACCTGAGATTGCCACCACTAACCTACGACCAGACATTGTTTTGTGGTCTGTATCAGCACGCATTGTTCAACTGATAGAGTTGACAGTGCCATGGGAGGATGCTGTAGATGAGGCAGATGAGAGGAAGAAACTGCGGTATGCTCATCTGGCCACTGAAGCAGAACAGCGAGGATGGAGAGTCCAGGTTTATCCAGTGGAAGTGGGTTGTTGAGGTTTTGTGGCACATTCTACAACCCGGTTCCTCAGAGACGTCGGATTCAGCGGCCAAGAGTTGCGTCGCACAGTAAAGAACTTATCTGAAGCAGCAGAAAGGAGCAGCAACTGGCTGTGGTTGAGACGGAAAGATTCTAGCTGGCTGTGTACAGGCCGCCACGCTACGGTTTCGTAGAATTCTTGAAAAACTTGTAGAGTCTGTTGGTTTATTTGTATAGGTTGTATAGTATAGGTTGTATAGTATATATATAGTGTATAGAATGACGGGTGGTTGGGCAGATATTGTGTTTTGCGGTAGGTGGTATGCCATACGGAACCGTTGCCACTGTAACTGCTTTAACGCACCAGTGGGGTTCGACAGCCTTAGTCAAACGGGTTGGCGCGTATGGTTGGGTTATGATTGTGAGATTGTGGTTAGGTTTCAGCAGCAGGAGGGATGTAGAGGTCAGTAAGCTGGGCTGAGTTGAGTGGGGGACGGAGGGGGGGGGACTCTGGGACGCCAGAGTCACTGTCGAGCCCTCTTGAGGTGTCGTGGGCTAGTCAACGAAACACTGAGGACGGAAGGTGCCCACTTGAAGACCCTAGAGATGTCCCCTACTCGGCTCAATCCAGACGGTTGTCGTGCTGGTCCACTAGGGAGACCACACTGTAGTTGCAGCCGTCGTGTGTGCTGACGCGCCAAGTACACTGCAGCCGTTAATGCCGAACAAAAGGGGAGTCACACCCTCATATGGAAAGAAGCGTAAATGCATGGAGAAGCATAGTTTACTGTAAAGCTACGTCTTAGTGTTGCTTATCTTGGCGAAAGCCGAGTACAAATCAGCATGAAGTTTTAACATCTATTCTCGTGTAATGGAAATCATGTTAAATCATAAAGAATCAAAGAATCACCCCCCTTTTGATAGTAAACCGTTTTTCTAAAATGTGTTACTATCATAAAACTAATTCTAATTTGCATCAGCATGTGTCAGCATGTGACTGAGCTACAGTCATGTTGCTTGTGCAGACTTCTTTATTTCCTTTCAACAGTGCTAACTGCTTAAGAAAATAGGCAATTTAGAAGCCCAAACAACGATAGCCCATTTGTCCTTTTTTTGTGTGAAAAGTGACACTGTCTTGCCTTGTGCCCCATCTTTCCACAAGCAAAACAAACAACTTCCTGATCTTCCTTTCTTTTCTCCAAACAGTGCTTTGCAATGTGACCATCCTTTCCACATGCATGACAGACAAAGCTTTGAAGAGGTCTCTCATTTTCTTGACAATGTCTTGCAATGTGACCAGCTTTTCCACATGCATAGCAAAGAATAATACCTTCTGAATTTATACTTGCAAGTCTCCTTGGTCTATGATGGAAACCATTAGATACTGTAGAACATTCTCTCCCACCAAAGGCAGCAACTGCATATCTAGATTTGTCAGCTTTCATTTGACTATTTGCATTAGCATTATTGTTGTAAAACTGTGTCATTTTAGCAATAATGTCATTATATTCAGAGAGTGGTGTCACAAGCATTGTCACAGCAGAGGGTGAGTGGGTCACATTTGTTAATCAAGGCAGACTTGAAACTGACATCATTCTTAGTGATATCAGGATTGCCACTGAAAGTTTTAAACATCTCCAATAATCGTTCTGAAAATGCTGCTGGATGCTCCCCTTTCCCCATTTGCATCTCGCATATTTTATCCCAATTAACTGACATCACACCTAAGACTTCAAGCAGTGCCTTTTTCCTCTCTGGCTTATTAGCTTTTATGTCCTTTACTTTCTGATTTAAGGCTCCAGACAAAGTGTCAGGCAAGCACATTCTTAACAAAACGCATGCATCACCATCTGTTAAATTGTAAACTTCAGCATATTCCTCCAAGTTTTTCAGAAAATCTAAAGGATCTTGTTTGGCAGGACCAAATTTACCAATATTCTTGATCATAGTCTCTAGTTCAGTTGGATTAAATCCTCGGACTATGGTAGAGGTCATTGGTTCTTCCCTTCCTTCACTAGCACGCATAGTCGTAGTAGTATGGACTGGTGCCATGGGAAATCTGACTCTACGGTCAGAGTATTGGCTATTGAATGACTGAGAATCTTTTTCCTAACCCTCAGTGCTGTCTTCCTGCAAACCTGGCATTTCTGGAACTGGGTTACACAATGTGACACCTAGCAATGTCTTACTAGGGTTTTTCTCAGTTGTGCCATTCTTTATCATAAACTGACAAGCCGCATTTGCTTCCTCCAAATTGTTGGACAATGTTTCCACAGATGATAGCATACTATTGTTAGTTCTAAGAAGTGCGATCTCATCGCGCATCTTGACCTTTTCTTCTTTCCATATTGTTTCACTAGCCAAGTAATTTTTTTTAGAAATTACCCCAACACTGAGTTGCTCAATTTCAGCCTCTAACTCATCTACTCTCCTCCTAGTTACTTTGTATGAAGCAAAAAGTGCTTGAAGCGCATTTGCAATTTTCCCATTTTTGTTCTTAGGCATTTTGGGATCATTTTCAAACTTAGAGATAGCCCACTTGTACGGTTTATCAACAATATTCTCTATTCCGTCAAACATTCCCTGAGAACAGTGTTTAGCAATGTATTTTACAATAATTTCTTCCATTTTCAAAAGTCTTATGGGGCTTTAGAGAATCTCTTGATCTAGTTATTCACAGAGTCTGATTTAAATGACTATGTTATCTAGTTCCTTTAAGATATCCGTTAGTCTAACTATTCACAGCTCCAGTACTTCGGACGCAAATTAACAAAATAGCCACACTACCTGAGGCTTCTGAACTTAACCACGGCCACAATCCATTGGGCCTCAAATTTCATTACGCAAAACATTTGTAAAAAAATTAACACTGTCACAGTATGTCAGACAAAATCACATAACAGTGGGTTTTATGTTATTTTCTTACAACAGCTTACTCATCCACAGTACTTCGGGCTTAAACAATAGGCTGTTTATCAAAAATGAACACTGCCACAGTACGTCGGGCAAAACCACACTTCTTCAGGTTTTTGTTTTAAATGTCACAGAGCCACGGTGTCAGACTCACAAATCGAGGCAACACTATAAAATAATCGTTGTAAAGAATTCTGTGACCACACTGCGTCTGGTCTTATTCAATTACTCTGAATTATTACAAATTCACAGTCAGTTTTAAATACACTTTTGTATCGGTTAGCCTACTTTAGAAACAACTGATCTAATATAATTCTGCCACCATACTACTTCGGGTTGATTCAATTACTTTAGAATCTTAACAGAATTATAAGAGACCAACACCAAGTTTCAGTTACTTTAGAAACTTTACACTTAAGCACTTTGTTTCAATTACTTTAGTTCCAATACAACTCTGCCACCACACTGCTTCGGGCTGATTCAGTTCCGTTACAATCTTAAACAAAATCGTACAGAATAGGCTTAATAACTCCTCGTATAATACTGAATAAACCAAATTCTCTTCTGTCCTTAAAATTTTCCTTTCTAGATTTTTTTAAACGAGGGGTTCCCTGACAAAAACAGCATAAATGAAAGAAAACAGCTTTTTCTTACCTTTCCCCACTTTTGGTTGGAAATTCCTTGATGGGTGGCTCGCCAATGTAAGAAAAAATTAAGTGGACGTCGAAGATCTCAAAAATGAAGTTTATTACAGCATAGTAGTGGCAAGGTACACGAAGCACCTTGGGTTCACCGGCGTCAGAAAGAACCCCGAACATCGAAATCTTAAACATTTTATACTGTATTACATTCGTCTTCCCCCTCAGCATGTAAATGAAGCTCTGTCTTAAATGTAAATTGAGGATAGAAACAAAAAGTGGTCTTTACAAACATTTTTAACATATATCTGTTACAGTGCTCTGTCCCCACTTGCCTAAAAACCTCTATAATTGTACCACTACCGAAACGGACCGTAATAACGGGCCTCAATGACTACAGACCTGTGGCATTGACACCCATTATCATGAAGTGTTTGGAGAGACTGGTGCTGAAAAACATCAAGGCTGCTCTACCAACCACTCTGGACACTTATCAATATGCTTACAGAACCAACAGATCTACAGACGATGCAATCTCCACTGCTCAGACCTCCACACTGTCCTTCAACATCTGGAACAATCTGGAACATATGCAAGGCTGTTATTTGTGGACTACAGTTCTGCATACAATACCCTCCTCCCAAGCAGACTGTTCCACAAGATGACAAACCTAGGCCTTGATCATAACACCTGCCGATGGATAAGGGACTTTTTTAACAAACCGACCACAGTCGGTCAAGATGGGCCCCCACCACTCCTCTTCCCTGTCCCTCAGTACAGGTGCTCCACAAGGCTGTGTTTTGAGTCCCTTCCTGTACTCTCTATACACCCATGACTGCACACCCACCCATAACACCAATGTCATTATCAAATTTGCTGATGACACAACAGTGTTGGGTCTGATCAGCCGGGGAGACGAGATGGCTTACAGGGAGGAGGTCCAGAGGTTAACAGACTGGTGTGCAGTTAATAATTTGGCTCTAAACCTCAAAAAGACAAAAGAGCTTATTGTTGATTTTAGGAGGAAGAAGGAGGGGTACCAGCCTCTGGTGATAAATGGGGGTGTTATGGAGAGGACGTCATCATTTAAGTTCTTGGGCTCAACCATGTCGGAGAACCTCACATGGAAATATAATACCAACTTAATCAGGAAGGCACAGCAGTGACTACACTTCTTGAGAGTTCTCAGGAAGGTCAATTTATCACAACATCTGCTAACATCCTTCTACTGTTGCTCCATAGAGAGTGTCCTGACCTATAACATCTTGGTATGGTACAGCAGCAGCTGTGAAGCTGACAAAAAGGCCTTGCAGAGGGTAATCAAAGCTGCCCAGAAAATAACCAACACACACCTACCTGCCTTGGAAGAAATTTTCACCTCCCGCTATCTCCAGAAAACTATAAATATATTGAAAGATTCTTCCCACCCTGCTCATCATCTCTTTGACCTTCTGCCCTCGGGCAGACGATACAGAACATTTAAAACACGCACCACTAGATTGCTGAACAGTTTTTATCCAAAGGCCATCACTACACTGAACACTACACTACACTGAACACTACAATGAAATCAACAAGCTAACTGGGATTGTGCAATAAATTGTATCTATTTATGTTTACAAATATGTTAGCCATGTTGTTACGATTAGCATTGAAGCAAGGATGAAGCAGGATCCATATGCAGCACACTTTATTCAATAGACACAAAACTTTACAAACTAGACAGGGAACGGTTTTCATCCATTAACTCAACACATGGAATATTGGAAGCTGGATAATTCAAGAGGGACTAAAGAAGCTACTCAACACAGGTACGTGGGCTAAACTATGCTGTTGAACTTGAACACATTTCCGTTCCCACTATAGCCAACACACTAGCTACACTTCCTCTACCGTAACCACAGAAGAAGACTCTTAAAGCGTCAGGCACCCAGAAATGTCAGAGCCTTTTAAACACATACTGTTTTCTCCTACTATATAGTAGGTAAGTAGGCATATTCAAACACACTATTAGTATACGCACGTTCGAATCTGGCGAGAATTAGTATGTAACCCAGGTACTTCTTGCCTACTCTTTTATGAATACTAAGGATTCGTGCATACTTTTTCGCTTTTCCCCTACTATGTAGGCCCTGTCCCAATATCCACAATAAGCCCTATAGTCTTCCTTGAAGTGGACACTTGTTGAAAGTGCACTTAGCGGAGTAAGTGCACAAGGGCCCGAAGCTGTGAAGAGTCACTATCTACGTCACAAATGTCACTATTTACGTCACTTCTGTTGTGATCAGGAGAGCAAACATGGCGCTGTCAGCAGTTACAGTATTCATAGTACTCCTGCTAAAGTTGATCACAACTCACCACCAGTTTCTTACCAGAAGAATTAGGAACCACAGGAGAAGAAGGCTTCTTCACCGGTGTCAGGATATACACTCGGACAATAAGGTTAGAAGGATTCAGAGTAACTTTTAATGAAACTTTGTTGAAGGACAACAGAGAAACTCAGATGCGTGAACAGTACTGTGAAGATAATCCTGGATGAACTGTGGAAACCGACTGGAATCGTTTGGATGCAACAGGTCTGAAATGTACAGAGAGAGAGCAGGTTAGTGGGTCTTTCCAAGTTGAAGGTTCGACAGAGCTGGAGCTGAGGTGTGCTCTTTAGTAGTGCTAGTGATTGCTTGATTAATGACAGGTGTAAGGTCCACCCATTGGCCCAACACCGGAATCCAATGGTATGGTCGAAGGAATAATGCGTGTATGTCTTTTCAGCGCTCCAGTGAAGTTCACTTAATTTATTGGAATTTAGTTTAAATAATACTTTAGCTCTACGCTTAATCTGACTCCAATTTCAATGTTAATCAAATTTAGATTGTTTCTCTTCTTAGAAAACAGTCATAAATACTGATTATGAGTTAATTTAGATCTTTGATTATTCTTGCCATTTCATAATTTCAAATATTCGTTCATTAAGGACCTGGCGTCGCTTTGAGACGTCACATCGCGAGTGTGCGCTCACGATCACAAACTAGCCAGTCCTAAAATAGTCAGAGGGTGCAGTGCAAACTATCTTACCCTACGCGGCCGCTCACTGCTGACTCATAGGTGTAATTTTTCTCAATAGTTGCAGCGTACAACATGCTAAGTTAGGAGATAGTCAGAAATCAGAAGGCATAATGATGTGCCCCATGCTCCATTCATTAGTGCCTTAGGTGTGATCTATCCTGGACAGAGATTTGCGGGAACAACAGACTACACATAATCTACTAGAAATAATGATTTCAGAAAACTTCAGAATAATCAAGGTTAACATTTATTTTTGTCAGGTAAAATGTATCGTGCCAATTTCACAAGTAAATGATTAAAAGCCAATTCAGAAATAATAAATGCATGACATCAATTACTCATAGATGATTCTAAAAGTAAGCAATGCATTCCTGACAGAGACACACAGTAGTGTGTGAATGCTTTCCAACGGGAAAGCACTGACACAGCACTGCATGGGGGTTCTCCTGGTTACAGTTCCCCAAGACTGCTCTGTTACCTAGCCTTAAATACCCAGACCAGAACAAAAGGGTTGTGCCAATATTTCTCCAGTGTGTTTTGGGTCAGTTCCTGTACCCCAGGGGGTAGCACCTGGTCTCGGGGGAGAGGGGAGATGTCTTGAAGAAACATCACCCAAAGAGGAACACAGGATTCTCCTAAGTCCTCAATCTTTCTTATAATACCAATGATTGCAATGAAATTAAGACCATTTTACCAATCGCACTGAGACATTTAAAATAATACCAAACACAAAAAGTAAAAACAATAGATTCCCAAAATACATCATATGTGCTATATAGGCATTCTTAGTGAACTTTTGGTGACTTGACTCAGGGGGAGAGGAGATGAGGGAGAGGGGGATGCAGAGATAAGGTAGGAGAAACGTTTGGACAAGACAATGTCCTGTGCTCTGTCTTTGCGATCTTCTGTCCAGGGTGTGTTTTATTGCTTTATGGTGAGTTTTATCTCAGCTTTTGTCTTAGCAGGAAAATCAGTCCTTACACAGGTGCAGGTGATTAGTATTCGGGTGAGTGTGGTCTTTGTGTTGTGGATGTGAATGAGCCTGATTGATTCCTGGGGGCTGGCGGATTAATTAATGAATGAAATACGGGCTTTATTTTGGATACATGAAAAACGGGATGAATTGTCCTGTACGCTGGAGGTAATTTGAGGCGGACTACCACTGGACTAATGATCTTGGTGACAGTGAAAGGGCCAATGAATTTGGGAGCAAGTTTATTAGAAACGGAGCGAAGAGGAATGTTCTTGGTTGAAAGCCACACTTTTTGACCAGCGACGTATACGGGAGGTTTAGACCGGTGGCGATCGGCCTTAGCCTTGGTGCGCGCCCCCACTTGGAGTAGAGTCTCACGGGTTCTAGTCCAAGTGCGGTGACAACTCTGGACGAAGGTGTGAGCAGAGGGGACCGCGACCTCGGATTCTAGACTGGGAAAATTTGGTGGCTGGTAACCTAAACTACACTCAAACGGAGATAGGCCCGTGGACGATACTGGTAACGTGTTGTGGGCGTACTCCACCATAGACAGTTGTTGGCTCCATGAGGAAGGATTCCTAGAGACCAAACATCGCAATACCCTCTCCAAATCCTGGTTGGCTCTCTCGGTTTGGCCATTGATCTGGGGGTGAAACCCTGAGGACAGACTGACAGTCGCTCCCAGCAATCTACAAAACTCTCTCTCCAAAATTTGGACACAAACTGGGGTCCCCTGTTGGAGACCACGTCTATCAGAAGGCCATGTAAGCGAAAGACGTGGTCTACGACTGCCACCGCTGTCTCCTTGGCTGAGGGTAATTTGGGCAAGGGAATGAAATGGGCCGCCTTCGAGAACCGGTCCACCACGGTCAAAACTACTGTGTTACCCTGGGAGGGTGGGAGGGCGGTGATAAAATCTAGCGCGATGTGGGACCAGTGTCTCGAAGGGACAGGCAGCGGTTGGAGTAACCCATCTGGGGGACGATTGGAAGTCTTACCAGTGGCACAAACCAAGCAAGCCAAAACAAAACTGTGAATATCGCGAGCCATACATGGCCACCAGAATCGTTGCTTAACCAAAAAACTAGTGCGACTGACTCCTGGATGACAAGGCGCGTTGGAACAATGCCCCCACTGAATGACGTCAGACCGTAATTCAACAATCCCTCCGGCACAAATAACCGATTCGGTGGGCCACCGGGTGGAGGCGTTACCCCTTCTAAGGCCGTCTTGACCTTTGATTCGACCTCCCATATGAGTGTGGAGACAAATAGGGTCTCGGGTAAAATGCACTCGGGAGTAGACGGGCGTTCAGAACGGTAAAAAATGCGCGATAAAGAATCAGGTTTGATGTTCTTGGAACCCGGGCGATACGAGAGAGAAAAATCAAAACGTTCAATCTTTTGGCGGTTCTTATGTATTCCAGGTTCTTGTGATCGGTCCAGACGATAAAAGGTACCCCGGACCCTTCTAACCAGTGGCGCCATTCCTCCAACGCTAGCTTGACTGCCAGCAACTCCCTGTTACCAATGTCGTAATTACGTTCGGCCGGGTATAAACGATGAGACAAAAACGCGCAGGGATGCATCCTATCATCTGCGGAAGAGCGTTGGGATAACACTGAAAGGATCAGAGGTTACCAGGATGGGGGCTGAAACAAAGCGGCCTTTCAGTTCTGTAAACACAGCCTCTGCTGTGTCCGACTACCTGAACACCGTCTTAGGGGAGGTCATGGCAGTCAGAGGTGCGGCTAGTTGACTGAAATTGCGAATAAAACGCAGATAGAAGTTGGCGAACCCCAGAAACCTCAGTAGGGCCTTACGGGAATCTGGACTTGGCCACTCTACCACAGCCTTAACCTTCTCAGGATCCATACTGTTACGTTCCACGTAAATAAACGTAACAATAGCCTTTTTATTTTACCATTTATGAGTCAAACATCTCCTGTTGAGCATACTGACACCTTGTCCGCTCACAGTGGGTGCACCTATAAGCCTGTGTCCTATTTTTCCTATTTTCTGTCGGGTCGGATTTTTCCTGCACTGTCTGCGGATGTGATGTCAAGCGCGTTCATGTTAAACGTTTCAGATCACTCTGCCACCACCGCTAGTCAGCAAGTAGCCTACACTCGCAAGCAGTGCAATGGATTTTGCGAATACACAGAAGAGACCCAGGACAACTCGGACACCAACAGTAACTCCACAGAAGACTAAAAAAGTTAAACCCCTGACAAGTGGCCGAAAAAGATCGAAGATTGAGAGCGACCGGCGCCGAGCAAGGACTAGAGTGAACATCGGCTTCGCATTTGAGGCTTGGAGGGAGCTCAGATCTGTGTTGGGAATACGAAGTGACCCAGAAATGGCTTTTTTTTCTTCTTGAAAGGTAACACGTGATAAAACTGTTCATTGAAGTAGCACTGTGTTGTTTTCAGTTCACTTGTAAATGCTGTTAGATCGAGCGTGCGCTGCGAGAGCGAGCAGAAAGGAAGAGCAGTTATGTTTTTTGGCCACAGGTGTCAGTCGCGAGTTTAAATTTCAGAAAAACGCATATAGCTGCTTTAACACTATTCAGAAGCTTCATGATAACCGCAGCACCTGAGACGCGCTCTCTGCTCCTCACCACGGCGTGTCTCAGGTGCTGCGGTTATCACTCCGCCCAAGTAGCAGTGCTTCGCCTTCAGAGAATATAGTTCCCAGTATTTATACGGTTAAAATATGTCTGTGTCTCATGTGACTTTGTTTTTTGTACACTCTGTGACTATACAAATCACAACATGTAAATAGGAAAATGTTCGCGTTATTTTGTCACTTATTTGGATTAGTATGCTAGCTGCAACCATTTACAGCCAGTCTTTGTGCTAAGCTAGGCTAGCGGTGGGTGCGTCAAACAGACTTATAGCACGCACGGAGATGAAAAAGGTATGTATGGACTTATCTAACTCTGGGGGATAAGGTGAATAGGCTAAAGTCCCAAAAAGTCGGAGTGTTCCTTTAACAACAATGAAAAGTAAGGTGGGTAGGTTTTACAATTGGTCACAACCAAACAGCAGCAGCAATATACCAACACAACAAATAAGTCAAATCCAACCAGCAGGAAAACAAGCTTCTCCTCAGTGGAGATCAGTGAGGCTTTATATTCTTCTTTTCCTTTGAAGACGAATCCCATCAAGCAGCCATCAGCAGAGATGATTGCCCTCACCTGACTTTACCTGCACAGAAGACATGCAGAGAAACAACCACTACTACCACCTAGTGGCCTGACACAAAATATACAAAGAAACACAAAAATAAAATTACACTGTAGGACGTAACAACACGCATTCCCTCAGATGAAATGATGTACCCTAGGAAAGGAACAGACTGTGCATGAAAAGCGCATTTCTCCGCCTTGACAAAAAGCCCATTCTCTAGCAACCTCTGAAGGACTTGCCGGATGTGCTGCACATGTTCCTGGAGAGAAGAAGAAAAAATCAATATGTCATCCAGGTAGACATATGAACTGATCTATCATATCTCGCAGCACGTCATTGACGAGGGCCTGGAAGACCGCTGGGGAGTTGGACAGCCCGAAAGGCATGACCAAATATTCAAAATGACCCCTAGGGGTGTTAAAAGCAGTCTTCCACTCATCCCCCTCCCTTATGCGAACCAAATGATAAGCATTACGTAAATCCAATTTTGTGAAGATTGACGCTCCCTGCAACCTCTCGAAGGCTGAAGAAATCAACGGCAAAAGATACGTATTCTTTACCGTGATGTCGTTCAACCCCCGGTAATCAATACAAGGTCGCAGAGAACCGTCCTTTTTCCCCACAAAAAAGAACCCTGCCCCCGCTGGAGAAGAGGAAGGACGGATGAATCGGGTTGCTAGAGAATCAGAAATATATTTCTCCATAGCCTCCCTCTCTGGAACAGAAAGCGAATATAACTTGCCCTTAGGCGGAGACTTACCTGGCAGTAACTCTATAGCACAGTCATAGGGACGATGCGGAGGAAGAGAAGCAGCACAAGACTTACTGAACACCTCCTTCAGGTCGAGGTACTCCGCGGGCATGTTAGATAAATCCACTGCTTCCTCCTGCAACACAGAAACAGGAACAGACGGACAGGCAGACACAAGACAGGACCCATGACACTCTTTACTCCATTCCAACACAATTCTCTGTTGCCAGTCCACACTTGGATTGTGATGAATGAGCCAGGGGTGCCCGAGGACAATGGGTGCCAGAGGTGAGTCCAGTATGTAGAAAAAAATTGTCTCGGAGTGGTTGCCTGACGTGATGAGAGTGAAATCCTCAGTAGTGAATGAAATGGTGGGGAGTTCTTGGCCATTGAGAGCGTGTACTGAAATCCTGTGTGTGAGGGGCTTGAGGGGAATCTGAAGTCTGCGTGCAAATGTGTGGTCCATGAAATTACCTTCTGCCCCGGAATCCAGAAGTGCCTGACAGCCGTGGTTGTGGTCTGACCATCTCAGTCTTACCGGGAGGAGCGTAGATGTGGATGAGGTCTTCTCGGCGGAGATCCCACCCGATAGTAGCCTCATACTTACTATCGGGCTTGGCCTTTTACCGGACAGTTGTAGGCGTAATGCTGCTGGGTGAGCTCGGACACCTGCGCCACCAGGGCCTGGACAGCGCGACCCATGTCACTGAGAGTCCTTTCCTGGGAATCCATACAATGAATGCTGCTATGGACAAACTCTTCCAGTGACGTAGCTGACCTACTCGCTGCTTCCATAGCTTGGTCAGATCGTTCTGTCATGACTGACGACAGGAAGCAAAATGCAAGTATTCTCTTTATTAATGTAAACAAGATGTACAAAGTCCAGTTGGCAGATGGAATGGGTGGCGCAGGGACTTCGATGGTCAGACGCGGGTGCAGAGATGACGTGCGCTGGTGAGAGGTGATGATGGGATCCAGACATAGAACGACATTCAACGAGAAACACCGAACAGGAACGAGGAACGAGACTGGAACGCCGACACAAGAACAGGAGCAACACACAGCACAGAAGACATCAAACAACGATCTGACAAAGGAGATGAGAAGACGGTGAGTATATAAAGGATCATGCTGATGATGTATCGGATGTATCGAAATATTACTATTATAAAAAAATAAATAATAATAATAGGCTATATTTTTATTATAAAAAAATATATATATTCCTCAAGGCAGTGCATTTATCTCTTGTCTGTTAATGGTGGCCAGCTCCGTGCCAATTTAAGTAACCAGATCCAGCTAAACGAAGGGTGCATGTCCGATCTCAGATTTTGGATACTTGAACGGCAAGGCCAGATGAATTTCCCAAGCCCACTTAGGCTGTTTCGTCAGTGCTTCACGAAAATGATCCTATAGTGATCGTTAGCGTCCTTGGGGTTTGACGTGGTTGCAAATTTTATTGTCGTGCTAACAAAGCATGGTTGTCATCATTAAGGCAGATCTTATTGCCAGGCGATCATGCCATTCTTGAGACGTAATCTGGCAATCAGTCCTCTTCAACTTTATAATTAAGGTTGCGCTAATTCCTGGCTCTGTTTGCCATAGCTATGCGCTTTCACCCTTTTCTTTCCAAGCTTTCAGACGGCTTTGCCCTTCAGCAACCCGGATTCATCCCCCTGCTCTCCTCTAACAGAGATAATGTAAATTAGTTGCTCCGGTTAATCTAGTTAGACCATATATCACTGAAGGTGTGGTTCCCTCACCTTAAAAGTTTATATTCAGCAGTTTTGTCATATGTTCACTTTATTTTCAGATCCTCTCTTCCCATCCCGATCATGGCCAGTTGTTCCTTCCTCGTCTACAATTACGAAATAGTAATTCAATTTTCTTCCATTCGTTGATTGTTGCAGGCATTTAAATTCACCATGTCTGGTGGGTCTCTGGTGTCCCCAAGGTGTGCGTGCTGGGTTGGCTCGGAATGCCCCACAGATATTTTGGTAACACTTTACAATACGGGTGCATTAATATGCATTAATTCATGCTTAACTAATGCACAGATAATCATGTGTTAATGTATAACTCATGAAGAACTAAACCATTAATTAATGATTACTGCATCAGCAACTAATAAAGATTCTATATGGTTAATATATTGAGTAATATATGAATTGTTATTAATTAAATGTGTCATAATGTATTAATTCCTTAATAACATATTTTATTAACTAAAAGTGTAAATTAATGTGTCCCCCGTGCCTATCGCTGGCAGTATAGTCCTTCGGGGCTTAGGTTTTTAGTGGCCTTGTCTATGAGTGTTTCGTTTCTAAGGAAGTGTAAGGCATTATGTAGGCATTGGTGTAGGGCCTTATGAAGGCATTGTGTAGGGCCTTGTCTTTGTGTGGGTCTTCGAGGCCTTGTGGCATGTCATTGCCTTGTCATATGTAAAAATAAATAAATAATAAAAAGGCCAGTGGTCTCGTGGCCCTTAGTGGCACTGGTTCTATGTGGCCTAATGGCCGTTGTTCTGCGTGGTTGTTCTATGTGGCTTTTAGTGGCTTTGTTGCATATCATTGCTCTGTCCTGTATGTAAAAATGGCCAGTGGTCTCGTGGCCCTTAGCGGCATTCGTTCTATGTGGCCTAGCGACCGTTGTCTGTGTGGCCAAGCGGCCTCGAGGCGTTGTTGCCTTGATCTAAAAAATTAATAAAATAAAAAATAAAATAATAAAAAATAAATAAATGGCCATAGTGGTCTCGTGGTCCATGCAGGCTCGGTTTTGTGTGGCCTTGTCCAGTCTTACTTCGTCTTCTATGTGGCATTAGAGGCCATTGTGGCTGATCGCCAGCCTTGTCTCTGTGGTCTATTAAGGCCGTGTGGCCGTGCGGCCTTGTCTATGTGGTCTATCAAGGCTGTGTGGCCCAGCGTGGCTCCGATGTGTGGCCACTATGGCCTGGCTCTGTGTGGCTCAGCATGGCCTTGTCTCTGTGTGGCTCAGTGTGGCCTTGTCTTTGTGTGGCTCAGCGTGGCCTTGTCTCTGTGTGGCTCAGTGTGGCCTTGTCTCTGTGTGGCTCAGCGTGGCCTTGTCTCTGTGTGGCTCAGCGTGGCCTTGTCTCTGTATGGCTCAGTGTGGCCTCGTCTCTGTGTGGCTCAGCGTGGCCTCGTCTCTGTGTGGCTCAGCGTGGCCTTGTCTCTTTGTGGCTCAGCGTGGCCTTGTCTCAATTAGGGCTGTGTATTGGCAAGAATCTGGCGATACGATACGTATCACGATACATGGGTCACGATTCAATATATTGCAATATATTTCGATACTGTGCATAAGGCGATATATATATATATTTTTTTTTAAGTAGGACTATAATTTTGGAAAAACTAATATTTAAAAAAGACATGATGTGCATTAAAGTCAAACAAGTTTACTTTAGGTAATCAATTCAGTACACAGAAAATCAAACTACCAGTTTGGGATTGTGGTTCACCGGTTCTTAGTGAGCAAATTTCCATTGTTTGCACCATATAACAGAAACCTTCGTTTTCAACCACACTTAGCCAGGCGCATGTCTTTACAAATGAAATAAACTACCGACTGGGTTATTTTGGTTGCACAAGTTAAAGTCATTGGTAATTTGAGCTTTTGAACTTGAGCACGGGTGAGTTGTGAGAGGTCAACTCGTTTAGCTTGCTGTTCGCTTAACTGAGTGTCTGCAATGGTGTCTTGCTAAATGTGCCCTCAAATTCGTGGTATTACGGCCGTTTCACACCACAAGCATGAGTGGCGCGTGAGCAGCGCGTCAGCGCAACTATATCGTCACTGCAGCTACAGACGCTCGCGAGTATTCACACTGGAAGCGTTTGTAGGCCTACAGCGTCACAACAGCGGCTCCCAGGCTACATAAGCAAGCATTTCATTACAAAGACTTTTGTTAAATTTGTTTTTAGAAGTTGGTCATAAACTTGATAGACTTGAAGTTTGTTCAAAGCCCAAACTGAATAATTAAAAACAAGTTTAATGGGTAGGGTACATTTTCTATAAAATTTGAGTCTTCATTTTCTTTTCTGACATACTGCAGTTCTTCTTAAAACACACTAGACATGCAAAGTCTGGGCGTTTTGGAAACTTTTTGTGTGAAATCATATTAATTTTGTCCATCAAAAGTGTGCTTTCACTTTAATCGAGCGAGAGCAGTGCAGCAAAAATAGACTCTCCGCTGAAACCCCCACTTCACTGCTGCTCACGCAACGCTCCTGCTTGATGCTCACGCGCTGCTCCTGCTCGCGGTGTGAACGCACTCAATGACGTGCATTAACATGCACGCCGAAAAAAATACGCGCTGCTCACACGCCAGTGACGCTTGCAGTGTGAGATGGCTAGAGTAGGCCTACTTGATTTTTCCCAGACACAGTTCACAAACTGCATGGTTCCTGTCGATATCGGTAGTGCCCTCTTTACTCTGGAAACCAAAATGATTCCACACTTCAGCACGGAATAGAGCGGGACCCGGTCTTTACACAGGGTTCAGCCATAGCTATGTTGTTTCTAGCAAAAAGTTCACACTAGTGGTGCGTCTATGCATAGCCATCTAGTGGTAGGGATTTAAACAAAATCAACGTGAACCACTGTCTTACCATGAATATTTTTGCACGTAAACTTAAAAAAAAAAGAAAACGATATTGCGTTTTTGAAAATCGAGACAGTATTGCAAAATAACATATCGCGATACTCAAGTGTATCGTTTTTTTTTTTACACCCCTAGTCTTTATGTGGCTCAGCGTGGCCTCGTCTTTATGTGGCATAGTGTGGCCTCGTCTCTGTGTGGCTCAGCGTGGCCTTGTCTCTATGTGGCATAGCGTGGCCTTGTCTCTGTACGGCTCAGTGTGGCCTTGTCTCTGTGTGTCTCAGCGTGGCCTTGTCTCTGTGTGGCTCAGTGTGGCCTTGTCTCTGTGTGGCTCAGCATGGCCTTGTCTCTGTGTGGCTCAGCGTGGCCTTGTCTCTGTGTGGCTCAGTGTGGCCTTGCCAAATAACAAACTCATGTTATGGCCATGTTAACTTACTCATATCCCTGGCTAGAGGCATTTCTGTGCCCTGTGAATAGCCGCTCATTCTCTGCCCTGAACTTAAAGGTTGTATCAGTGATTTCAGGCCCAAAAATAAATGTCTAATCTTTCCTAACGATCCGCTAGCTGCCCACCCCATAAGCATGCCGTCAAAAAACGTCTCAGGTTACAACTGTAACCTATGTTCCCTGAGAACAGGGAACGAGACAATACGTCAATTGACGCTATGGGGAACGCCTCAGGCGTGACAGGTGTCTGAAATCAAATATCAACTCACAGCAATCATGTTGACCGGCGACAGCCCGTGCATCATCAGCTCGAATGATGAGCACGCAACCTGGATGTATAAAAAGGGCGCCTTGAAACCGTGACAACATCCTATCGTCTGAAGGGACTGTTGCAGGCAGGCCCCGAGGCATGGCAAGGAGACGTATTGTCTCGTTCCCTGTTCTCAGGGAACATAGGTTACAGTCGTAACCTGAGACATTCCCTTTCGAAGGGAACTCAACAATACGTCAATTGACGCTATGGGGAACGAAATACCCACTCCGCCATGCTGAGGGGAGTGCATGCCCGGAGGCAGTGACAACTGTCAGAACCAGTAATTCAAAGGAACACTGAAACCACTCACCCTAGGTCACATTGGGCTGTCAGTGACAGCACTCCCTACCAGTCATAGCCCAAGCTAATGAACAAAGAAAAGCCAGAACATAATTAATGGGGGGTATATCTGGGCCAGCTCAAAGGCTTAAGACCACAACTTCCTAATAGAAGGGGTCACTTCTAGGGAGTGTGGCTAGGGGACCAAAGGGACCCCCAGCCAGTCACTATTCAGGAGAACATGCCTCCTGAAATGCCCCCAGGCTGGCCTGGTGATCTATGCTAAGACACACAGTCTGGCCACTGCCATCTGTCTGAGACAGAGCCTCTGGAAATTGCCTTGGAAAGGCATCCAAAAACCGAAGGCCTGCGAAGCTGGCAGAAACCATTCAGTTCCGGATCACAGAGACGGGATCCCCCGGAGAGTGTGACTCAACCTCAAGAAATGACGGAAGTCGTCCACTCAATCCACGGGTCTACCCATTGCTCGCTCTGAACACTGAGGGAGTAAGAAAGGGATCAAAAACCAGGAAGGTCCACTGAGGCCTAAGACCTGATGACCCCCTATGTGGGGAGCTCCAGTACATGAGAGCTCATATCAGGAAGGCCGGACAGCCTGAAACCTAACAACCACAGCATGTGGAAGCTCATACTCAGGAAGGTCTGTGGGGCCTGAAACCTGGCGACCACAGTAAGTGGGAGCTCGTACTCAGGAAGGCCAGTTAGAGACCTGTAACCTGACAGCCACACAATGTGGAGCTACCTTCAAAAAGGCCTAATGAGGCCTGAAACCACAATTTGTGGGATATAGCTTGAAAGGGAGGTGCCTGTCGTAATATAATGCGACAAAAGATACATCTAGAGTGGGACCCAAGGTGAAGAACCGGACTCTGAGCCACGTAAAAAAAGGGGCGAAGCGGACAGCGCACAACTCCTACCATAAATACAGACAGTAAGCAAACACGAAAGTGCGTGTGCTTTAGCCATTCTGAATCCAGGAAGGCCTGGTGAGGCCTGTGACCTGGCAACCACAGTAGGTGGGAGCTCATATTAGGAAGGCCGGAGAGGCCTGTAACCTGGCGACCACAGTGGGTGGGAGCTCGTACTCAGGAAGGCCGGTGAGGCCCAAACCTGGTGACCACAACCTGTGGGAGCTTACTTTCAGGAAGGCCTGATAAGGCCTGTAACCTGACAACCACACCAAGTGGGAGCTACTTTCAGAAAGGCCATAAATATGGATTTTTAGAAAGTACACGTAACGAAAGTGCGTGTACTTAGCCATTCCAAATCCAGGAAGACCTGGATCAGAAGTTAGCTAGAGAAGGTGTCTGTCGTAGCCTACTTTGACGACAGGATGCATCTAAAGTGGGACCCGAGGTGAAGATCTGGGTCTGAGCCACATAGGAAGGGACCGAAGCGTACAGCGCATGACCCTTACCATAAAAAATGGATTTTAGAAAGTACACAAGACGTCCCGTCGTGTGACTTACCATAAGTCTGGGTTTAAGAAGGTACGGAGCATACATACCAAAAAAGAATGGATGAAGTAAAGGTGCATGTACTTCATCACTCTATATTCAGGAAGGCCGATTTTGAGGCCTGTAACCTGGCAACCACAGCATGTGGGAACCCATAATCAGGAAGGCCAGACGAGGCCTGTAACCTGACAGTCACAATGCGTGGGGAGCTCACATTCAGGAAGGCCTGATGAGGCCTGCAACCTGACATGTGAAGGCTCACAACTACACCTTAGCGACCATAATCAGTGGGAGTTTCACATTCAGGAAGGCCTGGTGAAGCCTTCAACCTGATATGCGATAACTCACAACCAGGAAGGCAGAAGAGGCCTGAAGCATGGTGACCACTGAAAGTGGGTGCTTAATACTCAGGAAAGTCGGTGAGGCCTGCAGCCTGGCAAACCACAGCATGTGGGAGCTCACATTCAGGAAGGCCGGGTGAGGCCTGTAACCTGACATGTAGAAGCCCATCACCAGGAAGGCCGGATGAGGCCTGTAACCTGGTGACCACAGTATGTGGGAGCTCACATTCAGGAAGGTTAACTTGAAGGTGAAGTTGCCGAAAGAAGACAGAAGAATGTTGTCTCGAAGAGCTTGAGCAAAGAACTGAACTAATCAGACACTCTTAAAGGTCCTATCAGTTCACACCTATTTGGTGAGGTGACCAATGAAAGATGACCGGGAGAACGTCTTTATTCCATCTTATCTCCATTTGCATGTTCGTGGGGGCAGGGAGAATTTGTGCAGTCTTTACACAAAAGTATGGTAAAAAAAAAAATATCATGATGCAATTTATCATAGCATATTGTACACCATTGATTATAAAATCAAAATAGGATTCTTTTGATACCAAGAAAGAAGATATTTGAAGACTTTAAAGCAGTTCTTTGGATATCAACATTGGAAGTTACCCTAACATAAGTTACCCTAACATAACTATAGAATCATAACTAGTCATGACTAATAAAACATAGGGACATGCATAAAACACAAGAGAAATACTATAAACATTTGGGAAAGTTTATGGGTGAGAACGGAGTAAATGTCCTTTGTGTATTGGAGTTTGTCTCTATAGTCTTTTACCAAATGGCTAGTGTCTCCTTTGCTGTCTTTTGAGGCTTGTAGACACAGTCTCTTGCTGAGCTCGTTCAGTGGAGCCAAGGTGATCAAGGCCTTTAAATAGAACTGGTTTTTGGGCCGATGACAACAGGGAAGAGGGGAAATGTTTATGATGTCTAGAGCATAGTGATTAAGCCCTTTCGTTACAACGTGAAGTTTTTTGTCCAATAGTTAGAATCTCTGTTTTTTTCAAAATGAAGTAGCAGGAAATTGCTAGTGATCCGGTTTATTATAGCAGCTATGCATTCCGTTAATTTTGTGGATTGGTAAGTTTCGTCAGGGCGTGAATAAATATAGTGCTGAGTATCATCAGCATAACAGTGAAAACTAATGCTATGCTTCTTAATGATATCTCCTAAGGGTAGCATGTATAGAGTGAACAGCAACAATCCTAGTACTGAGCCTTGTGGTACGCCATACTGAACTTTTGACAGATAAGACATCTCTTCATTTACTGCTACAAACTGATAACGGTCAGATAAGTATGATTTAAACCATGCTAGTGCAATTCCACTAATACCAACATCATTTTCTAGTCTATTTAAAAGAATGTTGTGGTCGATAGTTTCAAATGCAACACTAAGATCGAGTAATAGACTAATAGAGAGATACAACCACAATCGGATGATAACATCAAATAATTTGTGACTCTAATGAGAGCTGTCTCAGAACTATGATACGGTCTAAATCCTGATTGAAAATCCTTGCAGATACCATTTCTTTCTATAAGGAACATATAAGGAACATATTTGTGAGGATACTGCCTTTTCTAGTATCTTTGACAGAAAAGGTAGATTCGAGATCGGCAATTTACTAATTCTGTAGGATCAAGGATCAAGTTGTGGTTTTTTTTAACAAACGGTTTAATCATAGCCAGCTTAAAAGTTTTTGTACGTATCCTAATGACAAAGATGAATTAATGATATTAAGAAGAGGATCTATGAGCCCTGGAAGCATCTCTATCATTAACTTAGTCTGTATAGGGTCTAACATACATGTTGTCAATTTAGATGATTTAACGAGTTTAGAAAATTCTTCCTCTCCTATAACAATGACTGAATCAAATTTTTCCTCAGGGAGACTACAATGCACTGCCTGATGATATTTTTCTGGCTGCTCTCTTAAGGGCCTGAGTGTGGTTGTTGTACCATGGCATTGGACTATTTTCTTTAATCTTCTTTAAGCGCAAAGGAGCAACTGTGTCTAAGGTGCTGGAAAAAAGAGAGAGTTAAAAGTTTCTGTCACAACATCAAGTTCTTCTATGCTATCTGGGATGCTGAGATGATGAAACTGATCAGGAAGATTATTTATAAAGCAATCTTTAGTGGCAGAAGTGATAGGTCTAACATATTTGTAACACAAAGTCGGCATCAACATTGATTCCATGTGATAATATTAGTTTTACCAGAAAGACTCGGGATAATAATACTGTAACAATTAACCATTTATTAACAGCCCAGCAAGCAATATTATGATATAAAGTTCTTTGGCGTAGGCCCTGTCCATAGCTCACAATCCGAGGGTCCGGACTCTGCATTTCCTGCCTGAAGACGAAGGCAGGGGCACAGCCGACCCCCTGTGAGGTACGGGAAGGGACCATCATGGTGGTGGTGGGGAGGATGGAGGGGAAGGAACCATCATGGTGGTGGTGGGGAGAATGGAGGTGAATGGAATCGTCAGCATCTGCAAACTCAGACATGTGTAAGTACCTATCTTTTATAGCACAAGTATTAGAACACGATTGGATAGATGAGAAGGTAATAAGTGACGTAACAATTGAGTCTTCCCGGCAGAACTTATGCTAAAGCTTTCATATCAAGAGTATGATTACGACAATGAGTATGTCCTGACACGTGTTTATTTTTTAAATATTCCCAGCACTTTCTATGAAGTAGTATGTTTACTTATCATAGGAAGTAATAAGAAATGACTCTTTACATTAAGGTAGTAGCTTATTGAGAACAGGGTGTTGGGGGAATCACTTTTTTTTCTCTTTTTCATCAAACCGCAGTTTTTGCAAGTTCAACCAGAAAGACTCGGGAGATAAATTGAATAACAAGCGTATATTTATTAACAGCTCGGCAAGCATAAATGTATAAAGTTCTTTGGCGTAGGCCCCGTCCTTAGCGAGCAATGCGAGGGTAGCCGAATCTGCATGTCCTGCCTGAAGTTGAAGGCAGGGGCGCAGCCGACCCCCCTGGAGGTAAAGGAAGGGACCATCTTGATGGTGGGGAGGATGAAGGGGAAGGTACCATCTTGGTGGTGGTTGGGGAGGATGGAGGAAATTGGCAGCATCAGAATCTGGGAATTCAGACAAATGTAAGTATCAATTTTTTATACTTTGAGTGTTAGCACCTGATTGGCTAAGTGAGGTAATACGTGATGCGCTAATTGAGTCTTCCTGACAGAACTTACGCTAAAGCTTTAATTTCCCGCAATTTTTGCAAGTTCCCGCAATTTATATCTTAGCAGAAAGTTGAAAAATGCAAGAAAGTTAAAGTGTGTTGTGAAATTGGTAAAATATATTGTATTAACGTGTGTGTGTGTGTGTGTGTGTTGAGTTATTTTTTCATCTAGGAGCTGCAGGCCTTATTGACCAGGGTGACCATTCCTCTGTAAATGGTGGTGTTGTTTCTTCATTGTGTGCTGTGGTCTGTGGCATGCACTGGGGTTCTTTAATTGATATGTGAGTGTGATGTGCAGATTTGAAGATCCCTTATCAGGGGGGGTGGGGGGGGGGGGGGGGGGGGGTGGCTGAATGTACCCTCATCCCAAAAAAGGATTTATTTACTTCAGTGTGTGTCATATGTCAAAGTAAGATATTAATAGACTAAAAATAAATTATAATACACATGCACTTTGAGATGGAAGCTGTGCCCTATATATTTTAAAGCAATAATGGTTTGACTTATAACTGATTTCATTAGGTAGGATATCTGTGAGTCTGTCCATACATTTCTTGTGCCAAGAAAGCTCATAGATAAAAAAAAAAAATGGATCAAGAAAGCTCATCATATATCAACATATGAGGTTGCCCATGTATAGATTCTGCTTAGTGTGCATGATCAACTTCTATAAAAGAGGGTAGACCAGAAGAGATGCAGAGAAGACCTCAGAAGTTCCATCAAGTGGTAAGAGCCTATGCTGACTATGACTGAAAGGAATTTAACATCATCACTTTTGTGTCTGTACTCAAAGTAATTGTGTTTTTATTTATATTAACACATTTTACTGATTTTTTTTTTTTTCAAAGGTTGTGAACATTTCATCTGGTCTCAAGGACAAAAGGCAAGTGAGTTTAAGATTCAGTGTGTGGATTAGGGTAGTTGTTCAACTATTCAGTTGTTATAGTCTCTATTATAGACGAAAACTGGAAAAGCATGCTGTTTTTAAAAACTCATGTAATTTCTTTACAAATAAATGTGTTTAAAATGTATTAGTAAGATGAATGGGTCCCATTGACCATTTATTTAGGTGTCAAACATAGGCACCTATTGTATTTGTTTTTTTTGTATTGTATTGTATTGAATTCTGTTTTTCTTCTTCCACTTTTGAGTCTATGAGAGCCCATAAAACCCCTTGTGGGAAAGTTATACAAATTTGGCCAAATATAGAGGACATTCAACACATTTCTGTGCAGACTCAGTTAGGGGAAACAGAAAAAGAAATGGGAAAGGGAAAGGGCCAATTGATGATGCTATAATAGAGCGAAACATGAAATTGGCTCTAACTACAAAACTGTTGGTCTGATTAAATTCAAAATTGGGATGCAGTGTTGCTATTATAATCCATTATTACATTTGCATAAATAAAAATCATTAGAAATGTGTTAAGTTTCATTATAAAATATTAAATTAATATAATAAAAAAAATCTGTTAAAGAAATTTCTTAATATTTGTCAGGAAATCGTATGCATCCATTGAGAGAAATAAACTCAAGAACACTTATCTACAGAGGAGAACAAACTCTCTTTAGCTATCTTTGTAAGCATTAGTGATACACACATGCAATGTAATGCCCGTTTCATTCATACCCGTGCAGGAGGATGCACTCGGGGTGAGAGTCCACAAGTAAGACTCATAGCCGGCAGTGAAAATCTCTGTATTGTCCTGAAACTTCATATATGCCACAATTCATATTGTACTGCATGTGCGGTCCCCTGACACCAGCATTTCAATTTCATCACCAGAGAGACATATTCAATCGACATTTTTGCCATTAATGGGCCCCTTACCTGCTTATTGCTTTCTATCTAAATGTAGTATTGTTTTATGTGTCTGTATTCATGTGTAAGCCTAAACTTCCCTCTTTCCCTCTTTCCCAATACAATTAATGTCTTTTATATTTTATGTGTCTTGCCTTTACTGAATATTTATGAAATTTGTAATGGATAAGTTGATATTTTCTCTCTTTAGTAAGCCGCCACCATGAGTACGGACGCGGAGATGGCCATTTATGGCAAAGCTGCCATTTATCTCCGTAAGCCTGAGAGGGAGAGAATGGAGGCTCAGGCCAAACCATTTGATGCCAAGTCTGCCTGCTATGTGGCTGATGTCAAAGAGTTGTACCTCAAGGGAACAATCAAGAGCAAAGATGGTGGCAAAGTCACAGTTGTTTTGCTTGATACTAAGGAGGTAAATATGAATTTCCATTTCATGTAGATGCTCATTAAATTTCTTATTACATTATTTTCTTATATATCTAATATCTAATTGATCAAATTCATAGGAGAGAGTTGCTAAGGAAGAGGATGTCTACCCAATGAATCCTCCCAAGTATGACAAGATTGAGGACATGGCCATGATGACCCATCTCAATGAAGCCTCTGTGCTGTATAACCTCAAAGAGCGTTATGCTGCATGGATGATCTACGTAAGTTCTGAAAACAACAAACAAAAGCAATTAAGTTATTTTTGTCTGTGTTGTTCCAATCTGACCACTTCTCTGCTCATTTCAGACCTACTCTGGACTCTTCTGCGCTACTGTGAACCCCTACAAGTGGCTCCCAGTGTATGATGCAGAAGTGGTGGCTGCCTACAGAGGCAAAAAGCGTATGGAGGCCCCACCCCACATCTTCTCTGTCTCTGACAACGCCTATCAGTTCATGCAGACTGGTAAGACATTATGGAATTGATTTCTATAGAATTCATTAAGACGAATTACATGTTGCTGTTAATATAATAAATATTTACCGGATATTTTACAAATTTCAATCAACAGATAGAGAAAACCAGTCTGTCCTAATCACGTAAGTATATTAATTTAATTTCAGACCATGACAAAAAATAAAAAGTATAACATAGATGGAGAATTTATGGAGATAATTACAAAATAGGATTTAAGACTGAACAAAGATTGAATATACTTTGAACAGTCTACATGTCACTTTGAACAGTCTACATGTCTTTCAATCTTCTGTCTTGTAATCTCTTATTAACCAGTGGAGAATCTGGTGCTGGAAAGACTGTGAACACGAAACGTGTCATCCAGTACTTTGCCACAGTTGCAGTGTCAGGTGTCAAGAAAGAGGCCAGTAAAATAAAGGTACGAGATACAAAACTATTTCATATATATTATTTTAAAAGATGATGATTTACACTCATCGCAAAAACTATACGATATGTGCATTTGTGAAATGCCTATAAATTGAGTTTAGTCATGAAATAGAAAAACAATTGAAAATAAATGAAAACCCTTCAAACATCACAGGGCTCTCTTGAGGACCAGATCATTGCTGCCAACCCTCTGCTTGAGTCTTATGGTAATGCCAAGACTGTGAGAAATGACAACTCCTCTCGTTTTGTAAGTTAACCACTGTCTATTTACAGTACAGATGGTCAGTTGTGTTAAATTTTACTGTACAGAGTTTTCTATAAAGAGATTATAATAATTATTATTTTTGTATTATGCTATTGTGATTTAAACAGGGTAAATTCATCAGAATTCATTTCGGCACAACTGGAAAACTGGCTAGTGCTGACATTGAGACATGTAGGTGGACATAATTTTATTGATCCATCCTGAACAGTTGTCTTTGTCTGTCACTCTTCAGATGATTGTGACTCAAGTACATTCTCTCAACAGATCTGCTGGAGAAGTCTAGAGTGTCATTCCAGCTTCCAGATGAGAGAGGCTACCACATCTTCTTCCAGATGATGACCAACCATAGGCCTGAGGTTGTTGGTAGGCGCACTTATTTCATTCATTCAATGTTTCAGATAATATTGTAAGATGCTCTTTCATAAATGCTGTGTATTTTACAGAAATGTCGCTCCTCACCACCAACCCCTATGACTTCCCCATGTGCAGTCAGGGTCAGATCACAGTGGCCAGCATTGATGATAAAGTTGAGCTGGATGCTACTGATGTGCGTCATTGCTATTTGAATATTGACATATTCTATTTGACTATTTAAATATGGCAAATCATATATTTTATTATTCTCTGTCATTTACAGGAAGCTATTGACATTCTTGGTTTCACAAATGATGATAAAGTGGGCATCTACAAGTTCACTGGAGCTGTGCTTCATCATGGCAACATGAAGTTCAAGCAGAAGCAGCGTGAGGAGCAGGCTGAGCCTGATGGCACAGAGGGTGAGACTTGTGTTATCCTGGGCTTTAAAATAGTAACCGTTGCATCGACTTTGTTGATAAACTACAAAAACTGTGTATAAAATGTTAAGTGTAAATATAAACTAGAAGTTGCGTGCATATCAATAAATCTAAAAATAGGGCAAGTACATAGTGCCTGATATAATATCATTTTACACAAAAGACTCTATAGAGCAAAGATGTATTTATGTATGTAAAATGTATTTAACAGAGGCTGACAAAATCGCCTACCTTCTGGGTTTGAACTCTGCTGATATGCTGAAGGGTTTGTGCTACCCCAGAGTCAAGGTCGGAAATGAGTATGTGACCAAAGGCCAGACCGTGCCACAGGTATAGTAACATTTCCAGCATGCCATGTGTTTAACCTAAAATTCTGGCTAATTATTACAGAAGCAGAATAAAATATCCACTCTATTCTACTTACAGGTGTACAACTCTGTTAGCGCCTTGGCCAAATCTATCTATGAGAGGATGTTCTTGTGGATGGTTATTCGTATCAACCAGATGTTGGACACAAAACAACAAAGAAATTTCTACATTGGTGTGCTGGATATTGCTGGCTTTGAGATCTTTGATGTAAGAATTATTCTTTTATCTCTTTTTATGTCAAAATGAATGATATTCAGAAGGAAGTAAATGTTTCTGTAATTTTTTTGTCCTCCAGTACAACAGCATGGAGCAGCTGTGTATCAACTTCACCAATGAGAAACTGCAACAGTTTTTCAACCACACCATGTTTGTGCTGGAGCAAGAGGAGTACAAGAAGGAGGGCATTGTTTGGGAGTTCATTGACTTCGGCATGGACTTGGCTTCTTGCATTGAGCTTATTGAGAAGGTTTTCAATGGTTTATGAATTTATTAATTTCCATTGATCCTATTCTCAAAATCTCTTATTTTTGATAATAAACAACATTCTTTTATAAATAGCCCATGGGTATCTTCTCCATCCTTGAAGAGGAGTGCATGTTCCCCAAGGCTTCAGATGCTTCCTTCAAGAACAAGCTGTATGATCAGCATCTTGGCAAGAACAAAGCTTTCGAGAAACCAAAGCCTGCCAAAGGCAAGGCTGAAGCCCACTTCTCCCTGGTTCACTACGCTGGAACTGTGGACTACAATGTCACTGGCTGGTTGGACAAGAACAAGGATCCACTGAATGATTCTGTTCTGCTGCTTTACCAGAAGTCTTCTGTCAAACTGCTGGCTACTCTCTACCCACCTGTTGTTGAGGGTAAAGAAAAAGTTATTTAACAAATCTTTGATTCAGTTTTTAACTTTCTTTCTTGTTTTTGCATTTATACATGTTCCTTTGTATTTTTATCTCAATAGATACTACTAAAAAGGGAGGCAAGAAGAAGGGTGGCTCCATGCAGACTGTGTCCTCCCAGTTCAGGGTATGTATAGAAAAAACATCACAGCAATATTGCTTTTTTTTGAGAGAAAAAAAGAAAGAAATACAAAGCATGCCAAACTTTTTCTATTCTCCACAGGAGAACTTGGGCAAACTCATGACCAACTTAAGGGCCACTCACCCTCACTTTGTGCGTTGCCTGATTCCTAATGAGTCAAAGACTCCAGGTATTTAAAAAAAATTTTTTTACAGGGCTGAGTTTCCCGAAACCTTCTTAACGCTACGTCGTTCTTAAGTTACACCTTAAGCTGTACCTTATCTTTAATACGTGTTTCCCGAAACGTTCTTAGTTAAGTATACCTTCTGTAAGTCATATGTTCGGAAGGTTGGTCTGGAGCACTCTTAGCTATACCTTATCACTGTTGGCAGTTCACTCCGCTAGTGGGCACCACTGCAAAAAGCTTCTTTACATCTTAGTCTATACGAATATTATTTTAAATTTAATACACCCAGTGTTCAATTAGGCTAATTCAAGTGTTTTCATGCAAATAATAAAATTGTCATCACACTGATTGTTGTTAGCTTTTTAATTATATTATCCAAAGGTACATCAGCTGGCAAACCATTCGAAAGTAAAGGCTTATTCGTCTATTTAAAGAGAATGACTGTGGTGGGGAATTTGGTCAAACTATGGCAGCAATACAGCGAATAGTTGTGCTAAATCAAAGACGGCGCGGTCCGCAAAGCCATTTAGTGTATGTGCACTATTATATACGCAAAAACTTTAGTCCCCTGGCTACCATGTCAGAAGATACAATTCAAAAGAAATTTCGCCTGCCACGACAGCAAATTCAGCAGCTTTTAGATCTTATTAGTCCGGATGTGTCAAGACAAACTCGACGGAACCACCCCCTCAGCCCCGAAATTCAGCTGCTTGCGGCTCTCCGTTTTTATGCAGTGGGGAGTTTTCTGGAGGTGGTTGGGGATGGATATGGACTAATAATAATAATAATGTGATGCAGCTGCTAGGCAATCAACCCTGGTTGTGGAGTAAATAAAGAAATTATAGCAAATATATTATGATAATATAAGTGGCCCTTTCTAATGCAATGAAAGCATACGGACAGTTACTGTAGTGGGTTAGACACATGACACGTTTGAGCACGAGGTTGTGCGTTCACGCACTCTTTCCGAAATTATATAAAATATCCAGGGTTTAATTTAGTTTGCAATTTGTAATTTTTTATAATATCCCATGAGTCCAAATAAATGCAATTTCCACTATTTCTGAAGTGCTTCTTTTAAAAAGAACACCGCTTTCTCACATAACGCAGTGAAGCAGCCCCTGCACGAGAGAATAATTGATTCAACAAATTCAGCACCATCGCCACGGACAGCACCGGGTAACGTCGCACGTAAGAAGGTATATCTTAAGCGGCTTCCTAAGGCATGGTTCCAGGAACACACCTAGAAATGGTATACCTTCAGTAAAGTTATACCTTAAGAGTCTGCGTAGCGCGCTAAGAGACAACGTTATCGGGAAACTCAGCCAAGATATTTTGGTTCTCAATATGATGAAGTTAATTTACCAAGTTCATGGTGTAAACTGTTCATTATAGGTCTCATGGAGAACTTCCTGGTTATCCACCAGCTGAGGTGTAACGGTGTACTGGAGGGTATCAGAATCTGCACAAAGGGCTTCCCCAGCAGAATCCAATATGGTGACTTTAAGCAGAGGTAAATGGGACCACATGAAAACAACATTTCCTAGGAGGCTCCTAATTAGAAGATATTAAGTATTTTGATACATTTTCCACAGATACAAGGTGCTGAATGCTGGTGTTATCCCAGACGGACAGTTTATGGATAACAAGAAGGCCAGTGAGAAACTCCTGGGATCCATCGACGTTAATCATGACGACTACAGATTTGGCCACACGAAGGTTCATATTTAGCTTTACAAATTTCAAAGATTTAGTGACCATGGTCATTTAGCTTATAGAGTTTAAATCAATATATTTTAACATATTTACTTTTACATAAATTCAGGTGTTCTTCAAAGCTGGTCTTCTGGGTGTTCTTGAGGAGATGCGTGATGAGAAACTGGCTGCTCTGGTCACAATGACTCAGGCTCTCTGCCGTGGTTACCTGATGAGGAGGGAGTATGTGAAAATGACGGAGAGGAGGTGACTATTGTCATGAGTAAAGATTACATCAATGATAACTGTGCAAACTTGATGATTATGCCATTTAATTATGAATTATTCACAGGGAGTCAATTTACACCATACAATACAACATCCGGTCATTCATGAATGTCAAACACTGGCCATGGATGAAGGTTTATTACAAGATTAAGCCTCTGCTTCAGAGTGCCGAGACTGAGAAGGAGCTGGCAAACATGAAAGAGGACTATACAAAATGCAAAGAGGCTTTGGTTAAGGCTGAAGCCAAAAAGAAGGAGCTTGAAGAGAAGATGGTGGCACTGTTGCAAGAGAAAAATGATCTGCAGCTGCAAGTAGCATCTGTGAGTATATTTTATAATTAACTGAATTTTGGCTACATTAAAAGTGAGCAAGGTTGTTTCCAATGAAATAGCAATCTATTTTACTAACAGGAATCTGAGGGTCTCTCAGATGCTGAGGAGAGGT
Organism: Semotilus atromaculatus; assembly: GCA_031834385.1. Lineage (NCBI taxonomy): Eukaryota > Metazoa > Chordata > Actinopteri > Cypriniformes > Leuciscidae > Semotilus > Semotilus atromaculatus. The sequence continues at coordinate 13,203,325 of JAULUF010000035.1, read as the reverse complement.
GTGAGGGTCTGATCAAAAGCAAAATCCAGCTTGAAGCTAAACTCAAGGAGACAACTGAGAGACTGGAGGATGAGGAGGAAATTAATGCTGAACTGACAGCCAAGAAGAGGAAACTGGAGGATGAGTGCTCTGAACTGAAGAAAGACATTGATGACCTGGAGCTCACCTTGGCTAAAGTGGAGAAGGAGAAACATGCCACTGAGAATAAGGTTAGAGATTGAGTTGGTTTAAGGTTAGATTTAAGCTCTGTTTTATATATTGATATAGAATATGAATTGTAATATTTAAGCTTATTTGAAACAAAAAATCATACAGGTCAAGAACTTGACTGAGGAAATGGCAGCTCAGGATGAGAGCATTGCTAAGCTTACGAAGGAGAAGAAAGCCCTTCAAGAATCACATCAGCAGACACTGGATGATCTTCAGGCCGAGGAGGACAAAGTCAACACCCTGACCAAATCCAAGACAAAGCTTGAGCAGCAAGTTGATGATGTGAGTTGATTATGTAAATTAATTATATTAATTCATCAAATCAACTGTTTTCTGCTGTGAACATATTTTATATATCATTGTCCTGTAGCTTGAGGGTTCCCTTGAACAAGAGAAGAAGCTCCGCATGGACCTGGAGAGAACCAAGAGAAAGCTTGAAGGAGACCTGAAACTAGCTCAAGAGTCCATCATGGACCTGGAGAATGACAAGCAGCAATCTGACGAGAAAATAAAAAAGTAATTAAAGCAGGAAATCTTTGAAACCATTGAAAACTTTTATTGTTTTTTTATGTTTTTTTACTACTACTTATTGTTGAACAGGAAAGACTTTGAAACAAGTCAGCTGCTCAGCAAGATTGAAGATGAACAATCTCTGGGTGCTCAACTCCAGAAGAAGATCAAGGAGCTTCAGGTATTTAGAGATTTTTTTCAAACATTACATCATTATGATCAAATGCAGATCACCAAAAATCGAATGAACTACTTTCCACCATAGGCTCGCATTGAGGAACTGGAGGAAGAGATCGAGGCTGAGCGCGCTGCTCGTGCCAAGGTTGAGAAGCAGAGAGCTGATCTCTCCAGGGAACTTGAGGAGATCAGTGAGAGGCTTGAAGAGGCTGGAGGAGCCACTTCTGCTCAGATCGAGATGAATAAGAAGCGAGAAGCTGAATTCCAGAAGCTGCGACGTGATCTTGAAGAGTCCACCCTCCAGCATGAAGCTACTGCTGCTGCCCTCCGCAAGAAGCAGGCAGACAGTGTGGCCGAGCTGGGAGAGCAAATCGACAACCTGCAGCGTGTCAAGCAGAAGCTTGAGAAAGAGAAGAGTGAATTCAAAATGGAGATTGATGATCTTTCCAGCAACATGGAGGCTGTTGCCAAAGCAAAGGTTGGGAAATATTCCAAAGAATATATGTGACCCATGCTGGCAAAATTATTCGTAATACGCATGTGCTAATTACGAGCTACAAGCAAATTTCATCGAATTTCATTTTCATTCACAAAAGTCTGTTAATTTAGCCGTCTTCTAGCGATCCCAATGCTCCAAATAGTAATTAACCATCTAAAATGATCTTTATTTTTACGTTTTCTGTTATGTGTACCTTCCTAAATTTTTCATTTGTTTTAATAATCCATGAAAAATTGCTATTTTTCTTTACTCGCTTCTCAATGACTGGTGCTTCCCCTCAGCGCAAGTTTTAATATTCATAGCAAATTCTCAATGGCATAAGTCTGAACCAATGATATATGATTTTAAACTCTGATGTGTTGCAAACATGATCAGTGAACGTTTGGTTAACTGTTGGGGAAAAACATCTGATATATAACATTATATTAGATACGTGCATTACAGTAGGTGCATCACAGTAAAAAATTGAGCAAAGATATTATATATTATATATATAGATATTTATATATTATACATATATTATATATAGATATTTGGTTTTGATTATGTGGTATTACCAGGGATTTTAAGGTATGGTTGTTAGGTGATTTTGTTTTGAAAATTTTAACTAGATTTTTCTAAATTTACTTTGCTGACTCTATTGACTTAAAATAGTTGTAGCGCAGTCCTTTTTGGTCTGATTCCAAAAAATCATACATCATCAAACATTAAGTGTTTTTTAATAACAATAAAAGTAAATGACAATAACTCATTTTTGAAAATGTGCTCATTGTGACTCATTTTGCCAGCACGGGTCACATACAACAAGTCTTGAAATTCTTTCAAATATCTAATAACTTTTGTATTTGCAGGGCAATCTTGAGAAGATGTGCCGCACACTTGAGGACCAACTTAGTGAAATTAAGTCCAAGAGTGACGAGAACATTCGTCAGTTAAATGATCTCAGTACTCAAAGTGCAAGATTTCAAACTGAAAATGGTAACTCATGAACATATTAATATTATATCAAAAGTAATTCATGCAAATAATTAACAATAATTATCAACAATAATCAATAATAATTGTTAACAATAATTAATCAAAAATAATAGTGTATTAAGATTATTCAGCTGTGCATTTCTGACTGTAACCATGATAAAATCTTTCATCCATTTGTTTTGAAATAAACTGATAGAGACATAGAAAGGTCTGACACAGACATAGAAAAGTCTGACACAGTGAATCTAAATCTATACAGGTGAGTTTGGCCGTCAGCTGGAGGAGAAGGAGGCTTTGGTTTCTCAGCTCACCAGAGGCAAGCAAGCTTCCACTCAGCAAATAGAGGAGCTTAAGAGACTTATTGAAGAGGAGGTTAAGGTAATACAGCATAATCAATTCATGCACATACTTGTCAATTACTTTACTGTAGAGACAAGCTAATATTATGTGACTTTGTCTCCTAGGCTAAGAACGCACTGGCCCATGCTGTGCAATCAGCCCGTCATGACTGCGACCTGCTCCGTGAGCAGTTTGAGGAAGAGCAGGAGGCAAAGGCTGAGCTTCAGCGGGGAATGTCAAAGGCCAACAGTGAGGTTGCTCAGTGGAGAACCAAATATGAAACTGATGCCATCCAGCGCACTGAGGAGCTTGAAGAGTCCAAGTATGTATATTATTGTATAATATTCCCAATTCTCACAGCTATTTTATAGATTAGAATTCAAAATAATGTGTATTACTTAACAGGAAGAAGCTGGCCCAGCGTCTGCAAGAGGCAGAGGAACAAATTGAGGCTGTGAACTCCAAATGTGCATCTCTGGAGAAGACCAAACAGAGACTCCAGGGTGAGGTGGAGGACCTCATGATTGATGTGGAGAGAGCCAATGGTTTGGCTGCTAACCTTGACAAGAAACAGAGGAACTTTGACAAGGTAAACTAAGTCATTATATGATTTTCCCTTTGTAAAATATTGCTGGAATAGGCTTTGTTAAACATGTTATAAACAAACCGATCCTAAAATATATCCACCAAAGGTCCTGGCAGAATGGAAGCAGAAATATGAGGAAGGTCAGGCAGAGCTGGAAGGTGCTCAGAAAGAAGCTCGTTCACTCAGCACTGAACTGTTCAAGATGAAGAACTCCTATGAGGAGAGTCTGGATCAGCTGGAGACCCTCAAGAGAGAGAACAAGAATCTGCAGCGTAAGAATGAAACCGTTAAATTAGAAAACAACTTAAAAGGATTGTTCACCCAAAATGAAAATTGTTTTACTTATTACTGACCCTCATGTCGTTCCAAACTTGGGAGACTTTTGTTCATCTTTGGAATACAAATCAAGATCTTTTTGATACAATCTGAGAGCTCAATTCATATGGATTAGTTTTATGATCTCTTTAAAACCTTTTTGAAGTGTCAAAGAATAAATTTTCTAGCTGTCTATGGAGGGACAGAAAGCTTTCAAATTTCATCAAAAAGATCTTAATTTGTGTTCCAAAGATGAACGAAAGTCTTATGGGTTTGTAATGACATTAATTAATGTAATTAATTAATGATGACATTTTCACATTTTTGGGTGAACTATCCCTTTAAATGTTCTAATTCTCGGTGATCATTAAAAAGTAAGCACATATGATTAATGATTGTGCATTATGATCAATATTATATGTTTTTTCTCTCTATAGAGGAAATTTCAGATCTGACAGAGCAGATAGGTGAGACTGGTAAGAGCATCCATGAGCTGGAAAAGGCCAAGAAAACAGTGGAGACTGAAAAGTCAGAGATTCAGACCGCCCTGGAAGAGGCTGAGGTGAGTATCTGGAGATCAATATGGAATTATTGCTAGAATCATCAAACTGTGTTGTTGTATTCATCAATACACTTTGTGTATTTTCATTCTAATATTCAAATGTTGTTTTATTTGTCATAGGGTACACTGGAGCATGAGGAGTCCAAGATTCTTCGTGTCCAGCTTGAGCTAAACCAGATCAAGGGAGAGGTTGACAGGAAGATTGCAGAGAAGGATGAGGAGATGGAGCAGATCAAGAGGAACAGCCAGAGAGTCATTGAATCCATGCAGGGCACTCTGGACTCTGAAGTCAGGAGCAGGAATGATGCCCTGAGAATCAAGAAGAAGATGGAGGGAGACCTTAATGAGATGGAGATTCAGCTGAGCCACGCCAATCGCCAGGCTGCTGAGGCCCAGAAACAGCTCAGGAACGTTCAGGGACAACTCAAGGTATGCATAGGAATTCTTCTTTTTGACTTTTGGATGTATTAATTTTATATATATATATATATATATATATATATATATATATATAATCTCAAATATGGTAAATACAGCCTAGCAGAAACCACATTGAAAGCTCATTCAAAAGCCATTGTTATGTTCAGGATGCCCAACTGCACCTTGATGATGCCCAGAGAGGACAGGAAGACATGAAGGAACAGGTGGCCATGGTGGAGCGCAGAAATACTCTGATGCAGTCTGAGATTGAGGAGCTGAGAGCTGCTCTGGAGCAGACAGAGAGAGGCCGCAAAGTGGCTGAACAAGAGCTGGTGGATATCAGTGAGCGTGTTGGGCTGCTGCACTCTCAGGTAAGGGCATATTGGTTCTCTGAAATTAAAGGATTAGTTCACTTTTAAAAAAAACATTTGTTGATAATTTACTCAACCCCACATCATGCAAGATGTCCATGTCTTTCTTTCTTCAGTCGAAAATAAATTAAGGTTTTTGATGAAAACATTCCAGGATTTTTCTCCATATAATGGACTTCAATGGAACCCAAACGGTTCAAAGTCCAAATGACAGTTTCAGTGCAGCTTCAAATGGCTTTAAACGATACCAGACGATGAATAAGGGTCTTATCTAGCGAAACGATCGGTCATTTCAAAAAGAATTAAAAATGTTTAAGTTTTATAAGCAGAAATGATCGCCTTGCTCTGTTCTGTGATGCGTGTTCGTGGCGTCACTTAACACGCAATTACGTTGAAAAGGTCACGCTTCTGTCCTGACGAAAATGTTCTTTTAGCCTTTTTAATATTAAAACACCCAGGATACGCACATGAAAATGGGCATTTTAAACGATAGACACAAAGACATTTGATTATGTGTATATGGTCCTCACGTTTGTAAACACTGACTTGTTACTTCCGCCTACGCGTGACCTTTTCAACGTTAAACTGTTGCTTTCCATTTTGTAGAACACAAGTCTCCTGAACACCAAGAAGAAGCTTGAGGCTGACCTTGTTCATGTCCAGAGTGAAGTTGATGACACAGTGCAGGAAGCCAGAAATGCAGAGGAGAAAGCCAAGAAGGCCATCACTGATGTGAGCAACAGTAGCTGCCAAATGTTTAATAAGACGCTTACGTACTTAAAAATTTTTTATCTAATGACTTTCTGTATTAATGCAAAAGGCTGCAATGATGGCAGAAGAGCTGAAGAAGGAGCAGGACACCAGTTCTCACCTTGAGAGGATGAAGAAAAATCTGGAGGTCACAGTGAAGGATCTGCAGCACCGTCTGGATGAGGCTGAGAATCTGGCCATGAAAGGAGGAAAGAAACAACTCCAGAAGTTGGAGTCCAGAGTAAGTCTCTTTATAGTTATAAAGTAACTACTGAAACTACACGGAACTACTGAAACTACTGAAACTACATGGTAGAAACTACACGGTACTACTGAAAATTCACAGAAGAATACTGACCGTCATTGGGAAATCTCAGAGTCAAAATAAGATACACCGGTGTTTTGCCAGATGAGCAGTTTATTCTATGTATCTTTTTTTTTTAAATTCATTTTACTCTAATTATTTATAACTGCTTTAATTCCCCCTGCTTTTATTTTGTCTATTTTCTATGCAAAGCTCTATGAATTACTATAGTGTGATGATTATTATAATTCCTTTCTATGTAAAGCTTTTGAAAAACTGTTTGAATTTTCCTTGCTTTTATTTTGTGATTATTTCCTCTCTATATAAAGCACTTTGAATTGCCATAGTGTATATGAAATGTGCTATATAAATAAACTTGCCTTGCCTTATGATATGGGCAAAGTGAAGTATGTTATATTATGATTTGTTTTAATAAAAATAATATTTTCTTTAGGTCCGTGAGCTTGAGAGTGAAGTTGAAGCTGAGCAGAGACGTGGAGCTGATGCTGTTAAAGGTGTCCGCAAATATGAGAGGAGAGTGAAAGAGCTCACTTATCAGGTATGACCATATTCCTCACAAGTTTGTTCAGACAAAAGAGTCTGTATAATAGTGTATGACAATGCCTATTTTTAGTAAAGGATCAATGCTTAATTTTGTAAATGTGTATTTTTTGTAGACTGATGAGGACAAGAAGAACATCAACAGACTCCAGGATTTGGTTGACAAACTGCAGCTGAAGGTCAAAGTCTACAAGAGGCAGTCTGAAGAGGCGGTATGTAAAATCTAATAGAACATTTTGACACTTATTATTTATATTGGACTGCTAATTTGATGAAACATGATACACAAACCTTTTTTTTTTTTAAACTTTAGGAGGAGCAAGCCAATGTTCACCTGTCCAAGTTGAGGAAGGTGCAGCATGAGCTTGAGGAGGCTGAGGAGCGTGCTGACATTTCTGAGTCTCAGGTCAACAAGCTCAGAGTTAAGAGCCGTGATTCTGGAAAGGTTAGACTAACTAGACAAATTTTTATTTATTTAACTTGTTTATCCATATACATGAACTACCTCTTGGAAGAAGTAGGGGAACTATAATAATTGCATTTTGCTGATGTTACATATCCTGTATGACATTTGAACATCTGTATTCTCTTCATTATGTAAAGTGAAGAACATTTTTGTTAATAAGACTAATGTTTGCCTCTTCCTTCTTTCCCAGGCCAAAGAAGAATGAATCTTTAATACTTGAAAGGAGCATTTACTGAAGTCATATAATATGAATGTTTATTGTAAAACTACCTTTCTTAATAAACCTGTTTATTTCAGCAAATAATTAGCCTTTGTGTGATTTTCAACAATATACACTATTACAACACTAATATCTGATCTATATGATTACATTAAACCTTAATATCACATCATAAGAGTCCTGAGTATCAAGAGTGTCTTGAATCCAAATTTGAACTTTTAAAGTTTCCATAAAATTAAATTCTCATGTTTACACTCAAACATTTCTGCTATAAAGTTTCCACCCTGGATTGATGTTATTGACTATTACAATATTCTGTGAACAAGCCTTCCCGTTAGCACAATTAAGCCTCTAAAGATGATCCATGTCAGGGACCAAGCAGTTAAGCAAGAGGAGTCACAAGGGAAGTTCAAAAGTAAGGGTTTTTATTTCCCATAATCATTACAACAAAATAAAGATAAAGTTTTGGGCCCATAAAAGAGATCAAATAAACAGACAGGAAAATAAAGCTCTGAACATAACAGACTCAAAAACACAACTGACATGCTACAAAAGAAACAATGGGGACTTGTATATTGGCTGATCAGACCAATTTTGATACACAGGGGAAGACTAACAACAACACTACTACAAACTACAAATAACAGCAAAACCTACCTAAAACTTATTCCAAAAAAATATATACTTTTACTTAACCTTAATTCAAAAAATACTCAGATATTTTGGAGGTTAATTTTATATTATATTAAGAAGAGAATAAGCTACCATGAAGAGAATAAGCTACCCCCCACCCCGGACCTAACAAGCAGTGGTAGTGTCCAATTAGGCCACCTCCCCAATAAAGCTGCTCCTGCTCCAAGCGCCACCCCTTTAAGCCAGCAGACTTCCTGGATTCCTCCCGGGTGTGTAATCCAACACTGGTAAGCTCAGAAACAAAGATACAAACAGAATGACAATCCAAAAGTAACTAATGGTGCACGGTCCCAAAAATTTACTTCTGTATAGTCAACTAAATAAAGTATAATGTATGTGAACTAAACTAAGTGTCCTGTGAGTTATTTGTAACTAAATAAATATCTGCAACAAATATATAAGGTGTATGCAAAAAGTATATAAACTAATCCTAAAGAAAACTAGCATAAACTCAGGAAAGTGTAAGTGCATGAGGTTACCGCTCTTAAACTGGTTGTGAGGCCATGGCTGTGGCCATCACAATCCAGATATCTAAACGGTAAATATAATACCTGGAAAAAGCTATCTGTTATATAACATTATCTGTTGATAACATTTATCATTTTCATTCAATTATATTATTTTATAATATATTTTATATATATTTATTATAATTTTACTTAATATAATATCATTTATTTAATTTATAATATAATGCATGCATTTATAATATAATACCCTATAATGAGCAAACAACAAGGTATGAGGTAACAAAATATGAGTGAATGACACGTGTGGAGTGCTATGATGTGTCACACACCGCTCCCACACGAAGCACTGAATGAGCCAGAGATGGCTCAGTCACATCCAGTCAAATTAGCCGCCTTTCCACTGCCGGGCCAGGGCCGAGCCGTGCTAGTGCGTGCCAGGGCCAGTTGCGTTTCCACTGCCACTTCCGGGGCTTGTTCGGGGCTTACTCGGGGCCAACGGCCAGGATTTCTGGCCCGTCGAATACCTTGGGCCAAAGCGGGCCAGCTCGGGCTAGAGGAGTGGTTACGAACAGCCGGGGGCTGCCTTAGTATGGAGACAACAGCGCCGGATGATTCTGTCAGCATTAAAGACTTAAAATAATTTAACTCACTTTCATGTTTGAATGCCTTCTATTTGTGATCCGATGTGGATTCTACCGTATAAGGTAGAAATATTTACGCGATGCATATGCGCGCTAACCATTACCATGGTAAACATGGTAAACGCTTTAAGTAACGCATAGTAAAAAAAACAAAAAACATGTTGAACGTTTGAAGAAATCAGACCAACCATAAAGGCTATCACAAAGAATTTTTATTTTATTTTATTTTATCTGACAGATAGGCTACGTCTCGTCTCTTTATACCGGACTATCATAAAAAGCAACTTCGGGAGCTATTCTTTTTCTCTGACTGAAAATAGCCTATCTGTAGCCTACTGGGAGTCGAGAGAGTGCTAAAGCTCCTCAGGTCGTATTTTTGGTGGCATATATTTGTAGAAATTAAAATCCTTTAAAGGTGCCCTAGAATGTGAAATTGAAATTATTTTGGCATAGTTAAATAACAAGAGTTCAGTACATGGACATGACATACAGTGAGTCTCAAACACCACTGTTTTCTCCTTCTTACTTAAGGCCATGTTTACACGGAAACGATCTGAAGAGAAAACGCAAAAGTGGCGTTGCGTTTTCAATTTTTATTCTGCGTTTAGACGAGCGTTATGAAGGGGAAATCTGCGTATGGTGACGCAAAAGTATGTGAAATTCGATGTAGTGTGCACTCCAGGCGGCTAGGTGGCAACGAAGCACTGCCACACAACAACACCAATATCTGAGAATATATTTATTTTATTTTATTTTTATATTTTTTTATATCTGAGAATATTGTACAACTTGTATGTTTATCAGCGCTGCCGGGCAACTTGAAGGTCCGACGTATGGAAATAATCCGACATGTTTGTTGTTATTTTCCTGTACTGGCGAATGCCTGTGACGTAAACGCGCACGCGATCGAGGGCAGTTTTGCGTTTTCACCGGTTTTTACCCTTTACACGGGAACGCGACGGTGGAGCGTTTTTAAGTTTTCCACTCTGGAGGGTGGTTTCACTTTTTTGCGTTTTTTTTTTGCGTCGCCGTGTAAACGAAAGGCACATCCGATAAAATATTTTTACGTTTTCATCCAGAATCGTTCTCGTGTAAACAGGGCCTAAATCTCGTTTTTGAAAAACATCCCTGAAAAACAGGCGAATCTCCACATAATAGACCCCTTTTGCGCCGACATCACAGTTACGTCATGGCGCTAGCTGGAGGCAAAACAAATGGACAACTGCAGGCAATACAAACCAGCACAGATTCGGCTACATAATAAGGAGCTTAAATCATTATTATTATTATTAAATGTCATCTTGATGTGTTGGGTGCAAGAATCAATGAAAAATGAGTATGCTGTATCTGGAATTTTTATTTCTAGAAAATATTCACATCATTAAAATTGCACCGTAATGTCACTCTTTACATTGTCGTCTTCTCGGCGCTGGCTCGGCAGAACTGCGGATCGTACCACACAAGTCTTGTACATGACCATTCAGCACATAGTTATAGGCATCTAAAGATTTATATGCCCTCAGTTTCTCTTTACGCTCGGTTTCTCTATCAGATAGCTGTAGAAGTCAGGCCACTCAACCGGAGGTAGCGTTAATCCTGTCAGATCGTCCATGCATTGAGTGAGCGTGTACGGGTCAGCCGTAAAACGTTTTTTTACGTCTGGTTCCGTCCGTTAAAATGAACTTTTGCAAATAAAAATCGCGGTCCTGGACACTGAGTGACCTTGCACATTAAGATAAAATCGGATTTTCTCCAGTCATTGTTAAAAAACAAGCTAACAAAACTTGCAAACTAACGTTAGGGAAGCGGCCAGAGGGATCTTTCTGCAACCACCTAAGCTCCGCCCACAGAAAAACGTCACCATGTTTACCAACTGATAAGGGGTCTATACCGACTGTGACGCAACAGTCGGGATCATTAATATGTACAACTCCAAAAATTTGCATATGCCAGCCCATGTTAAATGACAGGCGGAACTGCGCAGCCGAAGCATGGCAGTTGTTCAGTGTTTGGATGTACAAATGAACACAAAGGTATTTAGTTCCTTCATCCGAGCCTCTGAAGAAACAATGGGTTAATTTTATTCTCTGTAAATTTCCAAACATTTCACAGACGACGCGACGAGACTGTTTCCTCAACTTGGGCCAATATAGAGCTGGCCTCGATCGATCGAGCTACCAAGCAACACTTTCTGAATGTGTAATTGTTCAAGTTCAGACAGGTAATCTTTCTCTCAAAATCGTTCAATACTATATTTACATCATCGTGTTTGCATTGGTGAAAGCATTAGAGAGAGTGCAGAAACTGCGTTGCAATGATAAGATCTTTATTCTCGCGATCAACGTACTGTCATCTGTTTGCTCAATGCTCATCACGGCAACATTTTATGTGATGGGAATAGATCTAAATACTTTAAAAACATCTCACGATTCGTTAATCTCGATAGCTGTAATAGTAAAAACGTATAATATCTGTAGTAAAAGTATTCGAGAGAGTTTCACATGTAATACGTAGCTATTTCATATGTTTATATGCAAGCCTGTCAGCCAATCACAGAAGAGGCCGGTTACACACAGCAGACACGCCAGGGCAAAAATCAGGCTAGGAAAAATGCCTTTTATTTCTAAATTATGACTATTTTTGATCTAAAAAACATACTAACATTATAAGGGCAACCCAGAAAACATTATACAATAAAAATAAAAACCATTCTAGGGCACCTTTAAATGTGATGTAGCCTAAATATGTCCTGTAGAACTACCAAATAAACAGACGCGACTGAAGAAGTGTATCCTCTTTCTTTTGTGAAACCTAACGCTAATTTATTTCTGTGTGTGACTAATGATGTGCAATTTTGACATAGGCCTACATTAATTCATGATCAATGTAGGCTATCACTTTTTTATTGTAAATCTGTGGTAAAACATCGATGCTTGGGTTTTAAATATTCAAGTTAAAAAATGCCAGCAAACGGTCACTTTTATGTTTGTTTTGCAATGCACGCTGTTTCCAGTGATTTCTTTCTGATTAGTTTTCTGATAAAACTTCCATTAGTTGGTGAAATGATGGGTGTGACGTTGATCCAGAGAGGCGTGTTACGGGCGTGTTTTAGTGAAGCTTCTCGCCCGACGGTGGAAACGCAGTCCAGGTGCTACTGGCCCGAGGCTATTAGCCCAGCACGGCCCGTTTAAAGCCCTGGCTTGGCCCTGGCCCGGCAGTGGAAACGCGGCTAATAATATCTCGCAAATGTTTGCGGTGATGCCCAGCTCGCCGCAGCACAAATGTCCTAAATAGAAACATCCCTCAACAATGCCCAAGAGGTAACAATTCCAGGAGTGAGCTCGAAGCCCTGATGATTGTACATTTTTGCGTCTTTGTAACACATTACAATTGCTTTTACCACTGTCACGGGTGGTAACAGGAAGGCAGACGAGGATATAATCAGTAGGGGTAAAATCTTTGCGTGGCAGGGGGAGCTGCCACTCGACCAGTCACAGGTATGCACCTGCCACTGCGTTATATGCGCCTGCCACTCGACCAGTCAGGGATATATGCGCCTGCCACTCGACCAGTCAGGGATATATGCGCCTGCCACTCGAACTTACACAATAAAGATATGTTTGCAGCGCATATCCCCTGAAGCCAGTGGGAGCCAGAACGGTACGCACAATAGGTCAGTATTCACCATTAACCAAACGCTTTTCGCCTGCCTTACAACTAGGGTGGCCATACGTCCGGATTTTGGCCGGACAGTCCGGATTTTAAGCCCCCTGTCCGGCGTCCGGCGCAGTATCAAGCCGGACACTCATTTGTCCTCCTTTTTGGAGTTGCGGTCAATTATTATTATTTTTTTTAAACAACCTATAAAAATCCCGCATACTGAATCTAGAGCTGCGAATGCGAGACAGAACATAGCCTACTGTATGTGGCTATGTGCGCCAAACCGTGTAGCGCGTGCGCACGGCAGAGAGGGAGAGAGCGAGAGAACTTGCGTGCGAGTTTACAGGTTGGTAAAGGTCCTTTACCAACGTGTCAATTGTCAACCCCCCCCCCGTCAACAAAACCAATCACCAAAATATATTAATAATGACTTCTTGCCGGTTGGGATGTCTGTGTCCTCCTTTTTGATGTTATAGAAATGGCCACCCTACTTACAACTACTGTACCCGCTTTTTTTTTTGCTGTACCAGCACTCTTGTGATATGTGATGGGTGGGATCGCTACTGAGAAGCCACGCCCTAAGCGGGGGTTTTTGTACTCTGTGAGGTGAAAAATAAAGTTCAGTTATGTACCTGCTAGGCTGTGTGATCGCTGTCTCGTCTGATTCACGAACACAACATGGTGTCAGAAGCGGCTAGAACAGTCTCCAACAAACGATAAGCTGTGGAATAAGCCCATAAGGACTGCTGGAGGAGAAACGCTACAGTAGGACTGTAGTGTATGCCGTTTCCAAAGAAATAAATAAATAAGGAAAGACTGCAAGCGGATCAGCACACGCTCAACCACCGTAAGTTAAGAGCGGGGGAGGGGTATGGTTACCAGGCAACCTGGGTGCAGGCAGAGAGGCCCACAGAAGCGTATTATGGTTCATAAAAGTTGAATAAAGTGCTCAAGTTTGAAAAGAGCTTTGAGAAGAAACGAAATAAAATAATATATATATATATATATATATATATATATATATATATATATATATATATAAACGAATAATAAAAATCTACAAAGCAAATGGAGGAATTACCAGCACCCACAACTTCGTATCAAATCCGACCTCCCGATCCATTCGATTTTACAAAGCCAAATGACTTTGAAAGATGGCTCAGACGATTTGAAAGGTTCAGAGTTGCAAGTAACCTTGCACAAGCATCAGATTTGCACCAAGTTAATACACTGATTTATTGCATGGGAGACAAAGCTGATGACATTTTGTGCGGATTAGCCATGACTACAGAAGAGCGTGGAATTTATGAAACGGTGCAGAATAAATTCAAGGAATACTTCACTGGCAAAATAAATGTGATCTATGAGAGAGCAAAGTTTAACTCCAGGAAACAAGAGCCAGATGAACCAGTTAATGATTTTATCACTGCACTGTATTCATTGTCGGAAAGTTGTGCTTTGGGACCTCTGAGAGATTAACTTATTAGAGACAGAATTGTCGTTGGATTAAAAGACATCAAACTGTCAGAGCGCCTTCAATTACATGCAAACCTAACTTTGGAAAAAGCTATAACTATGGCCAGGCAGAGCGAAGCAGTGAGAAAACGGCAGAACTTAGGCAGGAAGAAGACGAAGACCTAAAGTTAGACGCTGTACACAAAGAGATGTACCGGCATGATTCAACCAAAAAGCCAAAGTTAGGAAAGGGTGGGAATTGGAAAAATTTCCAGAAGAACCGTAAAGACAAACCAAATAAATCAAGCTGCATGAGATGTGGAAAATCACCTTACCATGTAAAGGATCTTTGCCCAGCCAAAGAAGCTGTCTGTCATCAGTGCAATAGGACAGGGCACTATATGAGCCAATGCCATTCAAAGACTGTGCTTCATGAGGTTAAAGAGGACTGTGATTCAGATGAAGGGCAAGCATTCCTTGGAGCCGTAGATTCAAATACTCAAGGCTGGTGCACAACCGTTCAGATCTTGGAGCGACCGGTGAAAATGAAAATGGACACAGGGGCAGACGTCACAGCAATACCTGAATCCATCTTCATGCTGCTGGCCTCAAATAAAAACACAGGTCTTAAGAAAACGCGCAAAGTACTGATGGGACCAGGAAAGAATGTCTTGGATGTGAAAGGAGTATTTTCTACCACCATCTCGAAAAATGAGAAAAATATAGAGGAAGACATCTATGTGGTCAAAAATCTCTTCACACCACTTTTGGGCAGACATGCCATTGAAAAGCTTAACCTTATCACAAGACTGGAAAACATCACAGACTGCCGGTGGCAAGAGAAATATCCAGAGCTTTTCACAGGCTTAGGTGAGCTGAAAGAGGAATACTGTATTAAGTTACAGCCCAATGCAACACCTTATTCTGTAAATGTAGCTAGAAGGATCCCAGTGCCCTTAATGGACAAAGTCAAAGAGGAGTTATCCAGGATGGTGAAACAAGACATCATCAAGAAAGTCGAAGGACCTAGTGACTGGTGTTCTGGGATGGTTCCGGTTCTTAAGCCTGATGACACAGTGAGAATTTGTGTTGACCTGACTAAATTAAACAGTGCTGTTAGACGAGAGAATTTTATTTTGCCCTCAGTGGACCACACACTAGGCCAGTTAGGGGGAGCAAAAATCTTCACCAAAATAGATGCCAATTCTGGATTTTGGCAGATCCGTTTGGCAGAAGAGTCTCAACAATTGACTACCTTCATTACGCCATTTGGGCACTACTCTTTTAAGAGACTTCCATTTGGGATTTCCAGTGCTCCAGAGCTATTTCAGATGAGAATGTGTCAGATTTTGGAGGGATTGGATGGAGTCACATGCCACATGGATGACATCCTCACATATGGAAGGTCTCCAGAGGAACATGACATCAGACTCGACGCAGCATTAAAGAGGGTGCAGAGAGCTGGCCAGACATTTAACAGAAAGAAGTGTGAATTTGCAAAGACTGAACTCAAGTTCCTAGGCCACAAGCTGTCCTCAGCTGGATTACAGCCCGACCCAGACAAACTGGCTGCGGTTAAAAATATGCGTGAGCCTAACAATGTGTCTGAGGTACGCAGCTTTCTTGGAATGATGAACCAATTGGGGAAGTTCATTCCAGACTTGGCAGAGAAAACAAAGCCCTTGCGAGACCTCCTCTCGTAAAGAAGTCTGTGGTCCTGGGACGCACCACAGCAGGAGTCATTCACATTGCTGAAAAAAGAGCTGATCACAATGCCAACTTTAGCACTCTTTGATCCAAGCAAGTAAACTAAAGTTCCAGCAGATGCATCATCCTTTGGTCTAGGAGGAGTGATTTTTCAAAAGTCCAGTGATGCATGGAAACCCATTGCATACGCGTCTAGAGTATTAACTCCAACTGAGCAGAGATATGCTCGGATAGAGAAGGAGACTCTAGCTGTTGTTTGGGCATGCGAGCGTTTCAGCTGCTATCTCATTGGAAAGCATTTCTTTCTCGAGACAGACCATAAGCCACTTCTGAGCTTACTGAGCACAAAACATCTGGGTGACTTACCACCAAGGTTGCAAAGGTTCAGAATGAGACTTATGAGATATTCATATGAGATCAGCCATGTTCCAGGGAAACAATTCACAACTCCAGACACACTGTCAAGAATGCCCAGTATGAGCGATATAACGGTTGTTGACGTAAATCTCATGGAAGACACAAATATTTATCTCGCCCAAATAAGGAGAAGCTTCCCTGCCTCAAAGAGCCGCCTAGACAACATTCGACAGGAGTTAAATAAAGACCCTGTATGTGACAAACTCAGAGATGTGACAAACTTAAATAAAGACCCTGTAAGTGACAAACTCAGACCTTACTGGCTGGAAAGAAACATGATTTCTATCCTCGACGGACTGCTGCTACATGGGACAAGGTTGATAATCCCTGCCTCACTCCAAAGTTCAGTTCTCCTCCACATACATCAGGCACACCAAGGAATAGAAAAATGTAGACAAAGGGCAAAACAGTCTGTGTGGTGGCCCGGTCTGAGTTCACAGTTGAAAACTATGGTGCAACAATGTGATGAGTGTAGAAAGGCTTCTATGACAGTTGTAGAGCCACTACAACCTACAGACTTTCCACCATATCCATGGCAGAGAGCAGCTACAGACCTGTTTGAACTAAAGGGACAAAAGTACCTTTTAACTGTCGATTACTATTCAAGAGATGTCAATGTTTTCAAATTGGCATCAACTTCTTCTGCGACCATAATAGAACATCTTAAAGCAGTGTTTGCACGAAATGGGGTGCCGGAGATACTAATATCTGACAATGGGCCACAGTAGCGCTGACTTCCGGGAGTTTTCAAGGGAATATGACTTTAAGCACATAACAAGCAGCCCACGATTCCCACAAGGGAATGGTGAAGCAGAATGAGCGGTGCAAACTGTCAAAAAACTCCTGGCGAAAACATCGGATCCGTTCAAAGCCGTGCTTGAATACTGTTCTACACCACTAGCAAACGGCTATAGTCCAGCAGAATTGTCAATGGGCAGAAGACTGAGAACAGGCTTACCAACTCTGCCATCTCTTCTCACACCTAAACTCCCAGATGCAGACAAACTGAAACAGTTTGAATCCAACTTACGTGCTCAAACAAAAAATTTGTACAATAAGAGACATAGAGCAAGATCTTTGTCACCACTGAAGCCTGGACAAACTGTTTGGATTAAGGACCAAGCCATCACTGCAAAGGTGATCCGACAGCAGGCCACAAGGTCGTTTGTTTTGAAAACCTCACATGGAAATATTCGACGCAACAGACGGGTGTTGGTGTGACTCCACCACCCTGAAAAAGAAAAAGAACAAACAGTTGATTTGCCAGACTTATGTGATGATGATCATGCCATACCTAACCGACAGGGAACGTACACAAGATCAGGACGTTTGTCTGTTCCACCAAGACGAATGAACCTTTAATTCATGGCCGGTGACTACAGAGGCAGAATAATCCTCTCACTGTGCCAGGAGTGTTTAGATAGTCCATCCTGACCTCCTTTAAAAAAAAATTTTTTTTTAAATAAATAACACACAAAAAAAGGTATATTGTAAAAAAAAACAAAGATATAACATGACAAAAATGAGTAACAGTATTGTAAAGGGAAAGAAAGCAAGACAAAATGGTATGATAAAGGTTTGTTAAAGCAAAGATTTTATGTTATGTTATAGAAGTATGGCATAGTAGCCTATTGGTTGATATGGTTAGTTTATTATGCCAGAACAGTAACATTTTTGGATTCACTAAGTTCATTGTTTGGGGAAAGGGGAGATGTTGTGATATGTGATGGGTGGGATCGCTACTGAGAAGCCACACCCTAAGTGGGGGTTTTTGTACTCTGTGAGGTGAAAAATAAAGTTCATTTATGTACCTGCTAGGCTGTGTGATCGCTGTCTCGTCTGATTCACGAACACAACAAGCACCAGTCTCGTGACAGGCTTGCTTGCGCCTGCCTCAAAATCTCTCACTGTTTCAATATACCAGACGAACCCACAGACAGTGCAATGCTGATCTTATTTACCTATTTCTCATCTCATCTCATCTTATTTTTTTATATTTTTATCTCTTGGCTCCCGTCTGGGCTACAGCGTCACACCAGCCACAAGATCTCTCACCGTTTACGACCCTCCTCTGTTCACATTCCAACTTTCCCAGCAAGCAATTTTGCGTCTAAAAGACATCTAATAGCCGTCAAAACACAGCCCAGACGTCTAGGCTAAAACAAGGCTAAATTTGGGCTGTCAGTGAAAATCTAATAGACGTCTAACCATAGCCCAAGAATAAGACGTCTAACCATAGCCCAAGAATAGACTAGCCATCAATTAGACGGCTATTGAACGACTACATATATACGTCTAATAGACGTATATATGTAGTTGAAACTGAGTAAGGGTCTGGCAAAGCTCCATAGACAAATCATTTCCAAAGGGGCGTCACCAACGGACGTCCCTCCAGTGTTGGGTATAGTTACTTTGGAAAGTAGTTAATTAGGTTACAACGTTACCATCAATTAAAAGTAATCAGTTACGTTACAGCGTTATCTATTCATAAAAGTAACGCGTTAGAGTACTCATGCGTTACCAAAAATTAAAAGCCGTTTGCAGCGCCTCACACATGCTGCAGCTTAATTGACAGACACGGATAACAATAACAGGAAAGACAGTCATCAATAGGCTATTCCACATAGCGTTTTATTTATTTATTAACAGAAGCTTTTCACCAACGCAGAGTGTGCATTTTACCGTTGTTCTTTTCCTTTTCGTTGACAAATTGAAAATAATGTGCGTACTTCCATACTGCAAACGCTGTCCTCTCTGCCATATTGCCGGGAGTTCGAAAAAAAAAAACCACACACAGGGGGGAGCAGGGCACAGACGTATCACAGCCATTGACTTTATGATTACAACGCTTCGGCTCCGCTGATACATCCACAGGTGGCACAGTAGACCTAGGCATACTACTGTCGGACAAAAAACAGGCTGCAGTCGGAATTTTCCTTTCCTTAAAATAACGGATTACTTTTTTTTAAAAATAACGAAGTTACTGATTACTTAACGCACAAAACTAACGCGTTAAGTTACACATATCACGAAAAAGGTAATTAGAGTACTCTAACGTGTTACTTTATAACGCGTTACCCACAACACTGCGTCCCTCAAATGCCTCTTGGCGCAATTGGATAGACCTAAAACCAATCAGAGTGATGAATGACGTATGCAGAGGGCTCTCGCTAAGACAGTCTATGGCTAAGACACACCCATTCGGTCTATGGCTAAGACACACCCATTCGTTTAGTATTGACCAAGGGGGCTCGTTGTTATGGGAAGGAGGAGGCGGAAACCGGCGAACATTCACACATTTTAATGACAAAATAAAACAAATACAAAGTCCCTCACCGTCGACTGCCGCCACACATAATAAAGCAAAACATCAAATAAAATTCAGGCCTGTCCTCTCTCGATCTTCACCGTCGTCGCTCCTCCTTTTACAGTGAAGAAAATAAGTATTTGAACACCTTGCTATTTTGCAAGTTCTCCCACTTAGAAATCATGGAGGGGTCTGAAATTGTCATCGTAGGTGCATGTCCACTGTGAGAGACATAATCTAAAAAAAAAAAATCCAGAAATCACAATGTATGATTTTTTAACTATTTATTTGTAAGATACAGCTGCAAATAAGTATTTGAACACCAGAGAAAATCAATGTTAATATTTGGTACAGTAGCCTTTGTTTGCAATTACAGAGGTCAAACGTTTCCTGTAGTTTTTCACCAGGTTTGCACACACTGCAGGAGTGATTTTGGCCCACTCCTCCACACAGATCTTCTCTAGATCAGTCAGGTTTCTGGGTTGTCGCTGAGGAACACGGAGTTTGAGCTCCCTCCAAAGATTCTCTATTGGGTTTAGGTCTGGAGACTGGCTAGGCCACGCTAGAACCTTGATATGCTTCTTACAGAGCCACTCCTTGGTTATCCTGGCTGTGTGCTTCGGGTCATTGTCATGTTGGAAGACCCAGCCTCGACCCATCTTCAATGCTCTTAATGAGAGGAGGTGGTTGTTCCCCAAAATCTCGCAATACATGGCCCCGGTCATCCTCTCCTTAATACAGTGCAGTCGCCCTGTCCCATGTGCAGAAAAACACCCCCAAAGCATGATGCTACCACCCCCATGCTTCACAGTAGGGATGGTGTTCTTGGGATGGTACTCATCATTCTTCTTCCTCCAAACAGGAATTATGTGGAATTATGATCAAAAAGTTCTATTTTGGTCTCATCTGACCACATGACTTTCTCCCATGACTCCTCTGGATCATCCAAATGGTCATTGGCAAACTTAAGACGGGCCTTGACATGTGCTGGTTTAAGCAGGGGAACCTTCCGTGCCATGCATGATTTCAAACCATGACGTCTTAGTGTATTACCAACAGTAGCCTTGGAAACGGTGGTCCCAGCTCTTTTCAGGTCATTGACCAGCTCCTCCCGTGTAGTTCTGGGCTGATTTCTCACCTTTCTTAGGATCATTGAGACCCCACGAGGTGAGATCTTGCATGGAGCCCCAGTCCGAGGGAGATTGACAGTCATGTTTAGCCTCTTCCATTTTCTAATGATTGCTCCAACAGTGGACCTTTTTTCACCAAGCTGCTTGGCAATTTCCCTGTAGCCCTTTCCAGCCTTGTGGAGGTGTACAATTTTGTCTCTAGTGTCTTTGGACAGCTCTTTGGTCTTGGCCATGTTAGTAGTTGGATTATTACTGATTGTATGGGGTGGACAGGGGTCTTTATGCAGCTAACAACCTCAAACAGGTGCATCTCTCATTTAGGATAATAAATGGAGTGGAGGTGGACATTTTAAAGGCAGACTAACAGGTCTTTCAGGGTCAGAATTCTAGCTGATAGACAGGTGTTCAAATACTTATTTGGAGCTGTATCTTACAAATAAATGGTTAAAAAATCATACATTGTGATTTCTGGAATTTTTTTTTTAGATTATGTCTCACAGTGGACATGCACCTACGATGACAATTTCAGACCCCTCCATGATTTCTAAGTGGGAGAACTTGCAAAATAGCAGGGTGTTCAAATACTTATTTTCTTCACTGTATGCTTCTGCTCCTCCGTGAGAGATGCGAGACCGGCCTCACTCACGCCGTTCTCTCACGTCCCTCGGCCTCGATCGTCCTGCTCGCCACACTGGTATATACTTTTGCCGAATCCAGTCGGTAAGACAGCGATAACATATTTTTTAGACATGAAGGCTTTGAGTGTTGTTCTTTGCTCAGGTTATAACGAAAAGGAAATTTTTTAATCGCTTAAAACAGACGCGATAGCTGATTCGAACGAGTGATGTTCGACGGTGGCATCCATCTTTGTAATGTAGGCTTCAAAATCCCCGCGCTGTCGTCATCGTGTAAAGCCCGCCCCAACGTTTCTGATTGGTGCCGCGATTTCGGCGGATTGGAAATGGGCTTGAATGAGCTCTTTGCCAGACTTAGGCCCGTTCACACCAAGCACAATAACTATAAAGATAACGATAAAGATATAATTCTAAAAATCTTTCTCCATATTAAAGAATAACAGAGTTCACACCACAACTATAACGATAAAGATATGAGGAACGATATCGTTGGGATCACTTTCAGAAAGATTTTTTTCCAGCTGTCGAACGATAAAACACTGACAGCCAATCAGAATCCATTCTAATTTAAAGGTTTCGCGCATTTAAAATGGCAGATGACATTGCAGAGAAGTTAATCGTCGAAATCCTCCACTGTTTGACAAGTCAACCCCCCTTTTCAAGGATACGTTAAAAAAGATAAATGTATATGGAAAGCAATCGGTCGTATCCTGGGAATAAATGGTGAGAAGTAGGCTATTAACAATGAGATATTATGCAGTTTAGCATAGTGTAACAAAATTACCTCAGGTAAGTTTTGCACATTCTGAAAGGTGTAACTTATGTAAACTTAATTTTTACATGCTAAATTTCACTATTTAGTATTAAATAGTAATATTAATACTATTATTATCATCCTTAAACTACTATGTGCAAATAGCATTACTGTAATAGCCAACATGTTGCTCCTTTGTCTCATCTTTCTTTCTTTTTTTTGTAGCTTGACTACTTTTTGTCCACCGGCCACTGTGGCTGGTGGATTTCAAAATCTCCATAGGCGTAATGGTTTTTATACTGTACAAACTATATACAGTGGTGTGAAAAAGTGTTTGCCCCTTGGTAAATATGAACAAAGATGGCTGTAAAAAATAAATCTGCATTGTTAATCCTTTTGATATTTTATTAAAAAAATTAGCAAAAATCTAACCTTTCATTGAAGTAAAATAATTGAAAGTTGGGGGGAAAATCACATTATGAAATAAATGTTTTTCTCCAAAACACGTTGGGAACAATTATTTGCCCCCTTTTATTAAATACTTTTTGCAACCTCCTTTTTCCAAGATAACAGCTCTGAGTCTTTTCCTATAATGCCTGATGAGTTTGGAGAACACCTGACAAGAGATCAGAGACCATTCCTCCATACAGAATCTCTCCAGATCCTTCAGATTCCCAGATCCATGTTGATGCTTCTTCTCTTCAGTTCAGCCACTCATTTTCTATAGGGTTCAGGTCAGGGACTGGGCTGGCCATTGCAGATGCTTGGTTTTGTGCTCAGTGACACATTTTTGTTTTGATTTTGATGCTTGTTTTTGGATCACTGTCCTGTTGGAAGATCCAACCATGGCCCATTATAAGATTTCTAGCAGAGGCTGTCAGGTTTTGATTTTTTATCTATTGGTATTTGAACGAATCCATGATGCCATATATCTGAACAAGATGTCCAGGACCTCTGGCAGAAAATTAGGCCCACAACATTAAAGATACAGCAGAGTATTTCATTCTACACATGGGGTACTTTTTTATCCCTGTGTGCACCAAACCCATATTAAGTGTTTGCTGCCAAAAAGCTCTTTTTTTTGTTTCATCTGACCATAGAACGTTTGAAAAGTAACTGACACTACTGGAACTTCAAACGGGACGGGTTCTATGGTCAGATGAAACAAAAAAAATTGCTTTTTTGGCAGCAAACACTTAAGATGGTGCATATTAGGGGTGTAACGATACACGTATTTGCATTGAACCATTCGATAGGAGGCTTTTGGTCCGGTACGCATAACAAACCGAACGATTTGTTGGACCATTTTTTCCTGTCGGTGCGACAAAAATTTTGTTAGCAGTCATGCTGGCGCGACCACCACAACATTGCCCAACATCAACTGGTAAACGTAATGAAAGCATCACAAAACTGCACTACTCATTTGTGCTTCATGGACCGTTTATCAGTTTGGACCATCAATGTCAGAGCAGAGCGAGCCGATCTTGATCAAGCGACACTGTTACGTATAATTATTACCAAGGCATTTGTCAGTAAATAAAGTCTAGGTTAATTTAAGGTGTGCCCCTAAATTTTCTGCTTGTGCGCCTACTATTTTCAAAAGTCTGGAGCCCTGTACATGACAATAGGCTACACCTGTGGGAAGACTTCAAACATGTCAACTCATTTACACCAACATCACCACAGTGTGTTAATAACTGGAACTAGACGAAAACAAGGAGAATGCTGCAAACTATCCCCACAGCATTTAGTGGACACTCTCATCTTTCTGGGGGGGAAAAACAAGTAGTAAGTAAGTAAGTAAGTAAGTAAGTTTATTTGTATAGCACCTTTCACAGATAAAAATCACAAGGTGCTTCACAATAAAATGTGATACAATAAAACAAGGTACAATACAATACATGAAAACATTTAAAACCAAATACAAATCATAAAAACTAAATCCATAAAAACCCCACGTCTAACTAAATGCCTGCTTAAATAGCAGCGTCTTTAGTTGCTTTTTAAACGAGTCAACAGAATTCATACAACGTAGAAAAGGAGGTAAAGCATTCCACAGCCTAGGTGCCACTGCTTGGAAGGATCGATCCCCTCTAGTTTTAAAATGAGTATGAGGAACCACTAACAACCTCTGACCTGATGACCTCAAACTACGGGTCGGAGTATGAAGCTGTATCAACTCAGAGATGTAGGGAGGAACTTGCCCATGTATTGCTCTAAAAGTAGGACTAAGATTTTAAATTGGATTCTGTACTGAACAGGTAACCAGTGAAGTGCTGCTAATACAGGTGAGATGTGTGCTCTCTTGTTGGTGTGAGTTAAAAGCCTTGCAGCAGCGTTCTGGACAGCCTGGAGACGATAAAGCTCCTTCAAACAGGTAAAGAGACTATTACAAGAGTCTAGACGAGAGGAAATAAAAGCATTAATAATCATCTCTAACTCACCCTTTGACACCATCGTTCTTAATTTAGAAATATTCCTAAGTTGGAAGAAACAGTTTCTGACTAATTGTTTAGTGTGATACTCTAAGGACATTGCAGAATCAAAAACAACACCTAAACTCCTAATGATCGACTGGACGGACGAGTCTAAGTCAACTATATGCTGTTTAATCTGAGGAATTTTACTTTCAGGGGCGATAATCAGTGTTTCTGTTTTCTCTGAGTTCAGCAGTAGGAAATTGTCACATAACCACTGTTTAATACTAGTCAGGCAGTTAGTTAAAGAAGACAGTTTATGGAACTCAGTTTCCTTGAACGTGCAGTACAGTTGAATGTCATCTGCATACAGATGGTAAGATATGTCACTGAATTGACTAATTATCTGGCCTAGAGGAAATATATACAAAAGGAACAGTATGGGTCCCAAAACAGAACCCTGAGGTACCCCACACAACAACTCTGCTGTTTCAGACATGAACTGATTTACGTAAACACTCAAACTTCTACCCGAAAGGTAGGATGAAAACCATTTTAAAACTGATCCAGACATCCCAACCAGATCATTGTCTATTTAGTCTATTTAGTCTATTTATCATAATATTATGATCAACCGTATCAAAAGCAGATGAAAGGTCCAAGAGAACCAAAACTGTGTATTCCTTAGAGTCTGCAGACATTAAAATATCACTAAACTTTAAGTAATGCAGTTTCTGTTTTTTACGGAAACCAGACTGGAATTTGTCAAACAGCTCGTGATTCTCCATAAAAACAGTGAGTTGTTCTGCTACCACTTTTTCCAGAATTTTTGACATAAATGGAAGTTTGGATATCGGCCTGTAGCTCTTAGGTTGTGATGGATCCAGACTGGGCTTTTTAAGTACAGGCATAACAACAGCATGTTTAAAAAAACTAGGAACGACACCAGTTAAAAGTGAAGTATTTAACATCTCCACAATACAGGGGCCAATAGAATCAAATGCTTGTATAAATATCCTGGTTGGGAGAACATCCATAGGGCAAGATGAGGGTTTCAATGTATATAGCAGAGATATATAAAATGTGACCAAGAAACCAATCACATGCAGAGTTTAGAGTAAGAGATGGTGAAATGTTTGCCCTAACATCTCTAATCTTACTTACAAAAAAAGTGAAGAAGTTCATTACAGCCTGATTTGGAGGACACACTTTCTTTAGGGGCAGGAGGAGAAACTATTTCATTTATAGTGTCAAACAAGATTTTAGGATTTTGTTTATTTGAGGATATAAGTTGAGAAAAGAAGCTGAAGTAAGTTGAAGTAAGTTGAAGTAAAAGCACATTGAGTTCCATACACTGATCTATATAGAATGACTATTCATTCTATATAGATCAGTGGTTCCATATAAAAAAACAAAAATATTATTTTCTTTGTATTTGTTTATAACCAGCGATGGAATTATACCGCGGCCATGGCCGCCGTTGCCCTACACTTTTTGGCCTTCATGCCCCGTGAAAAAAAAATCATCTTACGGCCACAGTGGCCTGTGTGCCCTGGCCCTGTCCAAGTTCCATGTATAAAGCGCCAGTGCGGCATAGTGGGCTTGCTTTGAATTACAGCGAGCCACCTGTAAGACATGTAGCCTAAAGTAGCCTAAGTTATCCTTCCCGTCCAGATCCAATGCTACCACATCTTTAAATTACTATAAGAATTATTTGAAGAACATTATAAAATATGCAGACCTACACCACAAAATAAATACTTTAAAATTGAGCAATTCCAGCGTTATTTGCAGTCAAAACTCGAAATAGAAATTCTCAGAAAATGCATTTAATACGAATATATTTTAAAAAAAGTCTGTTTATATATCCATATACTGCTGTAATAAAGGAGTCCAGACATTAGAAAAATATCTGTCTACACATGCGTTTTCTATTTAATATGAGGGAAATAAACATGCGTGACACAAAAACGTGACTTTAAAGGTATACTATGCAGAAATTGTGTTTTTGTCAAACAGCGACCCCCAGAGTCGCTGTGCAATACTTGCACTGTCGTAAATACACCCCCCACCCTGTACACCGGTACCTGTTCGGTAGCAGGGATGGAAATTAACGTTTTTGTCCACCGGCCACTGTGACTGGTGGATTTCAAAATCTACCAGCCACTCAATGTTTTTACCAGCCACTTTCTTGTTTTTAACCGACAATGTGTAACTGCATGTGAAAATTAATACTACAAGATCTACAATACTTAAGCAGTTTATTTAATCTCAAGTCTCAATGAAATACTGGCATTTTCTCTTTCTCTCTTATAGCCTACACACACAAACCATGAACTGATATTCATTTCAGTTCCAATATGAGGAAAAAACAATGTTACAGACGTGACCACTGTGAAAGCGGCACTAAAAGATGCTTAAAACTTTCACAGAGACAGAAAGCACAAAACCTTTCTTTAAAGTGAATTTCGTTTTGTATTAATTGTATCTTAATTGTAATCAATGTTTCATCAACCAATTGCCTGGATTTAATACATAATAATTAAATATAGCAGACAGTAGATAATCACGAAACGGAGGCGACGGCGCGTGAACTGGAGCTCGTCTCATAAATGAACCGAAACTCAGCGTATAAGGTAGCCTTGCCTCACAGACAGACATGTCTACTTTTAAACAGAACTATTAAAAAAGAAAGAAAACAGACACAGACTGCTCTCTGCTTATGCAATTCGTATGAAATGTGCATTTCTCTCTTGCGCGTTCACTACTGCGATGATCACGATCAGCATCGTTAACTTCATCTTTGCAACTGACACGGACAAAGAAAATACTTGTTTATTAATAAATAATAAAAATATCTCCTTGCTATAGTTTACATATTCATAATCATTACTTTTGCCTGTTAGGCTATTTGTGACAGATTTTAGGAGGTTTCTTGGCAGCGCCACCCTTACATGAATGCGTCACCACAGCATCACTGCACCCACCAGAATAGCCTTGTTTTTTTGTTTTGTTTTTTTTGTTAAGGATTTGTTTACTGTGTGTGTGATTAATTTAATGGAAAGCACATTCACTGCTAGTTGTCTTGCTAATCAGTGTCTGCTCGTTTATTCAAACTAATTTGTCCTAACAGACGAACGTTGCATGATGTTATTTTTATTTACCCGCCACGGTGGCCGGTAGGTGAGGCGAGTTTACCCGCAACAACACAAAATCACCCGCATTAGGCTGGTGGCGGGTGCTAATCTCCATCCCTGTTCGGTAGGATAGTAGCGTTGGTCATGGAACAGGCACAAGACACCGAAGATATTGACCAGGTAATGTTTCACGATTTCATAAAAATATTGGGCTATTGCATATACTGCATAGTCTACTGAAATAATGATGATGTTCAAAATCGGATAATATGTCTTATAATATAGGCTAATATAAGTGTTAGACTACTTTATAATAATAAAGTACCCTATCGCGTTTGGCAGCTTATAACGTTTTTACATGATTGCAGCTAAATCACAAGTAAATTGCCTATAGTCTAGGCCTAATGTATAATTTCATTTATGTTTTTTGATTGTAATGTAAACATTACAAAATGCCTGATGAGATCAATAAAGTTAAATGTACGTCGCATTATTTCATAACATTGGCCGTTATGATGTCATTAGACATGATTATTGCAATTTATCATAATAGTTTGCAAATTGTGCTCGTTTACACTAGATAATTATGTGAGATATTGACAACTGTTCTCATGATAATCGCAGGAATCAACGTCAACAGCGTTGTGCGGCAAGCTAGGCAATAAAACATATATAACGCAAAATATGATAATCGAAATCTAGCTAAACATATGTGGAAATTATTGGACTGGTCTAATTATCACCAATGAATGAATGAACAGCATCATAAAAACAATGGCATACTACAAGCAAGCGCAAGTTGCGCAACAACATACAACATATGACGCAAAGTTTACAAGTAAGATATTTACTTACTAGTCCATCAACAAGATCGCCAGGTCAGCATCACTGTTGCATCCAGTGCTACTTTTTAACTTGCGCCAACAAGTGAAAGCCTTCCTTTTCCTACTTTCTTCCTACCGCGTTTTCTTTGCTTTTTCCATCATCTGAAATGAGCGCAAGTGTCTTCCTGCTTCATATGTTGTTGTTGTGTGTGACGTCGTTGCCGTAAAGCAAGTCGCGATTCTCGCGAGATTTGTCAGGGGCGCCCTTCTCAGACTTGCATTGCTGGTATTTCCAGCGGCCACCCCCCCCCCCCCCCCCAAGCTTTACTACCAGGATGATTCGCCCTATTATGAGTTTGTTTACCACCAAAATTACTTTGAAGCTGTTATATTAAGGTAAAATTCCTGCATAGTATGCCTTTAACTTTTAGGTGGCAAAATATGTTTTAGTAGCCTACTTCTGTGAATTACACTGCTCAAACCAAAAGTAATACTACCCACCGGATGAAGAAGGGTTGGCTCTCCACAGAACATAAAATATTCATTTTATTAATTTTTTCGCGTTCGCATTTATGAGGAAAAAACGAACGTGTCCACTCTGAAAGCGACACTAAAAGACTGCTTTAAAACTCACAGAGACCTCAAACAGAAAGCACAAAGCCTTAAAGGGAATTTCGTTTTGTATTAATTGTATCTTAATTTTAATAAATATTTCATCAACCAATTGCCTGGATTTAATAAATAAGAATTAGGCTAAATATATCACGACATGGAGGCGCCGGCGCGTGAACTGGAGCTTGTCTCTTAAACGAACCAAAACATTAGCGTAAGATTATACTTGCCTCCAGGGTGCGATTTGCCGGGGGGGATGCGTGGGATTTCCCCCTTTCTGGTCAATGTATCCCTGCCTCTGCTTAATTATTTTTATCCCCGGTGGGGATAAATTTATCCCCCCCTCAAAGTGATCAGTGCTACTACACTAGTGGCGAGACGGACAAAACTTATCACGGATCCGAGGTTTGATTAAAGTAAATTTTATTAGAAAATGCGCTACTTTGGCTGGCTCTGATAAAGCTGTCGCAGCCTCTCTGTAATCACCACTCTGCTCAATGTCCCGCCCACGTCGCTATCTGATTGGTTACACCTCACGAGTAATAGCCTATCAACACTTGCCAGACGGTTACAGGTCTGCTGGGCTGTGGAGCTGTGTGTCGAAAGGGAGGCAGCATATTCAGCATATTACTGAAGCGGGAATAAACCGAATATAAACATCACAATCTGATTATCTGTTTCTCTCTTTCTATTATGTCAAGCAGAGTTAGTGTCCCAGTCACACCACTGAAAATGGCCGAAGTTACACATACGGTGAGGCTAAAGCGAAGGTTTTTTGTTCACTGTCACTCATGGGGTGTTCACACCGAACGCAAATTTAATTATTTGCGCGAGTAGATTACATACAAAGTCAATGCAAAGACGCGAATAGACGCATCATTGACGCGAATTAGGCGACGCGTTTGCCGCGAACGTCTTCCGCGCAAGTTGAAAAATGTGAACTCGAGCGGAAGATTCGCATGACGCTTTGTTCTCTTGATTCTCTTGTTTACGCGCGTCTAGAGGTCCTGTGGCGCGAATGAGGCGTTTAGCGCGGTAGACGCAAATTAGCCTCATTCGGGCGCTATCATTTGACTGTAGCTCAGCATCGCGGTGTAACGTTAACGTCATTACTTTAGCAGCAGCAGTAAAACTATTTCTACTGTGATGGTTTAACTTTGCAATCAATCCGTGGTTCAGCAGAGGCTGATATATAGCCTAGAAGTAACCTATAGCCGCCTATTAAACTAAATAAAACGCTGTAATGTGAACTGTCAGTGCGATAGAACAATAACATCCGAAATGGACCACTATTTATTTATTTTTATATCAACAATAAAAAAATTCAAAACATCCCCCCCTCTGTTTTTTTCACAAATCGCACCCTGCTTGCCTCACAGTCACAGACATGTCTACAGTCAAACAGAACAATTCAAAACGAAACAGACTGCTTTCTTTTTATGTAGCATAATCCGTATGAAATGCGCATTTCTCTCTGGCGCGTTCACTGGCATACTGCAAAGGTCGCGAGTCAGCATCGTCAACTTCATCTTTGCAGGCGACAGTGACACAGACAGAAAACACTTGTTTATTAATAAACAATTAAAATATCTCCTTGCTATATTCGACATAGGCTACACACATAATCAATACTTTTTTCCGGTTCTGAGTGACAGCTTTTAGGTGCTTTATTGGCAGCGCCATCCACATGTTACAACGCGTCACCATCGCATCACCATTCCGCATTCCTACACTTATAAAATGCAAAAAAAAAATATTGACACAATCAATCACAAACTTAACACGGATCTGCAGCATTTACAGAACTATTTGCAAGATAATCATTTAACACTTAATGTCAAGAAAACACAATGCATGTATTTTTATTCATCTAGAAAACAACTATCCATATCCAATCCTATCACTTTTTCTAATCAAACGCTTTCAATTGTATCAGCATATAAGTATTTGGGAGTCTACCTTGACTCGCATCTTACTTATCAAGAACATGTTCAAACCCTAACCAGAAAGTTAAATCAAAAGTTATGTTTATAGCAAAATTAGACCATATCTGTTGTTTTCTGTTTCAAAAACTTATCTTCATGCCATCATTCTTTCCACTTTGTCGTATTGTTTACCTGTTTGGTCACTAACAACAAATGAGATTATTGAACCAGTAATAAGACTTTATAATAGAGCTCATAAGATCCATGTCAGGCTCCCAGGCTGGACTCACCACTGTACTGCACTATCTTTGTGTAATGCCTTGACATTTCAGAACTATAAAATAAGCCATGGGATAAACCTGTTTTATCAAATCTCAAATGGACACACTGTAACTGCTCTAACCGAATTGGTTCCGAAACTTAGCTCAAGGTCTGAACGCACTACGAGATCTTTTATGGACTTTTGCCTTTACCGGCTTTTAGAAACTGTTATGGACAGAGATCTTTTTTTTATGTGCTCACAAAAACCTGGAATGAGATCCCACAGCACATCAGAATTATCACATCAAGAAGACTATTTAAAATAACATTTGCTCGGCATTTAATGGACAGGTATATCTGTGACCATTGAGACGGCTTTATAGCCCCTCCTGCTGCCCAATATCTTGGTTTGTGTGTCTGTTGTTGTCTCTAGCTGTCTAGTGTGTGAGCTTTGTTGTGTATGTTGTTTTTGTGTTTTATACTGAGCCAGGCCCAATTGTCCTAAATCTTTTCCTGTTTTAAAAATCTAAATAAATAAATAAAGAAATTCAATGTGGAAGTAATCCAAGTATTCAGAATACGTTACTCTCTCTCTCTCTCTCTCTCTCTCTCTCTCTCTCTCTCTCTCTCTCTCTCTCAGATTGAGTAACGTAACACGTTACAAATGACATTTTGGGGCATGTATTCTGTAGCGAAATACGTTTTGAAAGTATCCTTCCCAACACTGTTCCATAGTATAGCTCCATCATGGCTCAAAGTAAAAAAAACGATCATACTTTATAATGTTAGTTGAACCGTGAAATTTGTGAACCAATACATACCTAATATATATTTATATATATATATATATATATATATATATATATATATATATATATATTTATATATATATATATATATATATATATATATATATATATATATATATATATTTATATATATATATATATATATATATATATATATATATATATGTATATATCATTATCATGAAATAAACGGACTCATATGTCATAAAGTCTTTGGTCGTACTAATTAAACTCATGCATAATTTTTAGTTTAATAATTCATTAGGAGTATCATAATTTTTAATTTGCCTGTACAAGGTTTTACATGTTGTGCATATGCAGTAATCTAAATTTTCTAAACTGTCCATTTTATGACTTTACTGTACCTTAAAAAGCATCTTTAAAGACTTTTTAAAAAGTACTTATTTGGCTCAAATAAAGTGGACTAGGTTTTTTTCTGTCGACGTATAGCTATTTAAAAAGGAGGATCACAATATTTGACCTAGATTCTAGAATGTTATATTTGACCTAGATTCTAGAATGTTATAACTCCAACGTTTCACTAAGTTTGAGAGCTTATACAAAGTAATTCACAATAGAAAGATCTGACATAATTGAACAGAACATAATGTTAGTATTTGAAACCCAAAGGTGTTTGTTTACTAACTAAAATGCCAAGGAGGATGTCCACCTCTGCACTGTGCAATTCAGTGGTAAGAAATAATTCAAGTCATATTTTTATTGCCTGTTTATTCAATATTTAATGTTTATCCATAATTTTCTAATTTAAAAATGTCTAGGTTGTGTTATTGAAAATAATTTACTTCAGTATTGAATTAGTGGAAGTTGATTTGTTGTAATTAGTAGTTATACTGGTTAAAAGCTCATTATTAAAATAAAATTCTTTGTTGAAGCTATAATTAGGTCTCATTTGAGGAGATTGCTGTATATGAAAATAAATATAATAGGCTACACATGAAATCCATGACATCCATCAGGATGTATGGAGAAGAGAATGACAAAAAAGCAATGGAAATAAAAGAGGTTGAATAATATAATGTTTTATTGAGCAATTGCACCAGTTCAGAGACAAATGGGAGCTTGTGACAGTGAATGTGAAAATTTTCACTCTGCTGCCTCTTTGCTCTGAAAAAAAAAGATACACAAATAAAAATATCTGTACGAAAATAAAATGGAACAATTTATGGTCAAATAATAGCTTTAAAATGCAAGTATGTTTGAAAATTCATTTGAGAAAAACTACCTTTCCAGCATCACGGCTCTTGACTCTGAGCTTGTTGACCTGAGACTCAGCAATGTCAGCACGCTCCTCAGCCTCTTCGAGCTCATGCTGCACCTTCCTCAACTTGGACAGGTGAGTGTTTGCTTGTTCGTCCTGCAAAGTCATATACAATTAGGCCTATATCAGGAACTTAATATCTTAATATGTTCACAGGTTGTTTATAGTTCTCAAATGAGATACTCACAGCTTCTTCAGACTGTCTCTTGTAAGCCTTGACCTTCAGCTGAAGCTTGTCAACCAGATCCTGCAGTCTGTTGAGGTTCTTCTTATCCTCCTCAGTCTGCAGATAATGAACAAGGATCAGACTAGAACATAATCAGATTAATGTGACCTGAATTTTATAACTCTTTTTTTTTCTACCTGGTAGGTGAGCTCCTTGACTCTCCTTTCATATTTGCGGACACCTTTAACTGCATCAGCTCCACGTCTCTGCTCTGCCTCAACTTCAGCCTCAAGCTCACGAACCTATAGTTAGTGGGAGATATTATTAAAATTAGATCAGTCAAAAAAATGTTTAAAGATGTTTAGACACTTCAGACTGTCCACATCAAGACTGTGAACATCAGAATACTGGTGAACATCAGAATAAAAGGCAATCTTACTCTTGACTCCAATTTCTGGAGTTGTTTCTTTCCTCCCTTCATGGCCAGATTCTCAGCCTCATCCAGACGGTGCTGCAGGTCCTTCACTGTGACCTCCAGATTCTTCTTCATTCTCTCAAGGTGAGAACTGGTGTCCTGCTCCTTCTTCAGCTCTTCTGCCATCATTGCAGCCTTTGGAATTAATACAGAAAGTCATTAGATCCACATTTTTTTTCAAGTACACAAGTGTCTTTTGAAACATTTGCCAGCTACTGTTGCTCACATCAGTGATGGCCTTCTTGGCTTTCTCCTCTGCATTTCTGGCTTCCTGCACAGTGTCATCAACTTCACTCTGGACCTGAACAAGGTCAGCCTCAAGCTTCTTCTTGGTGTTCAGGAGACTTGTGTTCTACAAAATGGAAAGCAACAGTTTGGAGACTCAACAGTTTTGGTACTCTCAATTTCCTTAATTTCATTGTAAAAAAAAAAAGCCCTTACCTGAGAGTGCAGCAGCCCAACACGCTCACTGATATCCACCAGCTCTTGTTCAGCCACTTTGCGGCCTCTCTCTGTCTGCTCCAGAGCAGCTCTCAGCTCCTCAATCTCAGACTGCATCAGAGTATTTCTGCGCTCCACCATGGCCACCTGTTCCTTCATGTCTTCCTGTCCTCTCTGGGCATCATCAAGGTGCAGTTGGGCATCCTGAACATAACAATAGCATTAGAATAAGCTTTAATGTGCTTTCTGGTGACCATAACCTAACAAAAGTTAGATTATACAAACATATTAATACATCCCAAAGTCGAACAGAAGTCAAATACCTTGAGTTGTCCCTGAACGTTCCTGAGCTGTTTCTGGGCCTCAGCAGCCTGGCGATTGGCGTGGCTCAGCTGAATCTCCATCTCATTAAGGTCTCCCTCCATCTTCTTCTTGATTCTCAGGGCATCATTCCTGCTCCTGACTTCAGAGTCCAGAGTGCCCTGCATGGATTCAATGACTCTCTGGCTGTTCCTCTTGATCTGCTCCATCTCCTCATCCTTCTCTGCAAGCTTCCTGTCAACCTCTCCCTTGATCTGGTTTAGCTCAAGCTGGACACGAAGAATCTTGGACTCCTCATGCTCCAGTGTACCCTATGACAAATAAAGCAACATTAATATATCAGAACAAAATTATTAATTAACAAAACAGTATGATGGTTCTAGCAAGAATTCCATATTGGTCTTCAGATACTCACCTCAGCCTCTTCCAGGGCGGTCTGAATCTCTGCCTTCTCAGTCTCCACTGTCTTCTTGGCCTTTTCCAGCTCATGGATGCTCTTACCAGTCTCACCTATCTGCTCTGTCAGATCTGAAATTTCCTCTATAGAAAGAAACAAATATTAAATGTAATCAAAAAACGTGTTTACTTTTTAAAGCTTGAACATTGAAGTCTTTTCTAATTTAACGGTTTCATTCTTACGCTGCAGATTCTTGTTCTCTCTCTTGAGGGTCTCCAGCTGATCCAGACTCTCCTCATAGGAGTTCTTCATCTTGAACAGTTCAGTGCTGAGTGAACGAGCCTCTTTCTGAGCACCTTCCAGCTCTGCCTGACCTTCCTCGTATTTCTGCTTCCATTCTGCCAGGACCTTTGGTGGAGATATTTTATGATCAAAGCCCATTCCAGCAATATTTTACAAAGAGAATATCATATAATGACTTAGTTTACTTTGTCAAAGTTCCTCTGTTTCTTGTCAAGGTTAGCAGCCAAACCATTGGCTCTCTCCACATCAATCATGAGGTCCTCCACCTCACCCTGGAGTCTCTGTTTGGTCTTCTCCAGAGATGCACATTTGGAGTTCACAGCCTCAATTTGTTCCTCTGCCTCTTGCAGACGCTGGGCCAGCTTCTTCCTGTTAAGTAATACACATTTTTTTGAATTCCAATCTATAAATTAGCTGTGAAAATTGGGAATATTATACAATAACATATACTTGGACTCTTCAAGCTCCTCTGTGCGCTGGATGGCATCCGTTTCATATTTGGTTCTCCACTGAGCAACCTCACTGTTGGCCTTTGACATTCCCCGCTGCAGCTCAGCCTTTGCCTCCTGCTCTTCCTCAAACTGCTCACGGAGCAAGTCGCAGTCATGACGGGCTGATTGCACAGCATGGGCCAGTGCGTTCTTAGCCTAGGAGACAAGTCACATAATATTAGCTTTTCTCTACAGTAAAGTAATTGACAAGTATGTGCATGAATTGATTATGCTGTATTACCTTAACCTCCTCTTCAATATGCCTCTTAAGCTCCTCTATTTGCTGAGTGAAAGCTTGTTTGCCTCTGGTGAGCTGAGAAACCAGAGCCTCCTTCTCCTCTAGCTGGCGGCCAAACTCACCTGTTAAAATGTTCACTATGTCAGTTCAATTCAAAATAAACCATTTAATAATATGAGAAAAGCATTTGCAACACAGTTAGGCTGGGGAAATTGATTACATCATCATATGATCCAGTTGTGACCTAATAGTCAGAGATTATGACTTTTAACCAAAAAGGTCACGGGTTTGATTCTCAATACCAGCAGGAAACGACTGAGGTGCCCTTGAGCAAGGCACATAACTAAGGCAATTGCTCCCTGGGCGCCGCAGTGAATGGTTAGTCACTGCTCCGGATATGTGTCTTGCTGACGTGTTCACTACTCATCGCTCCTAATGTGTGAGCACTAACTTGAATGGGTTAAATGCAGAGGACAAATTCTAAGTATGAGTAATCATACTTGGCCTTCATGTCACTTCACTTCATTTATTTTATAAAAACATAATAAATGAGCATTGAGAATGAGGTCAAAGGATCATGTGAATATGTTACATGGAGGAGGATTTACTTATACTAATTGTTTATCTTCATTTGTTAGAGGAGAAAATAAAATGCTGTATTATTTTGTTTGATATTTTTGAGATATTGTGCCATTATTTACCATTTTCAGTTTGAAGTCTTGCTCTTTGAGCACTGATGTCATTTATCTGGCGAAGGTTCTCATCATACTTGGACTTAATTTCACTAAGTTGGTCCTCAAGTGTGCGGCACATCTTCTCAAGATTGCCCTGTAAACACATTTGATTTGATTCTTAAGAATCTTAACCACATTTATTATAATTCCAATTTTTTATTAGAAACAGTTCTCAAACCTTTGCTTTGGCAACAGCTTCCATGTTGCTGGAAAGATCATCAATCTCCATTTTGAATTCACTCTTCTCTTTCTCAAGCTTCTGCTTGACACGCTGCAGGTTGTCAATTTGCTCTCCCAGCTCGGCCACACTGTCTGCCTGCTTCTTGCGGAGGGCAGCAGCAGTAGCTTCATGCTGGAGGGTGGACTCTTCAAGATCACGACGCAGCTTCTGGAATTCAGCTTCACGCTTCTTATTCATCTCGATCTGAGCAGCAGTGGCTCCTCCAGCCTCTTCAAGCCTCTCACTGATCTCCTCAAGTTCCCTGGAGAGATCAGCTCTCTGCTTCTCAACCTTGGCACGAGCAGCGCGCTCGGCCTCAATCTCTTCCTCCAGTTCCTCAATGCGAGCCTATGGTGGAAAAATAGTTAATTCGATTCTTGGTGATCTGATCATAATGATCGTAATGTTTGAAAAAATCTCAAAATACCTGAAGCTCCTTGATCTTCTTCTGGAGTTGAGCACCCAGAGATTGCTCATCTTCTATCTTGCTGAGCAGCTGACTTGTTTCAAAGTCTTTTCTGTGTGTAAAATGAGAAAACAATGAATGATCTGAAATAAATGAAAACCCTTATTTTTTATAAGAATTTGCAAAGAACTCCTACTTCTTCAGCTTCTCGTCAGATTGCTGCTTGTCATTCTCCAGGTCCATGATGGATTCTTGAGCTAATTTCAGGTCTCCTTCAAGCTTTCTCTTGGCTCTCTCCAGGTCCATGCGGAGCTTCTTTTCTTGTTCAAGGGAACCCTCAAGCTACAGGACAATAGTATTTAAAATTTGTTGACAGCTGAAAACACAGTTAATTAATAACATGTTTGCATAATCAACTCACATCATCAACTTGCTGCTCAAGCTTTGTCTTGGATTTGGTCAGGGTGTTGACTTTGTCCTCCTCGGCCTGAAGATCATCCAGTGTCTGCTGATGTGATTCTTGAAGGGCTTTCTTCTCCTTCGTAAGCTTAGCAATGCTCTCATCCTGAGCTGCCATTTCCTCAGTCAAGTTCTTGACCTGTGTGATTTTTTTGTTTTGTTTTGTTTTTTCAAATAAGATTGTATTTTACAATTTATATTCTATATCAACATATAAGACAGATATTAAGTCTAATCTTAAACCAACTCAATCTCCAACCTTATTCTCAGTGGCATGTTTCTCCTTCTCCACTTTAGCCAAGGTGAGCTCCAGGTCATCAATGTCTTTCTTCAGTTCAGAGCACTCATCCTCCAGTTTCCTCTTCTTGGCTGTCAGTTCAGCATTAATTTCTTCCTCATCCTCCAGTCTCTCAGTTGTCTCCTTGAGTTTAGCTTCAAGCTGGATTTTGCTTTTGATCAGACCCTCACACCTCTCCTCAGCATCTGAGAGACACTCAGATTCCTGTTAGTAAAATAAATTTTAATGAAAAATAATTTTAATGGAGCCAGTATTCAGTTAATTATAAAATATACTCACAGATGCTACTTGCAGCTGCAGATCATTTTTCTCTTGCAACAGTGCCACCATCTTTTCTTCAAGCTCCTTCTTTTTGGCTTCAGCCTTGACAAGATCTTCTTTGCATTTTGTATAGTCCTCTTTCATGTTTGCCAGCTCCTTCTCAGTCTCGGCACTCTTCAGCAGAGGCTTAATCTTGTAATAAACCTTCATCCATGGCCAGTGTTTGACATTCATGAATGAGCGGATGTTATATTGGATGGTGTAAATGGATTCCCTGTGAATAATTCATCATTAAATGACATAACCAGTGTCATTGTTTACCATTTATACAGTTAATGATGGTATCACCTTTATTCGTGCAATACTCACCTTCTTTCCATCATTTTCACAAACTCCCTCCTCATCAGGTAACCACGGCAGAGAGCCTGAGTCATTGTGACCAAAGCAGCCAGTTTCTCATCACGCATCTCCTCAAGAACACCCAGAAGACCAGCTTTGAAGAACACCTGAATTTATGTAAAAGTAAGTAAATTAAAACATATTGATTTACCTGTATAAGCTAAATTACCATGGTCACTGAATCTTTGAAAGTTGTAAAGCTGAATATGAACCTTTGTATGTCCAAATCTGTACTCGTCATGATTAACGTCGATGGATCCCAGGAGTTTTTCACTGGCCTTCTTGTTATCCATAAACTGTCCGTCTGGGATAACACTGGCATTTAGCACCTTGTATCTATGGAAGATGGGAAGATTTATCAAAATACTTTATATCTTCTAATAAAGAGTCTCCAACAGGAAATTATATTTTCATGTAGTGTCATTTATACCTCTGTTTGAAGTCACCATAGAGGATTCTGCTGGGAAAACCCTTTCTGCAGATTCTGATACCCTCCAATACACCGTTACACCTCAGCTGGTGGATAACCAGGAAGTTCTCCATGAGACCTACAATTGACATCATGAGCTTGGTAAATTAACATTAGCATTATTAAATACATTACCATTAAATATTGTGTTAATATGAGAATATCTGTGAGTCCTTTATTACTTTACCTGGAGTCTTGGACTCATTGGGAATCAGACAACGCACAAAGTGAGGGTGGGTGCTCCTCAAGTTCGTCATGAGCTTGCCCAAGTTCTCCTGTTTAATAATGAAAAGATTTAGCATTCTTACTCCCATTCTCTCAGTTGTTGATTTCTCTGATCTAGACTCAAGCAAGGTGATGCACAGTCACTGCTTCTTAAGTCCTTTCAATTGCATCATTATTCACATTTCCTATCTAACAAACACATACTCTGAACTGAGAAGACACAGTCTGCATGGAGCCACCCTTCTTTTTGCCTCCCTTCTTTCCGCCACCAGTCTCTATTAAGATAAAGAGACAAAAGAACAAATATAAAGTAATAACAAGATAAGAGTGCAACCCTGAATCAAAGTTTGGTTAAAATTATGTAGATAATTATGTTAACACTTCAGTTTTTTACCCTCAACAACAGGTGGGTAGAGCGTAGCAAGCAGTTTGACAGAAGACTTCTGGTACAGCTGCACAACAGAATCATTCAGTGGATCCTTGTTCTTGTCCAGCCAGCCAGTAATGTTGTAGTCCACAGTTCCAGCGTAGTGAACCAGGGAGAAGTGGGCTTCAGCCTTGCCTTTGGCAGGCTTTGGTTTCTCGAAAGCTTTGTTCTTGCCAAGATGCTGATCATACAGTTTGTTCTTGAAGGAAGTGTCTGTAGCCTTGGGGAACATGCACTCCTCTTCAAGGATGGAGAAGATACCCATGGGCTGTTTATAAAAGAATATTGTTTAATTACTAAAAAATTAAGATTTTGAGAATGGACCATGGAAATGAATAAGTTCAAAAACCACTAAAAACCTTTTCAATGAGTTCAATGCAAGCAGCCAAGTCCATGCCGAAGTCAATGAACTCCCAAATAATGCCCTCCTTCTTGTACTCCTCTTGCTCCAGCACAAACATGGTGTGGTTGAAAAACTGTTGCAGTTTCTCATTGGTGAAGTTGATACACAGCTGCTCCATGCTGTTGTACTGGAGGAAAAAATAACAGAAACATTTACTGACTTCTGAATATGACTCAACTTACCATAAAAAGAGATAAAAGAATCATTCTTACATCAAAGATCTCAAAGCCAGCAATGTCCAGCACACCAATGAAGAAGTTTCTTTGTTGTTTTGTGTCCAACATCTGGTTGATACGAATGACCATCCACAAGAACATCCTCTCATAGATAGATTTGGCCAAGGCGCTAACAGAGTTGTACACCTGTAAGTAGAATAGAGTGGATCTTTTATTCTGCTTCTGTAATAATCAGCCAGAATTTTAGGTTAAACACATGGCATGCTGGAAATGTTACTATACCTGTGGCACGGTCTGGCCTTTGGTCACAAACTCATTTCCGACCTTGACTCTGGGGTAGCACAAACCCTTCAGCATATCAGCAGAGTTCAAACCCAGAAGGTAGGCGATTTTGTCAGCATCTGCAATTAAAAAAGTTGCACAAAAATCCATCCCTTTTCTTTCCTTGAAAACTGGAAAAATGTCACACATTAGTAAAATTTTAGTCTCACCCTCTGTGCCATCAGGCTCAGCCTGCTCCTCACGCTGCTTCTGCTTGAACTTCATGTTGCCATGATGAAGCACAGCTCCAGTGAACTTGTAGATGCCCATTTTCTCTTCATTAGTAAATCCCAAAATGTCAATAGCACTCTGTAAAATTACAGAGAAGAATAAGCTTTAGGGTCTTTTCGTCCATATTCAAATAGAATGTAAATATTCAAACAGCAATGACTCACATCAGTAGCATCCAGCTCAACTTTATCATCAATGCTGGCCACTGTGATCTGACCCTGACTGCACATGGAGAAGTCATAGGGGTTGGTGGTGAGGAGCGACATTTCTGTAAAATACACAGCATTTATGAAAGAGCATCTTACAATATTATCTGAATCATTGAATGAATGAAATATGTGCACCTACCAATAATCTCAGGCTTATGGTTGGTCATCATCTGGAAGAAGATGTGGTACCCTCTCTCATCTGGAAGCTGGAATGACACTCTAGACTTCTCCAGCAGATCTGTTGAGAGAATGTACTTGAGTCACAATCATCTGAAGAGTGACAGACAAAGACAACTGTTCAGGATGGATCAATGAAATCGTGTCCACCTACATGTCTCAATGTCAGCACTAGCCAGTTTTCCAGTTGTACCGAAGTGAATCCTGATGAATTTACCCTGTTTAAAACAAAATAACAAACTATTATTATTATTATTATTATTAATGATGATAACAAAAAAACAAAATCTCTTTATAGAAAAATCCAACACAACTGACTAATTGAACTACATGTAAATAAGAAGTAGTGAACTTACAAAACGAGAGGAGTTGTCATTTCTCACAGTCTTGGCATTACCATAAGCCTCAAGCAGAGGGTTGGCAGCAATGATCTGGTCCTCAAGAGAGCCCTGTGATGTTTGAAGGGTTTTCAGTTATTTTCATTTATTTTCTATTTAATGACTAAACACTACTTATGGACATTTCACAAATTCACATATCATGTGAGATGAGTGTAAATCACCAACATTCAAAATAATTTGTATGTAGTTTTATATCTCAAACCTGGATTTTGCCAGCAGTCTCTTTCTTCTTCTCGCCACCTGACACTGCAACTGTGGCAAAGTACTGGATGACACGTTTGGTGTTCACAGTCTTTCCAGCACCAGATTCTCCACTGGTTTATGAGAGATCAGAAGACAGAAAATGATAAGACATGTGGAAGTTCCACAAGACAAAAATGTAACTGTTCTCGACAACTCTAATTGAAGGCTTGATACATACGTAATCAGGACAGACTGGTTCTCTCTGTCTGTTAATTCAAAGGGTAATAATGGTTTAGCAATTGTTTTATAAAAAAATATGAATGTAAATTTCACATAAATTAAAATTAAACTTAAATTTAATTCAGATCTCCTAAATCAGATCTTACCAGTCAGCATGAACTGATAGGCGTTGTCAGAGACAGAGAAGATGTGGGGTGGGGCCTCCATACGCTTTTTGCCTCTGTAGGCAGCCACCACTTCTGCATCATACACTGGGAGCCACTTGTAGGGGTTCACAGTAGCGCAGAAGAGTCCAGAGTAGGTCTGAAATGAGCAGAGATGTGGTCAGATTGCAACAACACAGTTAAAAATAACTTAAATGCTTTTATTTGTTGGTTTCAGGACTTACGTAGATCATCCACGCAGCATAGCGCTCTTTGAGGTTATACAGCACAGAGGCTTCATTGAGATGGGTCATCATGGCCATGTCCTCAATCTTGTCATACTTGGGAGGGTTCATTGGATAGACATCATCCTCCTTTACTGTTCTCTCCTATGAATTTGATCAATCAGGTAATAGATAGACAAAAAAAATATGTAGGACATTGTGCAATATGAGCATCTTTTAAAATGTACCTCCTTAGTATCAAGCACAATAACTGTGGCTTTGCCACCCTCTTTGCTCTTGATTGTTCCCTTGAGGTACAACTCTTTGACATCAGCCACATAGCAGGCAGACTTGGCATCAAATGGTTTGCTCTGAGCCTCGATTCTCTCCCTCTCAGGCTTACGAAGGTAAATTGCAGCCTTGCCATAAATGGCCATCTCCGCGTCCGTACTCATGGTGGCGGCTTACTTCTGGAATTTAAAGATAAGGAGAAAAAAATACTCTTATAACATTAATGTGAATTTTTTTCTCCCTATAATCCCTATAATTACAGTTACCTACAGCAAATCCAAAAACAATATCCTTTTTATCCTTGATTTCTAAACAGATTTTGTTTTTACTATTTTGAATGTTTGAGCTAATCATGTATTTACAGACATTAACATCAATTACCTTTCCAATCTTCCACAAGTACTGATGAATTCCCTGCACCCTGTAATATGAAGATATTGAAAATGAAAGCTGTGATTAAAGATTTATAATATACTATTAGCAACATATATCTTAACTTGAAAATCCAAATTCCACTTAATTTTTTTGCCTGAATAGTTTTCTATGCAAAATGTCTAGTAATATTTTACAGAAAGACATGCCATGGTTCTCTAACCTAATCTAATCACTGCATACTCCCTGCAAAGAAATGAATGACCATCTCACCACAAACGGAAACTTGGCTGGTCTTCTGAATGCAGAGGTCTCCCCTCCTGCCCCTGGTTTTTATACTGCATTTGCTGTGCAAGCAATGCAAAAGTTAAATATGGCTAACACCAAATATGGCTATTTGAGTCAGTCTAAGTTAAGGAATCGATCAGATAAACCATTTGGTGCTTGCGAAAATGGAAACAGCAAAGGTGTAAATAAATTTTAGGATATGTTGCTAATTAGTTTTTAGAATTCTTTAAAGAACATTATTTCACTAACCTCTAGCAGAATATGTAGGCTACCAACAGCTGTTGTGTACAAGTGTACACGTTTTTATCTTCAAGTAAAACAATTTATGAAGCAATAAAGTATTGTATTGAGAGATTGTACACTGAGGCCTTAAACATTTTTTATAGAACATGACACATGAAGCAGAGGTAACACGTTGAGTCTTTTTTTAGGCTTGCTGGAACCATAAATTTTTTGGCATGTATTCTATTTATGTGTTGCTTCATCGACATTGGTGTGTGAAGATCCTTATGTATGGTGTAAAATGCTTTTTATAAAAAATTATTAATAAATACACATTATTTTTCAACTATTTCAAGAGCTAAAAAGTTAAATAGATTATGTATATAATGCATTTAACAATGGAATGCAAAAAAAAAAAAAAACAAAAAAAAAACAATACAAGATATTAAACCACTATCAATTTTACTAGCTATTAGCATTAAACATTATTATAGGCTATTAAATAATTTGCAATATCATGTGATACCAATTATGGTAGATGTATTAAATTTACTGAACTAAACAGACATTTATGTTTGTTTGTTTTTTCAGCTATGTTTCTTAGATCTAATATCTTTAAGGGGCACAATTTCTATTTATGTATATTATTTTATTTATGTTTATATTTTATTGCTCTATTTGGATGGTTTGCATTCCATTGATAAGATAATTCAGCTTTCCTGGTCTGGTATAACTACATGCCTGTTTTTTTACACTATATATCATAAATATTAAAAAAATGTACAAAATTAAAGCAGTTTAGTATTTAAAATGAAAAGGTGTTAAATATATGCCTATTTTCTGTTTTTATTAATATTCATAATGAAGAGCATTTGCGTGCACAGTAGCCTATTACACTGATTGTGTTTAAAGCCTACAATGTGTAAAAGTGGTAAATGATTTTGATAAAAAAAATTATAAG
Organism: Semotilus atromaculatus; assembly: GCA_031834385.1. Lineage (NCBI taxonomy): Eukaryota > Metazoa > Chordata > Actinopteri > Cypriniformes > Leuciscidae > Semotilus > Semotilus atromaculatus. Next base: position 13,158,352 of record JAULUF010000035.1, on the reverse strand, counting down.
CTCACAATTGTTTTTGTCCCACTATGCTTCAATAGTACAGTTAACTTAAATTGACTTACAATTCTGTATCAATTGTAAGGAGGAATAAAGTATATATCACAATTTGGACTTGATTTGGACAATTTGTTTATATCTCACAGTTCCGACAGTTTTTTTTCTCCCAAATCCGTTTGTTACTACTCTTCCTAAAATGTTTATCTGATTTATTTACCCAGAAAATGTGTTCCAGATCTTTAGCAGACATCTGCTGTTTCCCTGTTTTATGGAAGTCCTAAAAGTATGCAACACTTTTTATATATCAATCTTTAAATCTCCTGATCTTGACATTTCTGATCTGACATTTTCTCGTGATCTTATTTGCGATCACGAGAAAACAAGCCTTTTAGGCTTCCATACCTTTGGATAGTTAAAAACACCTCTCCCGGTTTGAAAACGCCCCCCTTTTTTCCGTAGAGACCTGTACTTGGGCTTTCACTACTGATGCTGACGTATGCCAAAAACTCTCTTGTCGTGCCAGATTTCGAAGTCGGGCGCAGTTGCTCTCCCCCGTCTAAAGGTCCTGACTAAAGGTATGGGAAAGAACTTTATGACGACAATTCTCATTGGTTTAAGCACTCAAACGCACTGACCGTGCAATCTATGGGTTATTGTTGACATCTAAAATAATATCATTTAAATGACCGATACTTTAGGTGTCTTGTTCATATTCATATAAAAGTAACAGTTTAAATTATGCCTACATTAAATTTATTAGCAACAAGCACATAGAGTCACGCGGTGAGAACTGTAGGTCTTGACTGCATAAAGTGACTGCCTACTCTCCTTTACGTTTAATGTTTTGTTTTGTTCACTAGTATCCAACCAATGGACGATCCTTCACAGCCTGCGAAGACAGGAAAGCCACACGCTTCAGTAAATGAAAAATTAGTTCATGGAAGTGAGTGAGATCGATTTGCTCACTTAAACTTAAAAGGTTATTAGGCCATAATAAACCTGCCAGTTCATTCGTCTATAATATAATTTTGTGCTTGGGTTTATCTAGGCTAATTGCCTCCTCTTTTTTTATTACTTGAGACTGACACAGCCATATAGGCTACAGTAAAAGAGCTTGTGCTGACATCAACAGATGCCTTTGGTGCTTGTCCCTGTAAGGAACTATTTATGGCACCAATGGAGTTCACTGTCTGGCTACTTTGGGGGAGCTCACATGACTGCAGCTAATTTTTTTAATCTTAAGTATTTTGATTATACCAAAAAATAGCCTATTAATTTGTGTGCATTTCTTACATCAATGTCTGTAATCTGAGTCTCACAAAAGTCCCTTATAACTAAATGAATACTTTTTTTTTTAGTTTAATGAATTGTAATAACTTTTGATTTTCCTGTACACATTTATATAGTTTTTACATGTTGTGCATATGCAGTATTCTGAACTTTCAATGTGTAAACTGTTCATTTGATAATTAGACTTTACTGTAGGCTACCTTAAAAAGCAACTTTAAAGACTTAAAAAAAAGTTAACTTACTTATTTGGCTCAAATAACGTGGACTAGTAATTGAAATTTTCTCTGTTGACGTATCTAAAATGAAGATCCCAATATATTATGATTTGACCTAAAATGTTGTTTCCAATGTTTCACAGATGGAAAAGCACTTACACTGCTACTCATTTACGGTCTCACTCAAATTAATCTATCGTCATCATCAAGGTATAATTACTCAGAGATTCATTTTATCTGTTGGCGAGGGGTGGGATAAATTAGAAAGATTTTGACATAATTGAACAGAACATAAATGTTAGTACATATAACCGAAAGGTGTTTGTTTTCTAACTAAAATGCAAAGAAGGATGTCCACTACTATATACTGTGAAATAAATCTAAAATAATTAATAATTTTTAAACCCCTTGTTTTTATTTGTTTATTTTAATTATTTGTAATAATTAAAAATCAATTTTGTGATAAAAGATTTTTGCGCTTGTCAATGTTGAAATGATTGAGATGGCCAATCAAATCAAAGTCTTGTTTTACTGTAAACAGAAAACAAGGGCGAATTCCAACACAACACTAAGTAGGATTTTTTACCTTCAAATAATGTTTCCAAAATCGTTTCAGTGGTTCATCAAGTCGTGATATGGTGAAATGCACTTATGCCATTGTTTTGAGGTCCTTTATCTGGTATATCCACGCTATGTAAGATTGCCAGATCGGGTCGCGTTTCTAGTTCTAATGAGACATACAATGGGATAATTCCGCTTCCAACCTGTGGGGCGACCGCAGAGGAAAAGTTACTTGGTGTTGCTTTAAGCTTTAACAGTGAAAGAGTCTGTGGTAAGATGTTAGTAGCTAAACAATATTTGACAACTGTTTTACGATAGAAATGTTCAGTGACCTACAGTAATATCCAGTGATTAACTTTTTTATGAAATGTCAGAGTTTGGAATTGAAAATGCTATTATTTGCGTGATGTAATTCATAACTGAATGTGACAAGAAATGTTTTGCGTTCTTTACAAATTAGACATGAGTGAACATGATTACATGTGAAGGGTTACGAATTTAAGAATATGTTTAATTTAGGTTCCAATACAATAGTATATAAACTGATAAAGTTCTATACGTTGAATTTAGCATTTAAGGTTAGGATGGTGATGATATCCGGCCAATCCTGTTTTTCTGTATTTCTCAGATTACTGAAACTCTTAATTGCTCTTTCCTGCCAGTCCTGTTTCTCTCTATTGTAAGCAGATTACTGAAACTCTTGGTGACTCTTGGGAGCCTTTGTCACAGCGGGAGAGTCCTGCCATTCCTGTTCTTGAATCTGTGTTTGAATAGTTATGCTGATTACATTAGGATTGGTAAAACTCTCAGTCATTTTGGATTGTTTCCCTTAGTTAGACTCGAGACAAGCTTTGAAGACTACAGCTACGAACAGCTCGTGTGCTCAATAAAGAATCCTGCTTAAGACACAATCCGAGTCACCTGGTCTTCACTTCTGAGTTTCTACACTTTAGAAGAAAAAAAGTTCACAGCACATGTCTATGAATGTAATGTAATAAACATGAAAAAAAAAAAACATAAGGAATACTGTATGAAAAAAAAAAAAAAAAAAAAAACAGCAATGAAAAAAAAAAAACATAAGGAATACTGTATGAAAAAAAAAAAAAAAAAAAAAAACAGCAATGGAAATAAAAGAGAAGTTGATGAATATAATGTTTTATTGAGCAATTGCACCTTTTGCACCAGAGACAAATGGGAGCTTGTGACTGTGAATGTGAAGGTTTTCACTCAGCTGCCTCTTTGCTCTGAAAAAAAAGGTACACAAATAAAAAATCTGTACGAATATAAAATAGAACCATTTATGGTAAAATAAAAGCTTTACATTTTAAGTATGTTTAAACATTTATTTGAGTAAAATTACCTTTCCAGCATCACGGGTCTTGGCTCTGAGCTTGTTGACCTGAGACTCAGCAATGTCAGCACGCTCCTCAGCCTCTTCCAGCTCATGCTGCACCTTCCTCAACTTGGACAGGTGAGTGTTTGCTTGTTCATCCTGCAAAGTCACATACGATTTGATAAGGAACTTAAGTTCACAAGGTGTTTACAGTTCTCAAATGAGATACTCACAGCTTCTTCAGCCTGTCTCTTGTAAGCCTTGACCTTCAGCTGAAGCTTGTCAACCAGATCCTGCAGTCTGTTGAGGTTCTTCTTATCCTCCTCAGTCTGCAGATAATGAACAAGGATCAGACTAGAACATAATCAGATTAATGTGACCTGAATTTTATAACTCTTTTTTTTTTTTTACCTGGTAGGTGAGCTCCTTGACTCTCCTTTCATATTTGCGGACACCTTTAACTGCATCAGCTCCACGTCTCTGCTCTGCCTCAACTTCAGCCTCAAGCTCACGGACCTATAGTTAGTGGGAGATATTATTAAAATTAGATCAGTCAAAAAAATGTTTAAAGATGTTTAGACACTTCAGACTGTCCACATCAAGACTATGAACATCAGAATACGGTGAACATCAGAATAAAAGGCAATCTTACTCTTGACTCCAATTTCTGGAGTTGTTTCTTTCCTCCCTTCATGGCCAGATTCTCAGCCTCATCCAGACGGTGCTGCAGGTCCTTCACTGTGACCTCCAGATTCTTCTTCATCCTCTCAAGGTGAGAACTGGTGTCCTGCTCCTTCTTCAGCTCTTCTGCCATCATTGCAGCCTGATTGAATTAATACAGAAAGTCATTAGATCCACTTTTTTTCCAAGTACACAAGTGTCTTTTAAACATTTACCAGCTACTGTTGCTCACATCAGTGATGGCCTTCTTGGCTTTCTCCTCTGCATTTCTGGCTTCCTGCACAGTGTCATCAACTTCACTCTGGACCTGAACAAGGTCAGTCTCAAGCTTCTTCTTGGTGTTAAGGAGACTTGTGTTCTACAAAATGTGAAGCAACAGTTTGGACACTCAACCGTTTTGGTACTCTCAAATTCCTTAATTTCATTGTAAAATAAAAAAAGCCCTTACCTGAGAGTGCAGCAGCCCAACACGCTCACTGATATCCACCAGCTCTTGTTCAGCCACTTTGCGGCCTCTCTCTGTCTGCTCCAGAGCAGCTCTCAGCTCCTCAATCTCAGACTGCATCAGAGTGTTTCTGCGCTCCACCATGGCCACCTGCTCCTTCATGTCTTCCTGTCCTCTCTGGGCATCATCAAGGTGCAGTTGGGCGTCCTGAACATAACAATAGCATTAGAATAAGCTTTAATGTGCTTTCTAGTGACCATAACCTAACAAAAATTAGATTATACAAACATATTAAAACATTCCAAAGTCGAACAGAAGTCAAATACCTTGAGTTGTCCCTGAACGTTCCTGAGCTGTTTCTGGGCCTCAGCAGCCTGGCGATTGGCGTGGCTCAGCTGAATCTCCATCTCATTAAGGTCTCCCTCCATCTTCTTCTTGATTCTCAGGGCATCATTCCTGCTCCTGACTTCAGAGTCCAGAGTGCCCTGCATGGATTCAATGACTCTCTGGCTGTTCCTCTTGATCTGCTCCATCTCCTCATCCTTCTCTGCAAGCTTCCTGTCAACCTCTCCCTTGATCTGGTTTAGCTCAAGCTGGACACGAAGAATCTTGGACTCCTCATGCTCCAGTGTACCCTATGACAAATAAAGCAACATTTACATATCAGAACAAAATTATTCATTAACAACACAGTATGATGGTTCTAGCAAGAATTCCATATTGGTCTTCAGATACTCACCTCAGCCTCTTCCAGGGCGGTCTGAATCTCTGCCTTCTCAGTCTCCACTGTCTTCTTGGCCTTTTCCAGCTCATGGATGCTCTTACCAGTCTCACCTATCTGCTCTGTCAGATCTGAAATTTCCTCTATAGAAAGAAACAAATATTATCTGTAATCAGAAAAACTTACTTTTTAAAGCTTGAACATTGAAGTCTTTTCTAATTTGACGGTTTCATTCTTACGCTGCAGATTCTTGTTCTCTCTCTTGAGGGTCTCCAGCTGATCCAGACTCTCCTCATAGGAGTTCTTCATCTTGAACAGTTCAGTGCTGAGTGAACGAGCCTCTTTCTGAGCACCTTCCAGCTCTGCCTGACCTTCCTCATATTTCTGCTTCCATTCTGCCAGGACCTTTGGTGGAGATATTTTATGATCAAAGCCCATTCCAGCAATATTTTACAAAGAGAATATCATATAATGACTTAGTTTACCTTGTCAAAGTTCCTCTGTTTCTTGTCAAGGTTAGCAGCCAAACCATTGGCTCTCTCCACATCAATCATGAGGTCCTCCACCTCACCCTGGAGTCTCTGTTTGGTCTTCTCTAGAGATGCACATTTGGAGTTCACAGCCTCAATTTGTTCCTCTGCCTCTTGCAGACGCTGGGCCAGCTTCTTCCTGTTAAGTAATACAAATTTTTTTTGAATTCCAATCTATAAATTAGCTGTGAGAATTGGGAATATTATACAATAACATACATACTTGGACTCTTCAAGCTCCTCTGTGCGCTGGATGGCATCCGTTTCATATTTGGTTCTCCACTGAGCAACCTCACTGTTGGCCTTTGACATTCCCCGCTGCAGCTCAGCCTTTGCCTCCTGCTCTTCCTCAAACTGCTCACGGAGCAAGTCACAGTCATGACGGGCTGATTGCACAGCATGGGCCAGTGCGTTCTTAGCCTAGGAGACAAGTCACATAATATTAGCTTTTCTCTACAGTAAAGTAATTGACAAGTACGTGCATGAATTGATTATGCTGTATTACCTTAACCTCCTCTTCAATATGCCTCTTAAGCTCCTCTATTTGCTGAGTGAAAGCTTGTTTGCCTCTGGTGAGCTGAGAAACCAAAGCCTCCTTTTCCTCCAGCTGACGGCCAAACTCACCTGTTAAAATTTTCACTATGTCAGTTCAATTCAAAATAAACCATTTAATAATATGAGAAAAGCATTTGCTACACAGTTAGGCTGGGGAAATTGATTAAATCATCATATGATCCAGTTGTGACCTAATAGTCAGAGATTATGACTTTTAACCAAAAAGGTCACGGGTTTGATTCTCAATACCAGCAGGAAACGACTGAGGTGCCCTTGAGCAAGGCACATAACTAAGGCAATTGCTCCCTGGGCGCCGCAGTGAATGGTTAGTCACTGCTCCGGATATGTGTCTTGCTGACGTGTTCACTACTCATCGCTCCTAATGTGTGAGCACTAACTTGAATGGGTTAAATGCAGAGGACAAATTCTAAGTATGAGTAATCATACTTGGCCTTCATGTCACTTCACTTCATTTATTTTATAAAAACATAATAAATGAGCATTGAGAATGAGGTCAAAGGATCATGTGAATATGTTACATGGAGGAGGATTTACTTATACTAATTGTTTATCTTCATTTGTTAGAGGAGAAAATAAAATGCTGTATTATTTTGTTTGATATTTTTTAGATATTGTGCCATTATTTACCATTTTCAGTTTGAAGTCTTGCTCTTTGAGCACTGATGTCATTTATCTGGCGAAGGTTCTCATCATACTTGGACTTAATTTCACTAAGTTGGTCCTCAAGTGTGCGGCACATCTTCTCAAGATTGCCCTGTAAACACATTTGATTTGATTCTTAAGAATCTTAACCACATTTATTATCTTTCCAATTTTTATTAGAAACAGTTCTCAAACCTTTGCTTTGGCAACAGCCTCCATGTTGCTGGAAAGATCATCAATCTCCATTTTGAATTCACTCTTCTCTTTCTCAAGCTTCTGCTTGACACGCTGCAGGTTGTCGATTTGCTCTCCCAGCTCGGCCACACTGTCTGCCTGCTTCTTGCGGAGGGCAGCAGCAGTAGCTTCATGCTGGAGGGTGGACTCTTCAAGATCACGACGCAGCTTCTGGAATTCAGCTTCTCGCTTCTTATTCATCTCAATCTGAGCAGCAGTGGCTCCTCCAGCCTCTTCAAGCCTCTCACTGATCTCCTCAAGTTCCCTGGAGAGATCAGCTCTCTGCTTCTCAACCTTGGCACGAGCAGCGCGCTCAGCCTCGATCTCTTCCTCAAGTTCCTCAATGCGAGCCTATGGTGGAAAAATAGTTAATTCGATTCTTGGTGATCTGATCATAATGATCGTAATGTTTGAAAAAATCTCAAAATACCTGAAGCTCCTTGATCTTCTTCTGGAGTTGAGCACCCAGAGATTGCTCATCTTCTATCTTGCTGAGCAGCTGACTTGTTTCAAAGTCTTTTCTGTGTGTAAAATGAGAAAACAATGAATGATCTGAAATAAATGAAAACCCTTATTTTTTATAAGAATTTGCAAAGAACTCCTACTTCTTCAGCTTCTCGTCAGATTGCTGCTTGTCATTCTCCAGGTCCATGATGGATTCTTGAGCTAATTTCAGGTCTCCTTCAAGCTTTCTCTTGGCTCTCTCCAGGTCCATGCGGAGCTTCTTTTCTTGTTCAAGGGAACCCTCAAGCTACAGGACAATGATTTTTAAATTATGTGACCGCAGAAAACACAGTTAATTAATAACATGTTTGCATAATCAACTCACATCATCAACTTGCTGCTCAAGCTTTGTCTTGGATTTGGTCAGGGTGTTGACTTTGTCCTCCTCGGCCTGAAGATCATCCAGTGTCTGCTGATGTGATTCTTGAAGGGCTTTCTTCTCCTTCGTAAGTTTAGCAATGCTCTCATCCTGAGCTGCCATTTCCTCAGTCAAGTTTTTGACCTGTATGATTTTTTTGTTTTAGTTTTTTCAAATAAGATTGTATTTTACAACTTCTAACTTCTATAGTCTAATCTTAAACCAACTCAATCTCCAACCTTATTCTCAGTGGCATGTTTCTCCTTCTCCACTTTAGCCAAGGTGAGTTCCAGGTCATCAATGTCTTTCTTCAGTTCAGAGCACTCATCCTCCAGTTTCCTCTTCTTGGCTGTCAGTTCAGCATTAATTTCCTCCTCATCCTCCAGTCTCTCAGTTGTCTCTTTGAGTTTAGCTTCAAGCTGGATTTTGCTTTTGATCAGACCCTCACACCTCTCCTCAGCATCTGAGAGACACTCGGATTCCTGTTAGTAAAATAGATTGCTATTTCATTGGAAACAACCTTGCTCATTTTAATGGAGCCAGTATTCAGTTAATTATAAAATATACTCACAGATGCTACTTGCAGCTGCAGATCATTTTTCTCTTGCAACAGTGCCACCATCTTTTCTTCAAGCTCCTTCTTTTTGGCTTCAGCCTTGACAAGATCTTCTTTGCATTTTGTATAGTCCTCTTTCATGTTTGCCAGCTCCTTCTCAGTCTCGGCACTCTTCAGCAGAGGCTTAATCTTGTAATAAACCTTCATCCATGGCCAGTGTTTGACATTCATGAATGAGCGGATGTTGTATTGAAGGGTGTAAATTGCATCCCTTATGAAACAATTTGGATGATAAAATGCAGAATTATTGGTAAATGCACTTATTTTTAAAACAGTCAATCAAAATATTTCCTTCACTTTATGGGTTAAACATATTTTTATTTAAAAAAAAAATACATTTAAAAGCCTATTTGACAAGAAGATTTGCATAGACAAAACATTTTTTTTATTGATAACCCATGAACACTGTAAATGAATGTTATGAATTATTGTTGTGCATTGTCCAACTGAAAAAAAGCTTTATACTAACTGTAATAGTTCAATCAGGGAGTTTGAGAACATTCCTCACCTCCTCGCCGTCATTTTCACAAACTCCCTCCTCATCAGGTAACCACGGCAGAGAGCCTGAGTCATTGTGACCAGAGCAGCCAGTTTCTCATCACGCATCTCCTCAAGAACACCCAGAAGACCAGCTTTGAAGAACACCTGAATTTATGTAAAAGTAAATAAATTAAAATATATTGATTTACCTGTATAAAGTTAAATTACCATGGTCACTGAATTTTTTTAAGTTGTAAAGCTGAATATTAACCTTAGTGTGTCCAAATCTGTACTCGTCATGATTAACATCGATGGAGCCCAGGAGTTTTTCACTGGCCTTCTTGTTATCCATAAACTGTCCGTCTGGGATAACACTGGCATTCAGCACCTTGTATCTGTGGACGATGGGAAGATTTATCAAAATGCTTTATATCTTCTAATAAAGAGTCTCCAACGGGAAATTATATTTTCATGTAGTGTCATTTATACCTCTGTTTGAAGTCACCATAGAGGATTCTGCTGGGAAAACCCTTTCTGCAGATTCTGATACCCTCCAATACACCATTACACCTCAGCTGGTGGATAACCAGGAAGTTCTCCATCAGACCTACAATTGACATAATGAGCTTGGTAAATTAACATTAGCATTATTAAATACATTATCATTAAATATTGTGTTAATATGAGATTATATGTGAGTCCTTTATTACTTTACCTGGAGTCTTGGACTCATTGGGAATCAGACAACGCACAAAGTGAGGGTGGGTGCTCCTCAAGTTCGTCATGAGCTTGCCCAAGTTCTCCTGTTTAATCATGAAAAGATTTAGCATTCTTACTCACATTCTCTCAGTTGTTGATTTCTCTGATCTAGACTCAAGCAAGGTGATGCACAGTCACTGCTTCTTAAGTCCTTTCAACAAACACATACTCTGAACTGAGAAGACACAGTCTGCATGGAGCCACCCTTCTTCTTGCCTCCCTTCTTACTGCCACCAGTCTCTACTCAGATAAAGAAATAAAAGAACACATATAAAGTAATAACAAGAAAAGAGCGCAACCCTGAATCAAAGTTTGGTTAAAATGATGTACATAATTATGTTAACACTTCAGTTTTTTACCCTCAACAACAGGTGGGTAGAGCGTAGCCAACAGTTTGACAGAAGACTTCTGGTACAGCTGCAGAACAGACTCGTTCAGTGGATCCTTGTTCTTGTCCAGCCAGCCAGTAATGTTGTAGTCCACAGTTCCAGCGTAGTGAACCAGGGAGAAGTGGGCTTCAGCCTTGCCTTTGGCAGGCTTTGGTTTCTCAAAAGCTTTGTTCTTGCCAAGATGCTGATCATACAGCTTGTTCTTGAAGGAAGTGTCTGTAGCCTTGGGGAACATGCACTCCTCTTCAAGGATGGAGAAGATACCCATGGGCTGTTTATAAAAGAATATTGTTTAATTACTAAAAAATTTAGATTTTGAGAATGGACCATGGAAATGAATAAGTTTAAAAAACGCTAAAGACCTTCTCAATAAGCTCAATGCAAGCGGCCAAGTCCATGCCAAAGTCAATGAACTCCCAAATAATGCCCTCCTTCTTGTACTCCTCTTGCTCCAGCACAAACATGGTGTGGTTGAAAAACTGTTGCAGTTTCTCATTGGTGAAGTTGATACACAGCTGCTCCATGCTGTTGTACTGGAGGAAAAAATAACAGAAACATTTACTGACTTCTGAATATGATTCAATTTACCATAAAAAGAGATAACATAATCATTCTTACATCAAAGATCTCAAAGCCAGCAATATCCAGCACACCAATGAAGAAGTTTCTTTGTTGTTTTGTGTCCAACATCTGGTTGATACGAATGACCATCCACAAGAACATCCTCTCATAGATAGATTTGGCCAAGGCGCTAACAGAGTTGTACACCTGTAAGTAGAATAGAGTGGATCTTTTATTCTGCTTCTGTAATAATTAGCCAGAACTTTAGGTTAAACACATGGCATGCTGGAAATGTTACTATACCTGTGGCACGGTCTGGCCTTTGGTCACAAACTCATTTCCGACCTTGACTCTGGGGTAGCACAAACCCTTCAGCATATCAGCAGAGTTCAAACCCAGAAGGTAGGCGATTTTGTCAGCATCTGCAATTAAAAAAGTTGCACCCTTTTCTTTCCTTGAAAACTGGAAAAATGTCACACATTAGTACAATTTTAGTCTCACCCTCTGTGCCATCAGGCTCAGCCTGCTCCTCACGCTGCTTCTGCTTGAATTTCATGTTGCCATGATGAAGCACAGCTCCAGTGAACTTGTAGATGCCCATTTTCTCTTCATTACTAAAGCCCAAAATGTCAATAGCACTCTGTAAAATTACAGAAAAGAATGAGCTTTAGGGTCTTTTCGTCCATATTTAAATAGAATATGTCAATATTCAAACAGCAATGACTCACATCAGTAGCATCCAGCTCCTCTTTATCATTAATGCTGGCCACTGTGATCTGACCCTGACTGCACATGGAGAAGTCATAGGGGTTGGTGGTGAGGAGCGACATTTCTGTAAAATACACAGCATTTATGAAAGAGCATCTTACAATATTATCTGAATCATTGAATGAATGAAATATGTGCACCTACCAATAATCTCAGGCTTATGGTTGGTCATCATCTGGAAGAAGATGTGGTAGCCTCTCTCATCTGGAAGCTGGAATGACACTCTAGACTTCTCCAGCAGATCTGTTGAGAGAATGTACTTGAGTCACAATCATCTGAAGAGTGACAGATAAAGACAACTGTTCAGGATGGATCAATGAAATCGTGTCCACCTACATGTCTCAATGTCAGCACTAGCCAGTTTTCCAGTTGTACCGAAGTGAATTCTGATGAATTTACCCTGTTTAAAACAAAATAACAAACTATTATTATTAATGATGATAACAATAAAACTAAATCTCTTTATAGAAAATCCAACACAACTGACTAATTGAACTACATGTAAATAAGAAGTAGTGAACTTACAAAACGAGAAGAGTTGTCATTTCTCACAGTCTTGGCATTACCATAAGCCTCAAGCAGAGGGTTGGCAGCAATGATCTGGTCCTCAAGAGAGCCCTGTGATGTTTGAAGGATTTTCATTTATTTTCTATTTAATGACTAAACACTACTTATGGGCATTTCACAAATTCACATATCATGTGAGATGAGTGTAAATCACCATCATTCAAAATAATTTGTTTGTAGTTTTATATCTCAAACCTGGATTTTGCCAGCAGTCTCTTTCTTCTTCTCGCCACCTGACACTGCAACTGTGGCAAAGTACTGGATGACACGTTTGGTGTTCACAGTCTTTCCAGCACCAGATTCTCCACTGGTTTATGAGAGATCAGAAGACAGAAAATGATAAGACATGTGGAAGTTCCACAAGACGAAAATTTAACTGTTCTCGACAACTCTAATTGAAGGCTTGATACATACGTAATCAGGACAGACTGGTTCTCTCTGTCTGTTAATTCAAAGGGTAATAATGGTTTAGCAATCGTTTTATAAAAAAATATGAATGCGAATTTCACATAAATTAAAATTAAACTTAAATTTAATTCAGATCTCTTAAATCAGATCTTACCAGTCTGCATGAACTGATAGGCGTTGTCAGAGACAGAGAAGATGTGGGGTGGGGCCTCCATACGCTTTTTGCCTCTGTAGGCAGACACCACTTCTGCATCATACACTGGGAGCCACTTGTAGGGGTTCACAGTAGCGCAGAAGAGTCCAGAGTAGGTCTGAAATGAGCAGAGATGTGGTCAGATTGCAACAACACAGACAAAAATTAAAACTTAAATGCTTTTGTTTGTTGTTTTCAGAACCTACGTAGATCATCCACGCAGCATAACGCTCTTTGAGGTTATACAGCACAGAGGCTTCATTGAGATGGGTCATCATGGCCATGTCCTCAATCTTGTCATACTTGGGAGGGTTCATTGGGTAGACATCATCCTCCTTTACTGTTCTCTCCTATGAATTTGATCAATCAGGTATTAGATAGACAACAACAACAAAAATATGTAGGACATTGTGCAATATGAGCATCTTTTAAAATGTACCTCCTTAGTATCAAGCACAATAACTGTGGCTTTGCCACCCTCTTTGCTCTTGATTGTTCCCTTAAGGTACAACTCTTTGACATCAGCCACATAGCAGGCAGACTTGGCATCAAATGGTTTGCTCTGAGCCTCGATTCTCTCTTTCTCAGGCTTACGGAGGTAAATGGCAGCCTTGCCATAAATGGCCATCTCCGCGTCCGTACTCATGGTGGCGGCTTACTTCTGGAATTTAAAGATTTGGCACAATCATAGGTAAACTAATAGGGTATAAAAAAAATCATAAATGGACAGGCATTTGATCACTACTTTTCTACTGTAAGTAAAATCAAGGACATTATAAAGCAGGGTCCCTCAGATCCAGCCCTTAAAGGGCCACTGCCCTGTAGAGTATAGCTCCAACCTTAATCAAAGACATCTGAGCAAGCTAAGCAAGGTCTTCAGAATTACTAGAAAATTACAGGTTGTTTTGATCAGGGTTTCACCTAAGCAGGGCAGTGGTCCTCCAGTGCCAGATTTGAAGAACCCTTTAGTAAAACATTTATATTGATTATATAAAACGTATGTGTTTCTACACAGGGCCAGAGCACTAATGCCTTTTTTCAGTATGTTTATTTTGCCCATAAAATGTCCCGTATAATTTAGCATCTTTAGTTTAACTTACCACACTGCCACAAGTTCTGATGAATGGCTGAAACTGTGAAGACAAACTTGACTAGTCTTCCGAACGCAAAGGTCTCCAGTCCCACCCATGCTCTTTATACTGTACTTGCTTTGCAAGCAATGCAGAAGTTAAATATGGCTAACACCAAATATGGCTAAAATTTGAGTCAGGAAATTGATCAGATGGACCATTTGGCACTATCCATAGTTTGGAATAGAATAAATACCTGGAAATAACACTTTAGGATAGCTTGTTAAAGTGTTTAACCTCAGTACTTTGCTTAAATGTGCAAGATACAAATTTAATGAAATTCACATTTGAAATTAAAGGGGTGAGCATATTTTTGATTACATTAAACATGACATTTAACAACACTTGGAATACTTTGTAATTCATCTTCATCTATCTCAGTGTATTGTTTGGCCAGACTTGTCCACAAAAGATAAGATTCCGTATTAAAAAAAAGACAAATTGCTAGTCATAAAGACCATTACTGCTAATCAAACTCAATGATTTCAGTTAATGAGTTATAGCAGTTAAGTGAATAAATAGATTTCTGTAAACTACTAATATTGTTTAGTTAAATTCCTATAAATGTAACTATTAGAATGAGGTTATTTGCAATGATTTGGTCTTTTTATTAAACTGTTATTGGAATTAATAAATCAGTGTGTCTGTATGTATATATTTCTCATTTATGTTTTCTATTGACTTCTTATTCAGTGTCAATGATGTAATTGGAATAACTGAGCATTTACTGTACCTGTGTTTATGTTTATATTTATTTTACATTTTATTGCTTTGCTTGATGAGTTTACATTCCATGGACAGGCACTTTCAAGTATCAGATTTCTTGCTGTGGCTTATGTAAAAAAAGACCTGTAGGACTGCAATGTTAAAACTATGACTGTTCTTGGCTCCAGTACAACTGCATGACTGTCTTTTTTTATGTTTTTAGTTCAATTGAAAGTAATTATATACACACATAACCTTTAAGACTGTCAGATAAAAAGCTCAAGCAATTGACACAATTGATAAAAGTCTTATATTCACATATATTTCTTTGTAGAGCGCTTTTCATAAATACATATCGTTTCAAAGCAGCTTTACAGAAAATGCATGAATTCACATTACACATGATATGCTCTTGTCCTGACAGTGACATATGTCTTTAATGCTTGCAATTCTCATCTGGTTTCAAAACTGTTTGGAAGTGACATTGCAGTGACAGTATTCTGTTCTCTAGTCTTGCCACTTTTTTGGCCTTAGCTGTACTTGTGGACACGACGTACAGTGTGTCTGCTGCTAATGTAGGCCTGTTTGGCATTTGGATGCTGATTTATTTGATCGACCAAAACATGACTGCATTTTTACATTAACCCTGTTTCATTAAACTCATGAGTCTTCATGTCATATTCCAAATGCTTATGCTGCATCATCAAATAAGAGTACCCGATACTGTTAGCTTATATATTTCATTGGACTAGTTTGCCACAGATTGGTGAGTCCATGTGACCAACAAACACAATTCTGCCATGTGTACTGATCTGTATTGCGGTGTATAATAATTAAAAATAATAATAAATAAAAAAAAATTAAAAATAAAAAAAACACTGTACACTGTACATAACCAAGTGGACTGTCTGGACCATATCTGTTGTTTCATCATTAAAATTAGTTTAGTTTTTATTATATATATATATATATATATATATATATATATATATATACAGTATATATATAAAATGTTATATATAGTTTTTATGTTTGCTCTGTAATCTCCTGTTAATGTATTGTGTCTCTGGAAACTGTACTGTATATCAGACTGATATGGTGAAATTCACAATAATAAGTTATAGATAGCAATTTTGAGCTACATGATTTGAGTTTTGTTTTTTTGACAAATTGTTTGACAATTTTTTTTAATGTTAATGTAGCTATAAAGAAAAATATGCAGCTCAAATCAAGTACATCAAGTTCATAAACTATTTGATAACCTGTATACATATCTATCAAGTGTTATAAATATCATGAAGCATACTATGGTGTTACATCCCTTTTGGTCTGTATACTGTATGTGTTTTATGCTGTTGTGGGAGGTGTTTGTTGTTTTCCAGGAAGAAGACCGGATTGGTTCTAATTGGTGCCACGCCCTGATTGATCAGCTGACACCTGGATGTGTATGAAAGCCCCCTTCAACTCCTTTCATTAGCCTTGTGCTTACTCTACATTTTTGTTGTCTGACCTTGTTACTTAGTAAGACTGTTTATTCTGGGGTGTGCTTTTGGAGAAATTGTTTAAAGGGGCTATATGGAACTTTTCCCCCAAAATAAATGTAACAATAGCCTTTTTATTTGACCATTTATGACTCAAACATCTCCTGGTGAGCATACTGACACCTTGTCCGCTCACAGTGGGTGCACCTATAAGCCTGTATCCTATTTTTCCTATTTTCTGTCGGGTCGGATTTTTCCCGCGCTGTCTGCGGATGTGACGTCGAGCGCGTTCAAGTTAAACGTTTCAGATCACTCTGCCACCACCGCTAGTCAGCAAGTAGCCTACACTCGCAAGCAGTGCAATGGAATATATGTATTTGACTGTTCTTACCTCTGTAAACATAATGTTGACCTCCTTGGAGCAGATTACTTGTGAAGTGTGCACGTACGAGCGCGCTGCGAGAGCGAGCAGAAAGGAAGAGCAGTTCAGTTTTTTGGCCACAGGTGTCAGTCGCGAGTTTAAATTTCAGAAAAACGCATATAACGTTAGCCTCTTTAAGAGAGAAGTTTGTTTGTTTCCTGTGAATTGCCATTTGTGATAAAGGCTACCGCCTGTTTAATGACTAAGATTCCAGATTACCCCTGCACTGTTTTGTTTGCTCTGTTATATATATATAGGAAGATCAAGCATTTGTTTATTAATTCAATTCATTTTAATTAATTTGTTCATTCTTTTTTTCTATTATTGACAGTAGACTCACCTAATAAATGAAACACAAATCCCTTTTAACAAGTAGGCCTATCAATACTTATTTAATTGGTTAAATTATTATCTGCAATAATTACGAAAACCCGTGCAGCAGGACTATTCATTTATTTATATATTCAGTTTAATTTTCTATAGATAGGACTATATACTTTAATTTATTAAAATAAAATTTTATGTTTCCAATGATTGTGAAATTATACATCGAAAATGGCAGATCAAGCACATGGGCTGCATGTTTTTTCTTATGAATTGTATCCTATTTTCTGTTGTTACGGTTAACTACGCGAAGTGATATGGAACGGTAATGCAGTCAAGATCTGCCTGGAACTACTTTAGCCATGCGTTTCCCTGAAAATAATTGCACAACTTGGAAAGTTCTCAACCAAAGAAACCATATTGTTTCCTCTTTTTTTTTTTTATGTTGCGTCCTTTACCCTAGACGGGGTGTAACATGAAATTGCTTAACAGCACAGCATAAACAATAGTGAGTGAGTGAATACATAAATCAAGAAAAATTACAATAAAAGAAAGTTGCTGAATTGCAAAGTTTATTGATTTCAGTTTCAGAGCTGTGTACATGGTATGTTAAGTTTTTCACTCAGCTGCCTCTTTGCCCTTGAAAAAATAGAGAGTGAAAAAATACATAATTAGAATAAAAGAGAATACATGTTAAGTTTGAAAATACATGTATTAGAAAAAATAAATTACCTTTCCAGCATCACGGCTCTTGGCTCTGAGCTTGTTGACCTGAGATTCAGAAATGTCAGCACGCTCCTCAGCCTCTTCCAGCTCATGCTGCACCTTCCTCAACTTGGACAGGTGAGTGTTTGCTTGCTCATCCTGCAAAGTCACATACGATTAGATAAGGAACTTAAGTTCACAAGGTGTTTACAGTTCTCAAATGAGATACTCACAGCTTCTTCAGCCTGTCTCTTGTAAGCCTTGACCTTCAGCTGAAGCTTGTCAACCAGATCCTGCAGTCTGATGAGATTCTTCTTATCCTCCTCAGTCTGCAGATAATGAACAAGGATCAGATTAGAACATGATCAGATTACCTGAATTTTACTACACATTTTTTTTTTTGTACCTGGTAGGTGAGCTCCTTGACTCTCCTCTCATATTTGCGGACACCTTTAACAGCATCAGCTCCACGTCTCTGCTCTGCCTCAACTTCAGCCTCAAGCTCACGGACCTATAGTTAGTGGGAGATATTATTAAAATTATTTCAGTCAATTAAAACATGTATGTAAGTATTAAAGCATTACACAATTTATACCTTTCAGATAATAACTATTAACATCAGAATAAAAGGCAATCTTACTCTTGACTCCAATTTCTGGAGTTGTTTCTTTCCTCCCTTCATGGCCAGATTCTCAGCCTCATCCAGACGGTGCTGCAGGTCCTTCACTGTGACCTCCAGATTCTTCTTCATCCTCTCAAGGTGAGAACTGGTGTCCTGCTCCTTCTTCAGCTCTTCTGCCATCATTGCAGCCTGATTGAATTAATACAGAAAGTCATTAGATCCACTTTTTTTCAAGTACACAAGTGTCTTTTAAACATTTGCCAGCTACTGTTGCTCACATCAGTGATGGCCTTCTTGGCTTTCTCCTCTGCATTTCTGGCTTCCTGCACAGTGTCATCAACTTCACTCTGGACCTGAACAAGGTCAGCCTCAAGCTTCTTCTTGGTGTTCAGGAGACTTGTGTTCTACAAAATGGAAAGCAACAGTTTGGACACTCAACAGTGTTGGTACTCTCAATTTCCTTAATTTCATTGTAAAAAAAAAAAGCCCTTACCTGAGAGTGCAGCAGCCCAACACGCTCACTGATATCCACCAGCTCTTGTTCAGCCACTTTGCGGCCTCTCTCTGTCTGCTCCAGAGCAGCTCTCAGCTCCTCAATCTCAGACTGCATCAGAGTATTTCTGCGCTCCACCATGGCCACCTGTTCCTTCATGTCTTCCTGTCCTCTCTGGGCATCATCAAGGTGCAGTTGGGCATCCTGAACATAACAATAGCATTAGAATAAGCTTTAATGTGCTTTCTAGTGACCATAACCTAACAAAAGTTAGATTATACAAACATATTAAAACACTCCAAAGTCGAACAGAAGTCAGGATACCTTGAGTTGTCCCTGAACGTTCCTGAGCTGTTTCTGGGCCTCAGCAGCCTGGCGATTGGCGTGGCTCAGCTGAATCTCCATCTCATTAAGGTCTCCCTCCATCTTCTTCTTGATTCTCAGGGCATCATTCCTGCTCCTGACTTCAGAGTCCAGAGTGCCCTGCATGGATTCAATGACTCTCTGGCTGTTCCTCTTGATCTGCTCCATCTCCTCATCCTTCTCTGCAAGCTTCCTGTCAACCTCTCCCTTGATCTGGTTTAGCTCAAGCTGGACACGAAGAATCTTGGACTCCTCATGCTCCAGTGTACCCTATGATAAATAAAGCAACATTTACATATCAGAACAAAATTATTAATTAACAACACAGTATGATGGTTCTAGCAAGAATTCCATATTGGTCTTTAGATACTCACCTCAGCCTCTTCCAGGGCGGTCTGAATCTCTGCCTTCTCAGTCTCCACTGTCTTCTTGGCCTTTTCCAGCTCATGGATGCTCTTACCAGTCTCACCTATCTGCTCTGTCAGATCTGAAATTTCCTCTATAGAAAGAAACAAATATTATCTGTAATCATAAAAACTTGTTTACTTTTTGAAGCTTGAACATTGAAGTCTTTTCTAAGTTAACGGTTTCATTCTTACGCTGCAGATTCTTGTTCTCTCTCTTGAGGGTCTCCAGCTGATCCAGACTCTCCTCATAGGAGTTCTTCATCTTGAACAGTTCAGTGCTGAGTGAACGAGCCTCTTTCTGAGCACCTTCCAGCTCTGCCTGACCTTCCTCATATTTCTGCTTCCATTCTGCCAGGACCTTTGGTGGAGATATTTTAGGATCAAAGCCCATTCCAGCAATATTTTACAAAGAGAATATCATATAATGACTTAGTTTACCTTGTCAAAGTTCCTCTGTTTCTTGTCAAGGTTAGCAGCCAAACCATTGGCTCTCTCCACATCAATCATGAGGTCCTCCACCTCACCCTGGAGTCTCTGTTTGGTCTTCTCCAGAGATGCACATTTGGAGTTCACAGCCTCAATTTGTTCCTCTGCCTCTTGCAGACGCTGGGCCAGCTTCTTCCTGTTAAGTAATACACATTATTTTGAATTCCAATCTATAAATTAGCTATGAGAATTGGGAATATTATACAATAACATACATACTTGGACTCTTCAAGCTCCTCTGTGCGCTGGATGGCATCCGTTTCATATTTGGTTCTCCACTGAGCAACCTCACTGTTGGCCTTTGACATTCCCCGCTGAAGCTCAGCCTTTGCCTCCTGCTCTTCCTCAAACTGCTCACGGAGCAAGTCACAGTCATGACGGGCTGATTGCACAGCATGGGCCAGTGCGTTCTTAGCCTAGGAGACAAGTCACATAATATTAGCTTTTCTCTACAGTAAAGTAATTGACAAGTATGTGCATGAATTGATTATGCTGTATTACCTTAACCTCCTCTTCAATATGCCTCTTAAGCTCCTCTATTTGCTGAGTGAAAGCTTGTTTGCCTCTGGTGAGCTGAGAAACCAAAGCCTCCTTTTCCTCCAGCTGACGGCCAAACTCACCTGTTAAAATTTTCACTATGTCAGTTCAATTCAAAATAAACCATTTAATAATATGAGAAAAGCATTTGCTACACAGTTAGGCTGGGGAAATTGATTACATCATCATATGATCCAGTTGTGACCTAATAGTCAGAGATTATGACTTTTAACCAAAAAGGTCACGGGTTTGATTCTCAATACCAGCAGGAAACGACTGAGGTGCCCTTGAGCAAGGCACATAACTAAGGCAATTGCTCCCTGGGCGCCGCAGTGAATGGTTAGTCACTGCTCCGGATATGTGTCTTGCTGACGTGTTCACTACTCATCGCTCCTAATGTGTGAGCACTAACTTGAATGGGTTAAATGCAGAGGACAAATTCTAAGTATGAGTAATCATACTTGGCCTTCATGTCACTTCACTTCATTTATTTTATAAAAACATAATAAATGAGCATTGAGAATGAGGTCAAAGGATCATGTGAATATGTTACATGGAGGAGGATTTACTTATACTAATTGTTTATCTTCATTTGTTAGAGGAGAAAATAAAATGCTGTATTATTTTGTTTGATATTTTTGAGATATTGTGCCATTATTTACCATTTTCAGTTTGAAGTCTTGCTCTTTGAGCACTGATGTCATTTATCTGGCGAAGGTTCTCATCATACTTCGACTTAATTTCACTAAGTTGGTCCTCAAGTGTGCGGCACATCTTCTCAAGATTGCCCTGTAAACACATTTGATTTGATTCTTAAGAATCTTAACCACATTTATTATCTTTCCAATTTTTTTTTAGAAACAGTTCTAAAACCTTTGCTTTGGCAACAGCTTCCATGTTGCTGGAAAGATCATCAATCTCCATTTTGAATTCACTCTTCTCTTTCTCAAGCTTCTGCTTGACACGCTGCAGGTTGTCGATTTGCTCTCCCAGCTCGGCCACACTGTCTGCCTGCTTCTTGCGGAGGGCAGCAGCAGTAGCTTCATGCTGGAGGGTGGACTCTTCAAGATCACGACGCAGCTTCTGGAATTCAGCTTCTCGCTTCTTATTCATCTCGATCTGAGCAGCAGTGGCTCCTCCAGCCTCTTCAAGCCTCTCACTGATCTCCTCAAGTTCCCTGGAGAGATCAGCTCTCTGCTTCTCAACCTTGGCACGAGCAGCGCGCTCGGCCTCAATCTCTTCCTCCAGTTCCTCAATGCGAGCCTATGGTGGAAAAATAGTTCATTAGATTCTTGGTGATCTGATCATAATGATCGTAATGTTTGAAAAAATCTCAAAATACCTGAAGCTCCTTGATCTTCTTCTGGAGTTGAGCACCCAGAGATTGCTCATCTTCTATCTTGCTGAGCAGCTGACTTGTTTCAAAGTCTTTTCTGTGTGTAAAATGAGAAAACAATGAATGACCTGAAATAAATGAAAACCCTTATTTTTTATATGAATTTGCAAAGAACTCCTACTTCTTCAGCTTCTCGTCAGATTGCTGCTTGTCATTCTCCAGGTCCATGATGGACTCTTGAGCTAATTTCAGGTCTCCTTCAAGCTTTCTCTTGGCTCTCTCCAGGTCCATGCGGAGCTTCTTCTCTTGTTCAAGGGAACCCTCAAGCTACAGTACAGGACAATGATTTTTAAATTATGTGACTGCAGAAAACACAGTTAATTAATAACATGTTTGCATAATCAACTCACATCATCAACTTGCTGCTCAAGCTTTGTCTTGGATTTGGTCAGGGTGTTGACTTTGTCCTCCTCAGCCTGAAGATCATCCAGTGTCTGCTGATGTGATTCTTGAAGGGCTTTCTTCTCCTTCGTAAGTTTAGCAATGCTCTCATCCTGAGCTGCCATTTCCTCAGTCAAGTTTTTGACCTGTATGATTTTTTTGTTTTAGTTTTTTCAAATAAGATTGTATTTTACAACTTCTAACTTCTATAGTCTAATCTTAAACCAACTCAATCTCCAACCTTATTCTCAGTGGCATGTTTCTCCTTCTCCACTTTAGCCAAGGTGAGCTCCAGGTCATCAATGTCTTTCTTCAGTTCAGAGCACTCATCCTCCAGTTTCCTCTTCTTGGCTGTCAGTTCAGCATTAATTTCCTCCTCATCCTCCAGTCTCTCAGTTGTCTCTTTGAGTTTAGCTTCAAGCTGGATTTTGCTTTTGATCAGACCCTCACACCTCTCCTCAGCATCTGAGAGACACTCGGATTCCTGTTGGTAAAATAGATTGCTATTTCATTGGAAACAACCTTGCTCATTTTAATGGAGCCAGTATTCAGTTAATTATAAAATACACTCACAGATGCTACTTGCAGCTGCAGATCATTTTTCTCTTGCAACAGTGCCACCATCTTTTCTTCAAGCTCCTTCTTTTTGGCTTCAGCCTTGACAAGATCTTCTTTGCATTTTGTATAGTCCTCTTTCATGTTTGCCAGCTCCTTCTCAGTCTCGGCACTCTTCAGCAGAGGCTTAATCTTGTAATAAACCTTCATCCATGGCCAGTGTTTGACATTCATGAATGAGCGGATGTTGTATTGAAGGGTGTAAATTGCATCCCTTATGAAACAATTTGGATGATCAAATGCAGAATTATTGGTAAATGCACTTATTTTTAAAACAGTCAATAAAAATATTTCCTTCACTTTATGGGTTAAACATATTTTTATAGAGTATTTAAAATAAAAAAAAACATTTAAAAGCCTATTTGACAAGAAGATTTGCATAGACAATTTTTTTTTTATTGATAACCCATGAACACTGTAAATGAATGTTATGAATTATTGTTGTGCATTGTCCAACTGAAAAAAGCTTTATACTAACTGTAATAGTTCAATCAGGGAGTTTGAGAACATTCCTCACCTCCTCGCCGTCATTTTCACAAACTCCCTCCTCATCAGGTAACCACGGCAGAGAGCCTGAGTCATTGTGACCAGAGCAGCCAGTTTCTCATCACGCATCTCCTCAAGAACACCCAGAAGACCAGCTTTGAAGAACACCTGAATTTATGTAAAAGTAAATAAATTAAAATATATTGATTTACCTGTATAAGCTAAATTACCATGGTCACTGAATTTTTTTAAGTTGTAAAGCTGAATATTAACCTTTGTATGTCCAAATCTGTACTCGTCATGATTAACATCGATGGAGCCCAGGAGTTTCTCACTGGCCTTCTTGTTATCCATAAACTGTCCATCTGGGATAACACTGGCATTCAGCACCTTGTATCTGTGGACGATGGGAAGATTTATCAAAATGCTTTATATCTTCTAATGAAGAGTCTCCAACAGGAAATTATATTTTCATGTGGTGTCATTTATACCTCTGTTTGAAGTCACCATAGAGGATTCTGCTGGGAAAACCCTTTCTGCAGATTCTGATACCCTCCAATACACCATTACACCTCAGCTGGTGGATAACCAGGAAGTTCTCCATCAGACCTACAATTGACATAATGAGCTTGGTAAATTAACATTAGCATTATTAAATACATTATCATTAAATATTGTGTAAATATGAGATTATATGTGAGTCCTTTATTACTTTACCTGGAGTCTTGGACTCATTGGGAATCAGACAACGCACAAAGTGAGGGTGGGTGCTCCTCAAGTTCGTCATGAGCTTGCCCAAGTTCTCCTGTTTAATCATGAAAAGATTTAGCATTCTTACTCACATTCTCTCATTTGTTGATTTCTCTGATCTAGACTCAAGCAAGGTGATGCACAGTCACTGCTTCTTAAGTCCTTTCAACAAACACATACTCTGAACTGAGAAGACACAGTCTGCATGGAGCCACCCTTCTTCTTGCCTCCCTTCTTACCGCCACCAGTCTCTACTCAGATAAAGACATAAAAGAACACAAATAAAGTAATAACAAGAAAAGAGCGCAACCCTGAATCAAAGTTTGGTTAAAATGATGTCCATAATTATGTTAACACTTCAGTTTTTTACCCTCAACAACAGGTGGGTAGAGCGTAGCCAGCAGTTTGACAGAAGACTTCTGGTACAGCTGCAGAACAGACTCGTTCAGTGGATCCTTGTTCTTGTCCAGCCAGCCAGTAATGTTGTAGTCCACAGTTCCAGCGTAGTGAACCAGAGAGAAGTGGGCTTCAGCCTTGCCTTTGGCAGGCTTTGGTTTCTCGAAAGCTTTGTTCTTGCCAAGATGCTGATCATACAGCTTGTTCTTGAAGGAAGTGTCTGTAGCCTTGGGGAACATGCACTCCTCTTCAAGGATGGAGAAGATACCCATGGGCTGTTTATAAAAGAATATTGTTTAATTACTAAAAAATTAAGATTTTGAGAATGGACCATGGAAATGAATAAGTTCAAAAACCGCTAAAGACCTTCTCAATAAGCTCAATGCAAGCGGCCAAGTCCATGCCAAAGTCAATGAACTCCCAAATAATGCCCTCCTTCTTGTACTCCTCTTGCTCCAGCACAAACATGGTGTGGTTGAAAAACTGTTGCAGTTTCTCATTGGTGAAGTTGATACACAGCTGCTCCATGCTGTTGTACTGGAGGAAAAAATAACAGGAACATTTACTGACTTCTGAATATGATTCAATTTACCATAAAAAGAGATAACATAATCATTCTTACATCAAAGATCTCAAAGCCAGCAATATCCAGCACACCAATGAAGAAGTTTCTTTGTTGTTTTGTGTCCAACATCTGGTTGATACGAATGACCATCCACAAGAACATCCTCTCATAGATAGATTTGGCCAAGGCGCTAACAGAGTTGTACACCTGTAAGTAGAATAGAGTGGATCTTTTATTCTGCTTCTGTAATAATTAGCCAGAATTTTAGGTTAAACACATGGCATGCTGGAAATGTTACTATACCTGTGGCACGGTCTGGCCTTTGGTCACAAACTCATTTCCGACCTTGACTCTGGGGTAGCACAAACCCTTCAGCATATCAGCAGAGTTCAAACCCAGAAGGTAGGCGATTTTGTCAGCATCTGCAATTAAAAAAGTTGCACAAAAATCCATCCCTTTTGTTTCCTTGAAAACTGGAAAAATGTCACACATTAGTACAATTTTAGTCTCACCCTCTGTGCCATCAGGCTCAGCCTGCTCCTCACGCTGCTTCTGCTTGAACTTCATGTTGCCATGATGAAGCACAGCTCCAGTGAACTTGTAGATGCCCATTTTCTCTTCATTACTAAAGCCCAAAATGTCAATAGCACTCTGTAAAATTACAGAAAAGAATGAGCTTTAGGGTCTTTTCGTCCATATTTAAATAGAATATGTCAATATTCAAACAGCAATGACTCACATCAGTAGCATCCAGCTCCTCTTTATCATTAATGCTGGCCACTGTGATCTGACCCTGACTGCACATGGAGAAGTCATAGGGGTTGGTGGTGAGGAGCGACATTTCTGTAAAATACACAACATTTATGAAAGAGCATCTTACAATATTATCTGAATCATTGAATGAATGAAATATGTGCACCTACCAATAATCTCAGGCTTATGGTTGGTCATCATCTGGAAGAAGATGTGGTAGCCTCTCTCATCTGGAAGCTGGAATGACACTCTAGACTTCTCCAGCAGATCTGTTGAGAGAATGTACTTGAGTCACAATCATCTGAAGAGTGACAGATAAAGACAACTGTTCAGGATGGATCAATGAAATCGTGTCCACCTACATGTCTCAATGTCAGCACTAGCCAGTTTTCCAGTTGTACCGAAGTGAATTCTGATGAATTTACCCTGTTTAAAACAAAATAACAAACTATTATTATTAATGGTGATAACAATAAAACTAAATCTCTTTATAGGAAATCCAACACAACTGACTAATTGAACTACATGTAAATAAGAAGTAGTGAACTTACAAAACGAGAGGAGTTGTCATTTCTCACAGTCTTGGCATTACCATAAGCCTCAAGCAGAGGGTTGGCAGCAATGATCTGGTCCTCAAGAGAGCCCTGTGATGTTTGAAGGGTTTCAGTTATTTTCATTTATTTTCTATTTAATGACTAAACACTACTTAAGGGCATTTCACAAATTCACATATCATGTAAGATGAGTGTAAATCACCAACATTCAAAATAATTTGTATGTAGTTTTATATCTCAAACCTGGATTTTGCCAGCAGTCTCTTTCTTCTTCTCGCCACCTGACACTGCAACTGTGGCAAAGTACTGGATGACACGTTTGGTGTTCACAGTCTTTCCAGCACCAGATTCTCCACTGGTTTATGAGAGATCAGAAGACAGAAAATGATAAGACATGTGGAAGTTCCACAAGACAAAAATGTAACTGTTCTCGACAACTCTAATTGAAGGCTTGATACATACGTAATCAGGACAGACTGGTTCTCTCTGTCTGTTAATTCAAAGGGTAATAATGGTTTAGCAATTGTTTTATAAAAAAATATGAATGTGAATTTCACAAATTAAAATTAAACTTAAATTTAATTCAGATCTCCTAAATCAGATCTTACCAGTCAGCATGAACTGATAGGCGTTGTCAGAGACAGAGAAGATGTGGGGTGGGGCCTCCATACGCTTTTTGCCTCTGTAGGCAGACACCACTTCTGCATCATACACTGGGAGCCACTTGTAGGGGTTCACAGTAGCGCAGAAGAGTCCAGAGTAGGTCTGAAATGAGCAGAGATGTGGTCAGATTGCAACAACACAGACAAAAATAACTTAAATGCTTTTGTTTGTTGTTTTCAGAACTTACGTAGATCATCCACGCAGCATAACGCTCTTTGAGGTTATACAGCACAGAGGCTTCATTGAGATGGGTCATCATGGCCATGTCCTCAATCTTGTCATACTTGGGAGGGTTCATTGGGTAGACATCATCCTCCTTTACTGTTCTCTCCTATGAATTTGATCAATCAGGTATTAGATAGACAACAAAAAAAAAAATATGTAGGACATTGTGCAATATGAGCATCTTTTAAAATGTACCTCCTTAGTATCAAGCACAATAACTGTGGCTTTGCCACCCTCTTTGCTCTTGATTGTTCCCTTAAGGTACAACTCTTTGACATCAGCCACATAGCAGGCAGACTTGGCATCAAATGGTTTGCTCTGAGCCTCGATTCTCTCTTTCTCAGGCTTACGGAGGTAAATGGCAGCCTTGCCATAAATGGCCATCTCCGCGTCCGTACTCATGGTGGCGGCTTACTTCTGGAATTTAAAGATTTGGCACAATCATAGGTAAACTAATAGGGTATAAAAAAAAATCATAAATGGACAGGCATTTGATCACTACTTTTCTACTGTAAGTAAAATCAAGGACATTGTAAAGCAGGGTCCCTCAGATCCAGCCCTTAAAGGGCCACTGCCCTGTAGAGTATAGCTCCAACCTTAATCAAAGACATCTGAGCAAGCTAAGCAAGGTCTTCAGAATTACTAGAAAATTACAGGTTGTTTTGATCAGGGTTTTACCTAAGCAGGGCAGTGGTCCTCCAGTGCCAGATTTGAAGAACCCTTTAGTAAAACATTTATATTGATTATATAAAACGTATGTGTTTCTACACAGGGCCAGAGCACTAATGCCTTTTTTCAGTATGTTTATTTTGCCCATAAAATGTCCAGTTTAATTTAGCATCTTTAGTTTAACTTACCACACTGCCACAAGTTCTGATGAATGGCTGAAACTGTGATACTAGCAACTCACCACAAGCAAACTTGACTAGTCTTCCAAACGCAAAGGTCTCCAGTCCCACCCATGCTCTTTATACTGTACTTGCTTTGCAAGCAATGCAGAAGTTAAATATGGCTAACACCAAATATGGCTAAAATTTGAGTCAGGAAATTGATCAGATGGACCATTTGGCACTATCCATAGTTGGGAATAGAATAAATACCTGGAAATAACACTTTAGGATAGCTTGTTAAAGTGTTTAACCTCAGTACTTTGCTTAAATGTGCAAGATACAAATTTAATGAAATTCACATTTGAAATTAAAGGGGTGAGCATATTTTTGATTACATTAAACATGACATTTAACAACACTTGGCAACACTTGGAATACTTTGTAATTCATCTTCATCTATCTCAGTGTATTGTTTGGCCAGACTTGTCCACAAAAGATAAGATTCCGTATTAAAAAAAAGACAAATTGCTAGTCATAAAGACCATTACTGCTAATCAAACTCAATGATTTCAGTTAATGAGTTATAGCAGTTAAGTGAATACATAGATTTCTGTAAACTACTAATATTGTTTAGTTAAATTCCTATAAATGTAACTATTAGAATGAGGTTATTTGCAATGATTTGGTCTTTTTATTAAACTGTTATTGGAATTAATAAACCAGTGTGTCTGGATGTATATATTTCTCATTTATGTTTTCTATTGACTTCTTATTCAGTGTCAATGATGTAATTGGAATAACTGAGCATTTACTGTACCTGTGTTTATGTTTATATTTATTTTACATTTTATTGCTTTGCTTGATGAGTTTACATTCCATGGACAGGCACTTTCATGTATCAGATTTCTTGCTGTGCCTTATATGTAAAAAAAGACCTGTAGGACTGCAATGTTAAAACTATGACTGTTCTTGGCTCCAGTACAACTGCATGACTGTCTTTTTTAATGTTTTTAGTTCAATTGAAAGTAATTATATACACACATAACCTTTAAGACTGTCAGATAAAAAGCTCAAGCAATTGAAACAATTGATCAAGTCTTATATTCACATATATTTCTTTGTAGAGCGCTTTTCATAAATACATATCGTTTCAAAGCAGCTTTACAGAAAATGCATGAGTTCACATTACACATGATACGCTCTTGTCCTGACAGTGACATATGTCTTTAATGCTTGCAAATCTCATCTGGTTTCAAAACTGTTTGGAAGTGACATTGCAGTGACAGTATTCTGTTCTCTAGTCTTGCCACTTTTTTGGCCTTAGCTGTACTTGTGGACACGACGTACAGTGTGTCTGCTGCTAATGTAGGCCTGTTTGGCATTTGGATGCTGATTTATTTGATCGACCAAAACATGACTGCATTTTTACATTAACCCTGTTTCATTAAACTCATGAGTCTTCATGTCATATTCCAAATGCTTATGCTGCATCATCAAATAAGAGTACCCGATACTGTTAGCTTATATATTTCATTGGACAAGTTTGCCACAGATTGGTGAGTCCATGTGACCAACAAACACAATTCTGCCATGTGTACTGATCTGTATTGCGGTGTATAATAATTAAAAATAATAATAAATAAAACAAAACAAACAAAAAAACACTGTACACTGTACATAACCAACTGGACTGTCTGGACCATATCTGTTGTTTCATCATTAAAATTAGTTTAGTTTTTATAATATATATATATATATATATATATATATATATATATATATATATATATATATATATTATAAAATGTTATATATAGTTTTTATGTTTGCCCTGTAATCTCCTGTTAATGTATTGTGTCTCTGGAAACTGTATATCAGACTGATATGATGAAATTCACAATAATAAGTTATAGATAGCAATTTTGAGCTACATGATTTGAGTTTTGTTTTGTTTTTGACAAATTGTTTGACAATTTTTTTTAAAGTTAATGTAGCTATAAAGAAAAATATGCAGCTCAAATCAAGTACATCAAGTTCATAAACTATTTGTTAACCTGTATACATATCTATCAAGTGTTATAAATATCATGAAGCATACTATGGTGTTACATCCCTTTTGGTCTGTATACTGTATGTGTTTTATGCTGTTGTGGGAGGTGTTTGTTGTTTTCCAGGAAGAAGACCGGATTGGTTCTAATTGGTGCCACGCCCTGATTGATCAGCTGACACCTGGATGTGTATGAAAGCCCCCTTCAACTCCTTTCATTAGCCTTGTGCTTACTCGCTACATTTTTGTTGTCTGACCTTGTTACTTAGTAAGACTGTTTATTCTGGGGTGTGCTTTTGGAGAAATTGTTTAAAGGGGCTATATGGAACTTTTTCCCCAAAATAAATGTAACAATAGCCTTTTTATTTGACCATTTATGACTCAAACATCTCCTGGTGAGCATACTGACACCTTTTTTCCTATTTTCTGTCGGATCGGATTTTTCCCGCGCTGTCTGCGGATGTGACGTCGAGCGCGTTCAAGTTAAACGTTTCAGATCACTCTGCCACCACCGCTAGTCAGCAAGTAGCCTACACTCGCAAGCAGTGCAATGGAATATATGTATTTGACTGTTCTTACCTCTGTAAACATAATGTTGACCTCCTTGGAGCAGATTACTTGTGAAGTGTGCACGTACGAGCGCGCTGCGAGAGCGAGCAGAAAGGAAGAGCAGTTCAGTTTTTTGGCCACAGGTGTCAGTCGCGAGTTTAAATTTCAGAAAAACGCATATAGCCTCTTTAATAGAGAAGTTTGTTTGTTTCCTGTGAATTGCCATTTGTGATAAAGGCTACCGCCTGTTTAATGACTAAGATTCCAGATTACCCCTGCACTGTTTTGTTTGCTCTGTTATATATATATATATATGAGGAAGATCAAGCATTTGTTTATTAATTCAATTCATTTTAATTAATTTGTTCATTCTTTTTTCTATTATTGACAGTAGACTCACCTAATAAATGAAACACAAATCCCTTTTAACAAGTAGGCCTATCAATACTTATTTAATTTGTTAAATTATTATCTGCAATAATTACGAAAACCCGTGCAGCAGGACTAATCATTTATTTATATATTCAGTTGAATTTTCTATAGATAGGACTATACTTTAATTTATTAAAATTAAACTTTATGTTTCCAATGATTGTGAAATTATACATCGAAAATGGCAGATCAAGCACATGGGCTGCATGTTTTTTCTTGTTATGAATTGTATCCTATTTTCTGTTATTACGGTTAACTACGCGAAGTGATATGGAACGGTAATGCAGTCAAGATCTGCCTGGAACTACTTTAGCCATGCGTTTCCCTGAAAATAATTGCACAACTTGGAAAGTTCTCAACCAAAGAAACCATATTGTTTCCTCTTTTTTTTTTTTATGTTGCGTCCTTTTATGTTGCGTACCCTAGACGGGGTACCGTGTAACATGAAATTGCTTAACAGCACAGCATAAACAATAGTGAGTGAGTGAATGAATACATAAATCAAGAAAAATTACAATAAAAGAAAGTTGCTGAATTGCAAAGTTTATTGATTTCAGTTTCAGAGCTGTGTACATGGTATGTTAAGTTTTTCACTCAGCTGCCTCTTTGCCCTTGAAAAAATAGAGAGTGAAAAAATACATAATTAGAATAAAAGAGAATACATGTTAAGTTTGAAAATACATGCATTAGAAAAAATAAATTACCTTTCCAGCATCACGGCTCTTGGCTCTGAGCTTGTTGACCTGAGACTCAGAAATGTCAGCACGCTCCTCAGCCTCTTCCAGCTCATGCTGCACCTTCCTCAACTTGGACAGGTGAGTGTTTGCTTGTTCATCCTGCAAAGTCACATACGATTAGATAAGGAACTTAAGTTCACAAGGTGTTTACAGTTCTCAAATGAGATACTCACAGCTTCTTCAGACTGTCTCTTGTAAGCCTTGACCTTCAGCTGAAGCTTGTCAACCAGATCCTGCAGTCTGTTGAGGTTCTTCTTATCCTCCTCAGTCTGCAGATAATGAACAAGGATCAGATTAGAACATGATCAGATTACCTAAATTTTTCTACACATTTTTTTTTGTACCTGGTAGGTGAGCTCCTTGACTCTCCTTTCATATTTGCGGACACCTTTAACAGCATCAGCTCCACGTCTCTGCTCTGCCTCAACTTCAGCCTCAAGCTCACGGACCTATAGTTAGTGGGAGATATTATTAAAATTATTTCAGTCAATTAAAACATGTATGTAAGTATTAAAGCCAGGGGCGTAGGAAGGAGTTTAACATTGGGGGGGGACACCAGGGGCGATTTTAATTTTAGGGAGGCTCAGCCCCCAATGAGAACACACAGGGTTTTTCCTGGCTCAAAACGAGGTGGTGGTGGTAAAATTCTGATCATGTAGCCTTTTATAAGATCATTACAATTGTATTTTTCACAGACCATATCCTGTGATTCCCACAGTATTTTTGTGAGTGTAGCTCCGTAGCCTACCTCTAGGGGGGTTCGGGGGCATGCACACCCGAAAGAAAATTTTGTACATTTTAAAGATAAATTCATTAATCTGGTGCACTTTGAGTCATCCAAATCAACTGTTGAAAATGAAAAATCTCCCCGCCAATCGCAGAAGGAATGCTCATATTGACTGTTTAACCGTTAACCGAAAGTAAAAAAATTGACTGATTAATACTAACAGTTAACGTTAAACGTTTTTTTTTTAAAGATTTTTTTTGTTTATTTTTTGATTCATGGTTAAAAAAAACACATTTGTTAACCCACTGAGCGCGTCGACATGCGCAATCACACGCGCCAATATTCTCCCTGAGCAAGCAAAATGAAGCGAGAGAAAAGAAGTAGCCTAGCTAGGCTACTATATGTGGGACCATTTCGACAGAAAGGGCGACGAAGTTACTTGCAAAATATGCTACGTGGTATTAAAATAAAGCAGTCGTCCAAGTAGCCTACAATGCAGTATCACTTGCGAAGCAGCTTCCCGAAGCTGCCAGCGAGACGTTATCTCTGTATTCCCGAACATCTGTGCCATCGGAGACTACTGTTTTCTCTCTGCGCTCCAGACTTAGGCTACCCAACAGCATGTAGACTGTAATGCTACTTTTTACAATAAAAACTAGACAAGCTGTGGATTGAGGTAGGGCTGCTATTTTATTTGACGGAAAAACTCTGATGGAGAGAAAAAAATGCAGTTTTTTCAACGCAAACTGATTCAGTGTTTTCTTTTTGTCGTCGTAATTTGTTAATTATTTAAGCTATAATATATATATATATTTACTGTAGTCTTATTTTATGTTTTTTTATTTATATTATTGTATTCTGTTTTTCTCTGTTGTCACTGTCAGAAATGCTCCGTGAAAATTTTATCTGAATCTGTTCTGTGTGCTGCTGTTTGCACTTTGCACGTTAAATTAAACCCTTTGAAAAAAAAAAAATGAAAAAAAAATGTTTGTATTTTTAATGGGTCACAGATACGCGTCAATTTTAGTTTTATTTAATGCCAATTCAATTAAATCTTATCAGTTAACCGTTAATAATCGATTAACGAGCGGCGGTTGTCGGTCGGGAATATTAACCGAAATGAGCATCCCGAATTCTCTGATTTAGATATTTTCTAAAAATAAATTCTAGTGAAATTCACCTGGTCGCTATAGGCTATGTCAGCCAAGGATATTTACCATTCATATGTGCCAAATGTCTGTCAGATTTCGCGCTCCTTAACTCTTCTTCTGTTTGGTTTTTCCTAACTCACTGACGGTGCACAAGCTACTAGAGCTATAGGGAAAACATGACATGGATTTCAGGAGAAATAGGTTTTGTTAATGTAGCCTATAGTTGTAAGGCAAGTCGAATGGATTTGGGAAATGGACCGGCCGGGATTTTATATTTTCGGAGCTGGAAAGAAAGACGTATTATTTTGCAACCGCCCGCATAATCATACAGTATGATCAAATATTGGGGGGGACAAATTGTCCTTCTTTGAATATTGGGGGGGACGTGTCCCCCTGTCCCCCCATAGGATTACGCCTATGATTAAAGCATTACACAATTTATACCTTTCAGATAATAACTATTAACATCAGAATAAAAGGCAATCTTACTCTTGACTCCAATTTCTGGAGTTGTTTCTTTCCTCCCTTCATGGCCAGATTCTCAGCCTCATCCAGACGGTGCTGCAGGTCCTTCACTGTGACCTCCAGATTCTTCTTCATCCTCTCAAGGTGAGAACTGGTGTCCTGCTCCTTCTTCAGCTCTTCTGCCATCATTGCAGCCTGATTGAATTAATACAGAAAGTCATTAGATCCACTTTTTTTCAAGTACACAAGTGTCTTTTAAACATTTGCCAGCTACTGTTGCTCACATCAGTGATGGCCTTCTTGGCTTTCTCCTCTGCATTTCTGGCTTCCTGCACAGTGTCATCAACTTCACTCTGGACCTGAACAAGGTCAGCCTCAAGCTTCTTCTTGGTGTTCAGGAGACTTGTGTTCTACAAAATGGAAAGCAACAGTTTGGACACTCAACAGTTTTGGTACTCTCAATTTCCTTAATTTTATTGTAAAATAAAAAATGCCCTTACCTGAGAGTGCAGCAGCCCAACACGCTCACTGATATCCACCAGCTCTTGTTCAGCCACTTTGCGGCCTCTCTCTGTCTGCTCCAGAGCAGCTCTCAGCTCCTCAATCTCAGACTGCATCAGAGTATTTCTGCGCTCCACCATGGCCACCTGTTCCTTCATGTCTTCCTGTCCTCTCTGGGCATCATCAAGGTGCAGTTGGGCATCCTGAACATAACAATAGCATTAGAATAAGCTTTAATGTGCTTTCTAGTGACCATAACCTAACAAAAGTTAGATTATACAAACATATTAAAACATTCCAAAGTCGAACAGAAGTCAGATACCTTGAGTTGTCCCTGAACGTTCCTGAGCTGTTTCTGGGCCTCAGCAGCCTGGCGATTGGCGTGGCTCAGCTGAATCTCCATCTCATTAAGGTCTCCCTCCATCTTCTTCTTGATTCTCAGGGCATCATTCCTGCTCCTGACTTCAGAGTCCAGAGTGCCCTGCATGGATTCAATGACTCTCTGGCTGTTCCTCTTGATCTGCTCCATCTCCTCATCCTTCTCTGCAAGCTTCCTGTCAACCTCTCCCTTGATCTGGTTTAGCTCAAGCTGGACACGAAGAATCTTGGACTCCTCATGCTCCAGTGTACCCTATGACAAATAAAGCAACATTTACATATCAGAACAAAATTATTCATTAACAACACAGTATGATGGTTCTAGCAAGAATTCCATATTGGTCTTTAGATACTCACCTCAGCCTCTTCCAGGGCGGTCTGAATCTCTGCCTTCTCAGTCTCCACTGTCTTCTTGGCCTTTTCCAGCTCATGGATGCTCTTACCAGTCTCACCTATCTGCTCTGTCAGATCTGAAATTTCCTCTATAGAAAGAAACAAATATTATCTGTAATCATAAAAACTTGTTTACTTTTTGAAGCTTGAACATTGAAGTCTTTTCTAAGTTAACGGTTTCATTCTTACGCTGCAGATTCTTGTTCTCTCTCTTGAGGGTCTCCAGCTGATCCAGACTCTCCTCATAGGAGTTCTTCATCTTGAACAGTTCAGTGCTGAGTGAACGAGCCTCTTTCTGAGCACCTTCCAGCTCTGCCTGACCTTCCTCATATTTCTGCTTCCATTCTGCCAGGACCTTTGGTGGATATATTTTAGGATCGGTTTGTTTATAACATGTTTAACAAAGCCTATTCCAGCAATATTTTACAAAGGGAAAATCATATAATGACTTAGTTTACCTTGTCAAAGTTCCTCTGTTTCTTGTCAAGGTTAGCAGCCAAACCATTGGCTCTCTCCACATCAATCATGAGGTCCTCCACCTCACCCTGGAGTCTCTGTTTGGTCTTCTCCAGAGATGCACATTTGGAGTTCACAGCCTCAATTTGTTCCTCTGCCTCTTGCAGACGCTGGGCCAGCTTTTTCCTGTTAAGTAATACACATTATTTTGAATTCCAATCTATAAAATAGCTGTGAGAATTCTGAATATTATACAATAACATACATACTTGGACTCTTCAAGCTCCTCTGTGCGCTGGATGGCATCCGTTTCATATTTGGTTCTCCACTGAGCAACCTCACTGTTGGCCTTTGACATTCCCCGCTGAAGCTCAGCCTTTGCCTCCTGCTCTTCCTCAAACTGCTCACGGAGCAAGTCACAGTCATGACGGGCTGATTGCACAGCATGGGCCAGTGCGTTCTTAGCCTAGGAGACAACGTATCATAATATTAGCGGGTCTCTACAGTAAAGTAATTAACAAGTATGTGCATGTGTTAATTATGCTGTATTACCTTAACCTCCTCTTCAATATGCCTCTTAAGCTCCTCTATTTGCTGAGTGAAAGCTTGTTTGCCTCTGGTGAGCTGAGAAACTAGAGCCTCCTTCTCCTCCAGCTGACGGCCAAACTCACCTATTGAGATTTACGTTTACAAAAACATTTGTAAGATGTAATGATGGTGAGGAAAATGGTTTACAATGATATTAAAGGAGGGAAGAAGAACTGTTTTTTTATGACGGTAGTGCCAATTATTTACTGTTGATAAACTAATTGGAGAGGGTTTTAGTGTACTGTTATCAGTCTAGTTTATGTTTGACTGTATCACACTAAACCACAACATGCTTAAAATCCTCTCAGAAACATTATCTCTTAAACGCGTGCCAATGCCAGTGTGTAAATAATTTTGCCACTGTAGGTCTGTGTTTATAAAAGTCATTTGTTAGTGGAGGAAATTGAATACATAATTAAATTTTTGAGATATTGTGCCACTTGTTACCATTCTCAGTTTGAAGTCTTGCTCTTTGAGCACCGAGGTCATTTATCTGGCGAAGGTTCTCGTCATACTTGGACTTAATTTCACTAAGTTGGTCCTCAAGTGTGCGGCACATCTTCTCAAGATTAGCCTGTAAACACATTTGACTTGTTTTAAAGAATCTTAACCACATTTTATATATTTCCTTAAAAATGTTTTAGGAACAGTTTGCTTCAAACCTTTGCTTTGGCAACAGCCTCCATGTTGCTGGAAAGATCATCAATCTCCATTTTGAATTCACTCTTCTCTTTCTCAAGCTTCTGCTTGACACGCTGCAGGTTGTCGATTTGCTCTCCCAGCTCGGCCACACTGTCTGCCTGCTTCTTGCGGAGGGCAGCAGCAGTAGCTTCATGCTGGAGGGTGGACTCTTCAAGATCACGACGCAGCTTCTGGAATTCAGCTTCTCGCTTCTTATTCATCTCGATCTGAGCAGCAGTGGCTCCTCCAGCCTCTTCAAGCCTCTCACTGATCTCCTCAAGTTCCCTGGAGAGATCAGCTCTCTGCTTCTCAACCTTGGCACGAGCAGCGCGCTCGGCCTCAATCTCTTCCTCCAGTTCCTCAATGCGAGCCTATGGTGGAAAAATAGTTAATTAGATTCTTGGTGATCTGATCATAATGATCGTAATGTTTGAAAAAAATCTCGAAATACCTGAAGCTCCTTGATCTTCTTCTGGAGTTGAGCACCCAGAGATTGCTCATCTTCTATCTTGCTGAGCAGCTGACTTGTTTCAAAGTCTTTTCTGTGTGTAAAATGAGAAAACAATGAATGATCTGAAATAAATGAAAACCCTTATTTTTTATAAGAATTTGCAAAGAACTCCTACTTCTTCAGCTTCTCGTCAGATTGCTGCTTGTCATTCTCCAGGTCCATGATGGACTCTTGAGCTAATTTCAGGTCTCCTTCAAGCTTTCTCTTGGCTCTCTCCAGGTCCATGCGGAGCTTCTTCTCTTGTTCAAGGGAACCCTCAAGCTACAGGACAATGATTTTTAAATTATGTTGACAGCAGAAAACACAGTTAATTAATCACATGTTTGCATAATCAACTCACATCATCAACTTGCTGCTCAAGCTTTGTCTTGGATTTGGTCAGGGTGTTGACTTTGTCCTCCTCAGCCTGAAGATCATCCAGTGTTTGCTGATGTGATTCTTGAAGGGCTTTCTTCTCCTTCGTAAGCTTAGCAATGCTCTCATCCTGAGCTGCCATTTCCTCAGTCAAGTTTTTGACCTGTATGATTTTTTTTAAATTTTTTTTTTAAATAAGATTGTATTTTACAATTTATATTCTAACTTCTGTAGTCAATTATATATTGATATATAGCCAACTCAATCTCCAACCTTATTCTCAGTGGCATGTTTCTCCTTCTCCACTTTAGCCAAGGTGAGTTCCAGGTCATCAATGTCTTTCTTCAGTTCAGAGCACTCATCCTCCAGTTTCCTCTTCTTGGCTGTCAGTTCAGCATTAATTTCCTCCTCATCCTCCAGTCTCTCAGTTGTCTCTTTGAGTTTAGCTTCAAGCTGGATTTTGCTTTTGATCAGACCCTCACACCTCTCCTCAGCATCTGAGAGACACTCAGATTCCTGTTGGTAAAATAGATTG
Organism: Semotilus atromaculatus; assembly: GCA_031834385.1. NCBI lineage: Eukaryota > Metazoa > Chordata > Actinopteri > Cypriniformes > Leuciscidae > Semotilus > Semotilus atromaculatus. Next base: position 13,119,734 of record JAULUF010000035.1, on the reverse strand, counting down.
CTATTTCATTGGAAACAACCTTGCTCATTTTAATGGAGCCAGTATTCAGTTAATTATAAAATATACTCACAGATGCTACTTGCAGCTGCAGATCATTTTTCTCTTGCAACAGTGCCACCATCTTTTCTTCAAGCTCCTTCTTTTTGGCTTCAGCCTTGACAAGATCTTCTTTGCATTTTGTATAGTCCTCTTTCATGTTTGCCAGCTCCTTCTCAGTCTCGGCACTCTTCAGCAGAGGCTTAATCTTGTAATAAACCTTCATCCATGGCCAGTGTTTGACATTCATGAATGAGCGGATGTTGTATTGAAGGGTGTAAATTGCATCCCTTATGAAACAATTTGGATGATCAAATGCAGAATTATTGGTAAATGCACTTATTTTTAAAACAGTTGGTTTTATGGGTTAAACATATTTTTATAGAGTATTTTTTTAAATATGTTTAAAAGCCTATTTGACAAGAAGATGGGCTTGCATAGACAGAACAATATTTTTATTGATAACACTGTAAAAGAATGTAATGAATTATTGTTGTGCATTGTCCAACTGAAAAAGCTTTATACTAACTAATAGTTCAATCAGGGAGTTTAAGAACATTCCTCACCTCCTCGCCGTCATTTTCACAAACTCCCTCCTCATCAGGTAACCACGGCAGAGAGCCTGAGTCATTGTGACCAGAGCAGCCAGTTTCTCATCACGCATCTCCTCAAGAACACCCAGAAGACCAGCTTTGAAGAACACCTGAATTTATGTAAAAGTAAATAAATTAAAATATATTGATTTACCTGTATAAGCTAAATTACCATGGTCACTGAATTTTTGAAAGTTGTAAAGCTGAATATTAACCTTTGTATGTCCAAATCTGTACTCGTCATGATTAACATCGATGGAGCCCAGGAGTTTCTCACTGGCCTTCTTGTTATCCATAAACTGTCCATCTGGGATAACACTGGCATTCAGCACCTTGTATCTGTGGACGATGGGAAGATTTATCAAAATGCTTTATATCTTCTAATAAAGAGTCTCCAACAGGAAATTATATTTTCATGTGGTGTCATTTATACCTCTGTTTGAAGTCACCATAGAGGATTCTGCTGGGAAAACCCTTTCTGCAGATTCTGATACCCTCCAATACACCATTACACCTCAGCTGGTGGATAACCAGGAAGTTCTCCATGAGACCTACAATTGACATAATGAGCTTGGTAAATTAACATTAGCATTATTAAATACATTATCATTAAATATTGTGTTAATATGAGAATATCTGTGAGTCCTTTATTACTTTACCTGGAGTCTTGGACTCATTGGGAATCAGACAACGCACAAAGTGAGGGTGGGTGCTCCTCAAGTTCGTCATGAGCTTGCCCAAGTTCTCCTGTTTAATAATGAAAAGATTTAGCATTCTTACTCACATTCTCTTATTTGTTGATTTCTCTGATCTAGACTCAAGCAAGGTGATGCACAGTCACTGCTTCTTAAGTCCTTTCAATTGCATCATTATTCATATTTGTTCTCTAACAAACACATACTCTGAACTGAGAAGACACAGTCTGCATGGAGCCACCCTTCTTTTTGCCTCCCTTCTTACCGCCACCAGTCTCTATTCAGATAAAGACATAAAAGACATAAAGACATAAAAGAACACATATAAAATAATAACAAGAAAAGAGCGCAACCCTGAATCAAAGTTTGGTTAAAATGATGTACATAGTTATGTTAACACTTCTTGTTTTTTACCCTCAACAACAGGTGGGTAGAGCGTAGCCAGCAGTTTGACAGAAGACTTCTGGTACAGCTGCAGAACAGACTCGTTCAGTGGATCCTTGTTCTTGTCCAGCCAGCCAGTAATGTTGTAGTCCACAGTTCCAGCGTAGTGAACCAGAGAGAAGTGGGCTTCAGCCTTGCCTTTGGCAGGCTTTGGTTTCTCGAAAGCTTTGTTCTTGCCAAGATGCTGATCATACAGCTTGTTCTTGAAGGAAGTGTCAGTAGCCTTGGGGAACATGCACTCCTCTTCAAGGATGGAGAAGATACCCATGGGCTGTTTATAAGAGAATATTGTTTAATTACTAAAAAATTTAGATTTTGAGAATGGACCATGGAAATTAATAAGTTCAAAAACCACTAAAGACCTTCTCAATAAGCTCAATACAAGCGGCCAAGTCCATGCCGAAGTCAATGAACTCCCAAATAATGCCCCCCTCCTTGTACTCCTCTTGCTCCAGCACAAACATGGTGTGGTTGAAAAACTGTTGCAGTTTCTCATTGGTGAAGTTGATACACAGCTGCTCCATGCTGTTGTACTGGAGGAAAAAATAACAGAAACATTTACTGACTTCTGAATATGATTCAATTTACCATAAAAAGAGATAAATTAATCATTCTTACATCAAAGATCTCAAAGCCAGCAATATCCAGCACACCAATGAAGAAGTTTCTTTGTTGTTTTGTGTCCAACATCTGGTTGATACGAATAACCATCCACAAGAACATCCTCTCATAGATAGATTTGGCCAAGGCGCTAACAGAGTTGTACACCTGTAAGTAGAATAGAGTGGATCTTTTATTCTGCTTCTGTAATAATTAGCCAGAATTTTAGGTTAAACACATGGCATGCTGGAAATGTTACTATACCTGTGGCACGGTCTGGCCTTTGGTCACAAACTCATTTCCGACCTTGACTCTGGGGTAGCACAAACCCTTCAGCATATCAGCAGAGTTCAAACCCAGAAGGTAGGCGATTTTGTCAGCATCTGCAATTAAAAAAGTTGCACCCTTTTCTTTCCTTGAAAACTGGAAAAATGTCACACATTAGTACAATTTTAGTCTCACCCTCTGTGCCATCAGGCTCAGCCTGCTCCTCACGCTGCTTCTGCTTGAACTTCATGTTGCCATGATGAAGCACAGCTCCAGTGAACTTGTAGATGCTCATTTTCTCTTCATTACTAAAGCCCAAAATGTCAATAGCACTCTGTAAAATTACAGAGAAGAATGAGCTTTAGGGTCTTATAGAGAATATGTCCATTTTCAAACAGCAATGACTCACATCAGTAGCATCCAGCTCCTCTTTATCATTAATGCTGGCCACTGTGATCTGACCCTGACTGCACATGGAGAAGTCATAGGGGTTGGTGGTGAGGAGCGACATTTCTGTAAAATACACAGCATTTATGAAAGAGCATCTTACAATATTATCTGAATCATTGAATGAATGAAATATGTGCACCTACCAATAATCTCAGGCTTATGGTTGGTCATCATCTGGAAGAAGATGTGGTAGCCTCTCTCATCTGGAAGCTGGAATGACACTCTAGACTTCTCCAGCAGATCTGTTGAGAGAATGTACTTGAGTCACAATCATCTGAAGAGTGACAGACAAAGACAACTGTTCAGGATGGATCAATGAAATTGTGTCCACCTACATGTCTCAATGTCAGCACTAGCCAGTTTTCCAGATGTACCGAAGTGAATTCTGATGAATTTACCCTGTTTAAAAACAAAATAACAAACTATTATTATTATTAATGATGATAACAATAAAACAAAATCTCTTTATCGAAAAATCCAACACAACTGACTAATTGAACTACATGTAAATAAGAAGTAGTGAACTTACAAAACGAGAGGAGTTGTCATTTCTCACAGTCTTGGCATTACCATAAGCCTCAAGCAGAGGGTTGGCGGCAATGATCTGGTCCTCAAGAGAGCCCTGTGATGTTTGAAGGGTTTCAGTTATTTTAATTTATTTTCTATTTAATGACTAAACACTACTTAAGGGCATTTCACAAATTCACATATCATGTAAGATGAGTGTAAATCACCAACATTCAAAATAATTTGTATGTAGTTTTATATCTCAAACCTGGATTTTGCCAGCAGTCTCTTTCTTCTTCTCGCCACCTGACACTGCAACTGTGGCAAAGTACTGGATGACACGTTTGGTGTTCACAGTCTTTCCAGCACCAGATTCTCCACTGGTTTATGAGAGATCAGAAGACAGAAAATGATAAGACATGTGGAAGTTCCACAAGACGAAAATGTAACTGTTCTCGACAACTCTAATTGAAGGCTTGATACATACGTAATCAGGACAGACTGGTTCTCTCTGTCTGTTAATTCAAAGGGTAATAATGGTTTAGCAATTGTTTTATAAAAAAATATGAATGTGAATTTCACATAAATTAAAATTAAACTTAAATTTAATTCAGATCTCCTAAATCAGATCTTACCAGTCAGCATGAACTGATAGGCGTTGTCAGAGACAGAGAAGATGTGGGGTGGGGCCTCCATACGCTTTTTGCCTCTGTAGGCAGCCACCACTTCTGCATCATACACTGGGAGCCACTTGTAGGGGTTCACAGTAGCGCAGAAGAGTCCAGAGTAGGTCTGAAAGGAGCAGAGATGTGGTCAGATTGCAACAACACAGTTAAAAATAACTTAAATGCTTTTATTTGTTGTTTTCAGAACTTACGTAGATCATCCACGCAGCATAGCGCTCTTTGAGGTTATACAGCACAGAGGCTTCATTGAGATGGGTCATCATGTCCTCAATCTTGTCATACTTGGGAGGGTTCATTGGATAGACATCATCCTCCTTTACTGTTCTCTCCTATGAATTTGATCAATCAGGTAATAGATTGACAAAAAAAAATATGTAGGACATTGTGCAATATGAGCATCTTTTAAAATGTACCTCCTTAGTATCAAGCACAATAACTGTGGCTTTGCCACCCTCTTTGCTCTTGATTGTTCCCTTGAGGTACAACTCTTTGGCATCAGCCACATAGCAGGCAGACTTGGCATCAAATGGTTTGCTCTGAGCCTCGATTCTCTCTTTCTCAGGCTTACGGAGGTAAATGGCAGCCTTGCCATAAATGGCCATCTCCGCGTCCGTACTCATGGTGGCGGCTTACTGCAGTGAACAGAGGGTAACTTTATTTAATTTACTTGAAATCATCACATCATACATCATTCACTTTTTAAAGTTTAAATTACACAATTGTCATCATCCATACCAAGTGTAATAATATTAAAAAGATATTTATTGACAATTGTACTACTATATGACAAAATAAATTAATTCAATAAATGAAGTATCCATGGATTACAAATGAGAAACGGCTGTTTAATTATTACCAAGATAAATATGGATGAACTTTACCTTTTTTCTCTTCCCACTGGTGAAGTTTTTCCGGCAGCCCTGTAATAGATTTAAAATTCAGGTGACCTTTTTTTCCTCTAATTTAATTATCAAACAACTTAAATGCAAACATCCAGAATATTCAATAACCACCCTTTTCTCTATTTTCTCTAATCATCATCAATAGTAAGTGTATTTGTAACAACTAATTTCAAATGCTTGAAGAAAGTAGAGTTCTCACCACTATCACAGTCTCCTTAAGAGTCTTCAAGGCTGTACAAAACTATCCATAGGACTCACCTCACTGGACGGAAATTATTTCATATGGGCTCCACTTCAGACATTTGTCCACATTGCACTCAAAACTGCAGGGACACATATATTCATGCACTTTGGCACTGCACCCCTATAAAGCAATTCTGGGAAATGGTTATAAGGATTTTATCTGACTTTTTCGGCTGCTCCATCCCATCTTTACCATCTCTCTGTTTACTCGGAGACATATCCTCAATCAACCTGAATCACACGAACAGTAAAACTCTGCTGGTCGCGCTAGCTGTCGCCAAGAAAACCATCTTCATAAATTGGAAAACAAAAAATAAAATCCATATCACTATTTGGAAAAATTTACTTTTGGATCATATATCATCTGAAATATTAAATTACCCATCTGGAAAGAACTCTAATGACTCATCATCCACCTGGCGAGCACTGTCCAAATTTCTAAACTCTTAGCTCTGCCTGCCCCCCTGCCTGAGATTCAGTTTTCGCGATCTCACTTATCATGCAGCAACCTTAGCAAACTTGATCTACTATCGTCTGTCTCTCCCCATTATCCCTAAGACAACTCATGACTCACAACATTACATACTTACTATAGGAACAAATCAGCAGGATAGGGTTAACTCTTTCACCCCCCATTACAAGCCTCAAAACGCTCCCCTTTATTTTGGGGTTTGGGGCTTTGGAGCGGGGGCTGGAGGGGGTGTGTGCCCTGAGGGAGAATAAGCCTCCCCTTTCACCTTGCCTCCACGGGCCTCCTCCACCGCTGCAACTGCTAGGGCCGGCTCTACCCTGTACACTCCACTTTTTTAATGCTCCATGTGTTAGTTGGTCAACACTCACATTTCTACTTTAGAATTAAGGTGTACTATGTGGGGGCCCTGTGGAGGTCCTGCACTGTTACCCCTCATTTCTTTTTAATGCATCTCACATCATACATTCAATCACACAATCATTCAATAGGTAGGGAAGTGGGTGACGCTTGAGGTAGTTCCGAAAAAGTTCTACCCTTTGCGCCGCACCTCTTTTAATGCACTTAGACATAATTTAGACCCTAGAAGACATAACACAGGGATAGTGGGGTGGGTGGACGAGCTGGCCCGTTGGTAGAGCAGTGACTGAGGGCGGGGATGGGGGAGAGCGGTGGTGGTGAAGGGCTCTGAAGAGGCAACTCACCCCCCTCTATCTCCTAGGACTAAATATGCTCCTTAGCCCCGGTGTGGACTGAAGCAGACAGAGAAAAAAGCTATTGAGCCTGACCCAACCAAAACGATCACCGCTTTTAGCCAGGACACAATAATTTAATTACAGTATTGCAATCCAATCCTGCTGATTTCAACATTCAAACACAAAACACTTAATTACACACAAACTTACACGCATGATAAATCCATCCTAGCGCGTACACACACACACACACACACACACACATAGCATGGTATCCTCACTACCCTCGTGGTAAACTATACAATTTAGTTATTTAATTATTATTATTATTATTTATTTTTTTTTTTTTTTTTTTCTTTCTTTCTTGTTTTGTTCTATTATGTCAATTATTCTTCTTCTGTGTTTCATGTTGTATGTGAGATACGCACTCTGTGTATGTATATCTTTTCTCATTATCAAATATTCATTGTATACTGTACGTTTTGTTTGTTACACTCTGGATTTTGTTCTATGTGCAAATAATAATAATAAAAAAAAAAAAATAAAAAAAAAATAAAAAAAAGAGTCTTCAAGGCTTGTCCATGTACCGCCTTATATTGGGTTTGTTCTGCTAGCCAAGCAGAAGTTAAATATGGCTAACTAATATGACACAAATGGCAGTCAAGGAGTTAATCAGGTAAAACACTTGGTACTGACAATCATTCTGAAGATGGAAATAACTGTAGGCCTATGCTATGTTTGCATTTCTTTTCTTCTTCTTCTTCTTTTTTGTCCTAGAGAAATGTGAAGTTTAGATACATCTGATACTTTTGTTTGATACATAAATTGCATTGATATAACTGAGAAGTTATGATGACATTTAACACTACCTTGAAGATGCATGTAATGTCAACAGATGTATTATGATACCAATACTGGATTAGTCACACATGGATTAGTTCTTATTTAATGTACCTGTTAATGTCATGGAGAATTATGTTGGACTGCTTGGCTTTGTCATTACTATGCAGCAGCATCCCTACTGGATAATGGATTTTTCTGACTTTCTGAAAAGTCATTATAGAAATAGGTATGGGCGTTTTATGTTCAGGACTAGACTCAATATGAATTCTGTAGTGATCTTTTTAAATAAAAGAGAGATGTTGACAATGATATGGCAAATGGTTGTGTCAAATGTGGGTTTGTTGTTTTTGTTACCCGGAGAAAATGTTGGAAAATTTTAGACTTAAAGGGTTGGTATAATGCCACTTTTTACAATAATGTAAAATAAGTCTCTGATATCCCCAGAGTGCGTATGTGAAGGTTTAGCTCAAAATACCCCACAGATTATTTTTCACAGCATGTTTACATTGTCCCTTTTTGAGGGTGAGCAAAAACGTGTCGTTTTGTGTGTGTACCTTTAAATGCACAGAGGGCAGAGCTTCAAGAGGTGCTTTTATGTTTAAACTGGAGTCGGACAATGATGAAGAGACTCGAGAAGAAGTCACAACAAGTAGAATGCAACAGGTGTTTCTGAATGGTTAGTTGATGAATTTATGTTGCGGATGTGGAGTTAACACATCTTCAAGTCTTTGATTAGCATCATGACAGAATCATGATAATCGATAAAATCGCACATGTGGGAACTGTGTAAGATCCCTACAGAATGACATGCTATTGCATTTGTGTTACGTACTGTATTGCATGTGAAAAGACGGATGCGATAGCTTGAGCAGATTCACAAATGTGCTCTACAACAAAAATTATTCCTCTTCTCAGCATGGGGTGCTTCTTAATTCTTATTTGTGCATCCTCGTTTCCTTTCCTCGCGTCTCAGCTCCATCCTGTATGGATGCGAGGGAAGGCTGCAAGCATGGGCAACGCTAGGGAAGCAGGTGCTTCAGCACCCCCTAGAAAGACCAAAGCACCCCAATAGCACCCCCAGAAATAATTTCTGGAAGCAATTATATTCAGGCTATATTCTATGGAAGCCCTGAACCGCATGTAAAAAAATAAAAAAAACTTATCTTGTTATTTCGAGATTAGGTCGCAATTTCAACATAATATTTCGTCATTTCATCATCTCGTAATTTTTATTATACTTTTTTTTTAATTCCCTTTAAGAATTTGTTTAATGCAGCATCCAAATGTATATAGGTTTGTTTGGGTTGATCTGCAGTGACGTCACAATCGTGTTGCATTATATGAAGTAGACTCACTCCCTCTGTCAATATCGAGGGAATGAGGGTCTGTCTATATAAACTTCCCTCGTCCACTTCACGAAGTGGAACGCAGTTCAAATGGCGTCAGCGATCATAATCAAGCACCCCTTTAACCTTCAAAAATCAGAAGCCTCTGTCAAACTGGAAGCATGCCTCAATGTTTCAAAAAGTGGTCGGGGACCATATCGATCGTGAGAAAAGTGTTATTTTTTTTATTTTGCAAGGGATCTTTGCCATTAGTAGCCTATATATATTATTTTTTTTACCAAACCCCCCACCCCGGGCCGGTGGTCTACGAAATTTCCCGGTAGATTTTTTGGTCCCACTCCACCCCTGTTACACTCTTAGAAAAAAGGGTTCATTGGGGTTCTATATAGAACCATAGGGTTCTTTACTCAACTCCAAAGAACCTTTTATGCTAAAAAGGTTCTATAATAATTTCTTTTGGCACAAAGGTTCTTTATAGGCTATTATTCATTCATATATTACATTATTCTGCAACATTTTGTAGTTGTAATTAAATTATTGTTTATTAAACTGTTGTAGTAACTATCACATTTTAATCATGCAGATTTTTGGACGAGAAAAACTGAAATGGCACTCTTCGTGTGATATTGATTAACTACAGAAAATTATAAATATATAAATTTTCTAACCCCCATATCTTGTATCTAATACATTTTAGGGTCTTGATGTTTGTTAATAATATGAAATATTTAATCCGGAAAGGACAAAACAAATGATAATGAATGGTTCCATATAGAACCTTTTAGGGGTTCCAAATACGTAGCGCCGATAGAACCTTTTCTTCTAAGAGTGTACATTCATCAATATAACAATTTACCAATATAACAATGTATGTATTGCACTATACAATATACTGAGCATACAGTTTGATATGCTTCAGTCATTCACTCAAAAACAAGACATCAACACTAGAATAACATTTGCCTGATTTTTACAGCAGGGCAAATGAGTGTAGCACTGAGCCTGCACATTCCTAGCATGCATGGCTTTTAGTAGGTTAGGGAAGTGAGTAAAAGAGATAGACAAGATAGACAATCAAATTAAAAGGCAACCAAAATGGAAGTTTTACAGCATTACATTGCACATTCTGTAAAGTAAAACTGTTTTAATTACTTCCAATGGTGATCATGAAAAAGTATTTAATTTAAATTAGGCCTTTTTAAATTTCTACCCTGAAATCATCAGTCTCCTCATACTTTATTTAATATTATTAACAATCTTTAGAAAGAACAAGAATTATTTTTCAAGACCAACATTCAAGATGTTTTTTTTTTTTCTTAACATACTTAAGATGTATACTAGGTGAAGCTTCTTCAATACATCAGAAAACACTAAATGTGAATAACATGTATTCCTGAGCAAAACTGTTCCTTTATGCTCACACATTTATGTTGTGCATGTAACACTGAAATGTAAAGATGTTGACAAATGAAACATTTATTGAGCCGTAAATCTTCATTTGCTCATTAAAAATAATTCCACAGACAGTGGAGAGTGGCCACTGTGGAGCTCGGTGACATTCTCACTATTTCAACACCCTCCTTCCTCCTGAATAGCTTAAGGCTTGTAATGTAATTGGAGATTCCCTGTGCTGTATTTTTGGCATGTCCACCATGTGTGCACTCAGTAAGTTAAATGATGGTGCCAAGTGGCATTCTACATGCCGCTGTGTTATATGGTGTATATTTACAGGCTTAGTTCCAACCCACAATTTAATCTGGCATGTACTAATAACAGTCATCATAAGCATTTGACTCTTGGCTCAGACTCTGTATAATACAACTGATGGAGCATTCATTGGTCTTAATTGACTTACTGATGCAAGAAATAGATAAATAGGTTTTTAATAGCTGTTTACGCTAATTGATTTTTAACATATATTGACATTTGATTGTGTAAAATTTATATGCGCACATACTGATCCCTTGACTTAGAGGAAGTAGTTTGTGCCTTAAGCAACTAATTAAATTCTGCCAGATATGGATAGAGATAAATTATGTGTGTTCTTTGCATACTTGCACACTATATCCAGTTCAGAGTCTAATACAACCTAATGAACATAAAAGTCTATAGTTAACTTTTTGGAATCATTTCAAAATAAAATTCATAGTCAAATCAGGAAACTCAGGAAAACGCATCATATGGTAAACGTTGCCAATGGAGCTTTTCTGAAGATTTATAGCATGGGGTAGATGCTCAATTGTCTGTCAGCAACATACATGTTGCTATTTTAATGTATTTAGTAATTTTATGGATGCTGAATTGGCACTCCATTCTATGAGTAACAGAGGACACTTGACCTCTGGCCAACTCATGTTAGAGAAATATTTGAATCATACAAAGATAATAGAACAAAATACTGATCATTTGGGAACATGTTGCGGGTTTTACCATGAATAGTGTAACTGAGACATGTCATTTGATTACTGCTACTGACCAATGTGATGAATGCTATGGAACAAATCCAAAAATAGTCAAGGTACAACTGTAGAGGTAAGAAGAAACCTCTCTCCGTACTTTTGAGCACCTCCAAGAAGGACCAAAGAAGGAAGGCTTTGGATTTCATAACTGCCACAACCTGCCGCACAAGCAGTGTGGTGGTGTGAACTCTATGACTTTAAATTGCACCATCTATAGGATGTGACATGAAGCTCTACTCAGCTGCATGATGCTGAGAGTTAGTTATGCTTACCTAGTTATTGATTAGAGATCACCATTTCAGTGTCCTCTTATTAAATATATTTACATGATTGATTGTTTTATTGTTACACATTTAGTAAAACCGTCTCTCAAAATCAAACAGATTGTCCTGGCATTACATGACACCAGCCTCAGTATGAAACCCTTTTCAAACATTTTTATTCCAGCCTGAAAAAGAGTGAACTGGTCTGATCTCTCTTTAGTCTGTCAGTACTTACTGGTAATTTGATTGATGATCTTAGAAGAATTCATATGAAGCACAAATTATGTATTGCATAATGGTCAAGTAGTTTAAACCAAAGTAACTTATCTATATAGCCAGTTACTGTCTGCACAGTAATGTTTGTCATTTGGTAATGGTTCAAAATATGATAAATATTCTCTTGCAACGCCATTTACAAATGCTTGGTTAACCATCAAAACCAAAAGGTTAGGAAAAAACATTCAATACTTTTATTGGGCATATAAACCAGTAACTATGTTACTACTTTGGAGGCAACTGATTGTCCATCATGTGAATAGGAATGACAATTTCTCCAGGGAGACTGGAATTAGAGCCAGGTATTGGGACCTCAACTGAGAGAATGCCATCTGGAGACAGCATGGAGTTGATCAGTTTTAGGTCTACGTCAGCTGGAAGCCTATATAGGAAAATGAAACTAGCCATTAGTAATGGTGGAGTAACGCCCTACATTATGTAAAGCTGAATTATGTGATGCAAAAATACAATATTAAAAACAGCATAATTTCCGGATAGGCTCAGCTTGGATAAATAATTTTTGTAATTATTTTGATTTTAAAATACAGTATGAGTAATCATGAGAACACAAATCAACAACAAAATAAACTAGAAAAATTGCATTTCCTGCGGAACATGCGTGTGAATGCTTAACTGAAATGCACAAACAACTGCAAAACAGAGCAAAAATGCAAAAAAAAGCTTAATTCAAATGGATTAATAAGCTGAAATGCAAAAAAAGATCCAAAAAATTGTAGAAAACTAAAGAGTTTAATTAGAGAGGTAGAGAAGTAGACACAGAGGAAAAGAAATAAAGGGGTAGAGAAAGAGACAGAGGTAGAGAAGTAAAGGAGTACAAAAAAGAAATGTAGAGAAAGACAGACAGATAGATAGATAGATAGATAGATAGATAGATAGATAGATAGATAGATAGATAGATAGATAGATAGATATAGATAAGTTCATTAGTACAAATAGAATGGTAGTTTAATTGGCTCAATTTGAACTGTTGCAATGAAAGTCAATGGGATTTTTATGATTATAAATATTAATTTTTAAGAAATCTGAAAGTCAAATCAAAAAGATAAATAATAGCATAAAAGTCCTTGAAAAGCTGAACATTTTGTTAGTTGAATGGTTTTAGCACAAAGTAGAGAGTAGTTGAAAACGGCCGAAAAACGTACGGAAGAACCCGGAATAATAATAATAACTAGAAAAATTGCATTTCCTGCGGAACATGCGTGTGAATGCTTGAAATGCAAGAAAGATAGATAGATTAGTTAGAAAGAAAAAAGATAGATTAGTTAGAAAGAAAGATAGATTAGTTAGAAAGAAAGATAGATTAGTTAGAAAGAAAGAAAGATAGATAGATTAGTTAGAAAGAAAGAAAGACATATTAGAAAGAAAGAAAGAAAGAAAGAAAGAAAGAAAGAAAGAAAGAAAGAAAGAAAGATTAGGTAGAGAGAAAGAGAGAGAGAAAGAAAGAAAGATAGATTTGGTAGAAAGAAAGAGAGAGAGAAAGAAAAAAGATAGATTAGTTAGAAAGAAAGATAGATTAGTTAGAAAGAAAGAAAGACATATTAGAAAGAAAGAAAGAAAGAAAGATTAGGTAGAGAGAAAGAGAGAGAGAAAGAAAGAAAGATAGATTAGGTAGAAAGAAAGAAAGAAAAAAAGAAAGAGTAGGTAGAAAGAGAAAGAAAGAAAGAAAGATTAGGTAGAAAGAAAGAAAGAAAGAAAGAAAGAAAGAAAGAAAGAAAGAAAGAAAGAAAGAAAGAAAGAAAGAAAGAAAGAAAAAGAAAGAAGGATTAGTTAGAAAGAAAGAAAGAAAGAAGGATTAGTTAGAAATAAAGAAAGATGGATTAGTTAGAAAGAAAGAAAGAAAAAAAGAAAGGATTAGTTAGAAAGAAAGAAAGATGGATTAGTTAGAAAGAAAGAAAGAAAGAAAGAAAGAAAGAAAGATTAGGAAGAAAGAAAAAAGAAAGAAAGAAAGAAAAAGAAAGAAGGATTAGTTAGAAAGAAAGAAAGATGGATTAGTTAGAAAGAAAGAAAGATTAGGTAGCAAGAAAGAAAGAAAAAATAAAAAGAAAGAAGGATTAGTTAGAAAGAAAGAAAGATGGATTATTTAGAAAGAAAGAAAGATTAGGTAGAAAGAAAGATAGATTAGTTAGAAAGAAAGATATATTAGAAAGATAATTAGTTAGAAAGAAAGATAGATAGATCAGTTAGAAAGAAAGATAGATTAGATAGAAAGAAAGAAAGATAGATTAGTTAGAAAGAAAGAAAGATAGATAGATTAGTTAGAAAGATAGATAGATATTAGAAAGATAGATTAGTTAGAAAGAAAGAAAGAAAGAAAGAAAGAAAGAAAGAAAGAAAGAAAGATAGATAGATTAGTTAGAAAGAAAGAAAGATAGATCAGTTAGAAAGAAAGAAAGATAGATTAGTTAGAAAGAAAGATTAGAAAGAAAGAAAGAAAGAAAGAAAGAAAGAAAGAAAGAAAGAAAGAAAGAAAGAAAGAAAGATTAGGTAGAAAGAAAGAAAGAAAAAGAAAGAAGGATTAGTTAGAAAGAAAGAAAGATGGATTAGTTAGAAAGAAAGAAAGATGGATTAGTTAGAAAGAAAGAAAGAAAGAAAGAAAGAAAGAAAGGATTAGTTAGAAAGAAAGAAAGATGGGTTAGTTAGAAAGAAAGGAAGAAAGATTAGGTAGAAAGAAAGAAAGAAAGAAAGATAGATTAGTTAGAAAGAAAGAAAGAAAGATAGATCAGTTAGAAAGAAAGAAAGAAAGAAAGATAGATTAGTTAGAAAGAAAGATTAGGTAGAAAGAAAGAAAGAAAGAAAGAAAGAAAGAAAGTAGGTAGAAAGAGAAAGAAAGAAAGAAAGAAAGAAAGAAAGAAAGAAAGAAAGAAAGAAAGATTAGGTAGAAAGAAAGAAAGAAAAAGAAAGAAGGATTAGTTAGAAAGAAAGAAAGATGGAGTAGTTAGAAAGAAAGAAAGATGGATTAGTTAGAAAGAAAGAAAGAAAGGATTAGTTAGAAAGAAAGAAAGATGGGTTAGTTAGAAAGAAAGGAAGAAAGATTAGGTAGAAAGAAAGAAAGAGAAAGAAAGAAAGAAAGAAAGAAAGAAAGAAAGAAAGAAAGATTAGAAAGAAAGAAAGAAAGAAAGAAAGAAAGAAAGAAAGAAAGAAAGAAAGAAAGAAAGAAAGAAAGAAAAAAGAAAGAAAGAAAGAAAGAAAGAAAAAGAAAGAAAGAAGGATTAGTTAGAAAGAAAGAAAGATGGATTAGTTAGAAAGAAAGAAAGATTAGGTAGCAAGAAAGAAAGAAAAAAAGAAAGAAGGATTAGTAAGAAAGAAAGAAAGATGGATTAGTTAGAAAGAAAGAAAGATTAGGTAGCAAGAAAGAAAGAAAAAGAAAGAAGGATTAGTTAGAAAGAAAGAAAGATAGATTAGTTAGAAAGAAAGAAAGATATATTAGAAAGATAATTAGTTAGAAAGAAAGATAGATCAGTTAGAAAGAAAGATAGATTAGATAGAAAGAAAGAAAGATAGATTAGTTAGAAAGAAAGAAAGAAAGAAAGAAAGATAGATAGATAGATAGATAGATAGATAGATAGATAGATAGATAGATAGATAGATAGCCTAGGTTAGAAAGAAAGAAAGATTAGTTAGAAAGAAAGAAAGAAAGATAGATAGATTAGTTAGAAAGAAAGAAAGAAAGATAGATTAGTTAGAAAGAAAGAAAGAAAGATATATTAGAAAGATAATTAGAAAGAAAGATAGATAGATCAGTTAGAAAGAAAGATAGATTAGATAGAAAGAAAGAAAGATAGATTAGTTAGAAAGAAAGAAAGAAAGAAAGAAAGAAAGAAAGATAGATAGATAGATAGATAGATAGATAGATAGATAGATAGATAGATAGATAGGTTAGAAAGAAAGAAAGATTAGTTAGAAAGAAAGAAAGAAAGAAAGAAAGAAAGATAGGTTAGAAAGAAAGAAAGATTAGTTAGAAAGAAAGATAGATAGATTAGTTAGAAAGAAAGAAAGATAGATTACTTAGAAAGAAAGAAAGAAAGATAGATAGATTAGTTAGAAAGAAAGAAAGAAAGATAGATTAGTTAGAAAGATAATTAGTTAGAAAGAAAGATAGATAGATCAGTTAGAAAGAAAGATAGATTAGATAGAAAGAAAGAAAGATAGATTAGTTAGAAAGAAAGATAGATAGATAGATAGATAGATAGATAGATAGATAGATAGATAGATAGATAGATAGCCTAGGTTAGAAAGAAAGAAAGATTAGTTAGAAAGAAAGAAAGAAAGATAGATAGGTTAGAAAGAAAGAAAGATTAGTTAGAAAGAAAGATAGATAGATTAGTTAGAAAGAAAGAAAGATAGATTAGTTAGAAAGAAAGAAAGAAAGATATATTAGAAAGATAATTAGTTAGAAAGAAAGATAGATATATCAGTTAGAAAGAAAGATAGATTAGATAGAAAGAAAGAAAGATAGGTTAGAAAGAAAGAAAGATTAGTTAGAAAGAAAGAAAGATAGATAGATTAGTTAGAAAGAAAGAAAGATTAGTTAGAAAGAAAGAAAGAAAGATAGATTAGTTAGAAAGAAAGAAAGAAAGATAGATTAGTTAGAAAGATAATTAGTTAGAAAGAAAGATAGATAGATAGATCAGTTAGAAAGAAAGATAGATAGATAGATAGATAGATAGATAGATAGATAGATAGATAGATAGATAGATAGATAGATAGATAGATAGATAGATAGATAGATAGATAGATAGATAGATAGATTCATTAGTACAAATAGAATGGTAGTTTAATTGACCTATGGCTAAGCCACGCCGCAAAACGCGATGAGCCAATCACAGTGCGCAGCTTACCTGACATTCTATCCTTCCACGTCCATTGAAATGCATTGCAGTTAGTCAGTTTTCACTCGTTGTTATATGTTTTTTCTTGTCATTTTAAGTTTAAAATGGTCAAACGGTGTGCATAGGGTAGTACATGCAACTCCGACACTAGTATCCCGAGAGGCTGGGCGGTGGTGTGTATTTTTTACCCTTTCCCAAGCCACATTTTAACCGAGATAAGTGTCTGCTCTGGATAGTTATGCGGTAACTTAGAGACCACAACACCAACTAAACGTGGATAAATTAAACAAGGATGTCTACATCTGTTCTAATGTAAGTCAACGACGTATTTGAACGTTATCTTTATCATCTCTAACGTTGGACTAACATTAGAAAACGTTAACGTTAGCTTCTAGCTGCGTTGTACATCATGTCACTTAGCTTCATTAACGTATTTGTAAAATAGCCGCGATTGTTAGCAATGTTGTGCTGAATGATTCATCTAAATACAGTAGCACCAAACTAACGGAGAGGTCCTCTTGATAAAGATGGTAAAAAGGCTTGTCCTGGAAATGTAACGTTATGCAACTTAGACCTGTACATATTTAATTTGATCATGAACCATTAATTACATATTGAAGAACAATATTGTATACAACTTTATACCAAAACAACTGGGGAACTTAGTGTTTTTTTTTTAGCAAAACATGTAGCCTTTTCACTCTCTTCCACATAACTAAATATTTAAACTATTTAACGTTACATACAGTGTCAATAGACAAGAGCTCATGATGTTCAAAAGGTCAATGATTTGTGTTGATTTCGTGTGAGTAATAACTCCTAATAAAATGCTGTATAAAAATCATCAATTGCCTCCTGTCAAATGTCTCCTACTGTGAAATCTGCCATAGCGCCGTCGCCGAATGTTGACTGTTTGTCCGAGTGAGTGGAGGGGGCGTGGCTTAGCCATAGGTCAATTGAGTCTAGAGCTTCAGGGAGTTTAGATTTGAGTTTTTGTGTTGTACACTACTGGGCCACCGTAGTCTTGGCTCAATTTGAACTTTTGCAATGAAAGTCAATGGGATTTTTATGATTTGTAATATTAATTTGTAAGAAATCTGAAAGTCAAATCAAAAAGATAAATAATAGCACACAAGTCATTGAAAAGCTGAACATTTTGATAGTTGAATGGTTTTTGTAGCACAAAGTAGAGAGGAGTTGAAAGCGACCACGGAAGAATACGGAATAATAATAAAGATTTGGATAACAATAGTGTGAATGCTTAAAGCATTCACACTAATAATAATAATAAAGCTTTGGTTCTCTTACGAGAGGTTCTCTCGTATTGCGTAAGCTAGCTTACACTACGGAAAGATTAATCTTTTCTGAGATATTGAAGCCAAAAAATTATCCTTAATTTGCATCCATTGTCAACGCAGTGCAGCAGCTGCAGACCTTGAGCGGGCTAGCTAGCGAGCTCATTGGTTGCTCTGCGACAACTGCTGCAGCCTATAGACGAACTTGAGTTAACTCGCGTCCAATGAGAGGCGCCCGCACCTTCACTGCATCATAGCCCACCAGAATGGGCGTGGCCAGAGTGTTTATAAGCGAGGTTCGTAGGCTGAATCCATGATTTTCATCTCTTCAGCGAAGCTCTTCGCATCTCTGATCAGCAGAAGCTGCGTCGCCATTGAGGGGCATCTAGCAAGCGTGGAAAGCGACTGAAGAAGCCGGCCGTCTTCGCCACCTTCAGCCATCCTGCGAGCTACGCCATCCGGCAACGTATCCTTTTGAGCACTAGTTCCTCCGTGAACTCACAAAAAGAGCAAGCGAGCGTCTTTTTCAAGATGCCTCGCACTTCCTGCGGCTCATGCCGCGCCCCTCTCAGCGACGGAGACCGACATCTTCTTTGCGTTCTGTGCCTGGGACTGGAACACGCAGAGCTCGCCCTCGCCCACGGCGGATGCGACCTCTGCGAGGAACTTCCGATGTCGACCCTGCGGGCTCGTCTCGAAGTTTTCAAAACCGAAGCCGCCGCGCTGCCTTTCGTCTCGCCGCACAGAAAGAAGCGCCGCTCCCAAAGGCCGCCGGAAGCACCCATGGAAGCGACTGTCTCGCCGGACCCTCTCCCTCGAGCCTCGCCTTCTCGAGCTACACGAAGCTCACGAAGTCGTGGAACGCGCCGCTCTCGGCCAGGACCCGGTCCAATGTTTCCACCTCTCTCTCGTCGGTGGACGGCGCTGCCGAGAAAGGCTATTCTTCCGTCCCCCCCCCGTCGAGGACTCGGTTGCAGCACACCTTTGCACTCCTAGCTGCGCTGAGAAAACGACGGTTAAGTCCCGCCGCGGCTGGACCACCGTCAAAGCTTCGCCCTCTGTCAGTCCCCTCTCTTCAGGCTACTGCAGCAGTGTATACAGCAGCCAACAAGCCGGTCACAATTCCCGCTTGCCTGCACCCAAACGCCGTTTTCACGGCGACCCAGAGAAATCTCTTAAAGAGCAAACGAGCCTTATGTGTAGAAAATGTGCCCACTTCACAGTGTTCACCCCTACATACAAGCACCACACTCCCCGTGTCTCTGTCAGAGCCCACTCCCATAAAGCGGGCACAGCCCGCTCGAGTGTCAGAGTCAATAAACGCGCCCACGAGCCCATGCGCGCGTCCCCCCTCTGCCCGCTCTGTTACACGGCCAGTAAACTCCTCTCTACTTGTAAGTCCCGTACCCGTGACCCCGCTCGCTCATCTCTCACATGTGACTCTCTCCCCATTCACTCTCCCCATTCACTTCAATCGGGAAGTCACTCACAGAACAGCCAACACTGGCTGTCTGTGAGCCGTCATGCACAAGCACAGTAAGCGCGCTCACACACACTGTTCAGCTCGCTATGTGCGACAGTCAGGGCGATGTGGCCATTCACCCACTAGCGTTACGCCTCAAAGCGTGGGAAGCTATCCCGGGCATATCCGCGTGGGTATTAAGCACAATAAAACGAGGTTATTTGTTACAGTTCGATCGCCGCCCTCCCCGCTTCCGAGCGCGGCTCGAAACCACTGTGAGCACGGAAGCAGCCAGTCTGCTCCGTTCAGAAATAGCAAACCTTTTGTGCAAAAGGGCCATAGAGAGAGTGCCGCCTTCTCTGAGCGAGTCGGGGTTTTACAGCCGTTATTTTCTTGTCCCCAAGAAAGACGGCGGCCTCAGACCGATTTTAGATTTCAGATTTTTGAACAGAGTGCTTGTGAAAAGACCGTTCAAAATGCTTACAGTCAAGAAACTCCTCGCGCATGTGCGCCAGGGGGACTGGTTTATTTCTCTCGATCTGAAAGATGCCTACTTTCAGATTCAGATAGATCCCCGTCACAGGCCATTTTTGAGATTCGCCTTCGACGGCCAGGTTTATCAATACACCGTCCTACCGTTCGGCCTATCCTTAGCACCCCGTACGTTCACGAAGTGCATGGATGCGGCGCTCGCACCCCTGCGGAGCCGCCGTGTTCAGCGACTAGCCGCTTCTTTCCAGATGAACAGCCTCACGCCTCTGAAAACTTTTCAGAGAGTGCTGGGTTACATGGCCTCAGCCACCGCAGTTCTCCAGCTGGGGTTACTGCGCATGCGCCCGCTTCAACACTGGCTAAACACCCGTGCGACTCGCCGGGCGTGGGCCACAGGCCGTCAGCCGATCAGAGTGACTCAGACCTGTATCTCAGCTCTGCGGCCCTGGACAGTGGCCGAATGGTATCAGCGGGGAGTAACTATGGGAACTGTTTCTCGCCGAAAAGTCATCTCGACAGACGCGTCCAACACGGGTTGGGGCGCGGTCTGTGAGGGCTCACCGGCTTTTGGCCTTTGGTCAGTTCAGGAGAAGTCCCTTCACATAAATTGTCTGGAAATGATAGCGGTCGAGTACGCGCTCACGCGCTTCCTCCCGATCATTCAGGGTCACCACATCCTGGTCCGCTCGGACAACATGTCTGTGCAAGCAAGCAAGCAAGCAAGCAAATTTTATTTATATAGCACTTTTCCAAACAAATGAATGCAGTTCAAAGTGCTTTACAGGCACAAAAATTTAAAAGCAAATACAAAATACAGGTAAAATACAATAATAATAATAATAATAATAATAATAAAATAAAAAAAAGGTATGAAGGACTTATTAAAATGATCGAATAAAATAAAATTACGAACATTGTAAAATATTATAGAAAGGCCAGACTAAAGAGATATGTTTTTAGTTTAGACTTAAAACTATTTATATTTTCAGCACGTCTTACTTCTTCTGGAAGTTTATTCCAGAGACAAGGAGCATAGCGGCTAAAAGCAGCATCACCAAATCTTTTACTTCTACTGTGTGGTATTGTTAAAAGTAAAGAATCCGATGATCTAAGAGTCCTTAGAGGTTTATAAACTGTAAGCATTTTTAAGAGATAGTCTGGAGCAAGTCCATGCAGTGCCTTATAAACTAATAAAAGGTTTTTAAAATCAACACGAAAACTAACAGGTAACCAGTGTAATGATTTTAGTATAGGTGTAATGTGTTCTCTCTTCTTTGTCTTTGTCAATACTCGAGCAGCAGAGTTTTGTATCAATTGTAGTTGATTTATTGTAGTCTTTGGTAGACCAGAGAGGAGGGCATTACAGTAGTCAAGCCTGCTAATGTATGCATTAATTTTTCTGTATTGCTCAGTGAGAGAAATGGTCTAATTTTAGCAAAGTTCTTTAAATGATAAAAAGCTATTTTAGTAACATTACGTATATGTGCTTTAAAATTAAAATCAGAGTCAAAGACAACACCTACATTTTTTGCCACTTTACTTGGGTTTAATCCCAGGATATTTAGTTTAGGGATTATTTTTTTCTCTCTGTTCTTTTGATCCAATTATCAGAACTTCTGTTTTATCTTTATTCAGTTGTAAGAAATTGTGCGACATCCAATCATTTATGTCCTGGATGCAATTTGCAAGTGAATCAATTTGCCCTGGAGTGTCATCAGGAGATACGGCTACATATAACTGTGTATCATCAGCATAGCTATGAAAAGAGATGCTATGTCTCCTGATGATACGTCCGAGAGGTAACATATATAGATTAAAAAGTAGTGGTCCCAAAATTGATCCCTGAGGAACTCCACAATGTACCTCATAATGTTCAGACAAGGTATTATTAATAGATACTGCAGATGTTCTACCACTAAGATATGATAAAAACCAATTTAAAACGGTTTCAGATAAGCCAACATACTCGCGTAGTCTATTTAAGAGAATCTGATGATCCACTGTATCAAACGCAGCGCTCAAGTCCAGCAGCACCAGAACTGAAGGCCAATTTCTATCTAAGTTCATTCTTATGTCATTTACTACTTTAATAAGAGCGGTCTCTGTGCTATGATGTTTTCTGAAACCCGACTGAAACATCTCTAATTTTGAGTGTGTATTTAAGAATATACTTAACTGATTAAAAACAATTTTCTCTAATATTTTACTCAAAAATGTAAGATTTGAGATGGGTCTATAATTACTGGGCGTTAAAATATCTGAATTCCCTTTTTTTAGTACAGGTTTCACTAGGGAAAAATGCCAAGCTGTAGAGAATGGTTTACTATCTCAAGGATATCATTAGATACTACATTAAAGATAGATTTAAAAAGAGAGGTAGGAATTGGATCAAGAGAACAAGTGGATGGTTTTAGTTCTGTTACTACCTTTCTTAGGGTCTCAAAATCAACCAAAGTAAACCTTTCCATCTGGATAGTATTATATGCGCTTGGTAAAAGAGGGAACATCTTGTTTTTATTTTTGTTTGCCGAGCAGATTTCTGATCTAATATTTATAACTTTATCTCTGAAGTGGTATCCTATCTAAACCGTCAGGGCGGTGTCAGATCCAGGATCCTCTTCCGTCTGACAGAATGCATACTGTGCTGGGCCCAGTGCCATCTGCGCTCGCTGAGAGTGACGCATGTGCCCGGCCACTTGAACGACGGCCCAGACAGACTGTCCAGGAACAACATTCCCCCAGGGGAATGGTCCCTGCACGGTCAAACAGTCCAGAAGTTATGGCGAATATTCGGCAGAGCGGAGATAGATCTCTTTGCGTCAGAAGAGAACGCCCACTGCCCAGTGTTTTTCTCAAGGAGCGAGGACGCGCTGGCCCAGGACTGGCCCAACCGCCTGCTCTATGCCTTCCCTCCCGTCTCACTGTTACCGCAGGTAATACAGAGGATCAGGGAAGCACGCCACTCGGTGCTCCTCATAGCCCCGCGCTGGGAGAATCAGACTTGGTTTCCGGAGCTCACGCAGCTGTCACAGACGGCCCCGTGGCCCATTCCAGTCAGAGCAGATCTCCTCTTCCAAGCTTGAGGCACGATCTGGCATCCCCACCCACAGCACTGGGCGCTGCATGCATGGGTAATCAACGACTACCCGTCGCTTTGCCAGTAGGAGTGATAAACACTATCATACACGCTAGAGCCCCCTCTACGAGAAGGCTCTATGCGTCTAAATGGTCTGTGTTCTCTAAATGGTGCACCAACAAAAATCTGGACCCACGGACATGCGGAGTGCCGTTACTGCTCATATTTCTTCAGGAGCTGTTGGATAAGGGCAGGTCCCCATCCACGCTCAAGGTTTACGTGGCGGCCGTCGCGGCGTTCGCTGAACCCCGGCACGGCCAGTCACTGGGGAAAAACGAGCTGGTCATCAGCTTCCTCAGGGGAGCTAGAAGGATGAACCCTCCGCGCCCCCCGTCGGTTCCTATCTGGGATCTTTCTATAGTTCTCGAAGCTATGAAAGCCCCCCCTTTCGAACCGCTTCATTCCGTGGACCTAAAATACCTTTCACTTAAAAACGTTTTCCTGATCGCACTGTCATCAGTTAAACGTGTGGGAGACCTTCACGCGCTATCTGTTAGCGCTGCGTGTCTCGAGTTTGGACCAAATGACTCCAAAGTCGTTTTAAAGCCCAGACATGGCTATGTCCCCAAAGTAATTGGTACCCCGTTCAGGGCTCAGGTCATTTCCCTATCGGCTCTGCCGGCATCCGATAGTGAACGCGACTCCAATCTCCTCTGCCCAGTTAGAGCACTGAGATTGTATACCACGCGCGCTGCCTCTTTCAGGAGTTCTGAGCAGCTTTTTGTTTCGTTTGGAGGGCGCACTAAAGGTCTCGCCGCCTCGAAACAGACACTGTCCAGATGGATAGTTGATGCTGTTGCCGCCGCATACGCGTCAAAAGACCTGCCATGCCCTTTGGGCATTAGGGCTCATTCCACTAGAGGCATGGCCTCGTCATGGGCATGGTCCAGCAGGATTTCCATTCACGACATATGTGTGGCAGCGGGATGGGCTTCCCCCTCCACCTTTGTCAGATTTTACAATCTGGAAGTGCCCGCCTTACAGGCTAAATTACTAGCGGTCTAATACGCTACAGCTCCCCTGGAGAGCTGCACTGACGGGACACAGTTGACACAGTCCGGCACTGCCGCTCTGTCTTATCCTCCCACTATGTGCTTGAGTATTACACACACACTGGCCCGCACTCTTGCCGGCCTCATGCTTACATATACATATTCCCCACTCATAAGAGTCCCCCCCCCCCCCCCCCCCCCGGGACTCATACAGTGGATGCTTGGCGCGGCACGGGCTTGACAAGCTAGCTTACGCAATACGAGAGAACCTCTCGTAAGAGAACGAATCGTTACCTAACGTAACCTCGGTTCTCTCTAGATGAGGGAACGAGTATTGCGTAGCCGGCCGTGCTCGCGCCTCGAGCGACTTTCGCTTCATTCAATGAAAACCAGAGATTCAGCCTACGGACCTCGCTTATAAACACTCTGGCCACGCCCATTCTGGCGGGCTATGATGCAGTGAAGGCGCAGGCGCCTCTCATTGGACGCGAGTTCACTCAAGTTCGTCTATAGGCTGCAGCAGTTGCCGCAGAGCAACCAATGAGCTCGCTAGCTAGCCCGCTCAAGGTCTGCAGCTGCTGCACTGCGTTGACAATGGATACAAATTAAGGATAATTTTTTGGCTTCAATATCTCAGAAAAGATGAATCTTTCCGTAGCGTAAGCTAGCTTACGCAATACTCGTTCCCTCATCTAGAGAGAACCGAGGTTACGTTAGGTAACCGATTCGATTTCAAGAGTGTGAATGCTTGAAGCATTCACACTAATAAAACAAAAGCTCCCTTACTTGTATTTTCTTGTAAAACTTGAGATCAATCTGTGATTATCATGCCTCTCCTCGTGATTACCTATGAATGAAAACAGATATTAAAGAACATGCCTATGGCATCTGAATGAAATGTGATTTGCAGAATGTGGTCATTGTATGTGATATTTTTAGTAACATAAAAATGCAGTGCATTATAAATAGACCAAAGCCAGACATATCAAGGTCATCATACCAGTTATCTCCAAATATCCCTCCTTGGTTTTGATGCTTATCTCCTCTGGAGAATATGGACTGACATCTAGACAGACTTTGTATAATACAACTGATGGAGCATTCATTGATCTTAATTGACTTATTGATGAAATAAATAAATAAATAGGTTTTTAATATCTGTTAACGTTAATTGATTTTTAACATATATTGACATTTGATTGAGTAAAATCTATATGCGCACATACTGATCCCTTGACTTAGAGGAAGTAGTTTGTGCCTTAAGCAACAAATTAAATTCTGCCAGATATGGATAGAGATAAATTATGTGTGTTCTTTGCATACTTGCACACTATATCCAGTTCAGAGTCTAATACAACCTAATGAACATAAAAGTCTATAGTTAACTCTTTGGAATCATTTCAAAATAAAATTCATAGTCAAATCAGGAAACTCAGGAAAACGCATCATATGGTAAACGTTGCCAATGGAGCTTTTCTGAAGATTTATAGCATGGGGTAGATGCTCAATTGTCTGTCAGCAACATACATGTTGCTATTTTAATGTATTTAGTAATTTTATGGATGCTGAATTGGCACTCCATTCTATGAGTAACAGAGGACACTTGACCTCTGGCCAACTCATGTTAGAGAAATATTTGAATCATACAAAGATAATAGAACAAAATACTGATCATTTGGGAACATGTTGCTGTTTTTACTATGAATAGTGTAACTGAGACATGTCATTTGATTACTGCTACTGACCAATGTGATGAATGCTATGGAACAAATCCAAAAATAGTCAAGGTACAACTGTAGAGGTAAGAAGAAACCTCTCTCCGTACTTTTGAGCACCTCCAAGAAGGACCAAAGAAGGAAGGCTTTGGATTTCATAACTGCCACAACCTGCCGCACAAGCAGTGTGGTGGTGTGAACTCTATGACTTTAAATTGCACCATCTATAGGATGTGACATGAAGCTCTACTCAGCTGCATGATGCTGAGAGTTAGTTATGCTTACCTAGTTATTGATTAGAGATCACCATTTCAGTGTCCTCTTATTAAATATATTTACATGATTGATTGTTTTATTGTTACACATTTAGTAAAACCGTCTCTCAAAATCAAACAGATTGTCAGATTGTCCTGGCATTACATGACACCAGCCTCAGTATGAAACCCTTTTCAAACATTTTTATTCCAGCCTGAAAAAGAGTGAACTGGTCTGATCTCTCTTTAGTCTGTCAGTACTTACTGGTAATTTGATTGATGATCTTAGAAGAATTCATATGAAGCACAAATTATGTATTGCATAATGGTCAAGTAGTTTAAACCAAAGTAACTTATAGCCAGTTACTGTCTGCACAGTAATGTTTGTCATTTGGTAATGGTTCAAACCATAATAAATATTCTCTTGCAACGCCAGTATTTACAAATGCTTGGTTAACCATCAATAACAAAAGGTAAGGAAAAAACATTCAATTCTTTTATTGGGCATATAAACCAGTAACTATGTTACTACTTTGGCGGCAACTGCTTGTCCATCATGTGAATAGGAATGACAATTTCTCCAGGGAGACTGGAATTAGAGCCAGGTATTGGGACCTCAACTGAGAGAATGCCATCTGGAGACAGCATGGAGTTGATCAGTTTTAGGTCTAAGTCAGCTGGAAGCCTAATGAATTACACAAGGAAAATGAAACCAGACATAAGTAATGGTGGAGTAACACCCTACATTATGTAAAGCTGAATTCTGTGATGCAAAAATACAATATTAAAAACAGCATCATTTCCGGTTAGGTTCAGTTTGGAGAAATAATTTGTGTAATTCTTTTCATTTTAAAATACAGTACGAGTTGTACAAATACAACACAAATAAAAAAATAAAATTAAAAAAAAGCTCCCTTACTTGTATTTTCTTGTAAAACTTCTTGAGATCAATCTGTGATTATCATGCCTCTCCTCGTGATTACCTATGAATGAAAACAGATATTAAAGACCATGCCTGGCATCTAAATGTGATTTGCAGAATGTGATCATTGTATGTGCTATTTTTAGTAACATAAATATGCAGTGCATTATAAATAGACCAAAGCCAAACGTATCAAGGTCATCATACCAGTTATCTCCAAATATCCCTCCTTGGTTTTGATGCTTATCTCCTCTGGAGAATATGGACTGACATCTAGACAGACTTTCCAGTTTTGCTGTCCTTTCATTTGTTCACACACAGATTCAGAATCCCGTCCTTCACGTCCAATACATGATTTAGGAGGAATCTCCATGCACAAAGAACTGAAGAGAGGTAAACGCAGAGATCCTGGCCAGGTCGATGTCCCTAATCTTTTCCTGGCTGAATCTATCCAGCTAACCTCATCAGGCTCAAGGAAACAGGGGAGGTCGGTGTTTTGGTTTAAAAGGTTTTTTTGTGTTCCTTCCTGTAGAGGGTCCCAGCAACCATTACGGTGAAACAAAGGACGAGGCATCTTTAAACTTAATTTCGAATTAAGCTTTGAATAGCTTATTCTGATATAGCAACAGTAAATCTGATATGCAGACTTGCAAAATGCTACAGAAAGTTGCCACACACTTCTTTTATACTGTTCTTGTCTATTAAACTTTCATCCCATTATCCAGTCCCAAAAGTCAACAAAGAGGCTTGGCAAATCTTTCACCTCAGTGTTACAATCTGACATAGGCCTACACAGAATAATGCCATCCTGTCTGTATTAATAGAACTAAAGGGGTAATGGTAAATTCTTGGCACATAACAGTGGGCACACTGGTAATAGTGTTGTTTCATTAATGGCCTCTGTAGTCTGGTCACATCTTAGTGTCCTTTCTTTTACCATGGTAACAAACACAGTTGTACAACAGTATGTGCTTGTACAGTCTTTATCAGAGCTCTAGAGAATTCATGTAAACATTTAGAGTCAGAAATACTATGATACATTAAATAACACTGATAATTGCTATTACCTGATCCTAAATCAAGCAAGAGGCTAAACTATTACTTTAAAGGTGCCCTAGAATGTGAAATTAAATTTATTTTGGCATAGTTAAATAACAAGAGTTCAGTACATGGACGTGACATACAGTGGTCTCAAACACCATTGTTTTCTCCTTCTTACTTAAATCTCGGTTTTGAAAAACACCCCTGAAAAACAGGCAAATCTCCACATAATACCGACTGTGACGCAACAGTCGGGATCATTAATATGTACGACTCCAAAAATGTGCATATGCCAGCCCATGTTCAATGACAGGCGGAACTGCGCAGCCGAAGCATGGCAGTTGTTCAGTGTTTGGATGTACAAATGAACACAAAAGTATTTAGTTCCTTCATCCGAGCCTCTGAAGAAACAATGGGTTAATTTTATTTTCTCTGGAAATTTCCAAACATTTCACCGACGAGACTGTTTCCTCAACTTGGGCCAATACAGAGCTGGCCTCGATCGATCGAGCTACCAAGCAACACTTTCTGAATGTGTAATTGTTCAAGTTCAGACAGGTAATCTTTCTCTCAAAATCGTTCAATACTATATTTACATCATCGTGTTTGCATTGGTGAAAACATTAGAGAGAGTGCAGAAACTGCGTTGCAATAAGATCTTTATTCTCGCGATCAACACACTGTCATCTGTTTGCTCAATGCTCATCACGGCAACATTTTATGTGATGGGAATAGATCCAAATACTTTAAAAACATCTCACGATTCGTTAATCTCGATAGCTGTAATAGTAAAAACGTATATATCTGTAGTAAAAGTATTAGAATGAATTTCACATGTAATACGTAGCTATTTCATATGCAAGCATGTCAGCCAATCACAGCAGAGGCCGGTTACACAGCAGACACGCCCCTTGAAATAGAGCGTTTGGGCTCAGGGCTAAAATCAGGCTAGGAAAAATGCCTTTTATTTCTAAATTATGACTATTTTTGATCTAAAAACATACTAACATTATAAGGGCAACCCAGAAAACATTATACAATACAAATAAAAACCATTCTAGGGCACCTTTAAGTGTTTTAACTGGGGAAAAAACACAAAGCCAGATATTCATTCACTTTCTTTAATGACAAATCATTAGGAATTAAGCATATTTACTTTGTCATAAATGCTCAGGATATTTGCATAGAGAAAAATCATTTACACAAACATGATCATCTTTTATTCTCCCCTTCTCCATTACACTCTACAGAAGAACCTTACTTCAACTACTTCACTGTGCATCTGATTTCATGAGTGACTTGAAATGGGTTGATCTGAATGGGCTGGAAGATAAAGGGCTGATCTGTGTTCAGTTAGAAAGGCACAGAAAGTGAGGCTACAACAGATATATAGTAGGAATGCGAAGAGAATACAAAAGGTTTTCATGAGCACATTTCTTTTCAATGTAGTAGAATGCTGATAGCAACTCTACAGTGCATGGGTTTCTCTGGCTCAGCAGCACTGGATCAGTGGGAGGGTACTGAAATAAATAATTAGCGGTTCATATATTTATTTCAGTGCATTATGTTAATAAAACAAAGCCTTGCAATGCATTGACATAACATGCCATTTGAAATTTCTAAGAAATGTGATCCATGAATAGCCAAACATTATGAAATATTTATAGTTCTGTACCAGCAGTGCTAAAGTTTCTCAGGCAAAAGGATTTCCCCCAAACGGGTCCCCAAAAGCATCTGCAAGGGCAGCAGTCTGAGTGGCTGGAGTGCTCTGTAAAAAAATAAAAATAAATAAATAAATAAATGAACAAATTTACACTCCTACAAAACACATGGTCACAGTGTCAGTATTTTTCCCCCATTATATTTATTTAATCAAAAACCTGCACATACTGTATTCATAGGTGGTGCTCCAAAAGGGTTAGTTCCAAAAGTGTCATCAAAAAGGTTTGAGCCTGCAGGGACTAGATTAGGAGTGAATGCAGTATCCAAAAGGCCTGCTGCTGGGACCGGGGTCAGAACAGCAACAGTTCCAGGGGACTGCTGAGGAGCATGTTTGGAAGACCCTGGACACAAGATGAGGAACTGTAATGATCAAACTATCAAATCGCTATGCTGCATGTCTTAAAATCACAAGTAGCAGCTGATAATTAAATGTGTACCATTTGAGTTAACAGAGATTTGGTTTATGTCAAAGTCATCATGATCTGCCACCTCCTGAGCCAGACCAACCTTACTGGAAAAGTACTGGTCAAATGAGCCATTAGTGTTTGGACCTGGTTCTTGTTCTGCTTTCTGGGGCTTAACCATCTGGAAATTTTTGAACATGTCTTTTCCAGTCTTCTTCTCTTTCTCCCCAAGGGGGTCCAAAGCTGTAAAGGCACTTTTGACCACTGGGGGTTCTTCTTTCACCGGAGGACGTGGTGGAGGGCGAGGAGGAACAACTGCACCCTGCTGCATACCCATTATTGCATTAGGAGGCATCATGGGAGCAAATTGGTTTGCTTGGAAAGGACTGGCCACAGGACCAGCGGTGGGCCAAGCACCTACAGGTGCTGCGGTTCCCGGTTGACCCCAGGCTTGTGAGGCAGCTGATGGACCAAAAGGCAAAGCCCCTTGCTGCCCCCATGCAGGTGCAGGCAGGCCTCCAAAAGCAGATGGTTGAGGAAAAGGATTTGGTTGTCCTGGAACTTGAGGAAAACCACTCTGAGGAAACATTGTGGGTGTTTGACCCCATGGAGATGTCCCAGGAGTTTGAGTGACAGAAGTAGGGCCCAGAGACAGTGAACCTACAGAAAAAAAAAAAATTTTAACAAACGAAATTTAATGTAAAAATCATGCTCGTACTGTAAAGTGCAGATTTAGTTTGCATTGTCTTCCGATTGCCTTCATAATACCACACCACATACTTACAAAAAAAAAACAAACAAAAAAAGTACAAGTAATTATGAGATCAGCTAAATCAGTTATACTAGTGGAGCATGCATTATACCAAGAGCATTGATGGTGGAGGAAGGTGTGGTGTTGAATAAGTCCGCTGGAATGGATGAATTCTGATTCGAGGACTGAGACTCCTGGCTTGGTGGAGCAAAGAGTTCAGCTCCAAACATGTCATTTCCAGGTGACTGTGGAGGCACAATGTTGTTTAAAATCATTTTTAGTACTCTGCAATTAAGCAAAATTACAATGCCAAATGACCAAGCCCACTTTTATCACAGCAGCTACATTTGATACACAAGCAGTATATCTGTAGATGGTTTACTTGAACACATTTTTCCCCTGCACAACTAAACTGAGGTACAAAGCATGCAGTTAGTCATTGTATTGGTTTCAGGGATTCCATGACATTGTTGTGTACATCCACAATTAAATACGTAAAAAAAACATTAAAAAAAAAACATTTTGTATGGATGCATCTAGCTTCTAGAGTTGAGTAGAGAAAAGGGAACAGACAGCAGCTTTCCTTATCAGCAAAAAGTATATAATCAATTTAAGACACACACAGTACATGGACAACAATGTCATGTCCCTCAACACAAGTTAATGACAGTTTCCATCCAATTTTTCCAACGTGCCAAAAAAAAAAACAAAAAAAAAAAAACTCCCCTTAAACCATAAATCCAACTATTGGTGTGAGTGAGTTGTATGAGAGACTACAAGGACATTTTAAAAACATAATTTTAATCCATTCTTTCTCAAGCCTCAATGCATTTAGACAATGTGAACATCTTTACATTTAAGTACAAGATGCATACTTTTTATGATTTTAAAATATGGATTAAATTTAATGGCATTTATGCGATACAGCACAGTCCTTACAGTCTCTCTCTCTCATCTCTCAATGGTATGTGAAGTAATACAGACAGAGAGCTTTGTAGGGGGTTTCTCTAGCCACATGTTCACCTTTCCTCTCCTCCGCATGCATCCAGACCTCGAACTTTGGGGTGGGGGGCAAAGGACCATCAAGCCTCCATTTTGAACAGAAGGTGGCGTGATGGTTTGAAACAATGCCACGGATTTACTTGATTCATTACACAAGAGAGGACCTGATTTGGATACCCCATTTAGGATGGATGGGTTGTTCATTGAGGTACTCAAAAAAGGATTCTGGCTAAAGAGGGAATTGCGGTCACTGTTTAGATCGCTTAACGGAAGCTGCTTTAATTGTGCATTTGGACTTTCATGGGACAACTGGGCCCCGGACAGTCCATTAAACTGCTGAATGTGTGAAGAGGAGTCTTTACTCAGGCTTTGCTGCAAGTCTGGCCCATTTAAGAGGAAACTAGAAAGATCTGACTTGTTATTGGAAGAAAACATGGAATCTGATTGTGTGAAATCATTCAAGGGAGAAAAGGGATCACTGAAGGGATCGGAACTAGGAGTTGGGAAAAGATCTGATGTGAATGAAACCGGTTTGTCATCCAATTTATTGCAGAGAGGAGATGGGTAGCAGATGAAAGGATTTTCTTGATTGTCATCAATCACAACAGCAAAGTCAAGCAGCAGAACACTCTCAGGCTGGTTTTAGAAAGAAGAAAAAAAAGGGTAGACTACAAAACATACTGAAAGATAATAGTAAGGTAGTTATAGCATCATATAACATGAACATTTTCAGGAAGCATCTTAAACACCAGTAATTGAAGTGCTCTTTTCCCATTTTTTGGGTTTGGGTGCCATCTACTGGCCAATGGGACTTTCCCAAAAGCATTTTTAGTAGTGAAAAAGTATTTGGTCATGAAAAAGCAAATGCTTGAGACCCTTAAATGAGAAAAGAGGGCTGATGGATGACTATGGTATATGTTAACAGAAGACTTTAGTATGTTAAGAACTCAAAAGGACAGAAAATTATGTCTAGGGAAGAAATAGAAGACAAGAAATCTAGTCACATGCATCAAGGCAAACTCTTTGCTAATTCTAAATCTGGGTATGTTTCTAAAAGGAATTATTTAATAAACCACTTAAAACATGTCAACAGCAGATCCACTGCAAAATGTATACTGTAGGGTCATTACCGTAGGAGAGTGAATGTCAGGTGGAGTGGACATATTGCCAAACAGGTTCATCTGCTCTACGGTCTGAAATAACACAGAAACCATGGCACCTCTAGGTTATTTTCTAAGAATTCCAAGGTTTTGGATTTATTTATTTATGTATTTATTTATACTCTCCAATGATCTAATTTGTATGAAATTGCCATTTTGTATGAATTTGCAGGCACTTACTTTTACAGCATTTACTTGGCCATCCAGGGTGAGTAAAACATTACCACCATTCTGAGGACCAAACATTAAATGGTTAGTTCACCCAAATTACTCACCCTCATGTCGTTCCAAAACCGTAAGTCCTCATCTTCGGAACACAAATGAAGATATTTTATGAAATCTGAGAGCTTTCTGTACCTCCATTGACAGCAACATCATTGCAACTTTCAAGGCCCAGAAAGGTAGTAAAAACATGGCTAAAATAGGCCATGTAACTACAGTTACAGGTTTTACGGGTTTGGAATGACATGAGGGTGAGTAATTAATGACAATTTTCATTTTTGGGTGAACTAACCCTTTAGACATGAATGAAATATTACATTTAAAATAAAATATTGCCCAAAAATGCTTCACACCCACCTCAATCACAGTGCCATTTCCTTCACCCTGCAAAGTAGTAAAGGTTTCAGTCAATAAAATGAATAGGAAAAAACAGTTAAAAATGTTTATGAAAACAACATGTTTTTTCAAAACCACAGTTTATGAAAATCTGCATATTCAATTTGAAAAGCAGTCAACTATTTAGAGCTGTAAGAAAAAAATAAAAATCTTGAGTACTCAAAATAGCTTAGCAACAAACAAATCTCTAGACAAGCCTACAATCTTCCTGCATGTACAGTAATACCAAACTAATTTAAAAAAATATATATAAAAAAATAACTCTAAACAAAAATGTAAAAGCTTTCATTTGAACGTATTAAAATTATATTCACATCACCTTTAGTGCAGCCTCCTGCTCTTTCTTCTTCATATTGAAGATTAGTTGAAACAGATCCTTCAAATCAATGACCAGAGACTCAGCCTGTAAGAGAGGAATAGACAACAGAAGAATACATGAGTGCTCTGCTTACACTGTGGATAATATTCCATCCACATTGTAATATTTTTTATTGTGTCTTTTTTGTAAGTGACACCAAAAAGAATGGCAAAATAATGACTCTTTACACCAGGTTTCAAACGTCACCTTCCATTGTTCATACAAACATTCATATTTTTATATTTATAACATTTATATAGCTGTGAATTTTGTGTTTGATGAACAAACACTAACCTGCTGAGCGGTTTTAACAGCAAAAAACTGGTGCTGTCCCTCTGCCCCACAAACATATCCAAAGGCCCGGTTATCAGTGACATCACGAGCAATGAAAGAGATCTTATTCACCACATGTTCATGCTCAATCACCTGAGAGAGAAAGCATGATATGACAGAGCAAGCTATAAAGTCAATAAAGATTTTTATGACATGACAAGGCCAGTAATTAATTTACAAATCAACTTAAGCATCCACAAAACTACTCACCCCAGTTCTCTCATCAACAATTTTGATTCCTGTTAGAGAGATGTTCACCCATATTCTTTGCTTGTGTTTGCCTTGAGGACGAGCAGCTATTGCCATGCCCTGTACACAAACAAAAGCAGAGTAGCCTACAGTTCCTTCCAACAAAAACAGAATATAATATAATATGTCTTCAATGCTGTGCACCCCCAACCCTGCTTCTATTAAAAATCATCAGTTTAAAACAAAGCCATTAAAAATGCACCACAAGATCAAAAGGACTTAATCTCTCTCTCTCTAGCTCTCTCTCTCTCTCTCTCTCTCTCTCTCTCTCGATCTTGAATATGCACCTTTAGTTTCATCATGGAATCCTGACACATTTTATCCCCTCTTGCTTCTGGGACATCATCCACACCAATAAGCTTGGCTTTATATCTCACTCCATCACCCTGAAACCTGGCGAGCAGGAACTCATCGGTCTTCTCTGGGACTGTGAAGGAACAGGATTAGCACACACACAAACCAACAACATTTGCACATGTTTGCTATAGGCAACATCAACTGCATTGTAAATAAATAAAATAATAAAATAAATTAATAAAATAAATAAGAGGTGGCCAGACTATACGTTTTCTCCTTTCCCTCCAGAATAAAGTTCTAGTCACGGGTGCAGTGGGTGTTGTTGCAGATGTTGACTCAGTGGTTGATGCTGGATCTGCTGGTACCACAGTAATTGGCTCGGCATCAGGTGGTTGCAACATGATGGGTGGTTCGTTACAGGAGAAATGCAAGCGAAAGATGGGACAAAACCAGGCAAGCGAAAGATGGGACAAAAAACAAAACAAAAAAAAAAACAAGGGGACAGACGCAGGTAGGAGATTCAGCAAGCACACATTCTCAGCACTGCGCCTGGACAAAGAAAAACAAAAATAAAATAAACAAGTGAAATTGTTGAGAACATTGAAATGTGACCAGTATTTATTTTATTCATGAACGCTCAGTCACGGGAACAGTTGTTTTTTTGCTTAGTTTTCATATTTAACAAGAACCATGCGTCTACAACCAACTAAATCGTTTTAATTCAGAAGGCATCACATACACATCAAGAAACTTAAAACTCTGCCAACTAATTTAACTTGTGCCATAGATTCTGTTAGTGACAGAGGCAGAGGAAGGAGAGGAAACGACATAAGCAAAAAAACAAAACAAAAAAAACCTCTTCCTGCTTAGTAGGCAGGAAAAAAAGAAAGAAAGTGCCAAATCACTTTTCCATTCCTGAAATACAAGATTTATAGGAAATTGGCACAAAGAAAAATAAATAATAAATTAAATTTCTATGCCTAATCTCCACATTTTAACAAATTCCCCGATTTAAACCATGGGACCAATAAAGTACTTACAAATCAACAAACCAAAATATGTAACATTTAGAAACAAAATGGATAATGAAGTAAACATCATGAACCAATTTCAGAGACTAAAGGAAAAGGCTGTTCAACCATAAGATACAAAGTAACACCACTCATACAAGATCCCCCAACAAATGGATACACACCTCCACATGAGATCAATCAGTTAAACTGAAACAGTGTTTCATTCAACGAAATATAGATAAGATAAATCAAATGGTCTGAAAGACATACCTTATGAGCAGCCAATAATGTTTAGCTGCGGATTTTTCAGCAGAAAGAGGAAAAAGCAAGCAAGAGAGCACAGGTGGGCAGACCAAAGGTTGAGCAATTAAATCGGTTTAATCTTTATCCAGCAGCTCATCAGCCCTAAAAACACATCTCCAATCCCATGATTCTCAAGATTACCCAAATGTTCTCATTTTAGCACTGGTTTTGAAGCAAAATTACTTTTCCCGGTTTACAGTTTAGAAGAAAATCTGTCTGATCCACTCAGATTATCTGCTCCTTATCTTACATGAATGTGTCATGACCAATATTTAGTGCAAGCTTATGAGTTTACATAATCATAATGCAGCAGGAGCCCAAAGCAGCGACAAGATAGAGCAGAAAATATATCAGGGTCCATTCCAATTATGTCTACACAGAGATGAAAGAAAATTGCCACGACAAAAGCATTAAAGTTTAATAACTAACCCAAAGTTGTATTATTAGGTCACATGACCATGAGCATCTTTTTAACCTTTACAAGAACAGCAAAAAAAAAAAATAATAATAAAATAAACTACTACATTTAAACACTTAGCCTATAAAAACACACTATTAATGAGAATGCAGAAAAATTACATTGGCAAATCAAGTGCATTCAAGAGAAATGACAAAACTCCTAACAGGTAGAAGAGTAATGTTTTATGACACTAAACAGCTGACAGAGGCAGAGATATGAACGGTTAATCAGCAGAGTTTTGATTATCAAGAGCGGAAAACAGTGGCAGAATGGCTGTAAGAATTCTCATTACTGCCTATCCAGGGTCATACAGTGCAAAATAGCCTGTAATACAGCAACCATAAAAGACTGGTAAGCGAAATGAAGATTCTTGTGCAAGATGACACAATCATCAGTGTTTTCTGCTTTACAAGCACCCAAGCAGGTAATCTGCATGCGGTCTCACACAAGCACATAATAAAATGGTGATAAAAAGTTCACTTTTTTTTTGTGATGAAGTGCAGGTATAAAAGTTACTTCAAACATGACTTATGAAGGGCAACATAATTCACAGACACAAACTTGTGACCATCTACACATTAACCCAGATGAGCCAGGTAAGATACAAGATGGAGGACCACAAAGTCAGAAAATAAGGTCTCTGAATTCTAGGTTTTTTTTTTTTTTTTTTTTTTTTTTTTTTCAGAACTTCCTTCTGACTTCCTTATATACTGAGATTGGGATATTCTTCTGTTTAAAACAGAACATCTTTCAGTAAAATTCCTCTAATTTCTTTTTTATACTCAAATGAGGACTGTCTCATGGCCCTGGCTGTTCAGTAACTTAAATGAACCCAAAAGTCACAACAGTTAGGTTTCATTAAAACAGAGGATTCAGCAACAGTTGAGGGTGTTCATAAACAGAGGTAAAATTCCACCTCAGCAGTATCACAAGCATGCAAGTTACCCATTAGCCAACACACAACATGACCAATACATTAATAGCAGATTAGTATACATAATAAAAAATAAAAAAAAGAAATAGAAGAAAAAAGAAAAAGAAATAAGCAAACGACACCTATGTACTTGGGAAGGCAATTTATAACTTGATTGTAATTTTTCCTGGTTGTGACAATCTGTAATCAAAGCACAGATGTTTTCAATACCTGAGAAAAAGTAGATTAGGCTTAGGCTACACGAATATGTATTATAATTATTATTTTTATAATTTACGTAGTAGACTTCTGACATGTAGCACATGTATAATTGTGTATTCAGTAGCCTATTTTTTTTCCCTTTAAAATAAATTCACTCAACAATATAAAAAGTTGACGCTCTTAAATGACACGTGGTTAAAGTCAAAATCACCTGTAATCATGTCAAAACTTTTTCTTTTTTTTTTATTCTCATTGGAACTTTTCCTTTATAATCCCATCAAGTCAAATACCAACACATGCCGAGCTGACAGTCAACTATCAATACGCCACAGGTAACACTAGAGGATGCCGCAAAAGAGCCTTTGTAACTTACCGCAATGATGCATTCTTGAACTCCACACCTGAAAAACTGATAACAAACTCAAAATTAATGCTGATGAGCGCCGTGGACAGTTTGAATGAGTGTAAACCCCAAACCACTCTTATTCCAGACAGGCGGTCCTCCTCCTTCTCAAACTGCTCGCTCGCTGTCGAGTGCCACACTGGCGGAGACTTGAGCGCCTCCCACAGGTACCGCGCACCTTATCTTGACCTTTATAACAATGCTAATACCACTGATTGATTAACCTTGAATTGAACACTCTTTTTAAATTTAACAAGGCAATCTTTCTTGAAAGATTTATTTAAATGACGGTTTACATAGGCCTGCATTTAGCTTAAATAGAAATGTGCAGCTTTCCTTTGTTTTAAAACATGGAACATTATGAAAGCCAGTACAGAAATGTAGCTCTCTGTTCGTCCATCCTTCCTTTCTTTCTCACTACCTTTCCTCTGCGGACACTGCTGACATTCAGTATAAGAGCTTGCCAAACGGAGAAAGGGTTTAAAAGAGATGAGAAAACTAACAAAGGTCAATGCAGTCTCTCTTTTCTCTTTTTTTAAGGAATTGTGTAGGCTATAGAAACAAAATACACAAATGAAACGGCTATCAGTTATCTCAGGGCAACAAGTCCTGGTGGACAACTGATGGGCTTTCAGCTCAATGTGCCATAGGCTATATTAACAACCAAAGCATTTATTTTTCTGTTTTATTACTGATATGTGAATATTTTAAATAGGAATAATAATTGTTTAGGGCATATCACTCACACATTTGAGCATTTGTGACTGATGTCATCATTCAGAAATAATTAGCATGTTTGATTTTAGTCATTTGAGATTTTCTTTGTTTTCTATAAAACTTATTTGGCTGGCAATATCAGTTGAGTTGTACACAAGACTTGGTGTTGGTATGTGTCCGAGATTTCACTTACTCAGCTTCCTGCATGGAAGAACAGAAGGCTGCTTTTCCATACAGATTTTAGTTTTTGCATTGTCTAGGGATAAGAACTGAGAAATTACCAAAATCTATTTGCTAAATTCTGACAGCTATCTGAATGTAAATTTTGCCTCAGAAATGAATTAAGTGCCATGCTTTCCTACAAGCTATATGAAGTCTGTCATATGATAATTCTGATCATTTTAAATAATTATAATAATAATAATGTATTTATTTATAGAGCACTTTTTAGGATTGAACAGTAGGATTTAGAAAAAAAGATATATATCTGACAAAGTATTACAGATCTAGATGTTTTAGTGTAGTTTTTAAGGTTGCAAACACAGCCCTGCACCAATCATCTCCCAGATGTGCAGAAGAACTGAGTGAAGTTTTTGATTTGCAATTGGACTAATCTTCCAGTAATAGTGCCCCAAAAACAGGAAAAGAGAAGAGGAGTGCAGTTCATGTCCGATCCACCTTCCTGAGTGAGCCGAGGGGAAGTGTCTGAAACATTAAAAAGTGGTGTTCTCAGCACATAGCTGTGGTACAGGACAGGATCTATGTTCACTTTGACTGGCCAAAGTTCCTCCGACACCATTGGAGCTGTATTGTTTTGTGACATGGTTGAATTTGATGAGTGGAGAAGGCAGCTGACTTAGCACAGATGAAGAGCATGTTGCTTATAGGTCACTTTGAAAAATAGGAATCTACACTTATAAAAATACACATGTTTATTACACCATCACCGTGCACCATCAAATAATTTATATGAAAGATTTCAAATAGAAGTAATAATAATTTACTTTAAAATCACACGCAGATCCTTATGGGATTGTGCATTAAAGGGATAGTTTGTATATGACATTCTTCTTTCAGACGAATTCAATCTGAGTTATATTAAAAAATGTCCTGGCTCTTCCAAGCTTTATAATGGCAGTGAATGGCTGTTTCTGTTTGAAAGTGCATCTAGCCATCATAAAAGTGCTCCACACTGCTCATGGGGGTTAATAAAGGCCTTCTGAAGCAAAGCAATGCGTTTGTGTTAGAAATATATTCATATTTAACACGTTACAAAGTAAAATTCTAGCTTCCAGCCAAACGGCCCTACACAGCCTCACGCCTAAACTTATGCAACTTACGACGTCAGAAGTAGCGTAGTGCATCAGGGCGCAACGTAAAAATCAGAAGTACGTCGCATTACTCGCATAAGTTGCGCTTGGACTTAAGTCGAATTCATATATTCGTTTGGCCGGAAGCTAGTTATTTTACTTTATAAAGTTTTAAATATGGATATTTTTCTTACGCAAACGCATTGCTTCGCTTCAGAAGGCCTTTATTAACTCTCCGGAGCCGTGTGGAGCACTTTTATGATGTATAGATGCACTGATTTCACTGCTATTATAAAGCTTGGAAGAGCCAGGACATTTTTTTTTATACATAACTCTGATTGTATTTGTCTGATTGTAATCCTTTAAGATTAACATTTAAAAAAAACAACCACACAAACAAACACCCTTCTCTAAAGCCTGTAATCAGTAAAAACCTCTGGACTTCTGATATGTCAATAGGATTTGTTTGAGATTTCAACATGTTTGTGAAATCAAGGCTCTCGTGGTCAGAAAAACAAGTGAGAAAACATAGGAATCACTTAACTAGTTTAATGTGTAATATAATTTGTTGTATTTTCTAAAATAAACACAATATGAAATATATAAAATAAAAAAATTAAATAGAATGTACTCAAGGACTGGGTAACATTAAAATATTTTATTTGGAAATTTATTTGCACATTCCTCATCTGTATAAAAATATAAAAATACTCTTACTGTTGTTTAATATTATATACTGTAGAATGCTAAAGCATTTAAAAGAATAAATATTCTATAGGAAAATATAGATTCTGTGACGTACAAAAATTCAGATAAAAGCAACTAAATACAATAGTCGGATAGTTTAACATTAGACAGTTGGGGTAAATGCTGTGGCGTCACATGATTTAAGATATCTGGGAAAGCACAGTGACATAAACAAACCTTTGGAGACACACATTTCCAAACCTCTTCAACTCTAAAAAGCTTAATTATTAACATTAAATCCATGCTTAAATACACATGTACACATTTCAACACACAATCAAAGGACTGTCCAAAGCTTCACCATGATGGCTTTAGCTGCTTTATGTGTAACGATATGCCTTTTTTATCAGACTAATGGAAAGAGCATAACGGACCACATGTAAGTATGTACAATTTCATCAAAATTGGAGTGTACGCTACACTGTTAGATGTGGAAAAGTTTGTACCTTTCTGGGTTTTTTTGGTGTAAAACCAAAGTTATGCGCTAGAATGGAGTTCGAATTGTAAGTTGTTATTATTATAAAGGTGATCATTATTTGTCTTTCTCAAAGGCGAGGGCCCAGACGGGAGGTGCGGGAAATTAATGATCCTGCATCAATCGACTGCAAAATGAGTGCCTGGTCCCTGTGGACATCCTGTGACCCATGCACTAATACCACGGTACTGGAGTATCTCTTCTTCTCTGTCACTTTCTCTATAAATAATGTTGTTCAAATTGTCATCTGAAATCATTCTGAATTAATAATGTTTTGAAGAAATGTGTAGCACATATGCTTGTGTACCACAGCATCGCTCTAGGGGCATTGAGGTCTTTGGGCAGTTTAAAGGCTCTAGGTGCATATTCCCAATTGGAGAGCGGAGACCCTGTAAACCTTCTACCAAATGTCAGATGGACCCTCCACCTGTCTGCAAAAGCTCTCAATGGCAGTGCGCTTCAGGTCAGTATTTTTTTGTCTGTATTTAGTTTTTTTGGCCGGTAGGTGTTTAGTTGTAGGGTAAATTGCTAAGCAATATTCAGCATTAAAAATATTACTTTACCCTCCCTCAGGAATATGTATAAACAGAAATCTCAAGTGTAATGGGGATAACGACTGTGGAGAGACAGATACGTCTGATGAAGACGAGTGCGAAGTCATCAGGAAACCTTGCGGCAGGACAGCTGTATTTGAGTCTGACATAGCCATCCAAGCTGGATACGGGTCAGAGCCTTTTTGTAACTTACAAATGTTAATATGTACCTATTCAAAATAAATTAATACTTTTATTCAGCAAGAATGCATTACATTGATCAAAATGACCGTAAAGACATTTGTAATGTTACAAAAGATTTCTATTTCAAATAAATGCTGTAGGCTACTTTATCATTTTCCTCAAAGCATCCAAAAAATAAATAAAAAAAATACAAAATGTTTCTTGAGCCCCAACTCAGCATATTAGAATGATTTCTGAAAGATCATGTGACACTGAAGTATGCTTAAAATTCAGCTTTACCATCACAGGAATATGGATATGTATGTACTAGGGCTGTCCTGTCAGTTAAACGCGTTAACAGCGTTAACACAAACCAATTTTAACGGCGTAATTTTTTTTTATCGCAAGATTAACGGTCTTTTTGGCCACGTAAACTTTGTATTTTTTTTCACATGCTTTTGCAACAGGACGCGGCATGCGCGGCGCTGCGCTATGAAACCCGTTCATTTTCCATCATGATTTCAGTGGCTTACTGCGAGGACGTTTTGTTGCTTTGTAGACCAAAGCGCAAGCGCAGTGGTGGCGCGCACGCCGCGGTCAAAGTTCAAAATAGGGCTCTGGCGTAGCGCAGCGCAAATCGAGTTGTATCCTTTTCATAGCTGCCAACTCTCACGCATTGGCCGTGAGACACCCGCATTTGAATAGTTGCACACGCGCACACGCCACACCCCCGATTTCTCACGCTGAAGTGTCAACTCGGTCGGTCAAATGCCTGAAAGATGAGTTTATCTATAGGTCTACGTGTTGAGCCACTCGTGATCGAATAGTTATACCGCAAATTCGTTCAAATCGGCCGTAATCTAGAGCGAGCGTGCATGCGAGACAGAGACTGTGCTTCCAAACACTACCCACAGTCCTGTCTGAAAGTAAAACTACAACCAAAGAGTATAGAAGAACAAGAGGCGAAACTCCGATGCTTTTTTGGTAACAGCCACTAGGTGGCGCTTCGGTAGCGCGGCCGCCATTTTGGGGTGAAAATTCCAACTGGAGTTACTGGACAACAGCACAGATAACAGTTTTTTGAGGTAGTTTTGTCTTGCATTAGTGAGTATTTCCATTGTATGCAACTTTACACATTTACTACTATTATTAGTTACCAACTCCACTAGGCCTGAAATATATTTTGTAGCCTACGTTTTAATCCCTTGGATCATGCTACAAACATGATGATCTTATAGAACATGATGCATTGCTGTGTCCGTCATCCTATAACTTTAATTGCCACTTTGGACAGTGGCTGTGTTTTTTTGTTTACATAGTCTTGCTTTAACGGTCATTAATATAGTACTGCAAAAAAAAAAAAAAAGTTTACTGTAAAGCTATTCTATTGCTGTTATATATTTATTGTCCAACTTACATTTTAGTTCAATTACATTTATTTGCTGAATTCATTTATTTCATTGATAACTTATTTTTGTAACGTTATGTGTACCTCCTGGGAAACGGTCTAACGTTATTATAACTTTATGAACTGATATCACTTTATTCTTACCTGTCATGTGGAGAGTAATATAATTAATTAAATCCTTGAACTTCCCTGTCTCATGTGGCAACTTCTTTTTAACTGCTATAACGTTAACTGTTGTGAGTTAAAATAATCACCTAATTATTTTAACCTAAAAATTACCTCTGCACTGGACTAAATTTAGGTATAATATATGACTGCCGAGTCGCTATCACCCCAAAATGGCGGACGCGTAGCGCTGCTGCTGGGCGCTGGTGTTGCAATGGAACGTTCTATTGGCTTTCACTTCTTGTCAATATACGTTCTTTGCTACAACACCACACCGGATCTAGCAAGACCAAAAACAACAGGAACGCCCACACTTGTTTGGGCGTGCGAGTCGGCCAAAACGAGTAGGCCTAGTAGGCTGGGTTAACATTATGTTTTGAGTGGATGACAAGCGCGAGACGCAGAAATGAATGCCAATAAGATTCTGAATGGAAAGTTTACTTTTAAAAAGTTGCAAAATGGTTCCATTGACAAGACCAAAGTGATCTGTGTGTTTTGTCGTTGTGAACTGAGCTATCATCGCAGCACGTCCAGTCTGAAATACCCAAATACCACTTGATGGCGAAGCACACACACAGCTGATGCGAATTCTCCGCCCTTCGTCAATATCAGTAGGCTACCTCGTCAGTATTTCTTTCACCCTTTTATTGATGGACAGTATTACATTGTATGAGAGATTATTTGCTCCCAAGTGAGAATATTAGTGTGAAATTGAACACAATATACTCTATGCCAATGTTTTTTTCAATAAAAAAAATTGCATAAAGCAAGCCGATCCACTTTTCCATGATAAAGCATTAAAATGAGAAAAAAATGGGACAAATAGAAATCAAGAGATATTTAGAATAGATAAAAATGTGCGATTACTTGCGATTAATTGTGAGTTATGCCATGAATGCGATTA
The DNA here is from genome assembly GCA_031834385.1 of Semotilus atromaculatus. Classification (NCBI taxonomy): domain Eukaryota; kingdom Metazoa; phylum Chordata; class Actinopteri; order Cypriniformes; family Leuciscidae; genus Semotilus; species Semotilus atromaculatus. Next base: position 13,075,151 of record JAULUF010000035.1, on the reverse strand, counting down.
ATCGCGATTAAATGTTTTTATCGTTTGACAGCACTAGTATGTGCTAGGGGTGCACGATTTAGAAAATGTCACAATTCGATTCGATAACGATTTTTAGGCTCAAGACTCAATTTAAAATCGATTTTCGATTAAAAAACAATTCTCGATTCAAAAAACGATTCACAGTATGTAAATGTAGTTTACTTTCATGTGATTGATTGCAGTAGACATACAATTTAAAAGAAAAGAAAAACAACAAATTAAATGTAGTTTGATATTACATTATATGTCTTCATACAAAAATAAAAACTTTTGCAAATAAAAAGTGCCAAGCTTTGGCCAGTTTCCAAATACATTTAATTCAAGTTTAAATTAAAACTTAAATAAAAATCTTTTACATTTAGCTTTAAAGTGCTGTAGTCAGCTCAAACAAACAATAATGCTAAATGCGGTTTAAGGAGTACTTCAGGTACCAGGGTGACTGTAGGCCTATGTGAATTCGACTGGGCACATTGAACTTCCTAAAAATCCAAAAAAATATACTAATGTCATAGAACCCTTGCAAAATTATTTTAAATAGATTAAAAAAGCTACCGCTACTGCTGGTAACATCTATGGTTATATATTGATTTGTTTAGATCCAGTGAAGTCGTGTCTTAGGCGTGTTCCCTTTCGAGAGGTCTCTCCTATTGCGTAAGTAGCTTACGCTATGGGAAAACTCCTTTCTTGAGAAATATTGAAGTCTTTATGTAAAACGCATTGCAGCTGCACAGCCTACAGCAGTGAATGAGGCAGCTCGGTCATTAGCTGCGCTGCGGCAACTGCACGAACCTGTGACGGGGCGACTCTGAACGCGCCGACCAATGAGCGCGCTTCGCGCCCACGCGCGCCAGAGCCCGCCAAAATGGGAGAGGCCAAGGGCTATACATTGGGCGCCCTGTCATATGAGTTCTTTAGATTTAATCTCCTTCAGCAAAGACCTTCTCTTCGCTGGATCCTCTGGATTTATGGAGTCTTTTCGCCGCCGTCGACAAGCACACAGCGGGATTGCGACGAGGACGCCGGCGCCTTCAGCCACCTTCGAACGCCTTCTGCTGAGCCATCCGGCGCGCATCACCTCATATCCCTTTTACTGCTGTGTTCGCCCCTGCGACACTTTTCAAGTAAAAGAGCAAATAATCAAGGCGTTGTTTCAAATGCCTTCCTGCGCCTCGTGTCGAGGCCTTCTCCCGGACGGGGATCGTCACATCATCTGCGCTCGCTGCCTGGGCCTGCGCCTGGGCCTGCCTGGGCACTTCACACTTCGGGCACTTCGGTGCGTAGAACATGTGAAACATATTTTCTCACTTCCGTCTCGACCACGGCTGTAAAGCGGGGCGCTCTGCGAGCGAATTGTAGTGAGTAGCCGTGTTTTATTATGTTCAATACCCATTTTGGCATATCGGGGATCATTTCCCAAGCTTTCGCATGCACAGATATGGGCTGAATGCGGTTTGGGGGCGGGCCGTTGTGACGTAGGGACCCGGTCGCCCAATCGCTCTGTGACAGTGTCGCTGAGCCTGCAGCTCTCAGAGGCGCGGGCTGAGCAGCTGAGCTGAGCTCTGAGTGTAGGGGTGCGTGTAACATAGCAGGCACGTGTTCTACAGTTGTAATATTCGCAGCATGGGCTGGAAAATTGTCTGAGACTGTGTGGACAGTGCTTTCGTGTGGGGGTGCCTAACTGTAGTAGGCACGGGCGCCTCCCTTATGAAGCTTCCAGCTTGCGCTGGGGGAGAGCTTTTTATAACTGAGTGAACAGTGTTTGTGTGTAGTGGTGCATGCATGGCAGTAGGCACGCGCGCTACCTTTATAGTGCATCCAGCCTGAGCTGGGGAAATGTTGACACTGTTCGGACAGTATTGGCATGTAGGCGTGCGCGCTTTGATATAGGCACGTGATCTACAAGTGACACAGGCAGAGAACTGTGTGAACAGTGTTTGTGTGTAGTGGTGCATACATGGCAGTAGGCTGTTTGGACCATATGGTATGTAGGAGTGCGCACTTTGACCTCGGCACGTGACCTATTAGTGACACAGGCAGAGTAGTAGGCGCGTGCGTCACCTTTGTAAAGCTTCCAGCTTGCGCTGGGGGAGAGTTTTCGACTGTGGGAACAGTGCTTATGTGTAGGGGTGCATGCATGACAGCACGCACGCACGCTACCCTTATAAAGCTTCCCGCTTGCACTGGGGAGGCATTTATAACTGTGTGAACAGTGCTTATGTGTAGTGGTGCATACATGGCAGTAGGCACGCGTGCTACCTTTATAGTGCATCCAGCCTGAGCTGGGGAAAAAGTTTGACACTGTTTGGACAGTATCAGTATGTAGGAGTGTGCACTCTGACGTGGGCACGTGTTCCTACTAGTGACACAGGCAGAGAAGAGCACTTTTACCTTTGTTTGAGTCACCGTAAAACCGGCGTCTGTTTGCAGGTGAGCGTGCTTTGAAACAGGCCCACTGACTGCAACATTGACATTTCCAGCCACCTGATAGACGAGTACTGTGAAATGTGGCACAGCTCATATTTGCAGACGAGCATGGGATTACATGGGAGGCGGGGTCAAGTTGAGCCCGACCAACCACCTCTTCATATGCAGCCAAAAAAAAAGTGAGTCACGCGGGGCGGGCCGGCGTGAGCTTGTTCACTTTGGTGAAAAGTTTCAATGAAGCCGAGATTCGAACTCAGGTCCCTGGCGCGAATGTCTCAGATTCCACCACTGAGCCACGGAGAGGCTTAAGAAGCTGGCCGCGAGCTCATGGAAGAGCGCATTTAAAAAAAAAAACGTTTTTATATTACTTATTATTTAATTTATATCTGCCGCCAGAACCAGGTTTTGAACACGGGTCTCTGGCAAAAGCCTTAGATTTCGCCACAGGGGGAAAATACATAAGCTTTTCAGTAGCGTGAGCAGATAAAAGAGCGTCATGTTTTAAGAGTGAGTCACGCGGGGCGGGCCGGCGTGGGCTCATATGTTCAACAACGCTCGTGAATACTCGAGCCCCGCCATTTGAACGGGAGGGCGCGAGGGCGCGAGGGCGCGTTCGCTTTCTGTATGTAAGAAAGCTGACAGCGCATGTGAATGGGGCGCGAGGGCGGGGTAGCTTACTTGTAACGTAAAGAAAGCTAGCCGTGGGGGCTGAATATTTGTCCTCCTCGTCATTCGACCTGCTGCTCGCATAGAGGGGCGCTGGTCCGCCTGCGTGAGCTGGACTGATGAGGGACAATCCTCTAGAGATAGAGTGAAGCACGCGGGGACTGGCCCGGCGTGACGTCACTGTTCTCTGCGTGCTCCGGCAGCCTCTGTGAACGGCGCTTTTTCTTGCGCGGCTCGAACAAAGGTGACGGGAGCGCAGTGGTGGCGGGCTCGTTCGCGGCGAAAGTGGCGAAGCGAGCGCGCAGCTCGGTGAGGCCCAGAGAGTCACATTCGGGACATCCGCCCCTCGTGAGAGCAGCTTTTGCATGGTCCAGGCCCAGGCCCTTAATCAAGGCAGGTTTTTACAGCCGCTATTTTCTCGTCCCAAAAAAGGATGGCGGTCTCTGCCCCATCCTAGATCTCAGATATCTGAACAAAGCTTTAATGATTCGCTCGTTCAGAATGCTAACGACCAAACATATCCTCGCGCAAGTTCGCCCTGGGGATTGGTTTCTCTCAGTGGATCTGAGAATACTTTCACATTCCAATAGCGCCTCATCACAGGCTATTTCTGAGATTCGCTTTCGAGGGACAGTCTTACCAGTACACAGTACTACCATTTGGCCTATCATTGGCCCCCCGTACATTCACGAAATGTATGGACGCAGCACTCTTCCCCCCTGAGACAGCGGGGGGTGCAAATACTGAATTATCTCGACGATTGGCTAGTCCTACCACAATCAGAGAGTCAGTTGATGACACACAGATCTTGGATTATCAGCCATCTAGAATGCCTGGGTCTGAGAATAAATTTTGTGAAGAACATACTATTCCCCAGCCAGAACATTTCTTTCCTGGGAATAATACTAGACTCAATGCAAATGACAGCACGCCTCTCATCAGAGCGCGCGCTCGCCATTCGGCGTCTTGCAACATCGTTCAGAGCGGGCGCGTGCGCCCCGTCAAGCGATTTCATAGGATGCTCGGTCTCATGGCCTCAGCATCAGCTGTACTCCAGCTAGGATTGTTGCACATGCGTCCTCTCCAACGCTGGCTCAAGAGCCGTGTTCCCACTCATGCGTGGTGCTCGGGCCACTTCTTAATCAGTACCAGTTCGGCGACAGTCTGGGTGTGAACACAAGGAGAAAAATGATCACGGCAGATGCCTCCAAAATAGGATGGGGGGCCCTCTACGAGGGCAGGCCTGTTTCCGGCTTCTGGTCGAACCCAGAAAAAAAGCGCCTACATATAAACCATCTGGAGATGAAAGCAGTCGTTTTGGCACTCAGAGCTCTGCTTCCGTACCTAAAAGACGAACACGTCCTGGTCCGAAAGGACAACATGACTGTGGTGGACTGGCCGAGCCGCCCCTTATATGCTTTCCCCCCGATCGCGATGCTACCTCAGGTCATCAGTCGGGTCAAAGAGGAGAAATGCGCAGTGCTCTTGGTAGCCCCGCTCTGGAAGACCCAGACGTGGTTTCCAGAACTGATGCAGATGCTGCAATCAGCCCCACGACCTCCTCAGTCAGGCCAATGGGATGATACTTCATCCTCGTCCCGATCTGTGGGCCCTCCATGCATGGCCCCTCAACGGGTTCTCAGGGACCTCCCGAGTGGAGTGTTGAAAACCATCACTGAGGCGCGGGCGCCCTCAACGAGGCGCTTATATGCCCAGAAATGGAAGGTGTTCAGTGACTGGTGTAATACCAAAGGCCTGAACCCTGAATCATGTGAGATACCGAGTATACTCGCCTTTTTACAAGAGCTTCTGGAGGTGGGCCGCACCCCCTCCACGCTCAAAGTATATGTGGCAGCCATAACAGCATCACACGATCCTGTGAATGGATGCTCATTAAGAAAAAACAACCTAATTATTAGTTTCCTGAGAGGCGCTAGGAGAATGAATCCTCCACACCCCCCCTCAGTGCCGATCTGGGACCTGGCAACGGTCCTGGACGCACTTAAGGGCGCCCCGTTCGAACCGCTCCGAACATTATCTCCTTCCCTATGAAGCCCATTTTCTGACTGGCTTAGAGGTCACTACATATTAGTACATATGTGCTTATGTTACCACTGAGCGCCCTTCGGGCTGCTCTATTTTTTCCCTTTATAAAGCTCGCCTATGGCCGGCTCATTGGGTGATTACTTTGCTCTTACGGCCCAGGCACCTGCCTCTGGCTATTATAGAGCGAAGTCAGCACGCACTGCGTTTTATATGGTGTTCCCATAGCGTAAGCTACTTACGCAATAGGAGAGACCTCTCGAAAGGGAACGACTCGGTTACTAACGTAACCTCGGTTCCCTGAGAGGAGGGAACGAGTATTGCGTAAGCTGGCGTGCTTGTGTTTGGTCAGTTCGCTTCAGTCGACTGAACCTAAAGAACTCATATGACAGGGCGCCCAATGTATAGCCCTTGGCCACGGCCACTTTCGCGGGCTCTGGCGCGCGTGGGCGTGAAGCGCGCTCATTGGTCGGTGCGTTCAGAGTCGCCCCGTCATAGGTTCGTGCAGTTGCCGCAGCGCAGCCAATGACCAAGCTGCCTCGTTCACTCCTGTAGGCTGTGCAGCTGCAATGCGTTTTACATAAAGACTTCAATATTTCTCGAGAAAGGAGTTTTCCCATAGCGTAAGCTACTTACGCAATACTCGTTCCCTCCTCTCAGGGAACCGAGGTTACGTTAGTAACCGAGTCGATTTGCGTGATTTGCGGGTGGGATGGATGGGACATGTCCCCACCCCTTTTTCTCAGGATCGATATTGTCCCGCACCACTTTTTGAAACATTGAGACACGGAGGTCTAATACAAATACATAAAACATCTCCAGTTAACTAGCAGAGCATACATTTAGTTCGCTATTAAATAAGAGATCTAGTGCTTAAATGTGTTGTTTTTTAAATCAAGCTGAGCGCTCGTTGCATGGATACAGCTGTTCTCTTGTGGGTCGCGCGCAGTCTTCACTCAGACGCGCTCTTCAATCTAATGCTGTTACAGAGACTCTCTATTCGTTCCGGTGAAATCGCAAAATAAAATCCACACAAACGTGTCCCTGCTTGATTATAGACTGTAACCACTGATGAACATATTAGGTTTTGATGAGAGAAAAAAAAACTATACGAGTGCGAATTAGAACCCGGAACCTCTAACACCCTTGGCAAAAGATCTACCACGAATCCATTTAAGAACTCGACCAAAGTTTGCGGATCGATGCATTTATTTACGGGTTGAGGCGAGAGGCTGCACAGTTTGACCAGCGGGCAAGTCCAGACTCTCCCGATTGCCACTCCGCCCCTGCACGCCATTACAAAAAAAAATTCAAATATTTGGAATTCAAATGTGAATCAAAATTTTTGCACACCCCTAGTATGTGCTATATATGTATATCTAGTTCTTTAGTTCAGTCATAGGGTGCAGGCTGATAGGTACGTTACATTAAATCTTCAAGCAATCACATCATTACTGCATGCCACAAGCTGATTGGCCTCTGATGATCCTGCTGCCAATGAGATTGCTTGCTCAACTGTTAGTCTTGCAGCACGCTATCATACTCCTCTGAAATCCTCCCCTCCCCTAGCTCCACCTGCCTAGATGTACTATGGCAGATACTCCTAGCGAGTATCTTATGCCAAGTTCACACTGCACGATTTTCAGAGTAGTCGGGTCATGGTTCTTTTCACACTGCATGACTATCTGGGGTAACATTCAGTTGCTGGTGTGTGTGCACTGCATGACTTTACAAAAGGTCCCCAAACTACGTTTCACAACCAAACACGCAAGAAGTGATAAGGAAATAATTCAAGATCTTATGCGTGAGATCTTATCTTGTGCGTGAGATCAGAGTTCTTGCGCGATACTGAAATTGTTATTAAAAATGATAGCCTGCAAGAAGATTGCGATCCAAATTGTCTGTGCGCTGATTTGCAGCGAAAAGGTGAAAGAAAAGGACTGTTTTTCTGCAAAGAGATTTGGGGGTAAATAAATAATTTTGCAATGTGCTGCTGTTGCTGCTAGTCAAGCAAATGTTTGTATAATATATAATTGTAAATATATCTATTAAAATACTGATATTCTGGTCTATAACCCGAACATCCCGCTGTCCTGTATCTTTCTCTCTCACTGGCTGTAGGTCATCGGCGATGTAGTTTTCAGTCAGAACACATTCGACAGGTTCATATATTTAGCATGCCAAATATCTCACGGGTGTCTGTGATTCTCTCAGATCGCGTCTTTGATCATTCACACTGCGTGATTGTCACTCAAGTGAACAAACACCGATTTGCCTATGATTTCGGGCATTTGTCGGCGAGCGAAAATCGGACCTAAAACATGTGAGAAACATGAGAAAGACAACACATGTGAAACAGTATTTTGTATCCGTGCATTAGTCTTAAAACGACAGCAGCATAATAAACTACTGTTAGACCTACTTGAAAAACGTGAAAAGCACTGATTATTTAATTTGAATCTTAGTTCTATTGTATTTATTTCTATGTGCAATTGCTTGTAGTTTGATTATTTGTTCTTTTTTATTAATGACTGTTTACATGTCTTAATAATGTTCAAAATTTATATTTGTAGGTTTAGCAGTGGTTTAACATGGTCAAAAACAATAAAAATCTAGCTTATTTATTTATTACTTTTTTGTGGTGGTGGTGGGGCCAGTGAAAATTCTTCACTGAATCGAATCGAAAATCAAGAATCGAATCGAATTGATATCTTGCAAATCAGAATCGAATTGAATCGGGACATCTGTATTGATACACAGCCCTAATTAACATTGTTATATTCATTATGCTAAAACTATTTTGAGAGTTGTCATGATTGAAATTTAATTTTAAAATATTTTCTATTTATAAATTGTATAAATATTTGACAACATCACTACCCCAAACTTTTGAGTGGTAGTTTATGTATTAACATTACGAAGATTAATATATCCTGTTAAAGTACATTGTGCTATTTCATGGGTTTTGCAATAACTAATGTCAACATGTTATTCTGTAGGCAATTATTAAAAAATCTAATTATGATTATAAAATAGAATAAAATAACTGACAACACAAATATTGCAATTATTACTACACTTTATTATAATAATAATAATAATAATGTGTTACATTTATATAGTGCTTTTCTGGGTACTCAAAGCGCTTTACATGGAAGGGGGGGAATCTCCTCAACCACCAACAGTGTGCAGCATCCACCTGGATGATGCGACGGCAGCCATATTGCGCCAGAACGCCCAGCACACACCAGCTTACTGGTGGAGAGGAGACGGTGATGAAGCCAATCAGTATATATATATATGGGGATGTTTAGGAGGCCATGATGGATAGAGGCCAAGGGGCAAATTTGTCCAGGACACCGGGGTTACACCCCTACTCTTTTTCCGAAGGACATCCTGGGATTTAATGACCACAGAGAGTCAGGACCTCGGTTTAACATGTCATCTGAAGGGCAGTGCCCTTTGACAGTATAGTGTCCCTGTCACTATACTGGGGCATTAGGACCCACACAGACCACAGGGTGAGCACCCCCTGCTGGCCTCACTAACACCTCTTCCAGGGGCAACCTGGTTTTCTTAGAAGGTCTCCCATCCAAGTACTGACCAACAGGCTCAGCCCTGCTTAGCTTTAGTGGGCAACCAGTCTTGGGCAGTCTAATACACAACTACTGTACATATTCTAAAGATGTTTAAATCTTCTCTCAACAGAATAAATATTCTGGGATCTGGACCTCGAATGAATCCCTTTAATAACAGATTATATAATGGCCAATGTAACCGGATCAAAGATCCAGCTACATTGGAATATAACAGACTACCCTGGAATGTTGGAGTTCTCAACTATGAGGTGAGTCTCTCAGTTTACTGTATCCATGATGTCAGCTGTTGTTTTAAAAAGGTTTTGAGTATTTATTGAGAGCAAAACTGAAAGAAACGAACTGTAAAAAAAAAGAAGAAAAAAAACATCCTAAAAATGACTGCAAGACAAACAAACCGACAAGTAAAAGTACTTCAATTCTGACAGACATCTTAAAAATACTATTTTTAGTCTTGACCCATGTCTCTTTATCTTCAGACAAAAGTGGAAGAGAGCAGTTCCAAAGAGATGTACGAGGACATTCACTCATTAATAAAAGAGATAACTAGAGAATCATCCAATTCTGTTGAAGTAGGCTTAAGCTTCAAGTTTTCACCTACTGAGCCCTCCAGTGCTAGTGCAGGCAGTGCTGGTGATGGTGGAGATGTTGCCAGCCCCGGTGAGGCTGTTGAAGCTGCTAGTCCTAGTGAGGATGGTGAAGCCGAAGGTCCTGTTGTAGGTGGTGATGCTGAAGGTCCTGGTGATGGTGGTGAAGCCGAAGGTCCTGGTGATGGTGGTGAAGCTGAAGGTCCTGGTGTTGGCGGTGATGCTGCCATGCCTGGTGGGGGCCAAAATGCTGGTCCTGGCATGGGTTTAAGTGCATCCGCAGGAATTGACACTAAGCAAGAAAAAAAAAATATCATCAAACAGCTTTCAGAAATCACAACGACCAAGGTGAGTGAGATTCAAGTTTATTCGTTTTATTGCTTTCTTGAGCAACTATTTCTTACCCATTTGAACTTTATTTATTGTAATTCACAACTTCAGTCTCATAAACCACCATGTTCATGGAACAGACTGAAATTCAAAACTGAACAAAAATAAAATATTCACAATAAATAGACATTGTTTGTTTATGTAGAGTATGAAAAGAAATCATAAAGACTACCTTCTCAAATCTGCAGCATCTGTGTTGCTTCTACTACTAGCACGTGTTCTCTTTCAGAGAAAAACCTTCATGAGAGTGAAAGGCAGAGTGGAGCTGGCCACCTACAGGATGAGACAGAGAGGGCTGGAGGTATCCTCAACGTTCTTGGATGATGTGGATGCCCTGCCACTTACATATGAGAAGGGACAGTATTTTGCCTTCTTGGAGGACTATGGAACACACTTCACCAAGAACGGAAAATCCGGTGGAGAATATGAGCTTGTTTACATAATGAATGAGGATATCCTCAAACTAAAAGGTGAGTTTAAAATCACATTTCAAGTTTTTTGAAAAAGCCTGGAGACCTTGGGGCAACATCACAACATGTTATTGCAATTCCAAAAGATATTCAAAGATACTGTAGATGACATTTAAATTACACTATTTAATGTAAATGCGTTAATGGGAAGGATACTTTTTCAGGCTGAAAGCCTCATTAAAGGGTTATGACTTGACTTTATTTGATGGTTCAACTTTATATGACTACAGAGGTCACTGAATCCACGGTCAAGGACTGTTTTGAGCTTGGAATTAGAGCCAAATTACAGCTTTCCCAATTAGGAGAGGGAGGAGGACACATTAAACCAGTAAACAAGTGTGATACTCTAACAGACAAACCCACAGGTGTGTATGTGTGTATACGTTCGTTTTAATAGTAATTTATTAAAGGAATAGTTCACTCAAAATGAACACAAAAATGTATATATTTTGTCCATACAATAAAAGTCAGTTGGGTCGAGAGTTGTTTTGTACAACCAAAAACAGTTCTTCAAAGTATCTTCTTTTGTGTTACGTAGAGGACAGGACATGAGGGTGAACAAAAATTATGACATAATTTTCATTTTTGGGTGAACTTTCCCTTTAAATCCAACAGACACATGCCTTCTGATAAAAACTCTGATAATTTGCTAACAACCTTGTTCACCAGATGACGAGAACAAGAGGGGGGTTATTGATAAGGTGCTGATCGTAGTGAGAGGGGGCAGTCCAGCCTCAGCAGTAGCCATGAAGTCTCAACTCACTAAAGATGGCATTCTAGACTATAGTCAATATGTGGAATGGGCGAAGACCGTCTCTGCTCTACCTGCTCTCATTCACAGTGACGTGAGACACTTCACTTTCACTTTACAGTTGCCAGTGCATGCATGGTAACTGCTGTAATTGTAACACAGTTTGTTTTCATTGTTCCGGCAGCCTGAACCCATCTACAATGCGATCCCTTTGGACTTTCCTGATGCTCAGCCGAGGCGGGACAATCTCAGAAGAGCCCTCGATGACTACATGGCCGAGTACAGCGTGTGTAAGTGCCAGCCGTGCCAGAATGGTGGCACTGTGATCCAGATAGACGGGGAGTGTAAATGCATGTGCTCACCAGGGACTGAAGGTGTCGCTTGTCAGATCGTTGACATGGAAATGGTGAAAGGTGCGTGTTTCTGTGTGCAACGGCCTGTAAAACTTTCATACCCTTTATTTCTGGTGCTTTGAGTGAGATGATTTGAGTCTGTCTCTATTCACTAATTTCTAGGAAAGTCTTTTGAACACCTGGGGAACTGGGGCTGCTGGTCTCTCTGGTCCCACTGCTCTGGAGGGCGTCGCAAACGGACCCGCACCTGCAATACTCGAGGTGTACCAACCGGAATCTGCAGAGGAGATACAACCAGTGAAGACTACTGCTAAGAATCACGGAATCACAAATAATCACAGAATAAATGCTGTGTACAAAATAAGAAAATAAACTGGTTCGATTACATGTGCTTTTAGATATTACTCTCATGAAGAGCGTTTTATGGCACTGAAACACGCATTTTTGACAACACTGCCGGCTTGTGGTCAAAATAGGTAGTGCATCCCAAATAGTTTGCATTGCATGATTACATGAGAAGCAAGCTTTCACTGTCCCATCACGGAGGTAATGGCATCACAAATTGATCCCATGGTACTTCTGAAAATAATTTACCAATGTAGTTCAAAAATACCAGTTAGATTTAGAAAAATCTAATATTCTGAAAATGCTTCTGTGAACAAGACTTATGCACCCTGGATCACCTTGTTGCCAATGAGACATTAAATAATTTAAGGATTTGACTAGAATCCGCTAATACACATTTTTATGAATTACCATCCCCATTTTCTATTTATTTTGTTATTTTTGTATGGTTTGCCTACATTATATTTTTGTTTAATGCTCATGTCAGCATCATGCTGAAACAGAAACAAAAATAGATCAAAAACATGTTTTATTTTAATATAGTTTAATCTTTTTTTGTTTCTGATCCAGCATGATTATGGTGACATATAGCATTTTTTACAAGATCTAGTGTTTTGGGCCACACAAGGAATGAATGAGGAATTGATGTGATGTTGAGGTAGATGGCTCACTTTTCACTCTTCTTGGGCCTCTAGAGGTCAGGTTAATAGAGTAGCACTCTCAACTCTCTATTGAGCCTCTGAGAAGTTCCTTTCAGCTTCAATACCTTTCAAGAGTCAACTTGTGGCGGCAATGGCTTTGGACTGAGACCCGATCTAAAAACAACACTCCAAACCAAGAACAAAAAAAAAAAATTGAGTGCACATGGGGGCAATTACAAAGAAATAAAGCAATAGTAAAATAACTTTTTTAAGTATTGTAACACAATGAATAATATCGAGCCATTTTTTCTTAGAGAAAATTAAAATAGGCCTATCTTAAAGAAATGAACTGAAAGGTGCACCTCCTGCTCCACCCCAAAGAAAAAAAATGAAACGTCCCAGTGCAGTCCGATTCTGACTTCCATGAGGTCATGGCATCCATTGAAGTTTCTAAGAGCCGTCACGCCACATTACCTTTCCCATCTGTCTCGGCAGCGTGAAAATTAAGTTATGCCCCATGTCAGCACAGTTTTGTTTCTCTTTTCTCATTCTTTTCACTGCTCTTCGTCCCCTTGATGGAAGAAAAACTGGACATAGAAATCAAGTAATATGCGCTCATGCAGTCCAGCTCACTATTGCAGACTATAGTATGCTGATGATGTGGAGGGGGTCCTCAGTTTGTCCATGTAGGGTCATTCAGAAAAGGTCCTTTACTGCCTGCCCTTCCCCCAAATTCCTTCTTTTAAGAACCCCTTAAAAAACCAACCCCCTCTTCCCATCCACTGACAACTGAACCTCTCTCACCCCTCTCTCGCATTCCCCGCTCCATTTTTTTTTTTTTTTTTTCATGTTTGGTATATGCCCGTCTACAGATCAAATGTGCTAGGGAAAAGTTTTCACAAAGAGAAACTGCTCCTTGTCTAATCATGATGTTGAACTGTTTTCATTTGAAAGGAAAGATGTGAATTTCTATTGCATGGTGAATCGAACATCAAAGCAAACTCCAGCATTCACACAAGATACACGAGAACTTTTAGGGATTTGAACGAAATTAATAACATTTTCTTTCACGTCTCTTACACTCAAATCAGTGGACATAACTGGATTATGCAGTGTTGTCAATTTAAAAGGGGGACTGTTCTCAAGAAAAACTGAATGTGACAGGTTCAACGCAGCATGTCTGATCTGAGAAACGGCTCCCCTTTTACTAAGTCCCAGTGGGGCCCTTCACCTGACGAGGATGAATAGTCAGTTCACCTCAACTTGTTACTTCTAACTGAGAGAAAACAACAAGCAGAAAAGTTTAGTTAGTCTGTATGCAGTCTTTTGGAATATACTTTCAACATAAAACCTGCAGAAAAGAATTGCTAAATATCAGGTAAAAGAGAGAGAGAGAGAAAAGAATTGCTAATATCTGGTAAAAGAGAGAGAGAGAGAGAGAAGAACAACACTAAAAGGGGAAATTAAATTTTTAGCCTTTCTAAAATATTACAAAATATTACAGGCTGTGTGTGTGCGTGCGTGCGTGTGCGTGTGTCTATTCACACACAGTGTGTGTAAATCTATTCCGGTGCAGTATATTTTGTAACGTCCTAAAACAAATGGTAATGCCATGTTGTTAGATTAGCACCTGTAGAATTACCTTTTGTTAGAGGCCCAGATAAAAGAAAAAAGCTTCTGTTAGGCTATATTTAGATCCATGGCAGAAGCCGTTCGACTTCACGAGTGCATTTCTTTACAATAAATAAATAAGAATTTCTACGGAAGACTGTAGGCTATTCTCGTAATTTTAACTTTATTCTCAAAATGTTACTACTTTATTCTCGAAATATTATTATTATTATTTTTACGTTTTTTTTTTTTTTTTGCGGTTCAGGGCTTCCGTAATACCATGTGTGGGCCTAATGGTTGCTTATACTTTATTAGAGAAACTACAATCCAGACTAAAATAAATACATATTTTCTGACAAGGTTTTCTATCACAAAAATATGAAATCCCAATTTTTTTCAAACAAAAATATTGCATTTCTTAGCAAAAAGGCTGTTTATTTATGCAAAATATTTACTCTCCCCAAAATAATATATTTACAATTGAACTTTTTCTAGTAGGCTACAATGGATTGCTAACATTTTTATTTGCAAATGAAAACTATGAAATAATATAACTTGTGTTCGAATTTGCATAGCCTACTTGTGCACTAGTATGCCATTAGAATAAAAGTGTGAGTAGTGCGTTCACACTGAAAATTCCAAATAGAAAAAGTGCACTTTAAATACCCAGATGATGCACTCAATTAACTGAAAAAACGAAGTGTGGAATGTTGGACACTTCATAGGCTACTTAAATGTTGCAGCTTTAATTACATTGTGTAGCAGGAGGAGCAATCAGACACTGATGTTGAATCAATGACAAAATAACCGATAACATTCATACACTACAGGGTTGACATGCATAAGTGCATAAAGTGTATCATTTGGGATACAGTTTTTAATAAAGTAACCTTCTCCACTTCTTCATTTAAGCCAGATTAACATAATTTACATTGTACTATCTCCTCCTTCTGCTCTCTCAAGAATGTACAATCTGCTCTTTCTAGAGGTGTCAGCTATAGCAGACAGAATGAAGTGCCTGGTCATTGTGTGCTGCCTCTATTGTGTGTTTAGTATTAGCATGACAGAAGAGCCACTCGACTTCTCCTTCATTCATTAATTCTGAGGAGCCTGTCCCGCATCTGCCTCGAAATGAAGTGTCACAGCTACCATCTTGGATCTCTAGAATTCTTATAAGCATAAAAAAAATCACCATTTTCCCAATGATTAATATCTATGTGAGAGTCTTATTTAAGTGTTGGGGAAGGGCAAATTCTATAATGGGATAATACCTTTCTGCTCTTTTGTATTTGGAATGCTAACAATATCAAGCTGTATTGTTATATTAAACTTCACAGAACAAAAAGGCATGTGGAACCCAAGCGGGGATTTGTACTTTAAGTACTACTCACACTAAGCAATGACAAGCCCACTTAAACACACACACACACAGTAGCAGTCTAAGTGCGTTTGTGATGGCTACTTGAGGCTTCATTCACTCGAACACCGCTTTTATACTTGTCAGCCTGAGTGAAGACTTTAAATAAACACTTAAGCTTTGAACAAATAAGCCAGTCGAGGCCTTGGTTCATGTTCAACTCTGATCCAGTTTAAAGACAACCTCATTTGTTTCCTCAGATGTTGAGAGTCTCTGGGAACTTAGGCTAACTCCCTCTGTAAACATTTATGTTTACAAGGTACTTGACCAGGAACAGACAGAGCCAAAATGTTTTACTAGCAGATTACTTTGGTCATTTATACACTGGGTATCAGGTGGAAATTTCAGCTTTATTGATGACAGCCCAAGAACAATATTGACACCAAGCGTTTTATGACACGCTTTGCACTATTCTTCTTTAAGAGTACATAAAAAGTCTACAACATGAATTATGCACAATTTAATTATGATCAATCTACTCACAGACTTGCTCAAAAAATACAAATCTAGACGTGTGATGTTTAATGCTCATTTTACTAGCATGGTAAGTAAAAATTGAATCTGCTCTCAACTGTACAGAAAGAAAAAACATACTTTACCTGTCCATATCTGCATGATGGGCATGAAGTCAGTAGAGAGCTATTGCACAACTGATACATAAACCAATCATTTAAAATCTAGTTGCAGACAGG
Source organism: Semotilus atromaculatus (assembly GCA_031834385.1). Taxonomy (NCBI): domain Eukaryota; kingdom Metazoa; phylum Chordata; class Actinopteri; order Cypriniformes; family Leuciscidae; genus Semotilus; species Semotilus atromaculatus. The sequence continues at coordinate 13,059,144 of JAULUF010000035.1, read as the reverse complement.
AAATGTTATTAAACTATATTTAAGTTAAATAGCCTACATGTGCAATTATTTTAGTTTTTTGAGCTGTTTTAACAAAAATATACAGCACTTGTTTTGGTTTGTATAGTGAAATAACCAGACACACACAAAAAAGGTCAAATGGTTTCATAATAATTTGGAGCCAATCTTTATGAGCATTATAAACAGTATTACATGATATTATTTATCAACATTATTTACACAATTATATGATACAAAAACATACATTTACAATAATCAAGTTGTTCGTCTACAATTTACACTAACCAATCTTTCATACAAAAATAAACTTTTAAGTATTTCTTTTTAATCTCTTTGAATAAGTTTCCACAATAGTTCATAATAACTTAATATATGGGAGCACATATTTCCAACATATTTTCTTGACATCAACTTTTCATGGTGTGTGGATCTTGGTAGCTCATCTAGGATTTGGAACAACCTTTAACTATGGGATTCTGGTTTTCTTCTTCGACTCAACTCAACTCAGCTTTATTAGCCTATAGCACCACTAAAAACAACAATTGTTGTCCAATGTGCTGTACACTATATTCTTCCACCATTTTCTGCCTTTTAAAAAAATTAACTTCTCTCGTGTACCTGTACAATATAATCACCTAACCATATGCAAACACAGGGTAAAATACAATGTGCGAATGAATCGATTACTTTCATAGGGTCTAGGCTACTTTTCTGCCAGTAGGAAAAACCGTTTTCGATGTGAGTCTCGTGGAACGCAAATGTCTAGTGGTGCCACCGCATTGAAGACAGTTTGAATAAAACACAATTGGTCTAGTCATATTTTTGTATGTAAACCAACAATAAAGAGATAGGCTACTTGTTTCAATGAGGGGAACCCCCTTTGGATTTCCACCAAGGATGCGATTTCATTTAGTGTGCTGGGCCCCAATTCGTGTGTTCAGGCGTGGGGCCTGGAGCGGGAAAAAATGACTTTGCGAGGGTTTTGATAACATGTAGATTTACTTCTGCGGACACTGAGAGGTTGAAAACTGTTACACGTAGCCTAAAGTTATGCCCAATAGCACCCCCACCAACCCACTCCCCACCCCACCCCCATTTTGTTTTGACTTCCATATGGTGGGGCTGGCTTGTCCCATTATTTCCACCCAGGCCAAATATGCAGCTAACCACTGAACTCTAAAAACATGACTTATCTTAATATAAAAAGTGTTGAAATGGTCGACACCACAATCGAAAACTGTTGTGCTCTTAAATCCCTGGCATCACTCTCTTCGTCCTCGTAATCCGTCTCGTCGTCATCTTCCAAGTCGTCCTCGGTATCTGAAAAGCCACTGCCGCCATATCTGTCGGTAAAGCAAAAGTTTTTCATGCTGACTTTGACATACTCGCATATGGCCCTTTCTGTGCCGTCGCACACGCAAGTGTCCAGAAGCTGGGCTTTGGGAATGGAGCGCATGTTCGTGATGACCCGCCGGCAATCGTCCGAGCAGCGCTCTCCTCCGAACAGTTTCCTGCAGTGATACAGATAGTCCCTCATGGCGGTACTGCACTCGGGATCCATCTCGCACTGCTCACGGGCTTCGGTGCAGCCCATATTGCTGGTTCTTGGCATACAGGGCTCGATGGCTCGCTTGGTCATCTTGCATAAAGTATCCGAGGAGCATTCGCAGTCCTCCAGTGCCGGGCCGTTCACTGTCAGGTTGAGCTGAATGATAGAAGAAATGCAGTGGCTAGGACATTTCTTCCTATTCCCGTTTATCACCGGACCGCACGCGTGTAGATACTGAGTATACGCATAGTGGCACTCCGGTTCTCCTTGGCACTTCATGATGGCCTGCCAGCATATCAAACGCGGGTTGTGAGCCGGTGAGGCGGTGGATAAACGACTAAAACATATCAACGCACAGCCGATGGACAAAATCAATATCTGCAGCCGTAGAGTGACTGCAGGGTTCCCAGATTGTGCCATTCCTTGATGTGCCCACATGCAACAGCTTAAAAGTTAACTTATTGGGTCAAGGGTTTCCATTTGTTGGTCCATAATCCATAATGTTTCTCTGTTCTTACCAGAGATTGAGACGGACAACTCGCCTTGTTCCATGCCCGCCGTCGGAGCTAGCCGCGTTTTGTTGGCCACTTTAGTTAAGTGTGCTCATATTTGTTCCTTCACTATCCACAGAAACATGCATCGAAATGTATCCATGGACAAAACCCCAAATGGTTGGTACGAATCACATTTGCTCACTGCCGCGAGAGCAAAACGCACAGCAACATCTTGATGCGCGTCGACTCGTTTTCTCGCTGCTCTTTATTGCAGCAATCCAGCGATAAATCAACGCTTTATAAATTACATCGAAACATCCCAAAAGCGATCTCACACTGCGCCTTGTTCAAATAACAAATCTGGAAAAAGTTCAACTCACTCTGAGAAGTCTTGGAAGTATCTATCAGTTACCCAGACCCAGACGTAGCCAATGCATGCAGCACACTATTGGTCTGATCCGTTGTTGTGATTTCTGACGTCATTTGAGGGTGGAGGTCAGAGCTTGATAAAGGTCGAGAATGTGGAGAGGGTGCGGGTCGTAATTTGACTTGATAAAGCATCAGTCCCTATCACAGTGCTAGAATATTTTGGCTGTCAAAGTGCATTGCACATCTCATCTGATGTCTCTGCCCAACCCTCAGCACCGAAACAGCACTTATATTCAGTTCTAATTGTGTGCAATTATTATTTTAACTTGTAGCCACTTATTTAGCTCGACAAACCTCAGCATGTCTTGAGAAGTGTTTTAATATAGTCCTATCCATAAAGTAGCATATTAACCTGCTCTAGAGAAAAAAGGGAAAGGGACAACTTTTGAATTAAGGATAATACTACAAAACATAATTTATCATTTAATACAATTTAATAAAATATAGCCAATATGTTATTTTGTTTGATTTGGAATAGAATAACCTTAAGTCCCAATACTCTTGATCCATTGCTTCCATATCTCACAAAGAAGGAAATTGACATTTTCCAGGTAAAATTATTAGGTCAAGTTTGTTTTGAATGTCCATTATTTAAGAAAACATCAAACCAAAGATTCTTGGAAATAACAGACACTTGGCAGATAGGTTTTTGTGTTCTTATATTTTACATGGTTGAATTTACATTGGTTTATGACTCTTCAAGTCTCATGTTTACAATCCATAATGATTTTAACAGGCAGCATTTTGCTGACAGTTGTTTATTTCGCCAAGGAGCATTACAAACACTTGTAGACAGTTCAAGGTGTTTTCAGTGACAACTTCCCCTGAACAGTCCATTTGGTCTGCAATAAGGGTCAGGATTGCATGAACAATCCTTTGATCCTTTCTAGTTGGTTTGGAGCAAAATAGCAGCTGTTAAAAGTTACAACTTTTTTCTTCTGTTCTCACACCCAAACTTCCCCATCCTCCACAGCATTATACAAAAGCCCTGGCTTGAAAATGTTCAACATAAAAATAAAAAAGCAGGTTTGCATTTCGAGAAGTTTAATGAGATTAACTATTAATTGATTCCTGTACACATTCATGTAAAAAAAAAAAACTGTGCTTTCCATCTCTAAATGACTGATTATGATCATCCATTGGCCTAGATATGCAGAAAGAGAAGGAGCTGCTTTTGGAGAACAGAGCGGACTGTGTTATCCATGCCACATTGACCCTATCACACTTCTGCATTTAAACCACAAAGCTTGGGCAGCTGGCCAAAAATGCCCCCTATCCCTATACCCCCACCTTTCAGCATTTTCTCCTTTTCCCAATTAGAGAGATTAGATGGCCTATTTGGGAGGAAAGGAGCAAACAGTCTCATGCAGATTCTCTGACACTCCACTGTAAAACTCTAATACAGAGCATCCATTTCTAACAAGCAGTGAATAAATTAACTGACATGATATATACCGTGAGATTCACAATGTTGTTTTGAACGAGTAATGAGAAAAGTGCTGTAGTTTTGCTATCTAATATGTATTTATTCAGATGAATATATTTTAAATAATAAATGCTCACATCACACTAAAATCCCAAAACTATAACACAACAAGCAATGAAACTGCTTGCACAACACAGTGAGAAAACAGAATATGAGCCCTGTACATTTTCATTCACACACAGAGAACTCCGAGCAACTCCAGAGTTCAAGGCTTCACTCCTCACAAAGGATGAAATTGTTCGATCTGGTGAGACTATTACTGCAAGATGTTGGCATTTCCTTTTCTTATAGAGAGAACTGCTGTGAAATGTATTCAGAATCTCTCTGAGGAGTCGGTTGTTCCCTCTTGCCAAGCTGTCAGACCTGTTTATCATTATTTGCTGTAAAGTAGCCCAGGCTTTTCGATCAAAGGAAAAACTAAAAAAGAGCTTTCAGTGGAAAAACCTGGATCAGAGATTTGTCTAATTATTTGTATAATTTGAGTTCTAGAAAAGTTTTAGCTCTTTTAATACACGCATGCTGCTGGAATCCAGTGTGAATCATGTCAGTGTTGGACGCAGACCAGAAATGAAGCGAGCCAAATTTTCTCTCGCTCAGATGAATTCTGAGGCATGAACGGACAGATCTGTCTTTTTTAACTTTAAACAAGTTCTGTACTTTTACAGATATAAAGTACATTGTAAAAAACAAAACAAAAAACTGGAGTATATTATGCAGGAAAACTATCTTGTTTTTTCTTCTTCAAAATGTCATGTTTAATTAAATGTGTTACTTCAAGTTTATTTCTAGTTTATAAATTTAATAGTATTTTCTAAATGAGTATTCATTCATTCATTCATTCATTCATTCATTCATTCATTCATTCATTCATTCATTCATTCATTCATTCACTCATTCTCCCATAATTTATGAATACTGTATCTTATATTTGTTTTAAGCTTGCCTGGGCTGCTCAAAGTTTTCTGTTTTGTTGAACATTTCAATAATAAATAAATAAATAAAAATAACACAGCATTTAATTTTCCTGTTTTGTACTGTTGCCCACAGTGACTGTAAGTCATAACAACTCGGAATGCTAAGGTTTTTTTTTGTTTTGTTTTTTTTGGGGAAAGAAGATAAATGGCTTTCTCAGCACTCCAAAAGTCTCAGTCTTCACGTCTCCACCACTGTCACAAATGATTACACACACTCAAACCTCATTGCCAAAAACATATTCATCAGGGCCTCCCTCATCAAGAAGCTCTTTTAGAGGCACAGCGATTGCACACTATGATATTAGTTTGTTGCCAAAAATGACCCGGCTCCACCAGTCCGGCCTTTTCTTTCTGATTTAATGGAAACAGCTGTTTGCAGTCTCTCTGTTACTAATACTTTCACTGGTCTATGTTTATTTAACCGTCTGCTTTCTTTTTCATAACTCAAGCAAATGTTTCTGAATGACCTTTTTTTTTGTTGTTGTTGTTTTGGGAAGACCCACTCTAAAGTGTTTTATATACCATCTGTTCAACTGAGCACATACTTTTATGTGGAATTTCCCTCTTTTAAAGTCAAGGATTGTAATGTCGCTAATGTCAGTATCTATCTTGGCTATCACAATAAACTTTAAATGGACTGTTGGCCCCCACTTACACAACCTGTAAAGTGCACTTGACCCTAAAGTGACACTAAAGTAATGGTCTGGTAATATTTAAACAGTACAGTCATAGTTACAAAACATCTGTGAAATGAATAGAACAGAACTGAGGGCTGTTGTCACGGTGGTAAAGCTGATTTCTTAATCAGAATTTCAAATCATTAAAAATGTGCCAAATTTGTAATCACATGACAACTTGAAACAATCATCTCTAGATGTTTGGTTGTGTGCTGCGCACAATATGGTTAGTAACAGATCTAAATAGAAGGCCCTAAAAATGCTAAATATATTTTTTCACCGCTCATTTGTATTGAGATGGGCATTATACTGAATAAAATTGACTACAGACTAGTTTTTTATAAAAAGGGCATATGTTTAAACTAATAATAATCGTAATATAATGTGTGGATAAATCATTCACAATAAACTCAACATTCCATAAAAAATAAGAATTATATTGTGATTTTATTAATCTGTCATATTGAGTGCCATATAAAAAAATGAAATAAAAAAAAATGCTATTTCAGCTAGCTGTTGTGTCTGGTAATGGTAATATTGGCTATAACCTTTCTGCAATGTGTTAACCATTTTTTCACCAAAGAACAGATGAAATTTGTTCCATGTGGGACATCATAGCTCTCGATCATGTCCCAAGATGTTTGATCAATTAAGCCAATTAATTATGTTTGATGATTAAAAGAGAAATCATGGTGGTCCTGAGCAGAGCTTTTATTCTCTCATTGTAGATCATTTTACATTCTTGTACAATTTATAATCTTATACTGTAACATATTTTGGGAAACTGACATGCAGCTGTTGGTTACTCAGTTACAAATCAACATCAAGTTTTGGTTTTCACCTTCTCATCAAATACACTCACTATAGCAACTATTACAACACCGAAAACAAGTGTAAACATTTTATACCATGAACTGCATTAATGATTAAGTGCATATCACATGTGCACCAATGACAAAATAAAGCAGTTAACATCAGCAGCGAGTGTAATGACACCAGCTCTGTCGCTCTCATTAGGCCCATGTTTTTGTTGATCTGTTTAGGGAGGGGATATGAGATGTAAATAAGGCCTCTGTTGCCGATTGTATCCTGAATCTGTCCCTCTCCCTTCCCTCCCCCTTCTAATTATCATCTCGGCTGGAAAGTTCCCACAAGGCCTGGCTGTTTTTTTTATCGTAAGCCAATCAAGTGGCATGAAGGCAGGGCAGTGTGAATGATGCATTGTCTGTCCATGGAGCGCTGGAGAGAGCGGAGGAGAGTGGAATTGTTTGGGCCTTGAGTTCACCACTATCAACACAGATGACACAGTGAGTTTCTGAATAAGTAAAAGAGTGTAGACAAAACTCAGAGATTTGTATGTAACCTTTATTGCATCTGTGTATGTTCTTGGTCCGATCATTACAAAATTGCAAGGGAATGGGTTTGAAAGAATGCTAAATCAAAAGAATGAGATATTCAATTTTAGAAAAACAATTCTTCAAAGGAATTAGCAGGAGATGGAAATCAAAAAAGTTGATTTTGGATTTGCTAATTAGCACAGTTTTCCAGCCAGGAGATTAGTGAATTAGTGAAATCAGCTGACTGAGTTCATGGGTGGAATAAACATATGGCAGGACTTTTACTTTCTGACCCCTGGACTTCACACCTCTGATATCAGAGGACTGAATAGTGTTCAAACTAACCCTAACGCTATGTTTTGTTAGCAAAGTTCGGGAGGAGCACGTTCAGATAATTAACACGAGTGAAGAGCACTCAGCAATCAACGATAAGAGGTGTATATATAGACTCAGCAGTCTCACCTCAATCCATTGACAGTTTAGCAGCATCCCTCCACCACCCCTTCTCAACACATCTACTCTTAGAAGAAAAGGTTCTATATAGAACCTTGAAAAGTTCTATCGGCGCTACGTATTTGGAACCCCTAAAAGGTTCTATACAGAACCCTTTTTAAGGGTTCAATGAAAAGGTTCTATATGGAACCTTTTCGGGGTTCATTCTAGTTCATAAACGCCAGAGGAGAACTGGCCCCCGACTGAGCCTGGGTTCTCCCAAGGTTTTTTTTTCTCCATTGGGTCACCTGATGGAGTTTTAGGACACCATTAGGTCACTTGATGGAGTTTTTCGGTTCCTTGCCACTGTTGCCTTTGGCTTGCTCAGTTGGGGATACTCAAATTAATTAACCGATCATTAATACCATTGATCAGCTCTACTAAACGTGGATGCTTTTTCCACTAAGAAACGAACATTGTTATGTTGTTTTGATTGATTCTGTGAAGCTGCTTTGATGCAATCTGTATTGTGAAAAGCGCTTTATAAATATAGGCTACTTGACTTGACTTGACTTCATTCATTGTCATTTGTTTTGTCCTTTCCGGATTAAATATTTCATATTATTGACAAACATCAAGACCCTAAAATGTATTTATGAATGCATGTGAATGATCACAAAATTCAAGATATGGGGGTTAGAAAATGTGTATATCATTTTCTGTAGGCTATCAATTGTTCTTCCGCAAGACGCATGCTTTTGAGCACCCAAAGTTACATAGTGTACCTATATAAGAGGACAAATGGTTCTTTTAGGAACTTTTAGGAACTGTTTTTACTGCATAGAAACTAATATATAGGTGTATTGCTACTCTAAGATATGTATATACATATCGTTACTGAAATACAACAAAATAAAGATGACCAGATGACCAAGATGACAAGGTGGTCTTTTAGATGACAAGAATTTGAATTTGATAGGAACTGTATAGGACTGGAATGATAAAGAGAATGGAATCGGGAAATTATGTAAGTCGAATATGCATTGCATGGGCACTGCAGCATAACATTTCAGAGCACATAAACTGACAACTATATCACAGTTCCATACATTATTATCTATTTTATTCATTAAAATGATTGCTTCAGCCGAACACAGTAGGCCTAGCAGTACTGAGATGAGTGCAGTTAAAGTGGGAATGTCCTGTCTGATGACATGCACACACTGAGGGGAGGAGAATAGAGAGTATGGCTGTGGGCCTAACCACAATATCTAAATATTGACTGTACAACTTGTAATCATGTTTGGTCTGTGGACAGGGTGAAAATAAACACCAGTGTGTGTGGTGTTCTCTCATCCCATAATAGAAACAGTGCAGACATGCCTTTTCAATATGTTTAGAGAACTCATAATTGAACATGCTTAAATCATTAAAAGGATTAGAAGAAATGTATCTCATCAAGACTTGATATGCTGTGCTTGCCAATGACATTTGCGATTTTAAGCATATGGAGTTCATCAGAGTGGTCCTTTGCATTGTAATTGCTTGTGGTTCCAAAGGATACTGATATAAATCTTTTTATGTGGGTAGGAATGGGAAGACCTTCTGCACTGAAACAACAACATAAAACATTTTACTGTCTTAGGGTAAAGACAGTCAAATGTTTTATGTTGTTTTATGTTCTATGCTAAGCATTTCAATTTCATCTTCGTTACATTTTCATAATTCGCCGTTTGGGGTGGGAAACAGCTTTCCCTGATCCTTTCAGTATACTGGGATGTCATTGAGCAAACACTTAGAAAAAAATCCCATTAATTTGGTTAAATGTCAGCATTCAAGCAACATTTCCCACCAATACTGTTCTTATAGCATAAGGAACATTTCTGAAATAATACGAATTCATAATAATTCAGTTTATAATTTACTTAGTGTATAAAATATGGATACACAACTATATTCACAACTTCAAGAATTCTATACTGTGCCATTAAATGTATTCAAAATGATGATAACTATAAGGTCTCATTGTTAACATATACAATTTTTTATTTTAATCTAACAGTGACAAATGCTGAAGTAGGCGGCTATTGTTCATTCTAGTAACTAAAGTTTAAATCATGTTAACTAATGAAACCTTATATTGTAGTGTTACTAATCTGACTTTCAGCTATAGGTCATGTCCGAGTCCCTCTCCCAGCAATAATAACAATGGATATAACCAATCTTTGACTAAATAACTATGAGAAAGCAGTTCTCAGGGTAACCTTTGAAGTGGATAATAAAATGGAGTTTAATTCGATCCTTTATAAACCATGTTTTCAAGAATATTTTGCTATCCTATGTTTGTTCATAAGGACATAAAATGTCTTTTGTATGGCAAAAGGAATGAATAATTGGGACTGCTTGTGTAAATTGTGATGTGATTGAAAGCTTTGGGATTACGCCATAATGCTAGCCCAAAGAGCCTGTTAATTCTACACTGAGATTGAGAGCGAGAGACAGGTAATAAGAGAGATGCCATGTTATTCTTCTGCCTTTAACTCCTTCCAATGACCTTTGGAGAGGCTAAAGGGAGGAGCATGAGGGGGAGCTTGGGGGAAGAAAAAGAAGGCGAAGAAAGGAAGACGGGGAATATAAATGAGCCAAGAGACAATTGAGCAAGAAGAGGGAAAACTGAGATCAGACCGAGTGTACACAGAGCGACGAACTGTGGGAACGACACTAACATTTACACAAGCTCTAAATTATTCCGTTATACACTTCTACATGGAGTCAAGGGACAGTCACCCAAAAAGGAAAATTCATGATTCACTTACTCTAGTTTAAAAAAATATTTAAATGTAACTCTTATTGCCACACAATGTCCTCGCTGCAGCCTGTAGTGCAATGACGTACTGCATTAAATCCAATACATACATAGTTGACAGTTAAACAGGTTTGGGAAATAAAACGCACGTGTCCACGTATTGGATGATTTAGACAATTTGTCAGTCTTTCACCACATTATGTGTTGCAGCATCGCCCTCTAGTGTGCAAAAAGATTAAAAGCATATTCGAGAAAGGCTCCCGTAATTCTGGTTATAATTTATAATACGATTGTTACTTGCATTGTGGTTCAGCGACCTGGAGGTTCTGTTGACGCAGAAGCTGGATTAAATTGATACATCACATGCAAAAAACATAACTAGATGTCACATAAGGAAAAACAGTAAACATCATGAGTCAAAAGAAAGTCAACTTCTATCATTAGCTACTGTCATTTATTTGTAAGACAGCATGTTATTTTGTTATACAAACAACAGACCTGAATTCTGCTAATGATGGATGCCATTACTGTCTGTGAAGTTAGCATTTCAGTGAAGTAACACATGACCAGTGCATACAGACGTCGTAACTCCCCAATGACATTTTCGGATAATCATATTTTTACCCAGTATCTTTCCACTAAAATGTGTGAGCAACATGGTGAGAAACACATTAAACTATCAACCCCCCCCCATCCCCCCCAAAAAAGTATTCATTTGTTTTGATGGTTTGTGAAAATAAAAAGTTTCATTGTTCTTATGTTCCAGTAGGATATACAGAACTACAGAAGCAGGTATATAAAGTGACGAAGGCTGGTTAGCCCTGGATTATGCAAAAAATAAGATCAGTCTTTAAAAATAAAGATTAAAAATGAACATTCAATGAGATTCACAAGAAACATTTTTGTGCAATCTAGTCTGGCTAAATAGTGGTAAGACTAATTCTTACAGTGTCGATTACACTAGGTTAAAAAAATAAGAATAAAACATTTTTCTCTCATTGAAGGGAGGATTTTAACATGTGACACTGTAAATGCAAAGGGTTAAGTGTTAAAATAAATGCACAACTAATTAACTGAATGAAAAATAAAACCAAGGGTCAGCAACAGCAAGGAGCCACCTCTGAATGACCTTCATATGAAACCCATTTCAGACTGCATTTTATCAGAGTATTTTCAAAAACTAAGCAAAATGACCAACAGATGTTTGGGGTGCAAGCCAGCGCCTACAGACGCAGAGGTCTGCAAATTCAAATTCTTCAGAAGGAAATCGTAGATTTAAGGCAACATTTCTCTATCTACAGGAAAATTCCTGATGTTGTAAATAACACAAATTTGTTGAAAAGGTAGCACTCAAACCAAAACAAAAAACACTTCATTGTCACTCTTGGTGATTGTGCTAGCCAGCTCTACTGCTCATGCTTGCTGTGAAGCGATCTGTGCTTAGATGGTGCTGTAGCATTTCACTACCTCTCACTGGTGTGAAAGCAAAAGGAGCTGAAATCTGAATGTCAGTAGGAACTCTCTTAAATCTTCAACAAACAAAAACCTTGGATTATTCACATCATGGAGAGAAGCTATGGTCTGTACTACAAATCTTCCGATGTCTCATTTTCTATAAATCGTAACGAGTAGAATGCGTGGTTTGCAAGTGAATAAGAAAGAGTGAATGAAGCAAGAGTAAATTCCTAATCTGAATGGAAACAAATGCAAAGAGGGGTGAAAACACTTTGGTCCATGCATTATCTAACTTGGTTGGCTATCTTGGCTATTTCTTTTTTCAAATTGAGAGCACCCTTTTTACTTCTTTTTGTTGTGTTCACAAAAGTTTTGCCTGATTTCAAAGCACCACCTCTGTGTTTCTAGCCGTTCTCTCTCCAAAGAACCAGATGAATGCTATGGTCGGGCATGCTGGTGGCGAACACCAGGCCCGAATCGTTCTTGCCGTCCAGTCCGTTGAGCCAGGAGGTGACGCCCGGTAAGAAACTAGAGCCACGTTTGGATTTGCGGTAAGCTGGCAGTGGCCAGCGGCCCACGGTGACCTCAGTCCTCAAGTCCATAACATAGAGGTGGTGGTTATCAAAAAGCAGAGCGAAGATATCACCGAAACCAAGCAGAGAGAGGCTGGAGGGTTCCTGCTGTGGTTTGATGACTCTGAAAATATGAAAAGAAATCAGTAAATAATAAACACAAGCTGCCTTTTATTAAAACATTTAAATTTTTTTTTTTTTTGTTGCATAAAACATTGCACAAATGTAACTTCTATAACCTAGAAATAGTGCATTAGGGCTGTCAAAATGGCTACTAATAAATAGCCTACTATTACTAATTTCAGTTAGGTGAAAAAAAGTTTGGCCTGTCTCTTAAAGGTGGGGTATGTGATTCTCTTTTTTGTCCATTTTTTCAAAATCACTTGAAATCCTATTTATAACCCACTTACAGTCACTGAGTTAGAAGCACTGAAATGAAAATTAAGCAATTTAATCATCTGTGGAACGGGCAGGACTCGAAAAACTCCAGCCAATCATTTCCAAGGCCACCTAGAATCATTGGACAGTAAGTCCGTCAATCAAACGGTTGTACCATGCCCCCCTCCCCCCATCCCCCTCACGCAAATCAGGGCCAGCGTTGGAGGAAAGAAGGTAGGACCATTTGATCTGTGTATTTTCAAAATCTGCCGGCCGTTTTGCAAATCCCATACCCCACCTTTAAGTAGGACTGGGGCGGTATGGATTTTTTCTTACCGCGGTTGAAAAGCAAGAAATTCCCGCGGTATTGCGGTAAACCGCTATTAGCACCATCCAGTGAAAAACTGCGCCCCCCCGCTCAATACATCCCGCGTGCACACAAGCGCACACACAAAGTCTCCGCAGTCTCCGCTGACTGCGCGCGTAGCTCCCCAGAAGGACGAGGCGTTATTGAAGCGCTCGCTGTTGTGCTATTCTGTGAAACGACAGCGGGCTACTGAAGTAATTGTCCTCTTAACCATCATCAACGTGAGAAGAAGAAAGGTCCACACGTGACAATGTTTATTTTAGTACATCACCACCAATAACACTACAAAAAGAATCGAGTAAAATCCAGTAAACACTGAGATCATTACCTCAGTGATATTAGAAGAAAATAGGTGGATATAAAAACATGTAGGCCTATGTATTTCAAACAACTCAATTAACGATCTCTTAAATATTTCTTATTTCACTAAACAAAGTTTCATGGACATTGTATAAAACATGGAACTTTATTTTTATTAAAATGGCTTATGTCTGCTATAGGCTCATTTTGTAAATGTAAGAAACTAATTTTAGACGCACAAACTGGGTGCCGGTGCAGTGAGACATACATGCTTGCTCAGCCAGATTCGGCTCGAAGTTGTTCATCTTCGGATGCGGGGCTGTGCGCGATGTTACAAAGAGTCTTGCGCACCCAACGCGCGCGACCGCCCACACAGCAATGACATCATTTTTACCGCGCGCACCTTCGCGCTCGTGCAGACGCGTCGAGTATAAACAAGGCTTTAGGCAAGTGAACTTAATAAGTAACATGTTTATTTAACATTTATTATTTCACATTTAGAACAGGAACATTTAGAACAGAAATGGAATGATGTAGACAAAACGTGCACATGTGCAGGCACTTTTTTTTTTTTTGCGGTGATGACGGTGACGAGCTCAGACCCGCGGTAGGGGTCACGTGACCGCGGTATTGCGGTAACCGTCCCAGCCCTACCTTTAAGGCCACAACCAGGCGCAATGAGCAAAATATTAATGCACCGTATTAAATTGTTTATTCAAAGCAATTAAATAACATGGCTGTCTGTAGTGTCTGTAAGTGCATAACATTTAAACTAAGGCTGCACGACATACCCCTGGTTTTAAGCTAGTCCCAAACTAGAATGCATGTTTGAGCTGTTTTAACTGAAAGCAACTTTTACTGGCATCTTAAAATATGTCCGAGCCATTGTTTTGTCTCAAGATGCACACCAGTAATGTTTGTTTCTAAGGCACGTTTATAAAAGCTACTTAAATGTCCTAATTGACCTAGAGCCTAATCCTGGAGAAATCTGTGAAATCTAGCCATATAGTTTTAGCATCGATATGTGCGTATCATTTGATCATTTGCATGTGTTTTAGGTTATGTCTGTTTAAAAATTCAAGAGATTTTAAACAATTCAAGCGCAAGACGAGGTGAAAGAACTCACTTCGAAACTCGAATGCTGTTTTCTGTGCACACACATAGAGCACATGGATTTAGAGCATTTGTGCTAAACGGACACAAACATGTACAATTACGTTTGTTACGCCTGTTTCGGTGAGTATCCTCGTAAACACAGTCGCTTATGTCTTAAGAGACTGTAAACAACTAAAACAGATGTGTGACAGTAGCCTAAATTATATTCATGCATGCTGCTGTCTGTCTTTAATGTTAATCAAAGCTTTAACAAAGATGAATTATATTTAATTTATACAGTGAAGACAGTTGCAGTTTTGATTATTCAATTTCTGTACCAGAACGCTGTTTGACTGAACAGACAAACATAGCACTGTTTATTTTATTTGTATCTTTGTTCTATTGTATTTATCTAATGCTTGTAAATTTATTCATTTCTATGCAGATGCACTAAAGTCATCTGGTGTAATAATTTTCATATCGCAATATATATTGAAGAAAAACAAAATATTGTGATGTCAGTTTTTTCCAATATCATGCAGCCCAAGTTTAAACTAACGTTCAAATCAAATATTATTTCGTAAATTGCAACAATAATGAAAAAAACAATTTATTTTATTTGTAATAAAATATGTTTTTTTAAAGTTGTTTTAACCTTACATGGCCATTTAAACATGCGGCTCTTTTGGGTGAGACGTGAGTGCAACGGTCAAAGATGTCAGTCTAGCGCATGTTTACATAAAAAACAATCCATTCTGTTTGAACGACTTGGTTATGGTTTTTACGCAAACAAGATCTCTGCATTGAGCTCCTCTATTTCTGCAATGTTTTGAATGAACAACACAGCAGCTAATAGAAACATAAAATATAAAAATCATCATTGTATCTTGTGCGCCAGTGATAAGGCTGCCTGACACACACCTAAAATTCGAATGCATCGTTTTAGCAATTGAATGTGGATTTTTATTTTAAATTCGATTAATATTTAAAATTCTAATTTTTATCTGACGGCCCTAAAATGCAGGATGTAAAATACTTCATTTTACATCCTAACATTTCTCAATTTTAACTTATAGATTTAAATTAAGAATAAAAGAAAATTAATAAAAGAAAAATTACATTACAGGATTACAGTTCCCTCTCTAATATAAAAATATTCAAACTTAAAGGGATAGTTCACCCAAAAATGAAAAGTTGGCGGTAGCCATTGACGTCCATAGTAGGAAAAAATACTATGGATGTAAATGGCTACCGTCAACTGTTTGATTACCTACATTATTTAAAATAATCTTGTTTTGTGTTCAACAGAAGAAAGAAACTCATACAGGTTCGGAACAACACGAGGGTAAGAAAATTATCAAAATGTTCAAATTTTTTTGGGTGAACTATACCTATAAAAGAGGACATTTGATTCAACAGGGTTATTAGCAGCTTGGTTAAACAATTGAGGGGCTGAAATTAATGTACCTGATGACATCAAAACTTGCAAAGTCCCACTGATATATCCCCAGGTCTGAACTACAGACAATGTACCGGCCGTCGAACTGTAATCGTGGCTGCAAGCAGACACTGCGGTCTTCTGACACGGATAGGGTCTTTAAGCACTTACAGTTGATCTCACACCCTATAGGCCACACCTATGGAGAAACAGAGGCAGAAACAGATAAATACTGCGCATATGAAGTCAGAATATCACATAACTTTATCAATGCAAAATATTGGCTCAAGTGCAAGTTCTTTTTGTATGCTTTTTTTTGCACAGTTAAGGTTACAAACTCCCGCTGCATCCCTATACTCATGTTTTGAATGTGATTCATTAGAAGAAGAAAAAAAGAGAAAAAACACAAAATAAACAAAGTTCAAGATTAAATTTACTGATAGTATTTTATTTATTTTTTACTACTAATGACAGCCCTAAATGCAACAATAGATTAATTTGACTGGCCTTTAAAACAACTTTACATTGTTTTAGACATCAAACTTCACACTGAACAGCAATTTGAAAAACATTAATAGAGCTTGAAAAATACTTGCACAAGTAATTTACATTACCTTTATTTCATACTTATCAACACTCAGAAGTATGTAGTCACCAGGACTGTGCATCATGGACTCCACTTGGCTTTTTTGAAGGTGCACCTAAACCAGAGCAGATGTACAGAGTACATCTAAATAATAATAAACTACAATGCATCATTCCACAATGAGATCTGGTCAAAATAAGTCTTACCTTAGTGACCCACTCTGTGTGTCCAGTAAGAGTGTTAACACAGGTTCCTGCAGACAGGGACCAGACTTTTACAGTAAAGTCTGCTGAGCCGCTGACTAGGGTGTCCAACTCATCGTTGTAGTCTATGCTGAATACTGCAACAACAGTAAAATTGTTTTTTTATGCATATGCAATGTCTTGCTGCCATGACATTACCATAAAGGTCAGCAGTGACAAAACCGAAATCATAAGCAAAATCTTTAATCATTGATCCTCTTTGTGATATTAGCCAACAAAGCTTGACACCAACCTGCCCCAGTATGTCCTCGGAATTGCTGGATTTTGGCACCAGTGCTCCATTCCCAGCATGCAATGGTGTTGTCAAAAGATCCGGTTACCAGTTTCTGCTCATCAAATTTGACAGTGGCACAAGTGTGGGTCTGAATGCCATAGACGCACTGACCTGTGCGAACATCCCATAGTTTGGCTGACAGGTCATCGGAACCTAAGTGGAAGGACGTCTACAATCAGCGAGCCACTAAACGTGATCTTCATTTAAAACAAGCAGTAACTCCATGCTTCACCAGTAAACCACCACCCATTAATATTAAAATTCAAAATAAATAATTTGATTACGTGGATTCAAAGAACAGTGTTGGTTTAGTGCGATAGAGCAAATATGGCTAGGTAAAAATAAAAGGACTTTGAGTTCAATCTATGAAAAGACTTAAACCAACCATTCAATGCACTTTAGATTAACATGTCCTATACTTTTTAATGACCCCAGGATGTAACAAGAATCCATAAGAAGCACAATAACTTATTCTCTCCCAAATTGAAAATTGAAAACTGAACTCTGAACTTACGAAAGGGAAAATTAGCACTTAATGTCGGGATGTAACAGAAGTAGCAATTTTTTCTACGATTTTTGAATGGTTCTATCTATCGGTTGTTGATTTGACAAAGACGGATCTGACAGCAAACTTGAGGTTCGATTTAAAAAGGCATGGGGTCTAAATGATTGGAGAAGTCTGGTATATATTACACCAGAGGGAAGTCAAATTGACAAATTGATATTTTTTAAAATAGTTTTTTTTTTTTTATTAGATCAATACAATGAATTTATAAATTAGATTAATCTAGGGTGAATTTCCATGCGGACTGGATCTCCTTTTGACCACAGGACCAGGAAAAACCACCTCTTTAAAAGGTAACACACCTGTGCAGAGGAGCCCATCCCGGTAGTAGAGAGCATATACCCGAGCACTGTGTCCAATTAGAGAGCTCGTCTCAAACGCATCCTCCTCATTCAGCTGCTTCATGCGCAGTTTGGCCTTCAGATAAACACACTTCCAGTGCCCCGCATCCTGGATGGACTCATCGATGCGCCAGCCGAGGTCTCGACACACACTCTGCCACACTTCTGTACAGGTATTGATGACCTTATTCCACTGCTTGCACACCAGACAGCAGGTGAGCAGGGTCTGGGGGTCCAGCCAGCGGAGCAGGTAAAAAGCCAGCTCTAACGGCAGCAGGCGCAGGAAATCCCGCTTCAGCAGCGCTTCCAGCCCGTTGGACAGGTGTCGCAGCTGGGCAGCGCCACTCAGTGAGATGAGGTGGTCCAGCGATTGGTTGCGTTGCTGGTCGCTTAGCGCCAGGAAGGAGGTGGAAACCGACTCCAGCCACCTCTCGAAAGCCGCCTTCTCCATGGGCACATGAGGGCGTCTACCTGTTGACAGATAACAGCAGGTTAACATCAGAAACATATTTTTTGCATTGCATATAACAAACAATGACGTGCAATTAAGCAGTGCCTTTTATATATAGAGTAAAAACAAGACTATAACAACTATCAAGAGAAATGAAAGAAAAAACACCTTAAGATTACATAATGGAGGTCTACATAACGGAGGTCTATCAGAGAAAACAAACACTTTCCACACTGAAGCAACCTTTAAATAATGTAAATGTCATCAACATTGCTTCGAAGCATATAGAACATGATGTGAAGGTACTCATTTATCTGAAGAACAAACCATGACAGTGTTGTTTTGAAGTCTGTGTTCCTCCTATGCTTCTTATGGACTGTCAAACCCTAAACCTAGCCCTACCAGTAGCCTAAGGGGAAACAGGGGGAACAGATATAACGGTAAAGCAAGACTGAAAAAAAAAGATATCTCCATGATTACTTGACTGACATGTTAACAGAATCTGACAGACTGTCATGTAATTGGAATACAGCTCTTTGGATTCCAAACACATTTGACAAAAAGTCGCTAGCTAGCAGGCCAGAGACTTTATTAAACACACACAGTCACACACACACACACACAGGTAACGTTATATACATTTCTGTTGACCAACTCAATCTCAATAACATGGCCAGCAGATATTCAAAGATAATGCATATTATAAACAAAAGCTTAACGGTGAATATAAAATAGAGTAGGGCAGAAATAATCACCATTTCCAGTAGAATCAGTCTGTGGAGAGCGCTAGCTAGCCGCGCTAGCTAACAGGTGTCAACACAAATCGATATCGCTCTACAAATGAGAAACTTTTCGTTTTTGCGGTTGAGTCACAGTCTGGCCTAACATTTAATTTTAGCGACGAACAAAGAAAAAGCGAAACTCCAAGCTAGCTGACATCAAACAAATCTCTGGAGTCCTGAGCTAGCATTATAACATACAGTATGAATCTAACGGAAACGCTTTAACTTAAATGTATTCGATCTCTATTCGTTCACATTTCACCGGCTGTGTTATTCCGGAACGTAATATCATACGTTAATTTAATGCACATTATTGTTTTATTTTATTTTTCTGTTTGTGGAGTTAGCTGGATAGGCTAAGATATGAAGCCTCCGTTAGCAATGAGGAATTACAGCGACAGGAAGTTGCAGGATGAGCAATTTGACACGAGCGGGAGGAAGTGAGGGGGAGTGTCCGCCGCCTGTCACTTTTTCAAACCATGACTTTGAATGAGTTTGCAGTCCTTAAATACTGTATGCAAAAATGATGTGAGTCATACGCAAAACCATCATATGATACTGTAGCTAAAATATCGTGTTTATTGTGGTGCATCATTAAGGTGGTCAACAGGGGGCACACTGTGCCAACAAACAGAGACAGAGACATGTAAGTTAGTGTAGGATACGTCTAATATTACTGTTTTAGTAAACCCAAATTACTCGTTGCAATTCGTATATTATATACATTAAGCTACATTATATCGTTGTATATTATTTAGGCATTCAAAAGTTCGGGGTTGGTAGCCTAATAATTAATGTGTTTTAAATGTGTTTTCTTATTTGACATAGGCTACAATAAAACAGTAGGCTATTGTGAAATATTGTGAACTGTTAAATTTGTGATGGCAAGGCTGAATTTTCAACATCATTAGCTAACGTTACCGTCTTCAGTGTACATGATCATTCAGATTCATGCCGATGCGCGCGCGCTGCTAAAAAATATTTATATGATCAAACAGTGCAGCTTAATATTTTTGTGGAAACAATGATATACAGTAGCCTACAGTATAATAATAATAATAATTATTGTTGTATTTTTTTTTTTCCTTGTGTAGCCTACTAGTTTAAAAGAACATAGGCCTATTTATTTTAAATTAAATGTTTTGTCTTTACCAGGAGCGCGGGAAGTGGGGTGCAGCCCCCCTGTTTTCACAGGATATGCAACGCAAATTTGTATTGTTGGTTATCATGTTAAATGATGTTTATTAAAACATACGTGCAGAGTGTTACGTCATATTGTGTGTACAGTGTGAATTTGTCCCCAGCCACTCAAAATAAATAAATAAATAAATAAATAAATTCCTTCCACAGCCGCTCTACTCCTGAGCGCAAATCCTCCGTCAGTGTTGCGTAAGCTAGGCACTACTAGGCATGTTTTTTGTGTTCATTTCTATTTCCTGTTGCTGTGCAGGGTCTTTTATTGTAGCTATATATGACACTGTAAACAGCCCAAACCCTTTTATTTCTAAATGTATTGCTACGTGGGACATATGCATCGCAATCAAGTGACAAGATTCAGGGAGGAGTTTTAGTAGAATGGCTGTGCATCTGTTGAAGAGATAGTGTCTCTGCTGCATGTCAACCCAAAACAGTCCCACCCTGCCTACTGATACCTACCAACTGCTGTTAACATGACAGAAGCGAGGTGACCCTACATTCAAGGGCTGAGGGAATCTGAGCTCAAGCAGCCCATTAAAATTGATGCGCTGAGGTGAGGCTGAGCCCAGATAGCAAGAAAAAGTTTAGATATCTGGTATAATCAGCCAGCAAAGTTCTCATATGGGCAAGAGGAACTTTGACTGGGAGTAGTGTTTGCACTGAGTAATAATAATGATGTTTAGTAATATTAACATGGATGTGTTTAATGAAATCCTGGTTAACCAGATACATTTGACCATGTATTAATAATGGGATGATTGTTTTGTAACATACGGCAGATTTAATTGAAGGCTAATGAATATAACATACAGAAGTCAGACCAAAAATGAAAAGGCCTAATATATTTTCTCTTTTCTAGTGCCTTTCGTTTTCTGAACCAGCTTCCATTAATCATGGGACTGATATTTTCCATGATTAACATCTGGTTGGTTTAAATGATTATTGAACAATGCCAAGTGTTCCATTTGTGAAATGCAAGCAGTATGTATAAGGTTCTGTCTGCCAACTTGAACCTTTCCATCTCCATTTTTGGTCATTTTAGTTTGGTCATTTTAGTCTGGAATCTTTTCATACTGCATGTCTATTACAGCAGTTTTTGGTAGAGTGAGGGATAAATTGAAGCTAACAAGCAGGATATTTTCATGAGTCTTTTTGACAGAACAATAATACAGACATTGGAGTTGAAAATGAGTTAAAGATAAACAAAGACTAAAACCATAGACTAAAACATGACGTTGTTGTGATTATTATCTAACATGCAATATTTAGGTGAAATAACTTCACATGGAGCAAGAAATGTTCTTAAAAATGTTTATTTAAAGAGACCCCATTAACATTATATTTCATTAACATTACTTTATAACCATAATATTTAATCTACTGCAGTGTATGTGTGGCTGTAACGGAGAAACGGTCACCAGCTGGATGCCCTTGAGAGCCACCAGAGGGCACTCCACATCAGACTATTGTCATTCCCTGACAAATACATCTCCCATAACTCACTGCCCGGACTCTTCATCCATTATCACATTCACCTGTGTCTCATTATCTTGTTTAGCTAAGCTCACCCCATTTAAGTTTTTTTTAAGTGTTATACTGCAATTCTGAGCATTCTCCCTGGTTTCATGTCTCTTGGTTTTTGGATTTCTTGGCTGTTCCGTGGATTACTATTTTTCTGTGTTCTCTGCCTGCCTGCTTATTTGTTTGGACTGCCTTCCTGTGCTTGACCCTTTGCCTGTTTGATTATGATTTTGGATTTGCTCAAATAAACTGCATTTGGATCCTCAACCTTCTTGTCTCAGAGCAGTTCGTGACAGTGACATTACAACAAACTCAGCAGTGCATTTTGTAAGTGGTGACCAGACAGACTTCGTAACATTTCCAGATGACCATATTAGAAAGATGAAATGTTAAGCTTTAAAAAAAAAAATACGTGAGAGTTGTTCATTTCAACATTACCTGAAATCTAAATGTAGCCTACCAACACTGTAAAGACCTTCAAAAACTGTGGATGTGTAGTGCTGCTGAATGCTATGTATGCTATTGTACAACATGAATCTCATTCTTTCAAACAAGCTAAGCTGTCTGAAAAGAGTACGTTTGCCCACACCATCACAACAGTCATATGCAATACTGTAGAAAAGATGCATTCTACATCACAAGGTGTACAGTGAGACTGCCAGTGGGTCAAGCATGGCAGTAGACCGGTTCAATATAATACATCATGGCTGTCAGAGTTTCACAAGGACTAATGATCAGATTTTGTTTATTGTTGAAGTTTGCTGATTTACATAGACAGGTCTTATAAATAAATACGACTGAAAAGCATGTTATTCAATGCCAGTGCTGGCTGAAGCTCTGTGGAGCGGTGCAACTTCATCTTCGTTCTTCATGTAGTAGTGAAGGCTAGACTAAAATCCAGCTAGGTCCACCCTATCACTTATGACAAAGACCACAGCAATATAAGGAACTCATTCACTGGTGTTAAGGATATTTGAGTTATACATTTAATAACACTGATGTGGACACCCTCAAAGTCACTCTCCGTATCAGTGTCTCTTTTTCTTTACAAAAAGGGCACTGAACCCATTAGACCTCATTGGTTATTTTACTGTACATCATTCTTCCCAAATGACACATTGTCTTGAGCGGCTTTTGTTTTTCCAGTGACAGCGGAGATGAGTGATTGACAGCTGATCCTCTCTCAAGAGCAGCACCCACAATGCACCTTTGGGTTGGCAGTCCAAAGAGATTGGTGATAGGTCAGCTTTCCTCCACAGTGCCAGCAGAATGATATAAATTTATTGTATTGATTATCTAGATAGGAATGAAAGACAGAAACTTTACATTTACACAGAGTGGGTAAATTATTTATAAATTGCAATAATTACCATTAAATAAATGAGTGCTTTCAAGCAGTTTCAATGGTCAAAGGCCTTGACGTCGTTCCATCAAAATGTGAAAAAAGGCAGAGTCTCGATCAGGCATAATATTCTACAGTAGCCTACAATTTTTTCCTTTGCTAAGTATATTTGTTTCAGTTTGCACTGAAGAGTAAGAACTTTAAAGGGGTCATGACATGAGAAACCAAATTTGCCTTGATCTTTTGGTAGCTATATAAGAGATCTATGTACTATTAAAACTTCCTGCAAGTTTCATAGCTTAAGACGTCCTCCCCATTATAAACGAAGCATTTATTTAATCAAGCTCTAAATACAGCTCGTTCTGGATCCATGGTTAGAAGTGACGTCACGGTGCGAAGTGACGTACCAGTCGTTTGCATATGACCGCCTCCAGCGCAGGACAACTACGCCTCATTTCGCATCATCACATGCGTTGTCAAGCAGCGAGTGGGTCTGTTTACAAGATACAACATGTTTGAATACGCTGCCGAACGATCCAGACGTCAGGGAAAGCAGTTGGATGCAGTTTATTTGCAGCATACAGCCCGCCAAAGCCTTATTTGAACAGTGAGTGATCAGATGAGTGTGACAGGGAATGTTACTGAAAGAACGAGCAGAGAGCGAGCGAGCCCCGGCCGCGCGCGCGCCTTCAAACTGTCTTGCTCTCTCTCCCTCTCCCTCCCTCCCTCGCGCATATGAATCAAAATCAATTGAGAATTGACACGATGGTAAAAGATTGGAAGACCGAAGTTTCACGTGGTGGAGCATTGTGTAGTCTACATGTGATACAAAATGATTAACGTTAATAATTTATGCATAAGCAACACTGACGTTGGCCAATCATAACAGTGGGCGTTAACACTGAACTCTTAAAGGGGAAACACGTCCAAAACAGACTGTTTGAATCAGAGGTGAGAAACAGGGTGGGAAAATGTCATAAATCACTACATTTTAAAAGTTTTTTTGTACAAAAAACTATAGTAATACTATAATTGCACCTAAGGGAACATAATAAAACCAAAAAACCATGTCATGACCCCTTTAAAGATGAGTGCCAGTGTTATTTTCATCTAAAACTGAATCTATTAGAAATAATTTTCAGTATTTTAAATAAAGCTGAAATAAAATAAAGTATAGAATGAAAAAATTTAACTAAAAAAAAAAAAAACTAATTGAAATATGTTGAAGTACTAAAATTATTATAATTAAAACTAAGATATAAATGTATTAAAGCGGTCTATAAATAAAAAAGAAAAAAAAGAAAAAGCACATAAAATTACTTATAATTTTACTTATATATTTTAATTATAATAAAAGCTAATTAAAACATTAATAAATACTATAGTAAAATATAGCTGCAAGCAGCAATTATCGGGGCCAAGCGCAAAGAAAACCATGAGACATGCCAACATGGCTGGGAGTGTCAGACCAACTTGCAACATTTAACAATTAAAGATGATTTTAGGCAAAATGGCTGAAAAATCATATATACAGTAACTAATAATATGATTGAATGGTTTATCACTATCCCTTTCGCTGTTACGAAATTGATGTGATGTGGTCAGAGTGAGGTGACAATGACACATACAAAGTTTGGTGTCAATATGTCAATGCATTGCAGAGATAAAGCCTGAGTAGTCATTTACCTCATCTTTGCTATATGAAAACGCTATAGGAACTTATTTGAAAACGGTTTCGACTATAAACACGAAATCCATAACTTTTTGTCGGCACGGCCTGGAGATGATACGATTAGATTTTGGTGAAAACGGTCTAGGAGGAGTTTGAAAAAGTAGGTATTGAATGAAAATCAAGATGGCGGACTGGAAGTTCGGCCAGATATGGAAAACTTGGTATCTATTAAGACCAGTTTCATTGCAACAGGTTAATTTATTCATAATTTATTAGCATTTTTTGGAAATTTCATTATAACTTTTGACCAAAAGGTGGTGTTGCCCCGAAACATTTTGAGTTCTTTCAGGGCATGGTGCCGAAGACACAAACCGAGTTTCGTAATGGTACACCAATGCATTCGTAAAGTGTAGCATTTAATATCATGGTATTATATTGTAATTAATGGAAATTTTCTTGTTTTGTTCTATTACAGTTCCACCATTTTTTGTGTGTCCTCAGAGTGAGCTCAGCCCATACATAAGCGTGTGAAATTTGGTGAACATGTCTCATTTCGTTTAGGAGTTCTAGACATTTGTATGTATGACCACATAAAAAATGACACACACCTGACTTTGATTGGATTTTTGGGAAATTTTTCATGCCGGAAAATTATGTCATAGGATGTAATCGAATTGGCTTGAGCCAAGTAATCAGAGGGAAAAATAGTTTTTTTTCTAGCCCTTACGGTTAAAAAAGTGCAACTTTGGGCAGTTCATGGGTTCATAAAATACAGCATTTTAGTACAAAATTCAAAATGGCCAATATGGGACAATTTGATATCATTTGATTCGGCATATATTGTGCTATGAACAAAAATATAAATTTTTCATATCTCCGGACCAGTAGGTGGCACTGCTTGTGATGACATGTACCAAGTTTGGTCTGAATACGATAAAGCGTTGCAGAGACACCGCCTTACGTCTGTTTTTGCAAGCGCTATGTAAAATCCGTTTGCGCTATATTCGAGAACACTTTGACAAATCATCTTGAATTCCATAACTTTTTGTCAGCATGGTCTGAAAATTATCTGGTTCAATTTGAGTGAAAATTTTAGGTTTTTTAGAAAAATTCTAAATGGCGGGAAATTTTTCATGCCGGAAAATTATGTCATAGGATGTAATTGAATCGACTTGAGCCAAGAAATCAGAGGGAAAAATTGTTTTGTTTCTAGCCCTTACGGTTAAAAAAGTGCAACTTTGGCGCTAGAGGATTGAAATGGAGACTCCAAATTTGCTATGGTGAAGGTTCAGACTGTCCTCTCTCAGTGTGCCAAATTTAATAACTTTCCCGCAAGCGGTTCTGTGGGCTGCCATAGACTTCCAGAGTGGAAGAAGAAGAAGAAACGGAAGAAGAACAAGAAGAAGAAGAACGCCAACAATTTCAATAGGTGCCTACGCACTTTCAGTGCTTGGCCCCTAATAAATAATATTAAAATAACACTGATGTGTTCATTTATGAACTTCATTGTAGTCAGCAGGCTGTTTGAATTGTCTATATCTTGTTATCAGGATTTGGTAAAATGTGAAATGGGACTCACTGAACACCACTTTGAGATGGGCCTACACCAGGCCGTCATAAAGAGAGAGTGCCTGTACAATAGAGGGGTCCCCCTTGGAGCCCTCCTGAAACTCCTGCAGAGTCAGCATCCCATCTGCATTCTGTTGACAATAGAAAGACAGTTAGTCTTAAGTCACATCATTGTTTTCAACCACAAATACTAGGAATTAAATGCTTACAGTTGGTGGCAGAAGATATGCAGGGAATCAGGTAGAGACATTTTTTACATAATGTATTCAAATCTCTTTTTTCTCTCAAGAGCTCCATGTTCTTTCAAATGTTCTTTTATCAAAGCTTTCCGAGAGCCTCTAGAGCTTCAATTTTGCGTCTTTCATGTGGTGTGCCTTCTGTGTTTCTAACGCCTGAAAAAGGACAGCTCTCCTGACAATCACAGCAAAAAATAAGCCATTGTATTGAACCTATAGCTATGAATACTTAGTCGTAGGAGGTCATGGGATTTGATTGTTAAACAATGACTGAAAATTATGAGTGCAAATCACTATAAAGGCAGTACATTTTCCATGTTTACTTTTTAAATAGACAACTATTTTTACAAGTAATGTTGTGCATGGGAGAAATAAGGCAGTGGAAGACAGTAATATACAGCATTAACCTTATCCATCATAGCAAAGATGCGGTCGACTCTTTTCTCTGGTGTGTTTTCCTCCTCAGGTAACTCCACTGTGTTCCCCTGCAAGACATACACAAGATGTGAACTCCTTGGACACCTGGCCTTTCACAGCAGGATAAGAAACAATCTCAGTTAGAAAAATGTTACCCATTCATCTCTTTATGTGGAAAATAAGGAGAACTCTACAGTATATTTGTTTATATGTATATAGAAAAAAAGAACACGGCAATAATTATAAGATAACTGCGTGTATTAGATCGGGTTGAAGGGGGAAAAAAAACAATGTAAGCGATTTCAGCAGCTAAAATATGGCGAACTGTGTCAATTCATTAGCATTCAAAGGTAAAACACAATACATGGCCAAATTTAAAATGCAGTGGTCTGCTGTATGTAAATAGAATTTTACATTAAGGTTCAATAACATAATTTTGTGTATTTGATATAATGACCTATCAATGAACAATATTTTTTTATTTACTAATGGTAATTTATGAAAATACTACTAATACTGTTAAAATACTGTTAATAATTAGTTAATCTGAAAAAACATATTGTTGTAA
The DNA here is from genome assembly GCA_031834385.1 of Semotilus atromaculatus. Taxonomy (NCBI): domain Eukaryota; kingdom Metazoa; phylum Chordata; class Actinopteri; order Cypriniformes; family Leuciscidae; genus Semotilus; species Semotilus atromaculatus. The sequence continues at coordinate 13,031,571 of JAULUF010000035.1, read as the reverse complement.
CATGTATATTCTGTTATGTTCTGTTTTGCCTGAGTTCCCAGTTATCATTAGTTTCCTTGGTTGTTAATTAGTTCCCCGTTCTGTTTTACATTGATTACCTGTGTATTTAAGCCCTCAGTTCTTTCAGTTCATTTTATATTTACTATATACTGTATGTATAATGGTATATAATGGTATATGTATAATGGATACTCATTTCAGAACACCACTGATATATACATTCAAATGATAGAAAATTGTTTTTACTTTCAAAAATCCAAATCTACTGAAAATATCTTCATATGTCCTCATAGAAATGAAGGGTAACTGTAATAACTGGGATTCGTTTTACAGTACAGGTGATTGGGCCTCTTTGCCAATTGTATATGATCAGAAAAGAATGAAAACATCTTGTGTGATCAAAAAAGCACACAATGCTATTAAGCTTCATGGAAGCTAGTATTTGCGAAGGCAGTCATTGCAGTCGTTTTATCAATCAGATGCTCATAATCAATTTTTAGAGTTTAGGCTTTACAATAAACATCATGCTGGCCTTCCAAGAAAGCACTTTCATTTACTCAGTTAAAATAGAGAGTTAGGGTTCAGTGAAAAGCATATGACTCACCACCATCTGGTAAATGGCATCTACGATGTTCAGCATCTCATCTCGGGTTATGTAGCCATCATTATCAAGATCATAAAGTTTAAAGGCCCCTGTGATAGCAATAACAATCAAGCAGATTAAGAAAACTCTCTCTCTAGCTGACACATCTTCAAAAGAGCTGAGAACAACAGTGTAGCTTCTCATTACTAAACTAATGTTAGACTTTTCTATTGATTATTCAACATGATAATTTTTTCATTTTTCACAAGATGATAAATTAAAATGACAGTGCAGACTTGTTCAGATCATCTAGTAGTGCATTCAGTGTGGGTAAGAGCCGTCTTAATATAAGACACTGAAATGTTACTCAGTCTTCAGCAGATAAATAAACACATCTCTGGTGCAGAAACAAGAAAACATTGAGGTTCTGACAACATTATGAGATTTATAAAGAAATTCTGGTCTTACATCTGAGTTTTTCATCCAGTGTCCCTCTAGATGTGACAGACAGAGCTTGAATAAACTCTGAGAACTCAATGCGTCCATCCTGTGGATACAAAACAGAAAGACAGCATGGGAGCTGATAGGTGAAATGTAAAAAGGAGCCTAAAGGGCTGAAAAAAAGGTTTGATTTTTCTACAGCTTTGTTAGACTCACACCTGAGATGAAAGAGACACCAAAGATGGCAAACAACTGCAGAGTGACGCAGCAAAAAACTGCAGTTAAATACAGAAGCAGCAGGGAAGGCTGTTATGTTACCTGTGTTCAGTACCAGCTTACAAAAGGTTATACATATTGGAAATGTCATTTTGACAGTGATTCTAAAGTGTGTCTGAAGATTGTAGCACACAGTCCCACTGAGAATATAGAAACATCTGAGAATACTCTACAGAGGCATTGTCTGTCTGTTTGTCACCTAAATGCATCATCTTTTTTCTCACTCAGACAGCAAATTGTTCTACCACCAAAACATACTCAATTCTGCAAATCTGTTGAAGCTGCATTTCTGCAACTAAAATGGAAATGCATAAATGTCCCTGTCGCTGAGTAAATGAAAGTAAAAGTTTACACACTTTATTTTGCTGTTCAGTCAGACATCTCAGGGAGAGATTCTAGTGGCGATAATTTTCTCCAGTAGACTCAGTAAAGAAGATAACAAATCAAAATAGTGCATATCAAAAAATTTATTGTTAAACTGCAACTTTAAAAAGCCCCAGTAGGCTAATATAACAGTGATTTTCTTTTATTGATGTTTCCTTTTTTCAGCCTTGTGTTACCTTGTTCTCGTCAAAGACGTTGAAGACAAAGGTGGCAAACTTGGTGGGGTCGCCGAAGGGGAAGAATTGCTTGTAGATCTTCTGAAAGCCAGCTGCGTCCAACTGACCACTGGGGCAGTCTTTAATAAAACCCTTATACCTGCCAAACGGACAGGAAAAATTAAACAGGATAGGAAGAGTGGGGAGGAAGGAAAAGAGAAAGAAGAAAAAAAGAGAGACATTCATTATGCAACCCAAAGAGAACACACAGACATCTCCCCCTTGTGAAGATAAACTGATAGCAGTGTTACAGAGTGCTAGCAGTGTTACAGAACATGTAGTCAGGGCATTTCAAGACAAATTGAACCTCTGTCACTCTATCCTGTAATTTTCAGAAACAACACTTCAGCGCAGTTTATTTTCTGTATGCTAATTGATCCCTGAAAAATCTGAGGTCTATCATTAGGGGTCATTTCCAAGCAATTTGGAGCAAAGGGTGAAATTGTTGCCCAGGATATTACAGTGCATGTCAGTCTTCAATTGCAAATTAATTACCAGGAACATCAGTTTGGATTCTGCATTTTAGGACATATTTGATACTAATACTTATGTAAAATGCAACACTTTTTAAAAACAGTCTTTTCATTGCATGTCGATTTAAGTCATTGTACAAAATGGCCCTCACAATCTCCAGCATATGTTGTGGTTAAAACACTTCATTAGCTAATTGTTCATTACCTTCTCAGAGGGACTTTCAAAGAGACATTTTTCACATTATGGTAATTAACAGTAGCTTGATGACAGAATCCTGTCACAACATATGTGCAGCACAATTTAATAAGTAACGAGTGCTTTAAATGATCAAAACCAAATAGCTCAAGAAAATCTTTTAAATTGTGTTTCAGATGGGGTTATATGCCATCATACCACTGTTATACAATCACATAAACGTTTCAGACCTAATTATTACGTTTATTGAACAGCTGTCTGGAGAACTTGATACTTTGTCGCCATCTCTGTTCGAAATCTGCAATTGCAGTTATTTGCAGAATTATCAACTTTACGTGAGTTGTGCCCATAGAGGTTGTGCCTCAGCATGGAACCGCGCGGATGAATCCAATGTTTTGAGGAGAATGTGTGGCTGTCATTCACCGCGCCGGTGTGGATACTGTCATTCAGAATCACAGATTATACGTTTTGGATGTATGACCAACATAAGAATTTTTACCGGAAAATGTCATCTGAACAAGTAACATCCACTTTTGTTCTGACCAACTAAGGGAAAAAAGCATTGCAGTAAATCACGCTGATTAAATCTAACGAGCGCTTATCATATCATGTAAAACCGTGCAAATTATATTTTGTTCTCAAATTGTAATGTTAACAACATCAGCATTGCGTGACTACATTTAATGCTCTTCCGATATTTATCCTTGTTTTCGCATGGGCCCGGTTGCAGTCTCTTTTTTTCTGTAGCCACTCCGAAGTCCGAAGTCTTTTGCATTTTACAACGGGCGAATCTTCAGTTGTCACTGGTGAATGTCGTTTGAACCTTTCTGGATCCGCCATCAAATTGATGAGTTTAATTATATCAAGTGCTGTGAGAAAAGGCTATACATCTCCACCTCCGACATTCTCACACGGAATATAGCTTACTAGCCAAGACAACTTCTTTATGTGTACAGATGTGACGTAATGACGCAAAGACATGCTCGAATTTTCCGCGGAAATCCACCAGTACTGGAATTAAAAAACATTATTACAAGCAGATCGGTTTGAACACTGGCTGGATATGTACTTGCTCAAAAAAATTACTTTGGATAATTTTAACCCAAAAAAGCTATGGACTGCAGCTTTAAGTATAGTGATTTACTTGCTAGCCATGAAATAAGTGGGATAATGCGCAGTTAGTCAGTCATTATCATAAAATAAATGTATTCAGGATGACTGACAGTACATTATAACTAGGGTTTGGTATCGGTTAAATTTGAACGATTCCGATTCTTATCGATTTCTAATTCCGATTCCAATAAGGTAAAACAAAACAAAAAACAAAAAACTTGGGTATCATTCACATTTATTCTTATTGCAAAACATTTAATTGTAGCTGAAGACCATGAACAAAAATCAACAGGCTAAAGAACACTTACACAAGGAACTTTTGCCTATATGGTTTAATATAGGTAAATAGCCTACCTAATATACATTTTAAGCATTATTAAAGACAAGTAAACACCCAGTATTTAAAAAAGATAAAAAAAAATTAAAAGAAATGTCACAAATAAACTGAACAAAGATACAATTGAAATAAACAGTGTTTTAAGATTTTCAGGTATTCAGGTACAGAAAGAATTGTAAAATAACACTAATTAAAAAAATTAAATATACATAAAATTATAGTTACAAAACTTATTCAGTCAAGAACAGTTAGTTGATTTTCTCTTTGTCTTTTGTTGTTTGATTAACATTATTATAGAGACGGCAGCAGGAATATTAGGTCACTGTCACTTTAAGAGCTGCATGGATCCAATAAACTGACTGGTATACATGCGTTTTCTTTGTCAACTGTTTTACGTTCTGTTTACACGAGAATATTTTTACATCATTTTGTGTCTATTTGTCCATTCAAGTGCACTTGAAAAGACGCAGAATAGAACTCAGTATTGCGCACTATACAGTTTGAGAGGGGGCTTTCTGTGCGCACGTTTTGGACGAGTCCTTCTTGTGCTTGAATTAAATAAAATCACTTTTTCTCAATGCGCGGTTTGGATGTGTCGTTAAGATAAGAGGAATCGAAATTTTTATTTTATAACAAGTATCCAATTCCTGAGCTTAAGTATCCGATTCCAGATTTGGAATCCATTTTCAATTTCCAACCCTAATTAACTCAAATTTTTCCTGAATATTCCTCCCTAGATTCAAATATATATTCTTTATTTAAAGGAGCTGTATGTAAGAAATTTATTTCAATTAATCATACATTTTCCCTGATATGTCACTAGACATTAAGAAATCATGTTCATTTCAAATACTTAAATCACTGACAACAGTAGTCCGGCCAGGATATTGTCATTTAAAAAGTGAAGTTGCAGCCCTCAACTGATGTTGATGTTGTCATGTTGTGTTTTGGTCTGATGCTCCACCCTCCAACTATCTACCAATCATGAAGTCAGTAGTGTTGCGGCATTCGGGTTGCCAGCTCTGCTCTAGTTCCCACAGCTGCAGCTAATAACATGTCGTAATCGGATCCTGCAGCCTATCTGGCAACCTCGAGTCAGTAATTTAAAAGTGATTGCAGTACCAGTTTTGGCCACAATCTTGCATTCGGCTCCTTTAATATTTAATTTAATCGGAAAGACACAAAATGAACAATGCAGCTATAATCCACAAAACTCTCCATGTGACAGCAACTCCTAGTTTTGATTATCAAAAGCATAATTCAGCCACTTTGCTTAAGAAACTGTAAAAACTTTAGGACTTTAATCTGCTGTACAGTACATGTATTGCTAAACAAGCGAAGAGAAAAATTGTGTGTCTGATACACCTCCCCTGGAATACTCTGAAATTGCCTTTGTAAGGCTTCATCTACTGATCCTCTGAGGACTAGATACAGATAGCTCAAAGGCAAGTCTACTTCTCGTATCAACAAACATACTTCTATATCATCAGAGAAATGGAAGAAGAAAGTGATGCGCACCTTGAGCTGTGTCTGTGTGTGTGTGTGTGTGTGTGTGTGTGTGTGTGTGTGTGTGTGTGCGCGCATGTGTTTGTGTGCATGTCTAGGCTTGCTGCTTTGTGATCTGATCAGCACTAGACTGAGCTCCAAGGGGCTCCTCTTTCAACACAAGACCATAGTGCCTGTCTTTAACAGAGCTGTCCCCAGTGAAATGCCAGTGTATCAAGTACAGTGAGTGCAGTACATCATCTGTGAGTATAAGAATCAGACAAGAAGTAAAGGTAGGTTGTATATTGGCTTGCTCTAACCGATAAACACATAAAAATACTGCTTTTTGAACAGTCACAGAAGATTGGCCCACCTTTGTAAATGTCATCAAAACTATTTTCCAATACTCTATGTACCGTTGACTGCCTATATCTGGATTGTTAGTCTCACTTCTTTGATCCATGATTTTAGTTATCTTTTCTTGCTCTTTCTCTCTCTCTCTCTCTCTCTCTCTTTATCCTTCTCTCTTTCCCTACTGGGCACACTGCCTAGAGTCAACCGTTTCCCATCTGCCATGAGGCATAGAGCAGCCATATGGATTTTATGGGGAATTTGTGCTCGGAAAAGGCACTGAACATCTACAATGATGCATACTTAACAACATCCCCTTCCTTGATGGCAGACATTTTCAAGATTAGCCAGTCAGCGTAGTAAAGAGAGGTACGGCAATTGTTTGCTGTCAGAAAGTGTCCCATGGGTCAATGATGTGTGCCATTTTTTTCTCCTATCTATTAATATTTTGTCAAAAATAGACTTGCAATTCATATATGGCAAATTAGAACATGCACTCAGTATGGATGAGAAAACAATACCATGCACTACTGGTAGTAATGGAGGAGGATGGAAAGTTACATTCTTTAAACATTTGGATAATAACATCTTTGTTGAGATTTTAAATGATTGATTGATTTCCTGTTTATCTCTCAGTTGAACTCATGATGAGGACAGGTGTGAGAGAGGAATATTCACAGAAAGAGGACATAAAGAGCATACTTACCACTGCTGAACTTCCTTCTCAGTGACTGCAAAACAAGACAGAGTACAGAAGACAGTAAGATTTTGATCAAACTACAGAAACTAGATGCAAGTGTGTGAAAACTTTCCATGCTAGACTGGTTTGTGCTGGGTAATGCTGGTTTGGTGCTGGTCAAGCTGATGGACCAATGTAACCCCTAAGGGTTGAATGGAGAATTAAATGTAAAATAAGGTAAGTAACAGAATGCTGAAGTAGAATTAGAATTTAAGTTGAATTTAAGGAAGTTGGAAAAAAATTACTTTAGATTAAATAAATGTGTAGAACTGTGAAGTGCATTTTTTTTTTTTACAAGAAAAATAATGTTTGTCAAGACAAACTTTGAATGGTTTGGCATATCCTAATTTTGAACATTTAAAAAAAAAAGTCTTGAAGTGTGAAAAGCCGTTAATAATTCATAAATAACTCCCGGAGTAAATTATTTAACAGCATTTATTGGCATGAGGCATGGAATATATGCTTGATTCTGGCAGACGACATCTGCTACGCTGCTGCTGCTGAGAAAATACAAGAATTTGTTCAGCTTAGTTAAAATAATATACATAAAAGACTGCTGAAAGAATATATATAAAAAAACCATGGCAGATCTCTACAGGTGGTGCTGGGGAAGAGGAGAGGTTAAACAGAAGTTTTCATAATCGCACAGCAGGGCAATCACAGGCTATGGTACAAAATATATGGTTACGAGGCTCAAAAAGTACATGTGGTTGGCTAATGCCACAGCTTTAAAAGAACCAACCAGAACTTGGTTAGAGTTTCATGAATGAACTATGTATATACTACTTTTCAAAAGTTTGGGGTATGTATGATTTTTTAAATGTTTTTAAAATAAATCTTTTATGCTCACCAAGGCATTTATTTGATAATAAATACAGTAAAAAATAGTTGTATTGAGAAATATTATTACAATTTAAAATAACTGTTTTTTATCTATTTCTATATATATTTTATTCCTGTGATAGCAATGCAGATTTGGTGTTTAAGAAACATTTCTTATCATTATCAATGTTGAAAACAGTTGTGCAGCTTAAATTTTTATGAAACCGGTCATACTTTTTTTTTTTAGATTCTTTAATGAATAGAAAGTTCAAAAGAACAGCATATAAAATAGAAATCATTTGTAATGTAAATGTCTTAAATGACACTTTTGATCAATTTAAGACATCCTTGCTGAATAAAAGAATTAATTTCTTTAAAGACAGACAGACAGATCATGGAATGAGTGAATTATTGGCATTGCATTTCTAGTAGACCATATTGCTGCTGAGTAGCTGAATGGAGACAGGGAAACGTGGAAACCTGACAGGAGAACTGCTATATCTGTCTCTCACAGCTTAGAGGCAGACTGCCATGCCAACACAACTAACATCAGGCCTGTCACTACACTGTCACTACATTTGACAGCCCCTGAGCCATCGCAGGGCGAGCTTTTTCACAAAGATTTATTCCTCATACATACGCATAAGCAGACATACACTTTAAGATCCACTGCTACAGTAAGTGGACCAATAAATGAAATGTAAAATATTGTTATACATAATATTTATTCGTTTAGCACTTTTATCAGGTGAATTTAGAGGCCGTTTAAACAATGTTGCATTCCATCTGAACTTTTTTGTACACACATGCTAGACTAGACAGGTGTGTTTGGCATTTGCATCTCGCTGTATCTTAAGCAACTTTATGTAATAATAAGCACAGAGTTCTAATGTTTAAAACTTTGAACAACGTGCCTCGAGATGCCCCAGTAAGATGATAGGCTACACTACTTTTGCATTAACTGACCTGATATAATATCAATATGTCATTGGCTCAGATGGTCATTGCAGTGTGTTAGTTTACTGTTTACGTCTTAATACTCTTGGGTGCAACTGTCTACACACACACACACACACACACACAGACACACACACACACCTGATTGTCTGGGGCAGGAGTGTAGTCGTTACCAGAGATTCCCCCAAGGTTGAGAGGGGAGAAAAAATAAAAGGGGAATTAAATAAATTGTATGAAGATATTTAAAGGGCACCTATTATGGAATTTTGAAAATTACCTATCATGTAGTGTGTAACAGATCTAAGTGAACGAAAACATCCTGCAAAGTTTTAAATATGAAAGTTCACCGTAGCCTATACAAAGTTATTGTCTCTCAATGGTAAGAGTCGACTCTGAGTCGCTGATATGAATCGATAGACAAACTATGCTTTTTTCTGTCTATTTGAATTGAGTTATTTGAATAAGATATGCCCACTTATTGCACTCGTAGACACCAGGGAAAACTTGAAAACATCATGGCGACGAGACGCTGTGTTCAGAAGTGCGACGCAAAAGCGAACTTTTTTCATCTGCCCAGGGAGGAGCATTTGAAGACTAAGTGGCTACAGTTCATATACAACTACACCACAGAAGTATAATGTTAGCCCGGACCTTGTGCTTTGTTCGCGTCATTTTGAAGATGATTGCTTCCCAAACATAAATGCTATCAAATATGGATTCGCGAGCCGGCTGATATGGAAGGAACGCTCAGTACCAAGTTTATTTGGATCAGCTTCCTCCTACGAATCACAACCAGTAAGTATTATTAATATTAATAATTGTTGCTTTTATGTTTTATGTAGCATGCTCAATAATTATTTTGTGTGTTGTGTACGCACAGCGCAGCTTCTATAGTCTTCAATGTCAATTGTATTGAAATATGTGAAGTGTTTGTCGTTGTTATTGGAGTTGTTATAAAGAATAGAGCAATACCTCGTAGTACTGCATTATCAATATGTTTGTGTTGGGCTAACGCAAACAAAGACTGAATGTGCTTTTACCACTGAACTTTGGGCTGTGGTCGTTAACATAACAACTTAAATTCCTTCTCTTATTTTGAATTTTTTACTACAAAGCCGTGCACTATAATCATTATTATAACAATGTAATTGATAAAAGCATTGTACACTGTACTTCGTGTTAACCAACTGACTGGGTCATCTGACCAATCACCGCAGATTAGCGTCACGCAAAGGCAGGGTTTGGAAAAATGAGTCGTTGAACGATTCATGTGGGAGTCACTGAGCAAATCAGGTAAAAATAAATGCATATTATAAAACAACAAAAGTGTTTTTTGTCATTGCATGCTTGTAAAACTGTTTTTGGGGACTCCCAAAACAATATTAGGAACATTTTAAATGCCATAATAGGTGCCCTTTAAGATTGCATCAGCATTTCTTTGATTATGGATGAGGAGAAACAGAATTGTTGAAAAAGGTCTACGACACAACCAGGCCTTGAGGAGTGAGAGCTGAAATATTATAATAAATGTATAAAGGAATGAAATATTACTAAAGGATAAATGTAACCAGTGGGTATGACAAAAAGATGTCTGGACAGGGAGAGGAGAGGGCAGAGGGCACTGGGTAACACAGGTGTGTCTCATCAGCACTCATGACCCAACATGACTCCATCCAATACATCCAATGCATCTGCTACAACAAAGAACAACAGACAGAGAGAGAGAAAACAGAAAAAGAACATCCTTCTCCATCAAAAATTGTATTAATAAGATACTCAATATAAGAAATTCTGCAGCCTCACAAACCATAATAACCCAGCCCATAACAAACGACAAAACATCTAATCTAATCTGCCCGTCACGCTGAAGGGCAATTCTACTCATTCTACAATGCCTCTCCCACTGACTGTCAGCTATCATGGGCCCTGGCAGCAAATTAAGACCAGTAAAGAGCAAGACGAGAGTAAAAGACAGAGACAGGCAAAGAATAATGAACAATCCGGTTCCTTGGGAGCCAATGCACTGTCAGAGCCATTTATAGGTCTCATATGTCAACTCAAATGATTGCAAGACACACCAGCATGTAAGGTACTGACTCGTAGGTGTGTTTTTTTGTTCATATATACCTTGAGAGGAGCCAGAAATGAAATCAATTTACATGTCAAAACACCAGTCCCAATTCTGAAAATAAACTGTATAATTCTGTTAACCTGGACTATTACGGTAAAGCAACATGCATTTTTTTGTTTTTGCTTACTGATATTTCCTTTTCATTTAATACCGTTTAAAAGTTTGGGGTCAAAGAAATTAATTATTTTATTCAGCAACGATGCAATTGCAAGGATAATTGTTCAAAAGTAACAGTAAAGACTTTTATTTATTTATTTATTTTTATTTTTAATGGCTGCAAAAAATTAAGCGTTGCCAACACAAAATTACATTTTAAAAAGGTAACACTTTGTTTTAAGGTGCCACAGTTACACGTTGCTGTAATGAAGGAGAGGAGGCAGTCGGATCCATCTGCAGCACTTTATTAAGACAGATGATGAAACAAGGAATCACTGACATGAAACATCAAAGGAACATGTAGCAACAGGCAGCGTGGCAAAACTAAGACTTCGCAATGAACATAGAACTAAGCAGTCCAGATAAAGGGTCGGTGATGATGAACAGGTGGAGGTGATGAGACTAACAGGGGAAACCAGGCAGGGATGGAACCCAATGATAGCAGAAGGGAAAGATGGGAATTGCAGTTCTAGAACTCAGGTGACAGGGAGCGTGTGAGACCGGCGAGAGGCGAAGGCGCGCGCTCAGTGACAGCCGCGCGCTCCGTGACAGAGCCCCCCTCCTGCGAGCGGCTCCGGAAGCGAGGACCTGGACGACGACGGGGTCTTCCACGGGGTCTTGGAGCTGGACGATCTGGGTGAGTGTGATGGTACGTAGTAAGCAGAGCAGGATCCAGGACGTCCCGAGACCTGACCCAGGAACGTTCCTCGGGGCCATAGCCCTCCCAGTCAATCAAATATTGCAATGCCCCGCCGCGGCGTCTGGAGTCCAGGATCTCTCGTACCCGGTACGCCTCCTCGCCTCCGACCTCAATGGGGGGAGCCTGCACGGGACCGACCTCCTCCTGGACCTCCTCTCTCCTGGGGGCAGCAGCGGGTCTGAAAAGAGACATATGAAAGGTAGGTGAGATTCTATAATGTGCTGGGAGTTCCAGCCGAAACGAGACCGGAGTGATCTGCCGAAGAATCTTGAAGGGCCCGATGAAGCGAGGGGATAACTTCTTGCTAGGGAGCCTCAAACGCAAATCACGGGTGGAAAGCCACACCCACTGGCCAGGCCGATACCGGGGACCCTCACGCCTCCTTCGATCCGCATGCAGCTGATAGTGACGGATGGCACGTCGCAGATGGACATGAGCGGCATTCCAAGTGGCCTCGCTGCGTTGCAGCCACGCATCCACAGCAGGGAGGTCTGACGGTTCTCCTGCCCACGGGAAGAGGGGAGGTTGAAAACCTAAAACACACTGGAAGGGTGTTATACCAGTGGCAGGCTTTACCAGGGAATTTTGGGCGTACTCCGCCCAGACCAGAAAGCGGCTCCAGTCCTGTTGGTTCTCGTGACAGTACGTCCGCAGAAAGCGAATAAGGTCCTGGTTCAACCGTTCCACCTGACCGTTAGCCTGAGGATGGTATCCCGAGGTGAGGCTGACGTTAATGTTGAGTTTGGAGCAGAGTTCTCTCCAAACACGGGAAGTGAACTGAGGACCACGGTCAGAGACGATGTCCTCGGGGAGACCAAAGAGACGAAATACGTGATTGAGAAGTACCTCCGCAGTTTGCATGGCAGTAGGCAGACCCTTCAGGGGAATAAAACGACAGGATTTAGAGAAGTGATCCACGACTGACAGAACTGTGGTAAATCCTTGAGACGGAGGCAAATCAGTTACGAAATCCACGGCGATGTGGGACCATGGGCGTTGAGGCACTGGTAGTGGTTGTAAGAGGCCGGCAGGTTTAAGGTGGGAAGATTTGACAGTGTTACAGATGGCACATTGGTGAATGAACTTGATAACATCAGCCCGGAGTGTGGACCACCAGAAGCGGTTGGAAACTAGCTGGACTGTAGCAGTGATACCTGGATGTCCAGCGCAGAGTGTGCAGTGAACCCATTGAAGCACCCGATCACGGAGTTTGAAAGGCACGAAAAGGCGATTCTCTGGACATTCAGGTGGTATAGGAAGAGCTTGTTGTGCCTCGGTAACCTCCGAGATGATGTCCCATTGCACAGGAGCAACGATCAGAGTGGAGGGAAGGATGGGTTCTGGCTTGGAGATCTCGTTGAAACCCTCGAACTGGCGAGACAGAGCATCAGCCTTCCCGTTTTTGGACCCAGGTCTGTACGTGATACTGAAATTGAATCGAGAGAAAAACAGTGACCAGCGAGCCTGACGAGCATTCAAACGCTTGGCGGACCTGATATACTCCAGATTTCTGTGGTCAGTGAGGACGGTGAAAGGTTGACGTGCACCCTCCAGCCAGTGCCTCCATTCCTCCAAGGCTGCTTTCATGGCCAGAAGCTCCCGGTCGCCCACATCATAATTGCGTTCCGCCGAATTCAGCTTGCGGGAGAAAAAGGCACAGGGAAACATTTTAGCGGGGTTACCGTGGCGTTGAGACAGGATCGCACCCACTCCAGTGCTTGAAGCGTCAACCTCCACGATGAACTCGCTCTCCGGGTTAGGATGATGGAGAATGGGTGCGGACGTGAACCTCTCTTTCAGCCGGGAGAACGCTGAAGTGCATTCGGAAGACCACCGGAAGCGCTTCCCCCCCCCCTGGAGAAGAGATGTTAGAGGGGCCACAATGAGACTGAAATTACGTATAAACCTACGATAAAAATTGGCAAAGCCCAGAAATCGCTGTAATTCTTTCACAGAGGAAGGTTGAGGCCAGTCCACCACGGCTTTGACCTTGCTGTCATCCATGAGCACCCCCTCGGCGCTGATGATATATCCTAGGAAGGCGATCCGGGTCTGATGAAATTCGCACTTCTGAGTCTTGGCGTATAACTGGTTCTCAATTAGGCGTTTGAGGACTGCACGCACATCCTGGACGTGTGCTTCGAGGGTCTCTGAAAAAATCAAGATGTCGTCAATATAAACAATAACCCTCTGATTCAGCATGTCACGAAAGATCTCATTAACAAACGACTGAAACACAGAAGGACTATTGGACAGCCCGAACGGCATTACCCGATACTCATAGTGCCCTGTGGTCGTAGAAAAGGCCGTCTTCCACTCATCACCCTTCCGTATGCGAATGAGGTTGTAAGCGTTTCTCAGATCCAACTTGGTGAAGTAACGGGCCGAGCGAAGCATCTCCAGGGCTGCAGGGACTAAAGGCAGAGGATAACGATACTTTACGGTTACCTCATTGAGACCTCTGAAATCGATACAGGGCCGGAGACTTCCATCCTTCTTTTTAACGAAGAAAAACCCAGCGGATGCGGGGGATGTGGAAGTGGTGATGAAACCCTTGGCAAGCTGCTCCTCGATATACGAATTCATCGCCTCAGTCTCCGGTTGCGAAAGTGGATACACACGGCCGTGCGGGGGAACGGCTCCGGGTAGCAGTTCAATAGCGCAGTCACTGGCCCGGTGCGGGGGTAGAAGTGAAGCCTCTCTCTCGCTGAACGCCAGGGCGAGATCATGGTAGATCGCAGGAACTCCTTGCAGGTTCAACTTCTCGGAGGGACTGTGGCTTGATTCAGGACCCTGGAGAGCAGGCAGGCAGTGGATCTGACAGAAGGGAGACCATTGAGTAATTCTCCTCTCAGCCCAGGAAATTAGAGGGTTGTGTCTCTCCAGCCAGGGCAATCCCAAAATTACTGGATGAAGAGGTGAACTGATGGTATACAACTGAATTCTTTCCGTGTGACGAGACCCGAAGTTGAGGGTAAGTGGCTGTGTGATGTATTGTACCTCCCCTGTCCCCAGGGGGCGTCCATCCAAGGCTGCTACTGCCACACGGGACTCACAAGGGATGAGAGAGATATGATTAGACAAGGCAAACTCCAAATCAACAAAATTCCCAGCGGCACCAGAGTCAATTAAAGCCCTTGTTTCGCAAATACTTCCATTAAAACTAAAGGAAACCTCGAGACAGAGAGAATTGGGAGGATTAATCGAAGAACTCACCGCAGACGAATCTCTGGGTCTGAATCTCACAGGACAAGATGCTCTCAGATGACCGGCTTGAGCACAGTACAGGCACAACTTATTCCGCCTCCTCCTCTCGCGTTCCTCCGTAGTGAGACGTGTGAAGCCGACCTGCATAGGTTCGAAATCCGAGCTGGCTGGAGGATTAGTGAAGAGATTGGGCGAGAGTGGTGCGCGTCGAGAGCGGATGAGATTGTCAAGGCGAATGGCGAGCTCCATAAGTTCTCCGAGGGTCTTTCCATCGTCGCGACAAGCCAATTCCCCTTGCAGGTCCGTATTCAAACCCCTTCGGTACAGCAACTTAAGTGGTTCCTCCGTCCAACCCGTCTGTGCTGCCAGGGTGCGGAACGAAAGCGTGTAGTCTGCCGCGGTGGAACCCCCTTGACTTAATGAGAGGAGCAGCTCTCCTGGCTCCTTACCGCCCGCGGGATGTTCAAACACCTCTCTGAATTGAGACATAAACACATTATAAGAGGGAAATGTGTGCTGACCTCCTGACCAAAGAGCAGTCGCCCACTCCAACGCCTTCCCGGTGAGTAAAGAACAGATGAATGAGACGCGGGACGCATCAGTGGGATAAAGCTGGGGTTGCTGGTTGATAAATAGGTCGCACTGCAACAGAAATCCTCTACAGGCAGCAGGTGAGCCATTAAACTTCTCAGGGAAGGATAATTTAGGGTTGCTTGAAGTCGTACTCACGCTTGATGTTAAGGGAGCTGCAGCTGCGGAGGCTTGGGCTTGATTAGCGACTGCGTTCTGTTGAGAGAGGGTTTGCACGGACTTCACAAGCTCTTCGGTGAGATTAGTCAACTTGACCAGCTGTTGTTGGTGTGTGATTAACACGGATGCCTGGGAAGAAACCTCGGAAGCAAGACGCTGGAAGTCTGCTGGATCCTGTCTTGGCGAAGTCTTCTGTAATGAAGGAGAGGAGGCAGTCGGATCCATCTGCAGCACTTTATTAAGACAGATGATGAAACAAGGAATCACTGACATGAAACATCAAAGGAACATGTAGCAACAGGCAGCGTGGCAAAACTAAGACTTCGCAATGAACATAGAACTAAGCAGTCCAGATAAAGGGTCGGTGATGATGAACAGGTGGAGGTGATGAGACTAACAGGGGAAACCAGGCAGGGATGGAACCCAATGATAGCAGAAGGGAAAGATGGGAATTGCAGTTCTAGAACTCAGGTGACAGGGAGCGTGTGAGACCGGCGAGAGGCGAAGGCGCGCGCTCAGTGACAGCCGCGCGCTCCGTGACAGTTGCTACATGTACTTAATATAGTAATAACCGTAAATTATGCATAGTTACAAGTAACTAACCCAAACTCTGTAACTACGTTCATTAATATTACTCAGTACTTATATGAGTAAGTACAATGTGCAAACTGTAACCTTTAAAACATTGTAAAACAGTTATTTTAAATTGTAATAATATTTCACAATATTACTGTTTTTACTGTATTTTTATCACATAAATGCAGCCTTGAGCATAAGAGACTTCTTTCAAAAACAATAGAAAATCTACTGTAACCCTACAGCCAGAATACCACTGGATTCAATCAGTTCATTTATTTTGATAATTTGTTGCTCCCATCTGCTCTTAGAAAATGGTTATTTTGTTGTAAAATCATTTTTGTTATACATTTTGTTATATTATTTTGATATAAGAATCAATAGATTGTGAGTATGTTTACCAATTGCCACAAGCCTTCTCCCAATGCATCTAGTTTAGTTTAGATGTTTAGTTTAGTTCCTTTTTATATAAGCCAGTGCCCCGTTGGCTGTTACATCTGCAACATCCTCCTTATTAGTTGAGCTTTAAGGCTGGTCTGACCTGAGAAATCTTCACTTAATTTCCTCTTTAAATTCCTACCTTCTCACTTCTGACATACAGCCCCAGAAACACCATAAAGCAAATTAATTAATGACTTTTTAAAATAACAAAATTAATTAAAAACAATTCCACTCCTATGGAAAAGCAGATCTGCAAAACAACAACAATTCAGCCCTAACATGATAGTCCAGCTTCTGGTCATGGGCATTTTTCCCACTCTCCTGTGCCATGGAAGTTCTAAGAAGATGACTGCTCAAGCTGCAGTCACTTGTAAAAAATAAACAGAAAATGCCCAACCTTTGCTACACCGTTCAAACTGCTACAAGCCCACCATAAAGACCAAATCAGTACCAGGTCGAAGTAAAACAGGCCAACAAAATCCCAAGCCAAACACAATACCTTCAAAACAGGCTGCCATAAAACAACAGCAGCATTCCTCTCCTCGATGCAGCACCAACACAAATTATGACACTGGTTCCTAACAAAAGAGTGCACAAGAAATAAGGGGTTAAGTTCGAGATATCAGTGCCATTGGACTTGCAAAAAATAGTCCCAATGTTTATGACTAAAGCGAGTAATATACACTTAAATAACTCCCTAAGTCAATCCATTAATAAAAACATCTCATGAAATCATGTGAATCAGAGGACATTCCTAGCCAGGCTGCCTGTGTGGGCCACGTTCTGTGAAGCAGACTCTTGGTAAATCCTCCACATAACGCCTGCTGTATTGCCTCTCCTGGGCCACCCACTGTTATATTTGATTAAGCCTATTTGTGGACATAAACTCGATGTGAAGGCAGGGAAGGAGACTGACCGGCATCACCACTGCTGGGTTATTCTGTCTGTCTCTTTCTGTATCTTCAGATGCCTTCTCGTGACGTACAAATATACATGTACAATGCACAGAGGGCACAGCATGGGGCAATGAAGGAATCATCTGACATATATGTGCCTCTAAAAGGCCAGGTTCACACCAACACAAATGTTTGGCATGACAATTTGGTCAAATTGTTATACTTGATTTGTCTGTTCAGGTCAATTTGTAAAAAAACAGAAGATTGCCTGAATGCAAATTTACTCCCTGACAATAGGTGGAGCTTATCCACCTTATTTTTTAGGTAAGCACGGTAGCAGTCATTTTAATGTGTCTGGATTCCGGTGTCATTCACTTCCAGTTATTTTTAGCTGTATAATAACACAGCTTGTTATGCTGCTTGATAGTGCAAACTTTAATGTATTGTCTTAATTATACTGCACTTTGATATATTCTTCTCATTATTTCCCTAAAGCAGCTAATACATCAGAAGTCTCGCACATTCACATAAAACACCTTACTTCCACATTGAAAAATGGACAGAAAAGCAGAAATACCCTGGTTACTTTTAATTTTTGACACCCGATTTTCAAGGAAATCAAAAAGTATTTACATGTTTTCAAATAGCAGTTCAGATTATTGTATTATCTATGGTGTTTATTAAACAACACCAAATAAAAGAGTACAGAGAAAATAGACTGTCTGGATATTTCCTCTTCTAACCACTGTCACTTAGTACAAAAGTCCGCCCATGAGTGCCACTAAGTCATATTTTTATTGAACAGCAACAGCTTTGGCATGTAATAAAATCAGAAATCTTATTGGTTTTCCTCACAGATCGATGGAAATGCGACTAGGATCCTTTTTGTGGAAAAATCCTCTCATACCAGCAGCTTGCAAACAGGATTAACTTTCCAACTAACATGTTTATTGCACTGAATTTTCACACTAAATATTTGTCTTATTGTGAAAAGGCCTTAATGCTATAAAAACATAATGGGACAATGTGCACCCTATCTGTGAAAAGTACTCTGAAACAGTGGCTAGTAGAAGTCAATTTGTGTAGTCCAATGGAAACAATGCTTGATCATTTGCAGAGCAGGTGGAAATAATCTGGAGTAAGGAGGGGAAATCTATCATCCCATTTCTTATCCATATCATCCGATTTACAGAGGTGGACAAAGTACACAACTTCCTTACTTGAGTAAAAGTACAGATACTACTGGTCAAATATTACTCCGTTACAAGTAAAAGTTGTAAAGACTGATTTTTACTTAAGTAAAAGTACAGAAGTACTCATTTTTAAAAGTACTTAAGTATCAAAAGTAAAAAGTAAATATCAATGCATTTTTTTTATTATTGTTGTATGTAATTCTTACAGTTCCTCATGCCTCTGAAGCAACCTAGTCTACCAGTAGTATCTGTGGAATTAAGAGCTCTTAGAATGCTATAAAACCTATAGAAATTAAACAACTGAACTAACAAAAAAGACCAAAATCATATTCATTTTTAATCATATTCATTTAACACTCCTACCACCCCAACAAAAGAAGTACACAACAATCTATGTGTATCCATTCATGCACATTTGAATCAAGTGGTCTATAAAAATACAACATGCTTTAAAAGCCAGGTGCTACACAACCATAGCTGAATAACTACCCAACAGCAATACTGTTTTAACAAACAGCAAAACAGAAAGACCTGTTTGCCATGGATGCGCGCACTGCGCCGAGGATTCTATTTGACCATTTCTTTATCCATTTTACCACCAGTTAATAAGTGTTTAAAGAAAATTATGAAAAATTGCCAGACTTAACAACACGTGACCCATTGAGTGATTACTGTCTGTCACCTGCAAAACACCAATCACGTTTTAGAGATGAAAAAATAATAATCCACTGACTGACGTTACTACTTTCTACTCAAGGACCTTGACAGAAATGTAGTGGAGTAAAAAGTATGATATTTGTCTTTCAAATGTAGTGAAGTAAAGTAAAAAGTTTCCAAAAAAAATAATACTCAAGTAAAGTACAGATACTCAAAAAGTGTACTTAAGTACAGTACTCAAGTAAATGTACTTCGTTACTGTCCACCTCTGCCGATTTACTTATCGCTCCGGAAGACGTACTAGCACTCTTTAAAATGGAACAATGGATTCAGCTCATTGTCATGGAGACTGTAGAACATGAACTAGAACAGAAGGAAAAAAGGAATGTGTGTGAATTAATGACACATGAGTAAAATATTATGATATTACACAGAGCTTGCGGATGAGTTAAGCGAAACAGGCAGCTGTTGGTCTGCTACTATATAAGTGAATCAATCAAGAGAACCCAAAGGTTACATTTCTGGACGAGAGAAGCTGAACATAGCTGATGTGGAACCAGTGGTAATGACACAAAGATTGAGAGGGGAGTGGAATAGACAGTGGACACTAGGCAAAGAGAACAAGAAGAGACAGGCTGCAACCAGGCTGAAAGAGAAAAGACGAGAGAGGACTGGAGTGGAGAAAAACTGAAAAACAATGTGAGAAGAGAAGGAGAGAGAGAAGAGAGAGGATACAAGACTAATGGTTGATTATAGCTTGCTTGTTTGTTTTTGGGCATATAAAGCTGTTACTGCAAAGCAAATATTTAAATGCTTCATTCATTCTTATAAGAATACTCAAATAACTGGTATTCTGTCATTACAACTCTTGGAGAGATGATAATAGGCATGGATATGGCTATGTTAATGTATTATATTAACTTTTTTGCTCACTAGCCACTGTGGCTAGTGGTTTTTCAAAGTTACTAGCCACTCCGCATTTTCACTGGCCACAATTTTGACATCAATACCATAGGGAAAAACTGCCATATATATATTTTTTAATATTATCAAAATTTTTGGCAGCCGGTATATTAGGCTGCTGTTGCTTTAAGACATGACGCACGGACCCATTATAGTATTTCAAATAGCCAAGCACTTTGGGTGTGAGCACAAAATCTGCAGGAATGAGTACAATATGCTCAATCCCTCACCCTGTAACACCAACAATATTCATCCGGAGCAAATTAAACGAATGAGTAAAGGGTTTGTGTGTCAACCATAGACTGTAAGTAAAGGGTGTCAACCATGGTGTCAACTCGCTGTCGGGCAGATTAGAGGGAGGACGCCACGCGTTGCTGGTCCATCCTGCGGAAGAGTTTCAGATAGTTCAGTATCGATATGAATCGAAAAATCTATATTTTTGACAACACTAGATTGTACTTAGTTTATTATTTCAGATGCCTTTTTAAAAGGACTACAATTGAAACAAATTTATTAGGCCTAGGCCTATATAAAATTCAGCCCGCCAAAGTGGCAAGTAGGAGTGATTGCGTTACACGCCACTGCTGAAATCCACCCGCATTTGGCGGGTGTTATTGTCAAGCCCTGGCTGCTGCAGAGCAAGTACCAAGACTACTACTGCCAATACATTCACAGACGTTGCAGTGAGGCTCAGCACATGCTGCTGCTGCACAATGTAACATACATGTATTAACCCTCCAGCAAAGCATGAGATAAGACATGAGAAAAGTGCAGAGCCCTCCCCTGCACAAACACCTGGTTCTATCCATCAGTTTTTGATTAGAATGAGGCAGATCTAAATGCAAGCTTGCAGTCGATTTTGAGAAAGGGCGAGATAAAGTAAATGATTGGAGAAGTCCAGCATCACACAGAATTCTGTCGATTCACCTTAAAAATCGAGTCATGACAAAAAATCCATTTCCATTTCCATTTCATACTGACTTTAAACTCAAGTAAATATTTTACTTTTTAAACATTTTATTGCATATTCCTGGGATTACTCAATGGAAGCAAATCATCAGAGCACTTTTGGCAACTGGATAATAATCACACATAGCCAAAAGGCATTTAAGCCATTGTTTTAGCAAATGATCTGGCAAATTCTTGCACAGCCACCTTTTACCATCCAATTAATTCCAAAATCAAGTCCCACCCACCCTATATCCTGTTGTATCAATAAATGCATCATAAGGAAGGAAAATAAGATATAGACATCAATTCACATTGAATTGACTTTGATTATGTCATCCTGTTCAGCGGCTCATTATAGAAGGCTGGCTGAGGAATAGAGCGGGAGCTGCCCCTGAACACTGGAAAACTGAAAAGAGACCACAAAGAGAAGTGTAACTCCAGATCTTCCTCAGCACACTTGGAATTCCGTGATGTGATATTAGGGTGACATCCATAAAATCCAAAAAAAGTCTTTAAAAACATTCATGCTGATTTTTCTAAATTTCCCAAACATTGACCACACTAGCCCACAGCACATCCTCAGGTCACTTGCTGCATTAAACACTTGTTGTCTGAATAGTGACTGACATGAGTCTTTGATGCTTGGCTTCTATTCCAGACATGGTCTCATTGAAAGCCTATTCGATTTGTGCACTGCTCCCACACTGATCTAACCCTGCAGCGAATGAGCAGGAAATTATTTCCTGACAGCCCTGCTTTACCCCCCGTTGCGCACAAAACCAACCTCTGAAGATGCTCATTAAACATGGTTCACTACCGCTGGGAATGTGCTTAAATTCCATAAAAGTTTAAAGGAGAACTTGGTGGAATGTTAACCAAGATACCTGAACTAAGTGGATATTTGACAATTTACTAGGAAAATAAAATTATTAAATGGTAGGCATGAGTCATTCATTTCTTTAGCACCACTGTTTTTAATTATGCAATTAATAACATGCATAATTTATCAACTTAGGTTCAACTTAGATACTTTCCTCCAAAGTGAAAATTCTGTCATAATTTACTCACCCTAAATCTGTATGATTTTCTTTCTTCTGCTGAACACAAAAGAAGGTATTTTGTTGTAACCAAATTAACTGACTTTATGGACCAAATACTACTATTCTATTGACCAAAAAACAAAAATATCAAACTATTATTTTATGTTCCACAGAAGATAATATGGAATGACATGTGAGTAAATGATGATTATAAAACTATCCCTTTAAGCCAAGTAAATTAAGAACAAATATGGATATGGGGACACTATAGGGAATCTGTTATAAATAAATTATAAATAAAATAGGCTATATATCGATCAACTACACTTTCCAGCAACAATGCAAAGCATGCAGCTATGAAATTTGAATTGAGCCAGGAGGCCAATCTGTGACATTTAGATTCTCTACTGGTCAAATGTCTTTGCATTATGGGAATTCACCAGACTTTAACTTTTTGCGGTCACAGATAAAAATCCATCAAGCTTCATTGACTTCCATTCATAAACATTTAAGTTCAAGGCTGAATGGCTGAACTTAAAATTAAAACCATCAAAGCTGAAGATTTGCAAGAAAGTGGAATAGATGGTATATTTTGACATTTGAAATTTACTGTGACAAACATAAAAACATGTGACCTAGTGCGTGACTAAATATCCTGCTCACTCAATAGTGTGATGAGACTAAACAAAACCTCTTCTTCACATGTGCTTGTGTTTCCGCTCTTCTCTGTTCCTATGTGTATGAATGCAATTTAATTGAACACAAGGTCTAGTGTAACTGTGACTTTACACTAAAACAAAACAAAAACAGTTTTTGGTAATCCAGTCATGTAGACTTAATTATGTCATAATTGTCATCGCTACCTTCCCCTCTAAAATTTACATAACCTATTTCACACTATGATTAATAAGCAGAATTAGCCAGGTCTAAAAGCCTCATCTCATTTCAGTAATCTAAATCAAGTCAAAGCCAGTTGATGTGATAATGACAATGCTAATATGTTTTCTCCACCTCAGGAAAGGACTGTTGCGATGCAATTTTCAGTTAGCCCCGCACCTTATTGACTCGACGTGAGAGTTGCTGCCAGCTGTTCATGTAGGCACCTTATCTTCTCACAACAGAGATGCAAACCACTCAAAACACACTTAATGATTATATGATTAGTGACAGAGGAAAATCAATGACCCCAGAGATGAAATGATGATCCCGTTCGTATAACATAATAGCTCATAAGCAGGCAGGTAGGACACACACACACACAATAGTGCAGTATCATACAGCTTAGTTATATTAAGTTTAGCCTACTTCAGCCAAATGCAACTTCATCAGATAGCCTACCTATTTTTAAAAAAAGATGGTTTCAAAGTATACAAAAACAGGGTAGTTTTCACTTAAAATTAGAGATGGAAAAAAGTCCAAATAACATGCAATTAACCAGCACAAAATGGCACTAGACATGAAAGAAAGGAAAAAATAGCAGTACTCACAGTAGGTCTTTCTGCACAGCTCTTCCACTACCTCAGGCTTTAGTTTACTGTTGGATTTGCCCATTTCTCCAGCTGGTCACAACGGTTTATCCCCACTCCCTAATTCACTCCCCCAATCCCACCTTCCACTTACATTTAAAGAGAGAAAGGAGAGAGAGAGAGAGAGACGCAAAAGTCCTTTTGATTCGTGCCTTTCCTCCAGACCGAAGCAGTGTAGGAAAGAAGAGGAGGAAGGACAAGTAATTGAGAGGAGCAAATTACACAGAAGCAATGTGACTACAGCATGCAATGCCTAGAGTTGTCTCTCCTCACTCAGAGGGAATAAAAGAGAGAGAAACAGAGAGGGCTTTAATCTGTCAACCGGCGTCTCTCCTCCCCTTTCCCCCAGTCCTCCTGCCAGCGTCTGCGGTTTCCTCGAGCCCAGGAGAGGCACTCTTCAGTTGGGTGATCGCTGCTGTCTGGCTCGGTCCACCTGGAAGAGGAATCGATTCACTAACTGAGTCAGACATGCAGACGCATTTGTTGGCTCGCTCTCTCTCTCTCTCTCTCTCTCTCTCTCTCTGTGTGTGTGTGTGTGTGTGTGTGTGTGGGCGTGTGTTGTCATCACCACGCTATGTATTTATGCTGTTGTCCTTGACAACAGAAGCCACTCCCCTAGTGCTCTCGGTCCTACTGAATGAAAATATCCTTGTTTCCCTAAATATATCCCTGTGACAAAGACTTTCTGGGTTTCTTCCATATTTAGTTTCTTTAAAAGATTTGACCATTATATTTGATATTATTATTTAATATAAAAAGGCACACATATTTTAGCAAATATACACAATTTTTTTTTTTTTTTTAAAGTATTTGCATCTATTTTACTTCATGTATCATATTTCACATAGGCCTACATTTACTCAAAATTGTAAAATTGGCTTTTCAATCAGCTTAAAATATTTTAAACAATTACATTTTATCAGTTAAAACGTATGATCATGGTTTAAATATGGCTAGCTGTGGAAAAAGCAAGATTCGGTTATAGCCTAGTTTAAATGTATAGAGATTTACATATTTAATTGTGATGATAAACCTATAAAACTGGTCACTGTGTATGTAAAACACTTTTTTTTTTACATAAATCTCTTTTTACATACTTCATTTATGTTTAATTGAGTGTGATTTCATACTTTACTCAAATAAAACATTGTTACAGTCACAGCTTGAGCCAAACACAAGCGTAACTGGCAAATATGAAAAATACATAAAGTGCTTTTGTTAAAATGGTGTAGCTAATCCAAATGGATGGATTTAAAAAAAAAAAAAATACAGTTGGCTACATCTAAACATTAGGTTAAACATCTAAACATTATATAATAATAAATAATTTTCCAATTATATATAGCAAAGGCTAAAACATCTAAGGATTGAATATAAATGAACATTCATGTACATTCATACGAATAATCCAACAATAGGATTACAGTTGAGATTATAGTGCAGCTGTACAGAGTAAAGGCTCATACTCTGTCATATTGTGACGAAGCCAAGGCTATAATCTGCTGGCCCAGTTTAAGTCCAGGCCAATTCACTCCTCACGGGAGGTTAAGTTTGTGTAGTGCTGTAAAAGCATCAGAAAGAGAGAAAGGCGAGTGTTTGATTTTGGCATCTAAATGAAGAAGGCAGAAACAGAAGACGAAGACGCTGAGTCAGCTTCATGCTCCTCCGTAAACACCCAGCGGCCTTTGCCAACAGCATCACCTGCTTGAACACTTCCTGAACTATAGACATTTGTGCCATCATGTCTAGTTGAATAACTATCTTGTAGATTTTAAAAGTATGTTGTAGACAATTCAATTTGTATTTGTCCAGTAGCCAAAAACTTTTTTTTTCAGCAATGGTGACTAGTTATTGTTATTTTGACATATAGAATAAAACTAACAAAAATACAAAAAATATATTTTTAGGGAAATTATAGTAATACAACATAATATGTTATATTACTATCAGTTCCCTAAAAATATATTTTATTGTTGTACACCATAGTTTCATACAATGTAAATACCATGAGACATGTATATGTCAGTACCATAGTACATATCAAAGAACCACATTATTACCATGGTGCCACCAGTACGTTTTGTAAAAGCATCTACACTTTCTCTACTTCAATTCAGACCTCCATACTATGAAATACACTATAAGAACAGACTCTGGTCTCTGTGACATATTGCGATTAATTTAGTTGCATCAGAGTACGAACAGCAAAGTTCTAAATCAGGACAAATTCTGGAATAAAAAAATACAGATACAAAATATTTTTGAAGGTGGAAGAGGCATTTAAATAGCATCTAAGCAAAGGGGAGGAAGGAATCAATTTACAGATTGGGGTATTGCAGGAGAACAGACTGGAAAGTAGCCAGGCGTTTGAAAGGCACTTTTGCATATTTTGTAAACGTCAGGTAGACAAAGTTTTTTATCCAAAAAATTACATGTTGTGCCAAGCATTTGGCTTGGCAAGCACTACTTTGTAAAATTATGTAGTAGTAGGCCTATGCGGTAACCTTTATACAATCTGCTGGTATATCTCAAAAGAGACTTTTATGTTAGATGCTTTCCTTTTAACAAAAGGTTACGGGAGCCTTTTTCTAGTGACGTTTCTCTGGCCCAGAATGCAAATGGCTCAGTGGAGTATAATTTAGTCAAAGTGTCTGCACCACTGACAATGAGGCCACAGACCAGCTATGCACACAGAGGATATGCAATTTAATGTCGTGAACGTTATTTAGGACTGCTTTTCTTAATCATTGTACATATTCAATACAAACAGCCAGATAATACATGTGGCAGGTGTTTCCTCTCAGATCATATTCAGTGAACTTGCCACTTTTCAGACTTTGCGAATGTGATTTTGTCAGTGTGACAATACTTTTAACAGCTAAATAAACAAGAAATTAAAATTAAGTAACTTACATCTTAGACATACTTTGCTCCGCCAATGAAAATATTTATATCCACGCGACACACAGTAGCGGTGTTGGAACAAATCGCTTGAGTGAATGATTCAATGCATCCTCCACAAAGATAGTGCACTTCTTGCTTTAATAAATGAATCAATGTTTATAAAGAAACGGTTGATTGAATGATTAAACGACTAATTTCAGTGATAGTTACTTTATGCCAGGCGTAACGATGTAGCCTAAAGAAAGCATCACATGAAGGCCGCTCAGCCAATCCAATTCAAGGTCCGCAAGGAACGATATTTACAATTTAATGTTTTATGAATTATATAAATTAAATGTCCTTTTTATATTTAAAAGAACTAGATGTCCCATTTTGACAATATATATGTCAGAGTTTGCCACTTACATCCAGAAAATTGTGATTGTGTTACTCAAAACTCTAAATCTGAGGCATTTCTTTTCATTTTGCTAATGGAAAAAGAAAAGAATGTTCATCGCTTCTTCCAAGACACTGGAATTTCAACAACCCTTCCTTATGCTATTGCACTTATGCAGCTGACAGCTTTAGCCAGACAGCTAATCTTTAACCCAATTCACCATGGGCACAGACTAATATTGTCAACTGTCATCTAATCCAGCTTCTAGTCACTCTCTTTTACACCATGCGACCATCACCACCATAAAGCTGGCTAACCTCTGACCTCCACATGTTAGGGTAAACACTGCGCAAGTAGCCTTTTAAGATGGTAAACACAGCTTCAAATTGAGTAGGCTAAATATAGGACTAATTTTTTTAATAATAATTTTAAATAATGTGATTAAGGGTAAGAAGACAAACCTTTTAATTAAACCAGATAAGAATAAAACTATAATACATTGGAGTATATCCCATTCTTTTATATAGACATATGCATAGGCATAATGAACATCTATTAGCTAGTTTAAGCAAATACTTACTAAGACTTTCCTTATCACCACGCAGTCTGGTTATAAATAGACAATCCAAGTGACAAGATTCTCTAATCAAGACTGACACAAAAAACTGATGAACGAAGTAATCAAGTAGCACAGAATCACAGTTTTACAGGTAACTGATTATTACAGATTCCAAATAAGGAATGAAATTTGCAAGAATAAATTCATCCAATGCATGTCAGCGTCTTGCGCCTCACTACATCTTTTCCCAACTGCGTTACTGAAGCTTGCATCTGTCCTCATTATTATTATTATCAAGGGATAATGGATAGAAAATTCATTTAAAACGTTTCTCATGCTTTTATTTTCTAATCAGGCAGAAGGGAAATAGAATTAGCATTTGCAATTCTCCCATCCTTAGCAGCCAAACTTTTCATTAGTCCCTTTCTGACATTTTGTCAATATCAGATGCTCTAAATAGCGCTTGAGCAGAAGTGAGCACAGGACTCGAGACTTGTGAATTAATTATAAGTGAGCCGTTTGCTTCAGTGCGGTCGAATGTTTACTGTGTCCCAGCATGATAAGACACTGCTTTAGCATTGGTCTTATTTGCTATGATCGTTTCTGGTAAACATGAAGAGGTGTGGAAAATGTTGTCCTTCTGTATGTTTAAAAACAAAAACAAAATCATTAAAAACGCTGATAAGAATTTCAGGGTTGATTTCTGATGGGTTCTTTATCATATAGATCGACATACAACTTAACATGATTTATATAAACACTTTTAACCAAATATAAAAGACAAAAGCAAATGAAACCATTTCACAATTTAATACTGAAACACAAGCTTGCTCAAAAATATCCAAAAATAAGCAAAATATTAAACATCAAAATAAAATCCTCCATTGCATTACTAATAAACGCAAATTACAAGATCCCTGAAATCATTTTAATCCATGTTTGATACATTTGAAACACGTTTCTGGACACCCTGGATCTATTTCATGAAAGTCCATCGTAATCCATACAATAACCCACAAATACTGAGAAAATACTAAGCAGCTGTCATCAAATCCTGACTAAACTTGAGAACTGTACAGTCAATTCTTTGTAACATTAATCTGGGTTACGTATGTTTTAAGGGCCTGGATATTTACATAAAAATGATTCATTCTGAAAACAGAGCTGGAAATATTCATTTAAATAATAGCAGAACAGGCACGGCAGATTTCTACAGATTTCCAGTGACCTCACATTCGTGTTCACTCGACTGGAGCGTACCTGTTAAAGTGCCACAGCGTGTCTAAGATCAAGCAATGCGTAGGAAGGTCATTAATAAATAAAATAAAAAAACAATCATCAGGGTAAGATGAAAATAATGCACAGCACCTAGCATTTCAATAAAAACTACAGTGGCTGAGGGAATCATGGAGCTGCGTACTGTGAATTCTCCATACCGTCTGTGCAACATTTACAGAGATAGACATATCTGTGGATATGGAATGTGATGTCTTCACATGTGATCATGAGAGATGGTCCACTGGGAATTCTACACATAAAGCTGTTAAGCTCTTCAAGAATGTCTCACATGTCAGTAGCTGGCCACAAAGTCCAGAGGCACACAGAACCGACAGAGAATTGTATCTCCCATCACGCCATGCTCTCCCTCTCCTCTGATGGTCCGTTTGACAGTTTCTTCACCTTCTTAACGCCCTCTCCCATGGCTGTTGAGGTAGTTACCCTGAAATTAAAGAAAGGGCATCATTAACAACAAAAACAAGCTCTATTGTGTAGCATTATGCACTCTAAAACACAACAACAGGGATGATTTGTCATTTGAAGACAAACTCTTAAATGCTCAACCACAAAACAATATTTCTACATTAGATTTGGTTTTGCGCTTCTTGTGAATATCAGTGTGGACAGAATCTGGATCAGTAATGCTTCTCTGAAATAGCTAAATAAAAACAGGTCCTTAAATAATTTCAGACTGTCCCAATTTTCTGAGGAAAGCCCTTCAGCGATCTCAAATGCATACAACTGATGTTTAATTCATAAAACAAAACAATCCTTCTCTTAATCTTTCTGTTTTCCACGGTGACCACGAGGGGACATGTTTGGTTCACTCAGTTTTGTTGTGGCCACGACATATAAACTTGTGTTCTATATATATAGAACTTCATTTTATGTTTTTCATGTTTCATTTCATGTTTTATTTGAACAAATTATTCGAACTTCATTCGAATGCTTTCACGGGAACGATGTGCTATAAATGAAAACCGACATTTATTTATTTTAACAGGCTACTGGTAGTCTACACAGAAATACAGTCACAAAGTCAAAACTTTATGGCATGATCGGGCATTTACAGTATTTACAAAATATATACTTTAAGTAACATAATATACAGAAAGTTATTTAGGTAAGGAAATACAGGAAATGAAGAGGAGAACAAAACTAAATCAACCGAACATGTCCCCTTCTGGCCACCGCAGTTTTCTAAGAAAATTGCAACAAAAGTGTCATTAAAATGAGCATTTACATTTGGCATGAAGTACAAGTTTAGTGTCTATTGTTCTTTCTGAATCTTCTCCCACTGAGCCACAAATGTTTGAATCACCTAAACCAAAATCAACATTTGCAAAATGTATTTTTGTCAGCAAAAACTGAGACCAAGTGAGAGCAACATATGCATAAACTCTCTTGCTTTCATACTCTGAGCACAGATTGGACTGCATATGGCCACACTAGTATCAGCATACCGTTCACGGCTCAGATGCACCACACATCTACTGTTGTTGAAGCAACAAGATTTACCCATTTGAGGTCCATTTCTATTATACTTGATTATATTAATGGAGAAGAAAACATGAGTGCAATATACTGACTCAAGTCAAATCGGGTGCAAACATGTCACTGAATGTTGAGATACACTATGATAACATTTTCAGCAATTTAAACGCAATCCATAACTACTGCTACAGAACAGGATCCCAGCACGGATCAATTCAAGGGTTTCAATTTCAAAAAAAAAAAAAAAAAAATCTGATCAAATCAAGTTCTGTTAATAGGTGCCCTAAACAGCTAGAATGCTATGAGATCAGTTTCATTTCATGGCACTTTGTGTGTAACAATGTACATTGAATTCCAGAAGAAAGGGCCCAATTTATAGCACATTAATAGTTAAAGCTGATTTTATGTAATCCTTTCCAAAAGAGGGCAACTGTGACCGTCCACTTTTTCAGTGCCATTAACAAAACCAACAAGGCCCAAGATGAATCGCAACATTACAAATATGTATATCTTTTACGTGGCAATGAACTACAATCCCATTAAGGATAGATGATAAAAATAAACTTTTACTATTACTGATTTCACACATTTAAAAAATATATACTTTACAGTAGTGAATATTAATATTTTGCGATAAATGTAAAGTTTTTTTTGTCTTTTATTCAGCAAGGCTATTAAACAATTTTTTTTAAAAAGGACGTTGAAATAACCACTACAAAGTATTGTCCCTAAACGAAAATTATGGAATTATGGAAAAATTAATGGAAAGATTTTGAATGGAAGATAAAATGGAGATACTTTTTTTTTCAATTAAATAATAATAATAAAAGCAGACAGGGCAATGTGGACCTAAACTCTGAATGCTCATGAGAGCAATGCCCTCTATTTTTGTGGTTACTGTCATCCATCTTTTCTGTGTTCTTTGCGAGACTCAATGAGGACAGATGAATCAGGCCGCACCCCAAGTCACCCAAAAAAAGTTTTGGGAAAATAGGCCAAAAAAAAAAAAAAAAAAAACACAGAGTAAAGCAAAATGTCCTGTGTAAGGCAGGCTGTCGGGGGGAGAAGGAGAAGGAGATGAAGAAGAGGGGGAAAGTGCAAGCAAGGAACAAGGACATACGGAGTCACAGGGCTATTTTTGGAAGTACCAGGGTGGGGGGGATAGAGCACACGCCGCCTGAGGGGATGCTGAATGTGGGGTGAATGGGAGATAGGAACTTGGGGGAAGGAGGGGAGGATGGGGGTTGTCATGGAACAGAACAAGACTTGGACATCAGGTAGTGGAAAGTAACAAATTCCACTGAGACCTTTGCGAGAAAATCACGAGGATGGAGAAAGAAGAAGAAAAAAAAAACGACCAAGCCAGTAGAGATGAAGCAAGAAAAAGAAATTAAAACAAAGAATCGTCTGACCTGATGAGGCCGTTTGGAGTAAGTACATGGCCTGGCTTTAAAGTAAGCAGGAAATGACCAGCATGAAAGTTTGGGAGTGCGTATGTAAATAAACAGGGTATGACAGGTGCTTTCAGCTAGGGCATGTAATGAGGATGACTACCAGGTCCTCCAATCAGAAGGAACCCCCTCTGGGCTTCTTCTAGTGCCATGACAGGTGGCTGGATCATTGTAAGCCTGTCCGTGTGACCAGGTCGCAGCTGGTAATGGAGTGCAACAGGGTCATGGTATGAAGAAGAGCTGCGCGTACACATGTACATAATTGTAAAAAACAAAAATGAGAGTAGTGAGCTTTTAAAGGGATAGTTCACCTGAAAATTTAAATTGTCATCATTTACTCACTGTAAAGATGTTCCAAACCTGTATGATTTCTTTATTCTGCTGAAAACAAAAGATGATATTTTGAAGAATATGTGTAACCAAACAGCTGATGGTCCCCATTGACTTCTATAATATGGGGGGGAAAAAGTAAATGGGGACCATCAACTGTTTGGTTACACATATTCTTCAATATATATATTTTTTGTGTTCAACATAACACATAAATTCATGCAGGTTTGGAACATATTGACGGTGAGTAAATGATGACAGAATTGAGAGCTTATATCATCTCTTCTGTGTTGGTCATCCGCCATCACTTTCTATGCTGTGAGTGAGTCATACCATCTTGAGGAATCAAATTGCCCTTGATCTTTTGAAATAAAAGAATGACTCACTATGAAAATATATCATGAAAGACAGTGAATGTTTAGCGTTCATTGTGTCTGTAACTTGACATTATTTTTCAAAGCGGAAAAAGCTATTTCCTGTGCAAGACTTCTGATTCATTAGTCTCTATAGGTAAATAAATAGAAGAATATTGCCAAGAAGAACATTGGCAACGCCTGCTATTACATTAAAGAGCCCCTATCATGGATTTTTGAAAATGACTGTTCATGTAGTGTGGAATATAGCTCTAAGGGAATGAAAACATCCTGCAAAGATTTATATCTGAAAGTGCACCGTCTAATAAAGTTATTGTCTTTCAAAAGTGAGAGCCGACTCTGAGTCTATGAAATGAATTGTTTTTTAAACGAGTCATTAGCTGGTTTGTAGATACGAACATTAGCATATTGGCCGCGCCCAGTTACTGCGCGCGCAGACGGAAGTGTAAACTTGAAATCTCAAACACATTCAAATACTTCAGCTGAATAGCATCATGTCGAGAAGACGCTGTGTTCTACAAAGATAGTTCAGCCACTTTGTTTTCATTGCCCAGGGACGAGCATGTGAAGAATCAGTGGTTAGAGTTCATATTTGCAACGATACCACAACAGTATATCCCGAACCTCGTGCTGTGTTCTCATCATTTTAATGACGAATCATTCAGAAACATAAATGAATTCAAATGTGGATTCGCAAGCCGGCTGTTCCTGAAGGAGGGCTCAGTACCCAGTGTATATGGATCAGCTTCCTCCTCTGATTCACAACCTGTAAGTATTATTAATAATGGTTGCTTTTATGGGTTTTGTAGCGTCGGGGGCGCGAGGAGGGAAGGCGCAGTAAGTGTGTGTGTGTGTGTAAGTTACGCTCAGCGCGGCTTCTAGGTCTCCAATGTAAATTTTTTTTAAATATGTGAAATGTTTGTTGATGTTACTGGAGTTATCATAAAGAATAGAGCAATACCTTGTAGTACTGCAGTGGTTTATCAATATGTTTATGCGTTGGGCTAACGCAATCAATAACTGACTGGGTCATCTGACCAATCACCGCCGATTAGCGTCACGTAAAGGAGGGGTTTGGACAAATGAGTCGTCAAATGAATCATTAGGGAGTCGGTGAGCAAATCAGGTAAAATAAATGCATATTATAAGACAACAAAAGTGTTTTTTGTCATTGTATGCATGTAAAACTGTTGTTGGGGACTCCCAGAACAATATTAGGAAAATTTTAAATGCCATAATAGGTACCCTTTAAAAATAAAGTGCATATTCACCAGTAGCTGGGTATTTAAGTATGATTTCTTACACATCATCCATCTCCATGTCTTCTTCCTCCACAGACAGCAGTAAGTAGGGGTTGTAGGAGGCCGGTCGGAACTTGTGTCCAGTTAAAAAGAAGAAGGTCAAAGTGGCCAGCTCATCCAGCAGCTATGAATTAGGAATAAAATACACTTATAAAACTTGACAAAGCAATACAACTTTGAATGGTTGCATGTATGTATTTGTGATGATTTTTTTTCAATTGTTAACCCAATATGATATCTTCTTTTCATGCATTTGATCAAATCTGAGATTCAAATGGTTCTAAATAAAGTATTTGTAACCCACCAGTGTTATCTTATAGAATCTAAGCAACAGACATAAAACTTAAAGTCAATGAAGTCAGCTCAAAACATTATCTGTGAAGTGCACTACTTCCACAAAAGGTCACTGGATAGTGACATTGTATATGTAGGGTGTCCACCCAAAATTGGGAGCTTTGTCCTGTGTCCTGCAAGACGTAAGCAGTGTCCCACATTTCAATTATGCCTGATGTTCTAGCTAGAGTGGGAAAATAACCAACCAACGTATTCATAGAGAGGGTTTTTATCTGCTGATGACGACAGATATACCAGCCAGGACTTAGACAAGTACTGGACAACATCCTGATTAAACATGCCAGATCCAACAAAAGACACAAGTTCAAGATACACTAAATCCAGTAAAATGTATTTATTCTTTGCATAGTATAATAAATGAAAATAAGTTTGACGCTTTTTTTTTTTTTGCTTACTACTACTACTACTACTATCCTGTTATTCAGTTATAATAATTATATATATATATATATTATTTATATTTTTAGGTCCTGTAAAGTGAAATACATTGTCACCAGTCACAATTAACTAAGCTTAATTGTCTATTTAAAACCAGACACTCTATTGTCTCATTAGCCAGGACAGGAGCCAACACCTCATCATCGCTACGTGACACTGAACCCACAGCTGTTGATCATCTGCGATTGCGATTTCATGGATGAATTATCAACGCACTTACTAAGGATAGTTATGTTTCTTACCTTTCCATTTTTTGCCATAAAAGCGATAAGAAACAGTGTCGATCGCTAATGCGGCTTTCTCTCCCGCATTCAGCTGATGCGTGAGCATTTTTCATCTTGCACTCAACGCAAAGTTTGGGCTACTCGTTTACCCGGAGTGGTTTAGCTTTGCACTCAAACTTGCTTGAAAAGCATAAACTCAATCAGTTGTTTCCCGTTTCCGTGAATTGCCCTGGGCACATCGCTACAGACCAACAATGCCATATACCTCCTGTCCTGCTTCGCACTGTTCTACTACTAATGACTTAATATTACCGCATTTTATACTGTTTCATTTGACCAAGTCCATTGGCTTACCATTTGGACATAAATGGCTCCTAAACTCTCCTATATTGTACTTATGCATTTTCGTGCACTGCGTTAAATCAGCCAGTCATTAAATATAATTTATTTTCTTTCTTTGTAGTATATATTTTTGTGTTTTTAGTAAAACTGTCATGGAAAGCTTTGATGTTTTAATACCTACTGCCCAACCTCATAATCATGATTCTCACAGTTCCAAAGCTGTTAGATTAAAATATTGTCTTTTAATAATTCTACTTCTTTTGATGTCAAGTAACATTAAGCCAAATCCTGGGCCTACACCCCCATGTATTAATTTACCTACCCCATCCGATTTCAAAGAACAAAATGGTATTGGCTTCCTACACATGCATGTTAGAAGTCTTGTGCCAAAAATGGACCTAGTCAGGGTTTGGGTGTCTACTTCAGACCCTGATGTTTTGGTTTTATCTGAGACTTGGTTGAAGAAATCTGTTTCTGATTCTTCTATCCATATTACTGGTTATAATTTATTTTGTAGTGATCGTCAAAGTAAGGTTGGTGGTGTTGCCATTTACAGTGAAGAAAATAAGTATTTGAACACCCTGCTATTTTGCGAGTTCTCCCACTTGGAAATCATGGAGGAGATGATTTTTCTGGGGAAAAAAAATCCAGAAATCACAATGTATGATTTTTTAAACTATTTATTTGTAAGATACAGCTGCAAATAAGTATTTGTATTTGAACACCTGTCTATCAGCTAGAATTCTGACCCTCAAAGACCTGTTAGTCTGCCTTTAAAATGTCCACCTCCACTCCATTTATTATCGTAAATTAGATGCACCTGTTTGAGGTCGTTAGCTGCATAAAGACCCCTGTCCACCCCATACAATCAGTAAGAATCCAACTACTAACATGGCCAAGACCAAAGAGCTGTCCAAAGACACTAGAGACAAAATTGTACACCTCCACAAGGCTGGAAAGGGCTACAGGGAAATTGCCAAGCAGCTTGGTGGAAAAAGGTCCACTGTTGGAGCAATCATTAGAAAATGGAAGAAGCTAAACATGACTGTCAATCTCCCTCGGACTGGGGCTCCATGCAAGATCCTCATGGACCTCGTGGGGTCTCAATGATCCTAAGAAAGGTGAGAAATCAGCCCAGAACTACACGGGAGGAGCTAGTCAATGACCTGAAAAGAGCTGGGACCACCGTTTCCAAGGTTACTGTTGGTAATACACTAAGACGTCATGGTTTGAAATCATGCATGGCACGGAAGGTTCCCCTGCTTAAACCAGCACATGTCAAGGCCCGTCTTAAGTTTGCCAATGACCATTTGGATGATCCAGGGGAGTCATGGGAGAAAGTCATGTGGTCAGATGAGACCAAAATATAACTTTTTGGTCATAATTCCACTAACCGTGTTTGGAGGAAGAAGAATGATGAGTACCATCCCAAGAACACCATCCCTACTGTGAAGCATGGGGGTGGTAGCATCATGCTTTGGGGGTGTTTTTCTGCACATGGGACAGGGCGACTGCACTGTATTAAGGAGAGGATGACCGGGGCCATGTATTGCAACCTCCTTCCCTCATTTAGAGCATTGAAGATGGGTCGAGGCTGGGTCTTCCAACATGACAATGACCCGAAGCACACAGCCAGGATAACCAAGGAGAGGCTCTGTAAGAAGCATATCAAGGTTCTGGCGTGGCCTAGCCAGTCTCCAGACCTAAACCCAATAGAGAATCTTTGGAGGGAGCTCAAACTCTGTGTTTCTCAGCGACAGCCCAGAAACCTGACTGATCTAGAGAAGATCTGTGTGGAGGAGTGGGCCAAAATCCCTCCTGCAGTGTGTGCAAACCTGGTGAAAAACTACAGGAAATGTTTGACCTCTGTAATTGCAAACAAAGGCAACTGTATTTTTACCATTATTTTCCATTGATTTTCTCATTGATTTTCTCAGGTGTTCAAATACTTATTTGCAGCTGTATCTTACAAATAAATAGTTTAAAAAATCATACATTGTGATATCTGGATATTTTTTTTTTGATTATGTCTCTCAAGGTGATGATACACAGGGCAACTTTTTGGGCAATGTTGCTGGGCAAATGTTGCCGTCAACGGGCAACCAGATTGTGAGACAGAGATAATCTAAATTATCCAGATAGAAATGTATTGGCCATTTTCAATGAGAAAGTGCCCACGCAACAATCGCTTGGCAAGATTGCCCAGCAACATTGCTCAAAAAGTTGCCCTGTGTATGATCACCTTCACAGTGGACATGCACCTACGATGACAATTTCAGACCCCTCCATGATTTCTAAGTGGGA
This sequence comes from Semotilus atromaculatus, assembly GCA_031834385.1. Taxonomy (NCBI): domain Eukaryota; kingdom Metazoa; phylum Chordata; class Actinopteri; order Cypriniformes; family Leuciscidae; genus Semotilus; species Semotilus atromaculatus. Next base: position 12,994,283 of record JAULUF010000035.1, on the reverse strand, counting down.
GAACTTGCAAAATAGCAGGGTGTTTAAATACTTATTTTCTTCACTGTACATTAAAACCAGGTTTAATTGCAGAGCAACTAAATCTCCCGTCCTAAAATATTTAGAGTTTTTTTATATATATATATATATATATATATATATATATACACACTCACCGGCCACTTTATTAGGTACCCCATGCTAGTAACGGGTTGGACCCCCTTTTGCCTTCAGAACTGCCTCAATTCTTCGTGGCATAGATTCAACAAGGTGCTGGAAGCATTCCTCAGGGAGTTTGGTCCATATTGACATGATGGCATCACACAGTTGCCGCAGATTTGTCGGCTGCACATCCATGATGCGAATCTCCCGTTCCACCACATCCCAAAGATGCTCTATTGGATTGAGATCTGGTGACTGTGGAGGCCATTTGAGTACAGCGAACTCATTGTCATGTTCAAGAAACCAGTCTGAGATGATTCCAGCTTTATGACATGGCGCATTATCCTGCTGAAAGTAGCCATCAGAAGTTGGGTACATTGTGGTCATAAAGGGATGGACATGGTCAGCAACAATACTCAGGTAGGCTGTGGCGTTGCAACGATGCTCAATTGGTACCAAGGGGCCCAAAGAGTGCCAAGAAAATATTCCCCACACCATGACACCACCACCACCAGCCTGAACCGTTGATACAAGGCAGGATGGATCCATGCTTTCATGTTGTAGACGCCAAATTCTGACCCTACCATCCGAATGTCGCAGCAGAAATCGAGACTCATCAGACCAGGCAACGTTTTTCCAATCTTCTATTGTCCAATTTCGATGAGCTTGTGCAAATTGTAGCCTCAGTTTCCTGTTCTTAGCTGAAAGGAGTGGCACCCGGTGTGGTCTTCTGCTGCTGTAGCCCATCTGCCTCAAAGTTCGACGTACTGTGCGTTCAGAGATGCTCTTCTGCCCACCTTGGTTGTAACGGGTGGTTATTTGAGTCACTGTTGCCCTTCTATCAGCTCGAACCAGTCTGGCCATTCTCCTCTGACCTCTGGCATCAACAAGGCATTTCCGCCCACAGAACTGCCGCTCACTGGATGTTTTTTCTTTTTCGGACCATTCTCTGTAAACCCTAGAGATGGTTGTGCGTGAAAATCCCAGTAGATTAGCAGTTTCTGAAATACTCAGACCAGCCCTTCTGGCACCAACAATCATGCAACCGTTCAAAGTCACTCAAATCACCTTTCTTCCCCATACTGATGCTCGGTTTGAACTGCAGGAGATTGTCTTGACCATGTCTACATGCCTAAATGCACTGAGTTGCCGCCATGTGATTGGCTGCTTAGAAATTAAGTGTTAAGGAGCAGTTGGACAGGTGTACCTAATAAAGTGGCCGGTGAGTGTATATATATATATATATAAGAGTTTTTGTCTATTGATATTTCTTTCTCTTCCACATCACTCCTTACTGTTATTGCCTGCTATAAGCCTCCTTCTGCTGCTAAGGAGGCCTTAAATTCTCTGGCTGATGTATTAGTCGAATTACGGGATCGGGAAATTGTGCTTATGGGAGATCTGAACTGGGACTGGCTCTCTGCTAATTCCGACTGCCTGAAAAATATCTGTAATGAGCAAAATCTTACCCAGCTTGTTTCCTCCCCTACCCGTCCAAATAGAAAATTCCCAGCTAAGTCAACCTTGATAGATCTAATACTCACAAACACTCCACAGAAATATAAAGGAATAGGAGTATTCTCTAACGTCATCAGTGACCATTGTACCGTAGCATGTGTTAAGGACACCAAGCTCCCTAAATTCAAGCCTCGCATCCTCATTAAAATAAAATTTAGAAGGTTTGTAGAACAAGCCTTTTTACATGAATTAAACATCTGTGATTTGTCTAGAATTAAGTCTTATACCGGATATAAATGCGGCATGGAACTACTTTCACTCACTCTTTCTCTCGATTACTGATAAACATGCCCCCCTAACATGCTATAGGATTAAAGGGCGTGATAACCCCTGGTTTTCCTATGAACTGTCTTCTCTGATTCATGAGAGAAATGAATCCTGGGTCTTAGCAAAGACCACAAACTGACTGGGCTAATGGGCTAATTTTAATCTGACTTCTACCTCAAATCAATGTCCTCAAACCTAAATAATCTATCTACATTTTTGAAGACGATAAAATCCCTTGAAATACTTCCCAGTGACTCTGCTCTCCCTAAGCATATAGTTAAAGACACCCAACAGATTTCAAACAATAATGATATTGTTAATGCTTTCAATGACCATTTCATTAAGGCAGGGGACATATTTGAACAATCATATCCTGAAGAAGTCTCAAACAGACATTTTTCCTCACCTCTCCAACACAATTCACCTGCTTCTCTTGTCAGTGAGGTATTTGACTTTAAACTCATTCCCTCATCTGCAGTGCGTAAGGCTCTTAAGGAAATTGACACTAGGAAATCAGCCGGTCCCGATGGCCTAGACCCTGCTTTACTGAAACTATCTGCACATATTATAGTGGAACCTATTACATATATTTTTCATTTGTCCCTGTCTTCAAATGAATTAACAGATGTAATTCAACCACCCTAGCCATTTCCACACTGGATGGGAAGTGTGTTGAAAAAGTTTCATCTTATAAATATCTTGGTCTGTGGATTGATGAAAAGCTAACTTTTAAACTTCATATTGATAAAGCTTGGTTTTTATTTTAGAAATAAATGATGATTTACTCTCCAAGCTAGGAGGAAATTGATCAGTGCCACTTTCTTACCAGTCTTAAACTATGGGGATGTTATTTATGTGTGACCCTGGATCACAAAACCAGTCTAAAGGTGCACGGGTATATTTGTGGCAATAGCCAACAAAACACTATATGGGGCAAAATTATCGATTTTTCTTTTATGCCAAAAATCATTAGGATATTAAGTAAAGATCGTGATCCATGAAGATATTTAGTAAATTTGCAATTTGCACAAATCGCCAAAAGAAATGGAAACCTTTAAAGGCAATTTTCTCAATATTTAGATTTTTTTTAAACCTCAGAATCCCGATTTCAAATAGTTGTATCTCGGCCAAATATTGTCCTATCCTAACAAACCAAACATCGATGGAAAGCTTATTTTTTCCGCTTTCAGGTGATGTATAAATCTGCACACCACACTGCACACACTTGACAAGCCTACCATGGTGCATAATGGTTTATTACTACTGCCAAGTCACGCACTCATCACTGTCGTCTTTATGAGGCGACTGGTTTTAGCTCTTTAGGTCTGCGCAGATGGTTTGGTTTCACTGGCATATTTTTATTTATAAAGTCATTAATGGTAATTTACCCAGTTATCTTACTAGTCTGTTGACCTGGAATCATTCCATTTACAATCTCCGCTCCGTTAACATTCTGGCTCTAAATATCCCACGTATAACAACTGAATTTGGTAAGACTGCTATTAGTTATGCTGCTCCTTGGTGTTGGAATTTGCTCCAAAAAGTAGTGAAGCTGTCTGTTTTTATACCACTTGAACATTTAAAAAAATACTTAAATGTTCCAAATTTGAACAATGCACATGTTTTCAATGACCCCTTTATGTCATTGAATTATGTTAAATTGTTTTACATGTACTTTAATTGTGTTTGTTTCTGTGATTCTGTGTAACTTGTGTAATTGTTGCCCCAGGCCTCCCTTGTAAAAGAGATTTGAATATCTCAATGGGAAATCACCTGGTAAAATAAAGGATAAATAAAATAAAATAAAAAACGTTAAAATAAGGTTCCCAACTAATGTAAATCAATATTTACATTGTATAATAGCAGTAAATTTATCACACAGTCCCGCAAAATCACATCTACTGTCCTGCAACAGAGCAATAACCAGGTGGCCACCCTATGTACACTGCTAAGTAAAACAATCATGTGACCCCTCATGACATTGGAAAATTGGTCTTTTACAGTCAAACCAAACAGAGAATAACCACATCAAAAGCCTCCACATACTATTTGTTATCTTGGGGATGCTAAGGAATGACTTAACTAGATTTAATGTAAAACACTAAATATAGCTAAAATGTTACACATATGAATGTCTGTGTGAAGGAATCAATAGGGAAGTTTATGTTTAATGTGAACAAGTCTTCAGTACACTTTTACTATACTGATGTTTGAGGAAGCTGCCATCACTCACCTGGTAGAGCCACTTCCATTGGTAAGGGACAATGACCTTGATGAGACTGGCAATGATGCGGGTGAAATAAATATAGCATACAATCTGTGACAGAGAAAGAGATAGTGAGAAGAGAATAAAGAGAGAGAGAGAGAGAGAGAGAGAGCGAGAGGACAGATATACACTTATCTAAAAGATTTCTAGTCTAATTTTGATGAGAAAAAAAGAATGGCAAAATAAAGAAATTTAAGTTTTTGGACTAATTAGGTCACAAATCGAATGAGAAAATGTGACATTGATCATGTGCACTCCTCACGGTCAGTTGTTCTTGTTTGCACTGAAACACTGAACAATTTAAGCGTCTTTTCTGTCCTTACAAATTAATCCAGTGAAAAATCTATGTATAAAACAGTGAATGCAATGTAGACCTTCATAAATAAATTCATTTATAGAGACAGTGACTGTTAAAATAAAGCAAAACTAATAAGTCTAACAAGTCTCGTGCCATACCAGTCAGTCCAGCACCGAACTGAACTGAGCACCAGGCACATGTCCTTTTAAAAGCACTGTGTCTGAATGCAAGTGAGAATGACAGTGAGGTGAATACATACCATCACATAGTAGTGCCTAAAAAGTTTCAGTTGAGCCAGATTGATGGCAGCTACAAAGGGAACGAGAAAGCCAAACATTACGATTAAAACAGAGTGAGAGAGGGGATGAGCTTTCCTTTTAACTTTCATGCTTCAATTACTGTGGTTCTCACTCCTGCTGTGAAAATTGTCAAAATCAGAAGGCAATTTAGGTTTATATCTTTGTGCCCTGTAACGGGAAAGGCAGAAGATGAACGCAGGAAAAATGTGATAGGCAGCAATGGAACAATGATTATTTGAGAGAAAAAAATGAGTATTGATTGTGTTAAGAGTTTTTTTCCCCCCAATATAGGATTATACTAATCATAATACACCAAGCACCCTGTAGTTGTGCTACAGTATATGTATCTCATATTGTGTTTAAATATTGCCACTTATGTAACTTATGAGAGGAGTCATATTTCTGCAGTGGCAAAAATTGGGACACAGACATTGGGGTTAAGGGAATAACCTGCTTCATTTTGTGCTGATCTCCCTCACACACACACCTGCTCGTTCATTCGGCCTTAAATATTGGTGGGAAAAAAGTAACTGTAAGCATTTTAGTTTGTTGGAAACAGGCATCCTCAGGGATGACCGAAATATCATAATTCAGCAAACATCTCTATCGCAGAAGCTAAAGGCACAGCAGGACGTTGTCATCAAGACCCGCACACCTCTCTTCATTAAGCACTTTTTTTTGGCAGGAGGTTAAGAGTTTTATATGTAAGATTTAAATAAATTAACTGATTATTTCTGCATAGATACAAGGACATGCATTTTCCATGTACATGTTACTAGTTCAAAAACATACAATTAGATTAATGTAGATTAATAAATGCATGTTGTGTATAAGCTTAACAAATACAACTTGGAGAAAACAACAGTCAGTCAATCAGAGAGGACAGGCTGAATGCGGAGATGAATTTCTGTAGATATGCCACAGATATATAAACCTATAAAGTGTACGTTATAATGTATGTATGTGGATGTGACTAAAATGACATTTTGGTGAAACATTAAAAGTATTAAGTTTAATAAGATCTAGATGCATTACTATTACAATTTTTGGGGTCAGTAAGATTGTTGTAATGTTTTTAAAAGAAGTCTCTTATGCTCACCAAGGATGTATTTAATTGAATACAGTAAAAACAGTAATATTGTGAAATATTTCAATTTTAAATATTTTGTAATAGTTTAATATATTTTACATGTAATTCATTCCTGTGATGGCACTGGATGTAACGGTGCTCAAGAAACAAATTATTAGTATTATCATCAATGTTGAAATCAGTTGAGTTGCTTGATATTTCTGTCAACAACAAAAAAACCTTACTAACCCTGACTTTTGAACAATGTAACAGATAAACTGATTTTCTTCAACATACATGAAATACAGGAGGATACAGAATAATATAAATAAACAATTATTCATTGTACTTTACAATAAAGCTCAATGAAATAAAAAAACAAACAGTTATGAGGTTATGGAATTTGCAATGATCCCAGTTGCTGCAGGGTCAAATCTCTATCCGTTCCCTGGATTAGTGGGTTAGATAAAGTCATAGCACAGGCTTGTTTCTCTGAGCTATGACATTTACAAGCTGCCTGGCATCTGCTGTCACAACGGGCAACAATGCACAGTGGCAGAGCACATGCCAGAGAGAGCATCTCTAGCAGGATCTGTCTTTCCACCCTAAAACTATCAAGCCACAATGGAGACATACTATGTGTGTCATTTGATGTTAGTAACAGCTTGCAGAAGAGATGAATCAGGGATGACGCATGCCATGTACTGTTTGGGAAACTAACAACTGACCAAACATTCATGACCATTGTGGTCAGTGTTTATAATGATGATTGAATCCATTAGTGTTTTCAGCTTAGAGTCAATTCATCTGATTTATGATTTATCATAACACCACAAAACCAACACCACCAATAATAATTGCTCATAGTAAGCAAATCATTGGAATGGCTTTTTAACAAAAAATTCATGAGACACACTACCGTTCAAAAGTTTGAGGTTGGTACGATTTTTTAAAATGTTTTTGAAAGAAGTGCTCACCAAAGAGGCATTTATTTGAGCAAAAATACAGTAAAAACAAATCATATTGCTGAAAGTATTAATGTCTTAAAAAAACTCTTTGAATGGAAGTATCAATAATCCATAGACTACCACTGTTGGTAAGAGCATTTACTTGGCAAGTTCTACTATTTGGTTAACGTATGTCTAGAGCAGCATGCCTAGAACTGCAGCACAATTCAATTTCATGCTGTAAAGACCAAGTCTTTTAAATAGCATGTAGAGAACAGCCAAATGTGAAGGAGTACAGTTCAATCAACCATATTAAAAATATGCACTTTCCACAATATTTCATTTAAAATGGCTTCAACATTGTGACAGGCCTGACGTCTTTTACAACTGGTCATAAAAAAAAAGACACTCCAAATAGTAGATGTGATGATCAAGTTTTATATCAAACTTCACTGAACTGTTGACCACAAAGGGCTCTGACAATGTTACTTCGACATACCTTTGCCATCTGTTGCTGATGCCTCTTGTAAATGTCTTATGGACCTACCAAACAAAAACAATTGCTTTCAGACTAACTACTAAAGATAAAAAGACAAAACAGCCTGCCATTTACTTATATAAGACATGCATCAGACTTTGGTCTATTAGTCTACAAATTATATCATTTACGGTACAGAAAATTAAATCTGGGACACATCAAAAGGACAATCTGGAAGAGCACTTACCAGACAACTGGGAAGAGGATAGCCCCGCAGCATAGCAGATCTACTAGAAACAGGACCTCCATCCACAGGCCATATTCACTGGAGCCCTCCTCTGTGGACTCAATAATGATGTATGCCACATTGGCCAGAACCTGAAATCACAACTATAACTGTAAGTATCATAGGACAGCAGTAGTTTAGCTTAAAATCCCATTAACAACATTGTCTTTAAAAAAAATAATGTGCTGACATCTTTATGTTGTGAAACACTGTGCTATTAACGTCTTGAAAAATACGTTTTAGTGTTTCGTGACCTCTAAATTGTTTAAAAACTTTTTACATGCAAATTCATCCACAACACTTTGCTTGAAAAATACGTTTTAGTGTTTCGTGACCTCTAAATTGTTTAAAAACTTTTTACATGCAAATTCATCCACAACACTTTGCAGAAACACTAGTAGAAACTACTATGAGGACGGATGCTATTTTCAAGTGGGGGGAACCAATACCTGCAGGGGAATGACGATCATGAAAATCTTTTTGTCTTTATCTGAGAGGATATGCTTGACAAAGGCCCAGCCAGTTCCTATTAATGCTATAGTGATGAACAATAGCGCCCCCTTCAGCCTGCACAAAGTCAAACATTCAGAGAAGTCAAACATTCAGCTCTTAACAGTTAGCAAGACAACAGCACAGTGGTTTTCATTCAAAATACAAGTTCACTACTGACCTAAAACAACCTAAAGAACTTTTTAAAAGGCTGGAATAACACTAAACAACTATTGTCCAGATTTTTGCTCCGATTCCCAGTCTGGATGAGTCAACGCTAGTTTGCTGAAAGTCAGAGCTAGTCTGCAGATTTTGTGTTCAGAATGACTTGAAAGTCTGGTAGTGTGTGATCTTCAGTCGTTTATGGTGTATAATGCCAAGTTTTCCTCTGTAACCATTTTCAAAGTCAGCAAGTGTATGATTTGAATGGTTGTGTAGTGTGTTACAGGCTTAAGAGCAAAAACATTACATAAATATCTACATAATCATTACATAATCCAGTTTATGTTGGTGAACTTACAGGTGAGTTATGTAATATACAACAGCCCAGCCTTCAATAGGAAAGCCCTGATTGGAAATGTAGTAGTAGTCAATCTGTAAAAAGAAAAGGAATATAAAGGTTAAAACAAAGGCAATGTAATGCTGCTTTTTGCCTTGGGTATCTAGCGTAAAATGGAATTGCATTTCAAATGCACTTTCCCTAAATTGCAAGGTTTTGGTGGAACTATCATGGTTTGGTCATTTATTGCGTATGATTTAAACAATGTTCTTGAAATCTAATATTTACATGAAATATAAGCATTTCCTTCAAAGGTACACATAAACAATAAGGGAAAAACTCACTGCATGGAAAATAAGGGAAAGTGACTTTGTAAATGGAAGAGCAGCCATCAGCCAATGAATCTTGTAAACATCAGCACTAATAAAAAAAGAGAATTACACAGAGATCCCATAATATGCTGTACTATTTTTACAGAAGACAATCTGAAATATGATTTTGCTGCTCTCTACTGGTAATTTCTTGTAAAATGTATGAAACTGTCAAATAAAAAATTTACATAAGGTCTGTTATTGTAGCACTTACCTATGGGTACGCAAAACATGAACCCACAGTGTGCCGATGAGGAAGAAGAACATGGACATACAAATGTAAAGCTTAGGTAAAGGAATCTCTCCCGCTGAGAGGAAGCTTTCTGGATTCTTCTCATTGATGTTGATCTGAAATTATATTTATTGCCGAGTATATGAACTGCATGACTTCATTAAAATTGATAGACTCTATATTTTAGAACTCAGACAAACACTCACATCAATGTTGAAAGGCAGCATGTCTGACGCAGAGCTGTCCTGGTTTATTGGCATGGAGTAGCAGTTGTAGAAATAAAAGTTATAAAGACCTTGCTGCTCATCCGTTGTGATGTTGAAGTAAAACTAAAACAAGAGCAGGAGAGTCAGTGGGATGCACAAAATATTTTAAAAAGTAAACCTAAAAATGGACAGATATTACTTGAGCTCAGAACTAGCTTGATGCGCTTCAGAATCTCATGAGCTCTCAGCAATACCCTTTCAAGTATATCCTACCACAAAGGAGTAGATTTTGTCTTTGCTCTGAAGAGGATATGTATCTTCTGCCTTGCTCTGTGGGAGTAATACAATCAAAATCATTTAATCCAGAATAACATATTTTTAAGACAATACGCAGTCCTAAAAAATTGAAATGTTTAGGCAGATCTCACCTCAACATCTTGCCCGGATTTAGAACCCACTGCAAATAAATAGGAGATAAATAAACAAAACAATAATTGAAAGGTAGACTGATACAAAAATATAGGAACCAACATTGAAATTTCCTTAATTAAAAGGCTTTCGTTTACAATACAAAGAAGATGCGAACAGATAACCACTATTGTTCAAAAGTTAGGGCAGGGGGTTCTCTAAACTATGACATTTTAACACAACAGGCAACAATGCACGGTGGCGTAAAACTTGTAAATAAAATAATTTGATATATATAATTTAATAACATAGTTTTATATATGCATGGGGTGTTCGTCAACTGAAGGCATGCTGGAGTTTCCAGTGTTGACAGCTCCATAACAGCCTACTGGAAGCACTGTAGTTTTGCTGTACTACAGGTCCTTCTAAAAAAATTTGCATATTGTGATAAAGTTAATTATTTTCCATAATGTAATGATAAAAATTAAACTTTCATATATTTTAGATTCATTGCACACCAACTGAAATATTTCAGGTATTTTATTGTTTTAATACTGATGATTTTGGCATATAGCTCATGAAAACCCAAAATTCCTATCTAAAAAAATTAGCATATCATGAAAAGGTTCTCTAAACAAGCTATTAACCTAATCATCTGAATCAACTAATTAACTCTAAACACCTGCAAAAGATTCCTGAGGCTTTTAAAAACTCCCAGCCTGTTTCATTACTCAAAACCGCAATCATGGGTAAGACTGCCGACCTGACTGCTGTCCAGAAGGCCATCATTGACACCTTCAAGCAAGAGGGTAAGACACAGAAAGAAATTTCTGAACAAATAGGCTGTTCCCAGAGTGCTCTATCAAGGCATATCAGTGGGAAGTCTGTGGGAAGGAAAAAGTGTGGCAAAAAACGCTGCACAACGAGAAGAGGTGACCGGACCCTGAGGAAGATTGTGTAGAAGGACGGATTCCAGACCTTGGGGGACCTGCGGAAGCAGTGGACTGAGTCTGGAGTAGAAACATCCAGAGCCACCGTGCACAGGCGTGTGCAGGAAATGGGCTACAGGTGCCGCATTCCCCAGGTCAAGCCACTTTTGAACCAGAAACAGCAGCAGAAGCGCCTGACCTGGGCTACAGAGAAGCAGCACTGGACTGTTGCTCAGTGGTCCAAAGTACTTTTTTCGGATGAAAGCAAATTTTGCATGTCATTCGGAAATCAAGGTGCCAGAGTCTGGAGGAAGACTGGGGAGAAGGAAATGCCAAAATGCCTGAAGTCCCTGTCAAGTACCCATAGTCAGTGATGGTCTGGGGTGCCATGTCAGCTGCTGGTGTTGGTCCACTGTGTTTTATCAAGGGCAGGGTCAATGCAGCTAGCTATCAGGAGATTTTGGAGCACTTCATGCTTCCATCTGCTGAAAAGCTTTATGGAGATGAAGATTTCATTTTTCAGCACGACCTGGCACCTGCTCACAGTGCCAAAACCACTGGTAAATGGTTTACTGTGCTCAATTGGCCTGCCAACTCTCCTGACCTGAACCCCATAGAGAATCTGTGGGATATTGTGAAGAGAAAGTTGAGAGACGCAAGACCCAACACTCTGGATGAGCTTAAGGCCGCTATCGAAGCATCCTGGGCCTCCATAACACCTCAGCAGTGCCACAGGCTGATTGCCTCCATGCCACACCGCATTGAAGCAGTCATTTCTGCAAAAGGATTCCTGACCAAGTATTGAGTGCATAACTGAACATAATTATTTGAAGGTTGACTTTTTTTGTATTAAAAACACTTCTTTTATTGGTCGGATGAAATATGCTAATTTTTTTAGATAGGAATTTTGGGTTTTCATGAGCTGTATGCCAAAATCATCAGTATTAAAACAATAAAAGACCTGAAATATTTCAGTTGGTGTGCAATGAATCTAAAATATATGAAAGTTAAATGTTTATCATTACATTATGGAAAATAATGAACTTTATCACAATATGCAAATTTTTTGAGAAGGACCTGTATACTAAAAATATGAAAAGTACAACACACAAATAGCATTTTAAGTTACGTCCGTTTATTATCAAATAAAGCAGTAATTGATGTCATAAATACACAAGCCTGATTTTTGTTTTTATTGTCAGAATCTATCATAGATGATGAATACATTTTTTTTCAATCAATAACATGATGCTGCTTAGCTTACCTAATAATTTATAATATAATTAATAAACAATTCAATAATAAAATAATTGTATATAGCCTACAGTTTATTATTATGTTATTGTAATTTTATTTTAAACGAATGAGGAAAAAGTAAGTTGAATCCACAGAGCTCTAAAATAATTTTAGAATCATTATCTTAAGCGTAAGGCCGCATCTGCAATTGAAGGCACCCTGCCCACACTCCTCTGTTGACGGCTCTGTTGCTGTAGACCATTGAAAGATCTTAAATAGCTGCACAAATAATATGTTTAGGTTCCAACTGCATCTATCTCTGTGCAAGAATCAGCAGTGATTGATTTTTTTGGGTTATTTTCAAAGATTATTAGCAAAATACTCTCATTATAAAGTGAACGCTATTCTGCTCTTATTTAAAAAATATATATGTTTTTGCTAAGAACAATTAATTTTTAATCAATGTATTTGACAGCCTACACACATCTACTCCCCATCTCAGGGCAGTACTGCCTCACAAACTAAAATCAGGGCGCCCACTGTGGGGTGAGGGGGCACAGTGACCGGAGAGGACGGACTGTGAAGTATCTTAGCAGGACTGCTTTTATTGATAAAAAATACAGTAATATTTAGAAACATTATTTCCATTTAAAATAACACATTTCTATTTGAATACATTGTAATCCAATGTAATATATTCCTGTGATGGCAATGCTGAAATTTTAGCATCATTACTCCAGTCTTCGGTGTCACATGATCCTTCAGAAATTATTCTAATATGATGATTTGGTGCTCAAATATTTTTCTTATTATTATTATCATCATCATCATCAACGTTTAAAGCAGTTGTTTCGCTTAAATTTTTTTTGGTGTGTAAACTGAAGAATTCTTTGATGAACAAAGTTAATAAAATGTAAACATGAAAATGTTTTTACAGTGGCTTTTGATCAGTTAAAAATATTAAATAAAAAAAAACAACAAAAAAAACAGACTCCAAACTTTTGAACAGTAGTGTCCCACGTGCTTTACAGTCCAAGATTAAAAGAAAAGACTTACACTTCGACTGAGATCCACCATTGTTGTGGAGATCTTTCTCCTCCGCAATGCTTTTGGGCAACACAGGTATGATGTTGGGGAAAACACCAGCCTCCGCTGAAGTCTTCTTCCTCACTCTGAGGATATCGCAAGTCATGGCAGAACATTCAAAAACTAGATAATACTTCCAAATTCATTCTAATTGTAATGAATAAAAAAGTTACAAAGTACAAAAATAACACTCACAGGTTATTTTTGAAGTCCAGCAATAGAAGTACCCCTGCAAAATTACTACTTGGATCCTTTTTCAGAGGACAATAATCCAGACCCTCATCCTGCTTGTTCATAAGAGAGGATATCAATTATCTGAATCAGTTTGACCGAAAGATCATAAAAAGAATGCCTGAATGTAATATTAACTTTAATCTAATATTATATGAATCATACTGTACTTCTATATAATATCCTTAACTGACAAGACTGTAAAGTTACAGCAGTTAGCCTAATTTATGCATATTTGCAAACAATAACAAATCTACAGACAGTCATCATACAACTCTGATAATAACTATACAGCAGCAGCACAGAAAAATAGACATTCAAAGACAGATACTGACCAGATATGTGGAGAAGCCATTATTGTTTGCACGATCTAGGCTAAAACCAATCTGCAAAATAATGTATGACAAATATATTTTATTTATCTATGCGACAGATGATTTCTGTTTTCCAAAATGATGCCTTGTATAAAATGAGATTAAAAAGTTCCATTAATAATGTGCGAGACATTTTCATACTGTGTTATTTTATCATATTATTAAAGTGCACTGAATGAATCTGAAAGCAGGTCATTTGTCAGGCAGCAGAGAGAGTCAGACCGTGGAGCTGTCAATGTTGTCCGTATTTCCATCAGTGAAGCTGAGGCTGTTCATGCTTATACTCATGTAACCATCTTTATATAAGCCGAATGTGTTCAGATGAACCCGCTGACGGATGTCGTCCTAAAACAGAATAGTGTTTAGTGGCGCACGGGCATTTAGCTGCTGAGATCCTTTTGAATTATCTGTTAATGGTTTTTGCATTGTCACAACAAAACGATATGATTGATAAATCTTAAGACACATTAAAGAGTATATGTTAGCATTAAACACCAGTGATGACAATACAGTGATTGTACGAATATCTTATAAAAACATTGGACATCACAAACATACCTTAAGTATGAGATGATGGAGTCGACATTGACTTTCTATGATAAGAGCTGTAATAATCGCATTAATAACTGTAAACATACATCTCTTTCTAGACGCCATTTTTAAAACCACTTCAAAAATAAAGAGCAGGTCAATCGTACTATTTCCGGTTCACATTATTTAAGGAATGACGCTCTCTACCGGGCGGAAAAGATAGTTTAATATAATACAGCCACTGTTTATGATATAATACCAGTCAGCCTAAACCTGCTTATTTAAAATGTTATTTTCAACGTCAATCAAAATGTTATTCCAAACACCAGCAATAGATAGACAGACAGACAGACAGACAGACAGGCAGACAGACAGACAGACAGACAGACAGGCAGACAGACAGGCAAACAGGCAGACAGACAGACAGACAGGCAGACAGACAGACAGGCAGACAGGCAGACAGACAGGCAGACAGACAGGCAGGCAGACAGACAGACAGACAGACAGACAGGCAGGCAGGCAGACAGACAGACAGGCAGGCAGACAGACAGGCAGACAGACAGGCAGGCAGACAGGCAGACAGACAGACAGACAGACAGACAGACAGACAGACAGATAGATAGATAGATAGATAGATAGATAGATAGATAGATAGATAGATAGATAGATAGATAGATAGATAGATAGATAGATAGATAGATAGATAGATAGATAGATAGATAGATAGATAGTTTCCTGTATGCTCAGTGGGCGGGGTCAATAGTTGTTGGTGAACGCAGGACGCGTTTCTATTGGTCTGTCTCCATTGGACTGCCAGAGCTTGTTCTGCCTGACTCTATTTGTTTTACAGTCGGTCTGTCTGTGCCGGAGCTGTCAAGTGGCAAAAAGAAAAGAGACGAATTAATACCATTCAGGTATGTTTGCGGAAAACTTTAACTCTTATCGCCAGTTTTAGTGGTTTTAGGTTTTACACATAGACAGTGGTTTACATGGGGTGTGAATGAATTGGGCAATTGTCGTAAAATGACTGAATTCTGCCGTAAAGCGCTCCATGACAACATGCTGGAAGCAGAGAATATCTAATATGGCGAGAACTCCCACTCTCAGTAAACTTCCGGGTTCTGAACTGGTTGCAGTTCCACTCTGATTCCATATGAGGGCGCTCACAGGACGAGTGCAGAATGTATGGATGTCTATGGAGCTATATCCCTCAAAATCCACTTTTCTCTGGATATAATTTTTTGTCTAGTAATTTGAATGTTGTTTTCAAAAGGAGATGTAAAGAAATTACAGATTGCTGGGTGTTAGATTTTTTAGAGTCACTTATTTGCTTTAAAAAGTCTTTTAAAAGGTCAATGACGTCATACAATCAGCATCCATTAGCAGAATGCTAGCGTGTTATGGGCAACAACAACTCATCCTGTTAGAAATCGAAAGGACATAAGTACTCGTTCATTCAATTTTCGACCTATAATCCATGTTGAACTTGCAAAACTTACATTCAAATCTGAGATTTCTCAATGGCAATCGGGTGAAAGAGACAAATTTAGCAGTTTAGCTGCATAGACTCCCATTCATTCTGCACTCGGACGATCGCCCCCAGTGGAACTCTGGTGGAACTACAACCAAAATTCGGTACAATAGGACTTAATAGGGAGTGGTCAGGCTTTCGTAGACGGGCTTTGCTGGAAGTCTGATTTACAGTCAGTCGTTTCTGTCAATATATGTACTGACGATAGTGAGAGAGAGTATCACTTAAAGTGCTTACATTTTTAGGTAAGCCACGCGATCTTACAGTATGGAACATTTTCTTAAATGTAGATCTCGAAAAGATGCAGGGTGATGCATGATAAATGTCACGTAAGTTAGATGGTGGATGACTGAAAGCTGTCATTGACCTGCCTCGATTTACAACAAACCCACCCATGCCTTTTGATCTCATTATATAAAATATTCCGGTGCTATTGATTAGTATTTGTATCTGATGCCGATTGCTCAAAAACCACAACAAAGTTTATCATTCATTACTGCTCCTATTTGCTTCTCTGATTCCAGTGTCAGGATGAGCATCCACACTCTCCTGGTTCTGTACGGGAGTCAGACGGGAACAGCGCAGGACACGGCAGAGCGGATCGGCCGTCAGGCGCAGAGGAGACGGATGAGATTCAGAGTCGAAGCCCTGGACACTTACAATGTGGTCAGTGCACGTCTGCAGTCAGACATGCGAAGCTTTGCATTGAGTTGGGGTTATAATAAGTTAATTAGTTCATATGATCTCTTTGCTTTATGTTATTGTTATGTCTAATTGCTTCACGTCTCCTCATTAGGCCAACCTGATCTCAGAGTCTTTGGTAGTGTTTATCTGTGCCACCACAGGACAGGGCGACCCTCCAGACAATATGAAGGTCAGTCTGTATATACATAACATAATTTAATCTATAAACTCTAATGCATTACATATATTTAAATGTTAATTTTTGAATATTTGCTTCATGTAGAAATTCTGGAGATTCCTGTTCAGGAAGTCATTGCCTGCTGATTCTCTTTGTCGACTTGACTGTGCTGTGCTGGGCCTTGGAGACTCCTCGTACCCAAAGTAAGATGACAGATGTTCTGCTGACAAAGCCTTCATTATGCTTTCATATGTACTGTTTTTCTTCACTGCATATTTTTTATGAATTTGAAAGGGTAATTTTTTTTTTAGAACTGAGGACATATTATTATTGATGATACAACACTGAGACCTTTTTGGTCCACTTTCCAGGTTCAACTTTGTTGCGAAGAAGCTCCATAAGCGTTTGCTTCAGCTTGGTGCTAATATGCTGCAGCCTGTTGGATTGGCTGATGATCAGCATGATCTGGGGTGAGCAAAGGTCCACACACACACACACACACACACATATATGTTATATGTGTTTTTGTACAGGTATATACAGTCATGGTCAAAATTGATGGCACCCCTTGTAAATATGATCAAAACTGGCTGTAAAAAATAAATCTGCATTGTTTATCCTTTTGATCTTCCATTCAAAAAATTGGCAAAATTCTAACCTTTCATTGAAGTAAAAGAATTGAAAGTGGGGGGAAAATCACATTATGAAATAAATGTTTTTCTCCAAAACACGCTGGCCATAATTGTTGGCACCCCTAGAATTTTTTATGAGAAAAATATCTCTGAAGTACATTTCCATTAATATTTAAAATTTTAAGCACACCAGGGTGACTAGGAACATGAAACTGTCCAGCTATGACTTCTTGTTTCCCAGGAGTTTAAATATGAGGAAACACAAAGGCCAAATTCCCTTAATCATTCATCACAATGAGTAAAACCAGAGAATATAGTTCTGATGTGCAGCAATAGATTGTTGACCATCACAAAATACAAAGTGGCTGTAAGAAAATATCTAAAGAATTGAAAATCCCCATTTTGACCATCAGGGCAATAATTATAATCAACTAAAGATGTTACGAATCTGCCAGGAAGAGGACGTGTGTCTATATTGCCTTAACGGACGGTGAGGGTGAAAGTTTGAGTAGCCAAAGACTCTCCTAGGATCACAGATGGAGAATAGCAGAGATTAGTTGAGTCTTGGGGTCAGAAAGCCTAAAAAAAAAATTATCAAACAACCTCTACATCACCACATGTTGTTTGGGAGGGTTTCAAGAAAAATACTCCTCTCTCCTCCAAAAACAAACTCCAGCATATTCAGGTGTCAGACATGACTGGATCTTCAAACGGCACAGGCTTCTGTGGTCAGATTAAACTAAAAAAAGGGCTTTTTGCCAGCAAACCCAGCAGATGTGTTTGGTGCAAACAGGGATGAAGAGTACCCCATGCCTACGGTTAAATATACTGCTGGATCTTATATGTTGTGGGCCTATTTTGTTGCTGGAGGTCATGGACTTCTTGTTCAGATACATGGAATTATGGATTCTATCAAATACAAACAGATAAAAAATCAAAACCTGACGGCCTCTGCTAGAAATCTTATAATGGGCCGTGGTTGAATCTTCCATCAGGACAACAGTCCAAAACAAAATCAAAATCAAAATCAACACAAAAATGGGTAACTGAGCACAAAATGAAGCTTCTGCCATGACCGTCCCAGTTCCCTGACCTGATGAGTGGAGTGAACTGAAGAGAAGAAGCACCAACATGGATCTGGGAATCTGAAGGATCTGGAGAGATTCTGTATGGAGGAATGGTCTCTGATCTCAGGTCAGGTGTTCTCCAAACTCATCAGGCATTATAGGAGAAGACTCAGAGCTGTTATCTTGGCAAAAGGAGGTTGCAAAAAGTATTTAATAACAGGGTGCCAATAATTATGGCCAGCGTGTTTTGGAGAAAAACATTTATTTCACAATGTGATTTACCCCGACTTTCAATTCTTTTACTTCAATGAAAGGTTAGATTTTTGTGAATTTTTTTAATGAAAGATCAAAAGGATAAACAATGCAGATTTATTTTTTACAGACAGTTTTGATCATATTTACTGGGGGTGCCATCAATTTTGACCATGACTGTATATATATACACTCACCGGCCACTTTATTAGGTACACCTGTCCAACTGCTCGTTAACACTTAATTTCTAAGCAGCCAATCACATGGCGGCAACTCAGTGCATTTAGGCATGTAGACATGGTCAAGACAATCTCCTGCAGTTCAAACCGAACATCAGTATGGGGAAGAAAGGTGATTTGAGTGACTTTGAACGTGGCATGATTGTTGGTGCCAGAAGGGCTGGTCTGAGTATTTCAGAAACTGCTAATCTACTGGGATTTTCACGCACAACCATCTCTAGGGTTTACAGAGAATGGTCCGAAAAAGAAAAAACATCCAGTGAGCGGCAGTTCTGTGGGCGGAAATGCCTTGTTGATGCCAGAGGTCAGAGGAGAATGGCCAGACTGGTTCGAGCTGATAGAAGGGCAACAGTGACTCAAATAACCACCCGTTACAACCAAGGTGGGCAGAAGAGCATCTCTGAACGCACAGTACGTCGAACTTTGAGGCAGATGGGCTACAGCAGCAGAAGACCACACCGGGTGCCACTCCTTTCAGCTAAGAACAGGAAACTGAGGCTACAATTTGCACAAGCTCATCGAAATTGGACAATAGAAGATTGGAAAAACGTTGCCTGGTCTGATGAGTCTCGATTTCTGCTGCGACATTCGGATGGTAGGGTCAGAATTTGGCGTCTACAACATGAAAGCATGGATCCATCCTGCCTTGTATCAACGGTTCAGGCTGGTGGTGGTGGTGTCATGGTGTGGGGAATATTTTCTTGGCACTCTTTGGGCCCCTTGGTACCAATTGAGCATCGTTGCAACGCCACAGCCTACTTGAGTATTGTTGCTGACCATGTCCATCCCTTTATGACCACAATGTACCCAACTTCTGATGGCTACTTTCAGCAGGATAATGCGCCATGTCATAAAGCTGGAATCATCTCAGACTGGTTTCTTGAACATGACAATGAGTTCGCTGTACTCAAATGGCCTCCACAGTCACCAGATCTCAATCCAATAGAGCATCTTTGGGATGTGGTGGAACGGGAGATTCGCATCATGGATGTGCAGCCGACAAATCTGCGGCAACTGTGTGATGCCATCATGTCAATATGGACCAAACTCCCTGAGGAATGCTTCCAGCACCTTGTTGAATCTATGCCACGAAGAATTGAGGCAGTTCTGAAGGCAAAAGGGGGTCCAACCTGTTACTAGCATGGGGTACCTAATAAAGTGGCCGGTGAGTGTATATATATAGATGTACAAAAACAGTCCATATGCTGCTTGATATTATTGTAATCATAAGCACATTGATTTGTAGTGCAAATAGTTTTACCGTTTACTACACTTATTGTTATTTACTTATTGTTATTTATTGCAATGTGAAAAATTACCTTCACATTGCAAAATAAGGTGTATACAGTGTTTGTGAAGTTCGCATTCTGTACAGCTGATATTTCCTATATTACTCCTCAGGCCTGATGGTGTGATTGACCCCTGGTTGCTTTCGTTCTGGCAGAAAACCCTGTCTGTCTACCCTCCTCCTGCTGGCCTCGCTCCAATCCTTGAGGAAGAAAAGTATGTATTTCACATAATCTAACACTCATAGCTTCCAAACACTTTGATTACTTAATTAAAATATTAATATATTTAATATAAAATGTTCTGATTTTTCAGACTTCCACCCCGATACGTTTTCCACTTCCTAGATGAAGTCCCAGATAAGCAGATTGAGCATCTCCAGACACCTGATAATAAGGCCCTTCCCACCTCGCTGCAGCCTTTTCCAGCTCGAGTCGTGTTCAATCATAGAGTGACTCATCCCTCACACTTCCAGGACGTCAGGCATATCGAGTTTGACATCACAGGCTCCAACATCCAGTGAGCAGTGCGAAACATTTAAAATAATATATAAAGATGTTAGCACAAAAATGATATTAAAAGATTGTGTCCATCTCTGACAGGTACAATGCAGGGGACGTTGTAATGATGAGACCCTGTAATGCTGCAGAGGATGTAGAGCAGTTCTGCCAACTATTGAAGCTTGACCCGGAGTGCCACTTTACACTAACTTCCACTGACAGCAGCACAGGTGATACTTAACACCTTAAAACTTAACCCACATGCTAAAACATCTCCATTTGTGTTCCACATAAGAAAAGCCTTACCTTTTAAAGTTTGACCAAGTCTGTGTTCCCCTCCTCTCTGTAGCAGCAGTCCCTGCACGTCTTCCTCAGCCCTGCTCCGTTCGCTTCCTGGTGGAACAGTTCCTGGACATTTCTGCTGTTCCACGTCGTTCCTTCTTTGAGGTGTTGGCCACTTTTGCCACTAATGAGCTGGAGCGTGAGAAACTTGTGGAGTTTAGCTCTGCTCAGGGTCAGGATTCTCTTCACTCCTACTGCAACCGACCCCGCCGAACAGCCCTGGAGGTCAGAGGTTCATTGACTGTTGATGCGAAATGATACAACTATTTTATGATGTCCGCAGACTCATTTTGCACACTGTCTTCTGTTGTCATACGGAGCATGCGAGAACTGTGTGCTTGTTCAGATATTTTGTGGCCTACAAAGTTTTTTTTATGTGGTTGTTCAAATCTTTAACTAGGGAACAAGTAGTATTGTCACTTTCTAATGTTAACACAAAGGAAGTGAAGTATCTACTGCATTTGTGACAGCTCCTTTAAGCTAGTACAAGTGAGATTTGAACAGGTTTTGTGATCTCTGGGCAGATGTTATTTAACCTTTTATACTCTTGTTGTTCAGGTACTGACAGACTTCCCTCACACCACAGCTGAGTTAAGCATTGACTACTTGTTGGATCTTTTTCCAGAAATTCAGCCTCGCTCCTTCTCCATTGCCTCTTCTCTCTTGGTAAGTCCTTTTTAATGTATTTATTTACATAAATATGTTTGGGAATATATTTATTAATATAGAATTATATTTTTATTCAGCAAGGATGCATTAAATTGATCAAAAGTAAAAATAAAAATAATATAAAGGGTTAGTTCACACAAAATTGAAAATTCTGTCATTAATTACTCACCATGATTTCGTTCCAAAGTGTCATGTTAAAGTGTCAGTTGCGTAGCTGTCTATGGGGAAACAAAAAGCTCTTAGATTTCATCAGAAAGATTTTTTTTTAATTTGTGTTCCGAAGATGAACAAATGGCTTACGGGTTTGGAACGACATGAGGGTGAGTAATTAATAAGAGAATTCAAATTTTTGGGTGAACTCACTCTATAATGCTACAAAAAAAAAAAAAATCAAATAAATAGAAAAAAAACTTTACTCATAAAAGAATCCTCAATATCCTCATGTATCATGGTTTCCACAAAATTAGGTAACACTTTACGGTAAGGGTACATGAATTATCATGAATTCATGCATGAATTATGCATTCATTCATGCATTAATATCTCATGAATCATCAGGAACTAACACGAGTTCAACGTTTTTCATTCATGACTTCATGGATGAACAACACCTTAATTAAAACATTAACTAAGATGTGCACATCATCATGAATTACGATTTATTACGCATGATCGTGATGTTTTCTTTGTTCACAGTTATGCCACCATTAATAGCACATTGTTCATCAGTGTTTCAAAGGACATTGTCACCACTTTAGTTGAGGGGCCACACACATGATGAAGTCATTGATAGATAATGCTTAGTTAATGATGACTACTGTATTGGACAGACCCCAAAATAGACCAATCACAGCTCATAGCACACAAATTCTGTTAATCAAATACAGCAGTCATCATTAACTAAGCATTATCTATCAATGACTTCATCATGTGTGTGGCCCCTCAACTAAAGTGGTGACAATGTCCTTTGAAACACTGATGAACAATGTGCTATTAATGGTGGCATAACTGTGAACAAAGAAAACATCACGATCATGCGTAATAAATCGTAATTCATGATGATGTGCATTTTTAATTAAGGTGTTGTTCATCCATGAAGTCATGAATGAAAAACTTTGAACTTGTGTTAGTTCCTGATGATTCATGAGATAGTAATGCATGAATGAATGCATAATTCATGCATTAATTTATACATGAATTCATGATAATTCATGTACCCTTACCATAAAGTGTTACCCAAAATTATTAAGCAGCACTGTTTGATAATAATAAGAAATGTTTCTTGAGCACCAAATCAGCATATTAGAATTAAAAATCGTACAGACCCCAAACTTTTGAACGGTATTGTAAATGCATAATATTTATATAAATATTTGTTTCTTATTCCAAAGCAACACCCTGACCGAATCCAGATCTTGCTTGCTGTGGTGAAATATAAAACCCTGCTTTTGAAGCCACGCAAAGGCCTCTGCTCTTCCTGGCTGGCATCTCTGGAGCCCTCGAAAGGTTGGTCTGATCGACCTGAAAGAATTCACAAGTAAAGCAGTAATCCAGTCAGGCAAATAATGAAATCTGTATGAATAAATAGTTTTAAAAAATCGTGTCCAAAATACTGTTTAGGAGATGTTTACGTACCGCTGTGGGTGAAGAAGGGGAGTTTGAGATTCCCTCACGACCCAGACTCCCCTGTGATTATGGTGGGACCAGGGACTGGTGTGGCTCCCTTCAGATCTGCCATACAGGAGAGGGCTGCTCATGGGAAGATGGGTGAGTTTGTTGGATTTGGTTGTTATTCAGAAGTGAAACAGATGAAAAGTGATGGTCAAACATGTATTTTGCTAATAAAATATATTGTGAGGGACACTTCTTGCTGAATTGGGCTGAGGGTAAGAATCAAGAAATGTGGTGCCTATTTTTCTAAAATATATCTTTATAAAATGTGCACTTTATGGCCTAGAACACTCATAATTTGTTAAGTACAGTAGTGACCGAATGTGTGCCATGACGCATAATGCTGTTGTTAAGTCTCAAGAGTGCTTAGTCACAATACATTCTAACTGTCTTCTACATTCTTACATTCTAATACAGTCTCACCTCCTGTTTCAGCTAATGTGCTATTTTTTGGCTGTCGCTCTGAATCAAAAGACTTCTACTGTCGATCAGAATGGGAGGAGAAGGTGCATACGGGCCACATGATCCTTTTCACAGCCTTCTCCAGAGATCAGGTCAGATGAGTATTATTTAGCTCTTACCATAAAAGTACTGCACTGGTGTGTCTAAATAAGAGAGGGTAGGACCCAAGAATACTTTAAAAAAATAAGGTGTGCTCGACTTGCGGCACTACACAGACCGATCAACGTCTGACTTGAAGCAGTGAATACCATTAAGAAATTTTGTCCGACTTGAGAGACAGCGTCACAGTGATGCAAGGCATCAACATACCGCGAGAGCAATTCAAGCGCAGCGGCTGCACAAGCTCAGATGACGACACTGCTGTTCTACGATTGGCCGGATCCGGATGTGTTTTGTGTTTATTCTGACCCCTTCAGTTCTGCCAATGCTCACAAAGCCATGTTTTCATAACAATAACGGAACCATAATGTTGTACTGTCATGTTTATCAAAGTAACACTGATAAGAAATATATAGACCCACTTTGTTGGTTTTTAAATAGTATAGGCTTATGTTGAACTCTATTCTTGTACAAATGGCGCTGCATTAAGCATTGCATGAAAAGTGTTTCTGTTCCTTGATGAAATTGTCTGAAACTTCTGTGTATTTGACAAATATCACATCTAATCCACTTCGTCTGTGATAAAGTACACAAACACAGTGTGAGCGAGCATCACTACGGGAAGCAGAAAGTGTCCGACTTGACGGCTCCGTTTTCAATTCTGCCCCCAACTGCAAGTGGCAACTCTCGCGATCGATCTACACAGCGCTGCGTGAAGTCGTACACACCTATTGTCTTTTGTCATACAGTCAGTAGTATAATGCAGGTTATGGTAATGTGACTTTTGAAATCAAATGCGTTTCATACTGCATGTTTTTACTGTAAAAGAAGGCACATCAATCTGTTAATGTCATTTTTTGTAATTAATGACATTTATAATTGAAACATCATAATTAGAGTTTTCATTTGATTGTTTTTGCAATAATTGTTGCCTGGAAATATTTCCTTTTATAGGGTGTGGGGTATAATTAGGTAAATCTGAATATGATTAATTTACAGGAGGATAAAATCTACGTTCAGCATCGCGTAAAGGAACAAAGCAAACTTTTATGGGATCTGATAGCAAAGAAGAATGCGTTCTTTTACATAGCAGGGTAAGTCTTTTTTAACATCAAGTTAAGGCATTCAACAAAATAGTGTTGAACATTTACATTTTTATGGAATGTTATACCCCATACTGTATGTATGGTTGGTTATAGAGCAATATTACAGCATATATGAGGAGCAGGACAGAAATGAGCTACCCTTTTCCATTTTCATCCAGAAATGCCAAGCAGATGCCCACAAGTGTATGTGACGCGCTGAAAGAAGTATTCCAGAAAGAAGGTGGGATTTCTGAAAACCAGGCACACGAGATGCTGGATGCCATGGAGAAAACTGGACGCTTTCAAAGTGAAACCTGGTCCTGATCTCTCCATTAAATCAATAGCCTTAATAAACAAAAAACAGCCTCAAGTGTGAAAAGTGAGTTGAACTGAGATTGAATGGTGTTACATAGTGCTTTGATTCCAAACCTCAGATGTGGTCCAACCACTTTCTTCTCCCAACAAGTTCCCCACTGCCTTTGACAATGTAACTGGGACCTATAAGCTTAACTGAAGTAACATACAACACACATTACCAGACCATGAATTTGATTTTATGTTAGCTGTAATCTAGGCTGTTACTGCTTTCATTATTGTATGGATTTGATTTATTGAAGGACAAAGTAATAAAGACCTTTGTATTAATAGTTGGAAATACTTATATTCTTTTAATTTCTTAAAATAAATCATGACTGAAATATAAGAACTGATTATTTGTTTAATTTTATATTGAAGCATCAAAACGACTTGATGTAGGGCTGTTCATATGGACACAGCTAGTGTGCACCAGTCAAAATGTAGTATTGAAATTTCAACAATGCAAAATCCAACTCACACTGGTATGTTCTACATTAGTGATTCTCAACAGGGGCCTCTGCAAAATCGCAGGGTGGCCACAGGATGACTTAAAAGTATATAAATGTATAAATTATTATTAATATAATAAATATAATCTAATATATAAACCATAAATTAGATGCTAAAAAATACAAAAATCAAAATGTTAACACATTTTCCTGTGGCGCTATAGTCCCTTTTGTAATGGTTAGGCTTTAACTATTGTTGTTATTGAAGAACATAACTTCTGGAATCACAAAATGAATTGTGGTTAATTGCAGACCACATTCATTAAAATATATTAATAAAAATTAATATCACTAAAAATGTTTTAACTATTACAGCATATAGACAATAAATATCTTAGCAGCAATGGGGGAAGGTGATTATGGTATTTGAGTCAAAAAGGCTAAGACCACTGTTGTACACAATAACAATGTCATACAAGGACTACTTCAAAATATTAGTTTATTCAAGGCAAAATACAACATATTGTTCAGTTGAGAGTTTTCTGTCAACAGCTGTAAATTCACACATACTAAAATGGAACATTCAAATTCTCATAAGTTATTAAAAGGTTTAACACGCCGTTCAGTGCCATAAACTCTGATTAAATAGTCTTAAAGGGATAGTTCTCTCCATTCACGCACCATCATCTATTTCCAAACCTTGTATGACACAAAATACAACATTTTGACAACATTCCAAAAACAGTTTTTGGGATTATTGACCTCCAATGTATGACAAACATTTTTACATAAATATATATTATGTTCATCAGAAGAATGTCAGTCATACAGGTGAGTAAATGATGACAATTTTTGTTTTGGTGTGAACTATCCCTTTAAGTATTTAGTACACCCACTGCAAAAAATGAAGCAGTGTGTGTGGTTTACATTTTTTCTTGATTGTTTCCATCTTCCACATATTTTTCCACTGTGATAGAACCTTTCTGAGTCAGACAGAAGACTTCAAACCGAGGATTAACTGGAGTGTGAAGCTGTTTGGATCACTGAAAAGCTACCATTCACCACATTTACATTCAGATTCATGACAGCTATGAGTCCTAGCTGTCACTTTACAAGCTCTAGAAGTAAAATCCCAAGATCCCAATATCACCATCAAGTCTTGTGCCCTTTTCAAAAAACGATGATCACACTTACAGTAACACGTAGCTTCTTGTGTTGCTAACATTGATCCTAATTTCCTTTCACATCATTGGCTTCAGAACAAACACATAAAAACATACTCGTGCAATGCTTGCAGCTATCTGAGCGCTAGAGTGTGGACCTGATAGATCTCATCAGGGAAGTTCTGCTGTTGCTCCTCACAGATGATGCTGAGTCCAGCCTTGGCTACTAGGTGACGTAGTAGATTCAGATCCCGACACACACTGCTGTCTACATCATCAGGTATTATACCCTCAAACGCAACATTATCCTTCACCACAATCAGGCCATCCGGACGCAGACCGCTCTGGCAACGCCTCAGGAATTCCACCAGGTGGTCGTCGGTTAAGTGACCTACAGATACATGGAGCGATTGGGCTTTATTGTGTTTGCAAAACATAATGGAAGATTCATCTGGTTATATTTACTGTTTCCATTTTATAAAATTGTTCTTATGATAGATGGTGTAGCCAAGTAAATCCATTTACCAATCACCCACTGAATCCATATGACATCATAACATTCTGGCTGGGGCTGAAAATCTTGCAGGCCACAGCAGAAGTAGTTCTCCACCCGCTTGCCCTCCTCACCCAGGTACGTACGAGCTTTATCCAGGAACTCCTGCGTCACATCCACTAGGTCCACTGTACGGAAGAGCGGCAGGAGCAGCCGCTTCGTGATACGGCCAATTCCAGCACCACAGTCCAGAGAACAGCCTGTACCAGTCTTACCCTGGCCTTCCTTTGAGTAAAAAAGGAAACCAGACCATAGCTTGTTTCTCATGGACTTTCATTTAAGGTTTGGTGGAGCTTAGTAACTGTGGGCAGTTCTTGCTCCATTTTCAAGATATTTCTTACAAATAATAACTTAAAGCAACAGTCCGCAGCTTTTCCTCTTTGTCGCCATCTCTGTTTGAAATCTGTAACTGCAGTTATTCGCGGAATTATCAACTTTGCGCGAGTTGTACATCGGCATGAAGTAGCGCGGATGAACACAGTGTTTTGAGGAGAGTGTGCTGCTGTCAATCCCCGCGCTGTGTGGATACTGTCATTCAGAATAACAGATTCACTTTTTGAAAGTTTGACCAACATAAGAATTGTCAGCGGATAATCTAATCTGAACAAGTAACATCCATTTTTGTTCTGATCAACTAAGGGGGGGAAAGCATTGCTATAAATCGTGCTGATTAAATCTAACGATCGTTTATCATGTCGAACCGTGCAAATTATACTTTGTTCTCAAATTGTTCATGTTAACAACATCAGCATTGCGTGACTACATTTAATGTGTTTTATGGTTAACGTTACCTGTGTAGTTCAGAATTCATATTCTCCATAATAGGTAAAAGAGAAAGGCACAACAAAGGAAACTCCATAACTGTGTGAATTAAGAAAACAGTGGTAATGTTACGGTTACACGATTGAACTATTGAAATGTCTTACTTGTTCAGCAGAAAAAAGCCGTCTCTTCTTCCGTTTCGAACCCCATCAAAACACGGAGTTCACACACCTTTCAAAAGCCCCACCGATGTTTAAATCCTTGTGTTCGCATGAGCCGGTTGCTTTTCCTCTTGCCTTTTTAAATCCGAAGTATGAAGTCTTTTGGGTTTTATAACTGGTGAATCTCCAGTTGACACTGATGATTGTCGTTTGGATCTTTCTGGATTGCCATAAGTTTAAAGCTGCCGTCTGCAACTCTGGCTGATTGAGTGGACTTAGGAAAAATTTTGAATGTTTACAACTCTCATGCCCCTCCCCCACTATCAACGAATACCCTCCCACCGAGTTCGTGCTCGTTATTGCGCCATCACTATTCGCTACTGCGCGAACTTCAGGCACACGCATTTGATTGACGAGTGCATGCACGACTTGTGATTGACAGTCATATCTCACACCCCCCTGCGCTGATTGGACACAATGAACCGGGAGCAGTGGATTTTTGCAAAACAAATAACACGCTTCAGGTGGAGTTAGAAGCTCGGGTTTTTTTCTAAAACCACTTTATTTATGTTGTTCTGTCGGAATATAGTGTCAAATTCGCTGAATATGAGCAAAAAAAAGTTGCCGACGGCAGCTTTAATTATGTAAAGTGCTGCGAGAAAAGGCTGTAGGTTATATCTCCCCACCGTCAACATCCTCACCTCATGGTGTTTTTTTTTTTTGGATTATTTTTAACTTAAAAAAAGTTACGGACTGCAGCTTTGAGCAGTGAACTAAAATTTGTAGTAGTAGAATGTCAAAGATTTAGACTACCTACACAACTATTTTTAATGTTTTTGAAATAAGTATCTTATGTTAACCAAGGCTGCTGTTATTTGATCAAAATACAGCAAAAACAGTAATATTGTGAAATATTATTACAATTTAAAATACATTTTCTTTTTAAAATGTAATTTATTTATGTGATGGCAAGGCTGCATTTTCAGCTTCATTACTCCAGTCTTCAGAGCATCACTGGTGGTGTCTGGTTATACATCTTGTTTGCACTGCAGCAGGTCATAACAGCAAAGGGGTTCTACTAAGCACTAAGAATGCTTGCCATGAAGGGGTTGAATAATTTTGAGACTGCAGAAGTCATTAAAAGTGGCATTTTCAGTTGAATTTGGGAAAACCACTTGAAATATTTGTGTTGAGCTATTACTTTTGTTTGATTTGTTCATAGCCAACAGCTGAAAGTCTGTAAATTATGCCAATAAATCTGATTTGCAATGGGGGTTGAATAAGTTTGATTACAACTGTGTGTGTGTGTGTGTGTGTGTGTGTGTGTGTGTGTACGTATATATATATATTAGGGCTGTCAAATGATTAATCACGATTAATCGCACCCAAAATAAAAGTTTGTGTTTACATAATAAATGTGTGTGTACTGTGTATAATTATTTTATATTTATAAATACATACACATGCTTGTATATATTTAAGAAATATTTGCATGTATATACTATATATAGATTTATATATAATTTATATTATATATAAATATTTTATATATACATAACACATTTTTCTTAAATATATAAATGCACGTGTGTGTACTTATATATACAAAATAATTTTACACAGTACAAACACATTTATTATGTAAACACAAACTTTTATTTTGGATGCGATTAATCGTGATTAATCATTTGACAGCCCTAATATATATATATATATATATATGAGCCTAAAATTCTGAACAATAATGTATTGAAATGTAGAATTACTTACCCCAAGGAATTTTTGAAGAAACTTTTTGGAGCCATTAATGTCAATGCTGGAAATGCTGCCATAACCTCCCAGCATTCCATCCACAGTGGGCGGGACATCCTTCCAGTAATGTTCTGCCTTCGAATAAAATGTTGTCTGGTCTTCTATCAAGCAGTCTTCCATTTTTGTGCAACTCCTGACCACAGAGATCAAAAGAAACTAGTTTTACAAGAGTCAGACTTCTTCAGCATTTTTTATTTAACTTTTATCTTATTTTTATAGATGTTTATATTCAATTAGAAGTATACAAGTACATAATTAAAATTAGATTGGATTATTTCATGTTCCTATATTCATTATTTCATATTTAAATAAATTTCATAGCAATAATAGTTTCTGTGTAAAATCATATGCTGCATGAAACTCACAGTCTGTACATTTATCAACTTTTGTTTGAACACTGGTATGCTACCAGATTGCTTAAAACCCTATTGAAAAAAACTAATCTCGATACATCTGATTTAAGTAACTTCAGACCTATTTCTAATCTTCCATTTATTTCGAAAATCCTGGAAAAGGTCGTTCTTAATCAATTACATTCCTACATGAGAACAAATTCATTATATGATACTTTCCAGTCAGGATTTAGGAAACTGCATAGTACTGAATCCGCTTTACTGAAAGTCACTAATGATATTATGATGGCTACGGATACTGGGAGTGCTGTTGCCCTGGTCCTCTTAGATCTGAGCTCTGCCTTCGATATGGTCGATCACTCAACCCTCATTATTAGACTGAAGAATTTAGGCATTCATGGCACTGTTTTAAATTGGTTTTAGTCTTTTTTAACTAATAGAACATTCTCTGTATGTATTGAAAATTGCACTTCCTCAGCAGCACATCTTTCCTGCGGTGTCCCTCAGGGATCCATTCTAGCTCCGATATTATTCTCTCTTTATCTGTTACCGCTGGGTTCTATTTCCTCTAAACACAGAGTGTCATTTCATTTATATGCCGACGACACCCAATTGTACTTTCCATTTAAGCAAAACAACTCAAGTTCTTAAGAAGTCCTTCTTGCCTGTTTTCAGGAAGTGAAGCTATGGCTTACACAAATTTTTTTTGCTCTTAATGAAAAAAAAACTGAAGTACTACTGTTTGGACCAAATAATCACTACGACTCTGGTACTTTAGATCTTGATGAGTTAAATCCTCATGTTACTTCATCAGCAAAAAATCTAGGTTTCCTGTTCGATTCAGGCCTTAAGTTTGATCAACAAATTAACTCTTGTTAAATCCTGTTTCTTTCACTTACGACGTCTCGCAAAAGTAAAATCTCTTCTCTCTTCTAAGAATTTCGAAATAGTCATTCATGCGTTTGTCACTTCACGACTAGAATATTGTAATTCACTCTATTTTGGAGCTAACCAATCATCAATTGGGCGCCTTCAATTAGTACAAAATGCTGCTGCCAGGCTGCTGACTGGTAGTCGAAAGTTCGATCACATTACGCCGATCCTAACCTCTCTAAATTGGATACCAGTCAGAAAGAAAATAGAGTTAAAAATTTTAATTTTTGTTTTTAAATCATTACACGGCCTAGCACCGGGGTACCTATCGGACCTATTACACTACCACAACCCATCCAGGTCACTTAGGTCTAGTAACCTTGGATTGCTCTCTGTACGTCGATCGAGACTGAAACATCGAGGTGACAGCCTTTGAAATAGCAGGCCCCAAATTATGGAATTCCCTACCATTATCAAATAGAATAGAGTCGTCAGTTGCCACCTTCAAATCAAAGCTTAAAAGACACTTTCTTAATGCTGATTCTTAATCTACTTTCTTAACCTGTAACTGTATTGTATTCTATGTGTTATTTATTTTAGTATGCCTGTATTCATACTGACTGCACTTGCAATTTTACTATATCCTTGTATTGATCATTTTGTCCTGTTCAGCACTTTGGTCAACCATGGGTTGTTTTTAAATGTGCTCTACAAATAAATAATGAATGAATAAATAAATGCATCTTATTGCTTCAGATGAAACTTCTGTGCAGTGTAAAAATGCATTAGTATCTAAATTCATAAGTGACTTGGTTGCAAAAACCATTCATATAAAACTGTTATACTCCATTGGCATTCGTCAAGTTTCTTGTATAGTGCTTTTCACAATACAGAAAATATTTATTTATGCCCCAATGAGAAAGGCGAATGTGACCAGGGGAAAACCTTGGCCAGAACCACTCATATTGCAAAGTACATTTTTTAATAATACACAAATGTCAAATATTATGCATAGCAAGTAAACATAGTCATGCATTCACTGTCAGTTAGACCATGTTTGAGTTATTAGTTAATGAAATTATAATTTCAATGAAATGGTAAAGAGACAATTCTTTAGACTGCAATTAGACCCAGGGGTGCTGCTAGCAATTTTGGACCTATGAAAGAGTATGAGGTAACTTGGGCCCCTTATTACATTACTACTAGTACTGCTACTACTGATAAAATTGATCTCTGGGGGCTCCAAAAGTGCGTGGGCCCTTAGAATCGTCCTAACTTCCCCCCCTTAGCGGAGCCCCTGATGAGACTTAACGTGCTGAAGCTGTCAGATGATTTACACATGAATCCAAATGTGTCCCGGCTGTCTGAGCTCAGCTGTCAGAAAGCATCTCTTCACCGTAGTAGACTGACAGACAAATGACTGGTCAAATAAGATATAATCTAACAAAAATGGAAGCATGAATAAATACATACAGAGGACCTACAGAACATACCAATACCCACAACATATTATTTTTGTCTAAAGACTAAAAAATTGGCATATTTACTAAGTGATAAATGGTAATTGAAGAAAAAGTAGTCTGCAAATGTTACAGAATCTAGTCATTACTTAATGGGTTTACTTGGACAAAAAAGATCATAGGCTACATGTGGCCGTGCTGTCGTTGAACGTGTCTTTTCCTTTTGCTATATTTAGGGGTGACAAAAATTTACACGTGTTGACACATGACCAGCTCTAAATCACAGGTAGCCTATGTAACCTATGTAACGTTACTTATTCAGGCTTCCAATAGGTCTTTCTGATCTGTTTCTGTCTTAACAGTAATTCAGACAGTAAACACTACCGTACCTTTGCTTTCGTGCCCTCGCTGCCGCTGACTGTCGTTTCTTACAATCGGTCATGTCACTACTTAACAACTGTAGTAGAACTGCCCCATAAAAGCTTTCCTAGCTCCCCTGGTTTCCCAAAGCAGAAATACTGAACACCGTACGTCATTTCCTTATTTGACCAACGTGTTTCCCCTCAGCGAATTTTTTAGTTTGTCTCCATCTTGTGGCCGCATGTAAACTTCCGTACATGCATGACTAGGGAACTGTCATTTTTCCAATTAGGCCAAAATGTGTTTCATTATTACTTTAAATTGTCAAAAATGTAATGGTGTTTTGAGAAATGGTGTTTTAATGTTAAGGCTGCATAGAGTATTTCTCACTCTTTTTGACTCAAAGGTATTTCCTCCAGTATTTCTGCTAAAATTATGCTAAATCTGCTTGTTTTTAATCTTTTTTTAAAACTGAAACTAGGAGGGAAAAACAGAAACAATTTACAGTATGTAGGGTAAAATAACACAATTATTTTATGTAGCCTATTTTTAGAATTGTAATTATGTTCTAGGCTAGCCTATATATTTTAATCTTAATAGTGTCTATTTGGTTTACTCTTATAAACATCCTTTCACTCTCATTTTCCATGTCTTTCTAATAAATGTTAATCTGAACTGTAAATTCATCCTAACGATCTTGTATTTATTTAGTATTCTGTCCAGCCTCTTGTTTTCCACTGTTGCCGTTTCTTTCTTCTCATCCCGTCTCTTATTTTCACTCCCCTTATTACATGACAGCATGCTTTCTGTCGAGACTACTTATGCTCGTCTCTCCTCCCCCACAAGCCCAATGTTTCACTGCTCTCCTCTCACTCCCTATAGGCAACTCCTCTCTTTCTCTTTCTCCCTCCCGGCTCTGTCTGCTCATCCTTTTTCTGTCTCTCGTTCTCAGCCGAGCTGGCAGGGTATACATATGATGACTCAGTACACTGCCTGTCTACATCAGACAGCCTGAAGTCAGTCGATATTTAATCTGATCTGCTCTCTTTCACCCTATCTTCTTCTGTCTACTACCTCTCTGGCTCCTGACACCTTTTACATTCTCATTAGAATTACAAAGAGGCTGGAGAAATGGAGCGGAAATCAACACTTTTGAAATGTCCTGAGTCAGCAGAGCTGGCCGGCTCTTCTCCTTACCTGTCTCCGCATATCGGTTCTCTCTCTCTCTGTGTTGTGTGTGTGTGTGTGTGTGTGTGTGTGTGTGCTCTCTTCACGTTTCCCCTTTTAGATTAACCTCTTTTCCACGGCTAAATATGTTTGACAGTATAGTCACCTAGTTTTGACTCAGTCATTCTAGACTGTTTTGAAGAGTTATATTAATAATCAAATGTCAAAATAATTTTTTTAATGTATCAGTGTTATTTTAGTAATATTTCTTTATTTTATAGTATTTGTTGATATTTGAATTAGCCTTTATTTTAATATTTTCAGTTAAATTTTAGTTTAAGTTTTAGTAATGTTGTTTATTTATTGTTTCAATTAATTTATGTATTTTTTTTGTTCTATTATATTTTTTTGTTCTAGCTATATTTATTGTTATTTAAATTTTAGTTTGAATAATTTTAGTACTTCATCTTATTAATTTTAGTTGTTTGCCAATCTAATATTTTTACTTTATTTTATAGAGATATATTTGATGCTGTCTTGTAACTGTAAACTGCTACACACTGGATATGGCTATCAGTTACACAACATTGACAACGTTCTAGAATCTAGTCAATATCAGCAATTATACTAATAGTAGTTTTTGATTAAAATAGCAATGTAAGTATTTAGAAAAGAAACATTGTTTCTCCTGGATGAGGAGGGATTTTCAGTGGTTGAAGGCAAAGGTGGAGATGTGCCTTGCAGGGTGGAGGTCACAAAGTAGTTCTTATTTCATTCTATTCACATGTAGACCCTGACTCAGACACAAGGACACATGGTTTAATCAATAAATCTACTGTACTTACACACATAGAGCGAACTCAGCCTTGTGCATTCAAGGAGTTCAGTTCATTCATGCAAAAAAAGACATAATGGCATCCTGGAAAAAAGAAATGGACAGTATAAGGGCACTTATGAACATGTGTGCACATACACTGCAACCAAACACAGTATGTAATGAATTGGAGTCAAAGTGAGTGTTAAACTCACTACTGTTTGAACATTGTTACATGTATAAGCTACCAAAAAAAGTACATGATACATCTTGTGCTATACTTGTTAAGCAGATGAACCAAACAATTCCTCCAACAGAAGTTTCCTTGAAGGTAAGGAAGGCAATTTTGGAGTGGCTAGCAAGCAAGTTAGCTCCCTTCAGAATGTCTCCCAAGCCAAACGCATGGACACGCACGAGAGACGCTGTTAAATTACCACGTCTCAAAGCACAAAGCATTACAATAATAATGAATGTAAACAACTTGCAGAGTACTGACTTGCACCACCTGACAGCTGCAGTTTGATTTCGGTGTTGATAGTGTTGCCAGAGAAACGCTTGAAACGTGAACAGCTCCAGGAGGAACGTCATGGTTGCCGTCTCTAAATTACGGTTACACCATGGCGTGAACGCAGCGTAAGCTTGTTGTTTTGGTTCAGGGGGAACCTTAAAAGGCTGCTGGCAGCCATGGCGTAACCGTAATTTAGAGAGGGCAACCATGACGTTCCTCCTGGAGCTGTTCACGTTTCATGAGCAGCAGCAACCTGCTGCTGTTTGTTCACGGCGCTCAGTGACTGTCTGTCTACAACTCTGCGTAGCTTTATGGAGCGCGCTGATAACGTGTGTGATGTCTGCGCGAGCAAGTGCGCTGTGCTATGGAAATACATTTGTTGACAGGCAGGTAGGACACTGTCCTTGCATTTCGGACCGAACATTTTTTGGTCCTGATACTTCCACACAAGATATATGTACATTTATTAATATTTAGACCACTTCTATTATTTATTGCTATAAGATGTGAAGAGAGTTTCAATCAGATTGACAAAAAGTGTAGGCCTATATGAAAAAAAAAATGCCTGCCCTGCTTAGGTCATTTTTTGGACAATCTTGGTTTGTGTCATATTACTGTGATTACAATTCATGTGAATACAAAATAATAAAATATTCTTAAATTGTAATTATAATAATAAGTATTTGAATGTACAAATGTGTATGATAACTGTAATGTAAACATTCCCCTGAATAAGTGTTCAAAACACTTGTGCATTAATTTCAGTAGCCACGTGATGGCACTGTTGTACTGTATGCAAGCTCAGTGGGACAGCTTGAGGTTAAAATCATTCCCTCATTCACTCAGGCAGTCACCAGAGGATCTGTGGTTCTCTCAAACAATAAACACAATGCCCCATAGTGGTCAGAGCTCAGATCACAGTGGGTGACAATAGCTAACAGTGGAATTTCAGATGTGTGTTGCCCTATACTTGTAAATGTTTTATAGAAGACAACCATAGAGTTGTACAAAATTAAAATAATTGTTAAAATTTTAACACTTAATTTAAAGTAGATATTCTGTAGGTACCCTTGGTGAGAATGCTGCTGATCCACTTACTCCACAGTCCTTATAGATAACCGTGAGGGCTAAATGTGACTATAAATGTGAATATAAAAAATAACATATCTAACTTTATAATGCACAGCTGTATAGCTTAAAGCCATTTTATTCAGCAAATTACTATTTTTTATGTAATTATATATACATTTACAATGCATGCTAAAATACAATAACAAAGATTTGCTATAATAATTAACTATAATGTAGGCTACATAATATGTACATAGTGCGTATGATAGCATGTTAACATGATACAAGCTTGTGAGCGGATGTGTTTGTTTGTTGAATTAGTCAGTTTATGTACTTAATTACAGATAAGAGAGAGACAGTTGCATTCCTGTCAGCCATTTGCTACACATTCATACGGTTGTGCATATGTGTAAGCAAATGTTTGAGTTTCTACACACAGAAAGGTCAGGAGGTTTTATGCCTTAATCAAGCGCAACCATATGGCCTGACTGTCTGTCAGAGCCAAAAGGCAAAAACAAACAACTAACTGACTAACAAATGTTAAAAACCACTAACAAGTGTTTAAAAAACGAATTACATTTGACCTAAAAAATAAATCAGAAGCACATTTTAGCCAGACAGACATTGCAAAAGACTTTGAAGGGTGTGTGTATGTGTGTTTGTGACACATGGTTCTTTGATGTTTGGGATTACAGTCGGATTACATCATGGTAGTTTGGATGGGAGCACCTGTATTATGATAGAAAAAACAAGGTAAAATACACAGATGAAAAGAGGGCCTGGACTGAGGTCTCTCCTGAAAAAGAAGAAAACAATAAGACAAGCTTGTTTTCAGACATATCCCTGAAAAGTGTAAAGTTTATGCAAATCTGTATGTGTATAGGAGTGAATGTGTGTTTGTACCTTTAAATTAGTATGTACTGATTGTCCCTGTATGATTTCAGTATTATGTTTGTTTGTAACCATAAGGAGCTATTAAACACACAGCTGTCTACTTGATTCTGATCATTCATGGCATATTATATAAAATGTTTCTGAATGACTGCATTCAAAATGTATGTATTCATGTCTAATGTTCATATTATATTATAACTTAAAAACGAACTAACTAAAACAAAAATAAAGCTAAAAGATCATTAAAATATAAAAATAAAAGCTAAATCAAAATATTAATAAATACTACAATAATATATATAGTACTTAAATAACACTAATACATTGTAAACTAATTTTATTTTAAAACATAATAATAATAATATAAAAAATATAGTATATAAATAATATGGGTTTGATTCTGGGGGAATGCATGAACTAAACAGACAGATTATAGTTATTATTATATGATTAATGTAATAATGTTTGTGAATAAACTGTTTAAAATAAAAGCAGTGTTACTTTAGTATTATTTATATAGCCTATAGGTGCATCATTATAGTAAAATGCAGCAGCAAACTTCAAGCAGTCAACACCAGGCTCGTAATCGAAGCCAGAGCTCTGCAGTGCGTCGAGCTGAATGCGTAATGACTGAATTACAATCAGGTTTGGGTGAGAGCAGGATTAGTTCTGTCTTTGAAGGTCCGAGGTCTGATGTGGTTTCTGGTTTCACAGTGCAGCAGTGCCTTGCATATTGAGAACAGAGGCTGTGCGAGTGCGAGTGTGTGCTGGAATGTTGCGTGTGCGTTTATGGAACAAAACAGGATAGAATGTTACACAACCCATGCACGCCTATAAGTCCATGCTATGTTTGCCATGCTAACTTCCTTCTCTCTTTCTGCCTTTTCTCCTCTGATTTTTCCTCTCTGTCTCTGTTTTCCCCCATGTGAGCCTCTGACACCCCCCATCACCGCCAACGACTCTCTCTGTATATATTTCTGAGATCAGCCGTGGCTGGGTAGATTGAAGTGGACAGCGGTGGAGAGCACACACTCACTACTGCCTCACCTGACCTAGAAACAGAGAGAGAGAATACTAAAAGGTTACTGAGAGGATAAAAGTGTCTTGTGTGGGTGGCTTTACTTAGCTATGATATGGGGACAACCTCCTACAAGTGAGCTAAATCTGCAAAAGCTTCCATTTGGGGACATTTAAGATTCATAACTATAATCATATATAAGGCTAGTATTGAACTCGCATGGGAAAGATGAGTGCAATGAATATAACGTTCTGAATTTAAGACAAAATATAACATTAAAGATGTACTGTGTACTAAGACAATTCATCCAGGTTATGAGTTACTAAACTAGTTAGTTGAACAGGAGCTCCACACCTGGTCTGGAAGAGAATTTACACTCCTATTCCTCTGCGAGACTACGTCTGCCTGGCACATAGTTAAAAATGCATAAGCCATTTTCTTATTAATATTTCACACAAGTAAGCTCCATATCACCAGTGCAGCTGTAAGCAGTACAGAGAGAAGGGGAGAGAGGGAGAAAGAAAGTGAGAGAATAAGAGTATAAAAGAGTGAAGAAGAAAGGGAGGGGAACGTGGTGAATAAAAAGAAAATAGGATGGAACCCTGTTTTCCAGTGTAACCAGATTATTGTTATACTATAGGTAGGCCTATACAGAAGAATGTTTTGGGGGATTTAAAGCTCATGTTTAATGAAACTGTTTAGTTAAAATAATTTGTGAATTGTGCCTCTCACTTATGGAAAAATATGAGTACGTATCAAGTAAATGACCAACTCTTGTAACCGTACAGCTGGAGTTTTTTTTTCTTTTTCATAACCAAGTATTTTTTTCCTCTTTGCATTGAAGTGAATCAGTTTCAATGACCACTGTAAGCCTATAGTGTAGAGTAGCACCATCTAGTGGTAGTATGGCCAAACTGTATTTAGGAAGAATAAAAGACATCGACCTCACCAAGGACTTCATTTTATGATTGTGATTGGTAAGATTAATTTTACGTTTCAAAAGAAGACTATTTTGCTCACCAAGGCTGCACTTATTTGATAAAAATTACAGTAAAAACAGCAATAACTGTAAGTTATTCCCTTGATTGTAACGCTGAATTTTCAGCATACTCAAGTCTTCAGTGTTACATGATCCTTCCGAAATCATTCTAATATGATCTGATTTGGTTTAAGAAACATCAGAAAACACCAAACTTTTGAAGTGGTGTATATAGGCTACACAACATTGGTAAACTTGCATAGGCTACTGTATGAAGCAGCATAACCAAAGCATAATTAAAATTTTAAAGCATTAACCACATCCATTCATATCTATCATTGTGCATTTCTTCAGCAAACTGTATTATGTCCTGTAATTTTAGTGATACAAGCCATACAAACAACTATTTAGTGAGCCAGTGTCTGACCGACCCTTTATTCTTATTTCAATAGGCCTAAATGAAACATTTTCCCCCACTCAGGAAAGACGTGTTTATAGTGCTCTTTTTTTAAAAATTAAAATCATGATCAATTTCTCTACAACCAAGTGTAGGCTTGGTGACGCCTATGGGAAAAAGGTGTGACAATTCTTAAAAAATGTTAATGTGACCTGGTTTCATCAGCTAGACACATTTAAATGATCTTCAATGTCCTCCTACCATCTCTGGTATAGTCTGTTCTCCGTGGCTGTTTCTTTGCCATTGCAAGTTGATTTGTTGATACTTTCATTCTAGAATTGATCAGCCATAACAATAGGCTAACTTTACACACTTGCTGCTGCCATCGTCTTCACGCAACTAGCTTCTCAATTTAGCTTGCTAGCTAAGCTGGAGAAATGCCCAAACGAAAATGCGATTTCAACGATGCAAGTGAAGTGTTTTGCTGTCACCGTAAACCTGAATTTTCTGTCAGCCATCAAAGATGAAAAAAGCATTGCAGATCATATTTGGACAGTGTCACACAAGACTGACGTGGATTTACATTTCATTGTTTATGTTGTCATATTTTGTTTTAGAAATGATTGAATGAAATTGTCTTTAATTGTAAGTTCACATGTAAATGCCATAAACAATGCGTTTGTATTTATTTATTTATTTAAGGAACAAGTTTGAAGAAACTGATGGGATTGGTACAAAAGATAATGTGTTGAAAATGACACAAGTAACTGTTGTGCTCATGGATAGTCTGTTTTATTTTGCATTGCAAAAGCACCTTTACACTCATATTCGCAAAGACACAAACAAGAACAATTACACAAAGAGATCATTTTGTGCAGTTCTATAGGACAACAAACAATTTAACTTCGGACATGATGAAATTGCTCAGTGAGTAAATCAACAACCATTTTGACTGATTCAGTGAGAGATTATTAGACTGAATTAAACTGATAACTCATGGGAACAAACTGGCTACAGTGTTTGTTGCCGTGGGCAAGCAGTAATAACACATGTTGTCTGTTTATTGTCTTATTTATTTCATAACACCCAGGATTTCTTTGCAATCACTTTCAGTTGGAGTGTCTCTAGCCTTTCCTCAGGACTGAGGCAACAAAAAAAGTCCCCATATTTTTAGATTCTTTTTTAAAATACTATTATGGATGTAAACATAAATTGTCTTTACTTGCAGTATAGTCTTTTACAGTCTGCATGCACAATAACAAACTGCTTCATCGCTAACAAGCGATAGAAGACAATTGCATGTTTTGATTTTTCAACATTGTAGGTTAATACCACGTCATCCAGTGCTCTTTTTGTTTTCTGTCTTATAAATAAATCCAGTGACGGGTGTGAGAAACCACTGCAGACGCTTCAGTGTGCGAGTGAACGTTCTGAAGGAATCAAACTGAATTGGAAACAATTTCAGAACCCATTCGTTCAAAAGAGTGATTCTAGTTCCGATTCGAGACAGCTGATAAGAAAACACACACGTGACATGATTGCGGAAATATTATTAGGAAAAATTCATTTCATTTCATATTCATTGTCAAACAAGCATTTATCATTAGTAATATTTAACTGGGGCACATAAGTAAACTAGAACTTGAGCACCAGTAAAAAGGGTCTATTTGCATATTTATTCATTTATTTAATAGATTCAAGTTTGAAGAAACAGTTTTTTGATTTGTTATAAATATATGGATATGAATTATGTTTGCCTGCACAACTGTCATTCACAAGCTGCACATGCAAAGAAGATTTGCTGCATTGCTGACAAGTTGTTTCCCCCCCCAATGTTTAAAATCTTAAACATTTATTTTTTTAATCATGGAAATCTGCTCACAATACTTGCATATGAGACGATTCATAATGATGGAAATAATTATAAAGCACAATCGCACAGCATGCAAGGCAGTAGCAGTGACATGTCTTGAGATCCTGTTGCAGAACTCAGGCCTGTGTGTCTAAGTATGTGTGTGTTTGTGTGCGTGCAGAGGATCGATCCAGCCATCGCTAGCACCAGGGCCCTGAGAGACATGAGGCGGGTCGAGCGAGAGGGGGATGGATGAAGAGAGAGTGAGAGCAGCAATAGCAGCAGCACAGCTATTCAAGCTAACTCGTTATGTCCAGGGCTTATTGGAAAACAGTCCGACTGAGGCTCGCCACTGAAATTAGTTATTGATCTTGCCTTCCCATCCCCAACCTGCCTCTCTCTTGCCCTCCTCCTCCCCCTCCGCTTTGGGACCGCAAAAGCCTCTTCTGCTGATTCCTACTCTTTTTCATTTGTTCCCCTCTTCCTCATTCGTTCCCCGGCTCTCTCTTTCAGCAGACACCCCTTTTCGTTCCATACATACATCCGTGTTTTACGTTTTCAGTCCTTTGTTGCCTAGAACCAGCCTTCCGTGGTTTTGATCAGTTCTCTCTCTCTCAGTGGCTCTCTGATTGGTTAACCTTCTGCCGATGTCTCTCTCTCTTCTTATACCATAACTTCTTCTATCTCTTTGCCTACCTATCATTCTTTTTAATTCTGTTTTCTTTCCAATCCACTGCCTTCCGTCAACCTTGTCGTGCTATCGTTCTCCCTTGTTGTTCTTTTCTCATCCACGAGTGACTTTCTTTT
This sequence comes from Semotilus atromaculatus, assembly GCA_031834385.1. Taxonomy (NCBI): domain Eukaryota; kingdom Metazoa; phylum Chordata; class Actinopteri; order Cypriniformes; family Leuciscidae; genus Semotilus; species Semotilus atromaculatus. The sequence continues at coordinate 12,951,614 of JAULUF010000035.1, read as the reverse complement.
CCATTGCTTTTTATTTCTCGTCTTCGCCTCCTTTCTCTCAGCTGCATCAATTCTGCAGTCAGCTGCACACACTAGTTATAATTTAAAGGAAAGAGAGCGAGAAAGAGAGAGATAAATGGAGAGAGACAGAGCTGAGGGGTAAATGCAGATATAATTGGTGCAGTGAGGGGAAAGGAAATTAAGAATGTGTCATAATGGTTACGCCATAATCCTAGAAAATAGACATATTTACACACAAAACAAAATATGCATTCACATATTAGCACACACAACAACTACAAGCAGAAACACATGATGACATTGTGACTAACATATGATCAAGATTTATGTGTAAATAAAAAATATGGTGACTTTAAGTTTTAGTCATGACACTCAGTTAGTGCCTTGTGTTCTGTCAGCTGTATATAAGCATTAATATGTAAAGAAACAGTGTCAAAGTGGCTATAACTCATCGAACAGATGCAAGAAAGGAAGACCAATTACAATTCTGTATGCAGAATTGTCAGTAAGATTTTTATAACGTTTTTGAAAGAACCATTTCTTAAATCTCACAATTATTTCTCGCAAAAAGTACTATAATTGGTCTTCCTTGGATATACTGACCAATAAACATAAATAATCAACATATGCACGTCTAAATAATCTACATATCAAATATTACAATGATCGTCATTGGATATTTTCAAACTTGAATCTTACATTTTCGAAAAGTATAACATTTACAAAAACCACAAATCTAAGTCTGATATCATCAAAACAAAGCTTAAATAGAATCTGTATGAGTGTTATTCAAGCTTCTGACCTTCCTCCTGAGCAGTGCCTGGATTTATCCGCTGCAGTTAATGTAATTTCATTGTCTCCTGAGTTATGGAATCATATTATCAGCATATAGAGGTAGGAACATAGGAAAGTATGCTTGATAAAAACATGTTAAAGAGCAGTCAACTCATCTTTAAATTGTTATACAACACATTCTTACTTGTGTCTAACATGCCATTAACACACATTTAAGACAGTTTGTTCATTAATGAATAAATCAATGGCAGTTAAAAATCCCAGTGCTAAAGTAAAATCTCTTTGATGTATAGCAAATTTGTTAATGCAGCCAAAGACTCAACAAATCATAAAATATTGGCTTGGAATGATGATCTTCAAATGGAAGTTACAAAAAGTGAATTGAAAAAAAATGTGTTCAAGCAAAAACATTATCAATCAATATCAATATAATTGGATAATGAGGACTTTATTGAAAAGTTGAATAAATTAATTTAATCCAAATATTCTGGAAATCTGTGGAAAATGTACAACTCATAAGGGAACACTATTTCATTATTTGGAGTACAGTCCTTTTGGAAAGAAGTAGTTGGTGTAAAATCTACAAGGATTAGTAAAGAATATATATATATATATATATATATATATATATATATATATATATATATATATATATATATATACACACACTTTTTTTATATTTATATGTGCTGAACACATCTTTCTTTAATGTGTGTGTGAATGTTCCTTTATGGAATGTGTTGGAGGTAGTTTTTCATGAAAATCCTGCATTGTAAATAATAATAAAAAGATGAAAATAAATAAATAAATAAAAGTCTAAATCACATAAAATGGCTTTAGAAAAAGTTTTGTGGCACTATGTTGCTCTGGAGCTTTATTACCTTCTGTTTCTGTTTCTCTTTATCATTTTCTTTCCTTTAGCAGGACAGAGTCCGTCCCCCACATTACTTAATTTCATTCCTTCGGTCTCATGAGCATTAACATGTAGAGAGAACATTGAACTGACATTCTTAAGGTAGCTTTAACAGGTCAGGGTAAAGTTTCTCACTCAAGTTCCCAGGCTGCATTGCTTTCTCATATCAAGTAGACGCCACCAGGAAGGCAGCTTGAAAAGAACTTGGCCTCTGATTGGGCCATTAATTGAAGTGTCAATGATTTGTGCTCAAATTACAATTGGACAACAAAAATGAACTGACATGTACACTTAAGTGATTCAGTCAGGGAACGAGGAAGATTCTGTGCTTGGCAACAATGTTGTTGGCTCATTTATCCTGCTGCTGCCATTTGGCAACCAAAACCACAGTTATCTGGGAAAACAGTTGTCTGTTCATGTTTGTCAGGGTTCAGATTTAGGCTGCACAAATGAAAGGAAAATTTACATCTAAGAAATAGATTTAACTTCTAATTCTCTTCTTCCTGTTTAATTGTGACCCCTAAACCGTTTTCAGGGTTATTATCCTTTTGAACAGATTTATTTATTTCACCCTATGGCTTTTAGTTTAGATTTCTATTGTTGGAATTTTCATGTTTATTGAAGGTAAGATATAACATTTGAATGTACCATTCAAAGCTTTGGGATCAGTAAGATTTTTAGTTTGTTTTATTTTAGTTGCAAGGGTTTTGACATATTTCAAAGTTTTATTCCATTAACAAAAATGTTTTCATTTCGTTTTTGCTAACACTGACAGCTTTACAATGTTACCAAAAGACTACTGAAGCAGAAGTTATATGTTGTAGTCAAACAGGAAGCAGTAACCTCAGCTCAATTAACCCACAGCCCTCCCGCTCTTAGCGCTCCGTACGCTCTTGCGGTCTTCTGATCTCACTAGGCTGGGAAACAGAGCTCCAGGAGGAGAAAACTAAGGAACGGGAATAGTAAAGGGGGTTGGTGGAGAACACGGGAACAAAGCAGGAATTTAAATGGAACCCCTCATCCTCCCCCTCCTCCCTTCGAACCCCCTCTGCACCCCCTGCGCACATGCCTCCCAGCCCCCGCCTTTTCATGCGCCTGTCAGGGCTCTGCAGTGCGGGGGTAGCAGTACAGCTTGGCTTCAGGGGGAGTGTGGTACGATAAGGGTCTTCATGCCGTGCATGGTTGTGGGATGTGGCAGGGAGGGTGTATTAGGGTCATCGTGAGAGCAAGATTGTGAGGTGAAAGGAATGTTTACTTTATTGGGATCCCCCACTTGCTCTCCCAAATGGAAAAAAGTGCTTCCTGGAACCTACCACATATCACCTGGCTCTGGTTTAGCCTCTTTTTGTGAATGTATGTATGTGTGTATGTATGTATGTATATATGTGTGTGTGTGTGTGTGTATGTGTATTTGTGTGTGGTGTAAAGTCCATTACACCTCTATAGTCCAATAGTTAGTCCAATAACCCACGTTCCAGAGAGGGGAGCTGGTCTCATGGCTAACCAAGAGTAAAGATTAACCGTAACACATGCAACTCTATAAAACAAATGGCTTGCGAGCACCTCCTGGAGGAATTTCCTCTCTGTTTTATGAAAGAAATGGAATTTGTCCTTCTCGACAGATGAGATGACTGGTTATCTATGGAAACAAGAGCTCTTCACTCTCTTCCATGTGAGAAATGACCTCCAGAATTTAATAAGAGACAGAGTTTTCTACAATACAGGAATAGCAGCCATTCATAGTGCAAATATATCAATGGTGAAATCAATTTGCTGGTCTTGATGTGTGATTTTGTACTGTGCTTGCGAACCTTTGCGGTTTTTAGAATGTTAAATGGACAGTTCACCCAAAAATGAAAAACATTTACTCATCCTAGTGTCAATCAAACATGTATGACTTTCTTTCTTCTGTGGAACATAAAGATATTGTTGGTAACCTAACAGATTTGGTTCCCATTGAACTCCATTATATTTTTGACCAGAAGTCAATGGAAACAGTTACATCAAAATATCCTCTTTTGAGTTAGTCAAACAAGTTTGGAATAACATGAGGGTAAATTATATAAAACATTTTTTTTGGTGGACTATCCCTTTAAATTAAGTTGTCTTGAAAATGTGCTAAAGCATTTTTAGCACAATAATAAAAAAGGAATAATATTTTTCAGTGAATATACATATAATGTCATATCTCCATCTGAGCTGGAGTCACCATAAGGATCGTCTTCTGTTCTTCATGTCCCCTATTGTTCTGAGATTAACCTTTCTCCTTCCACATAATATTGATGCAATCTGAAAATGTGAGTCAGGAAAACAGTCATCTCCTTCCATGAGTTCTCTCCTCCACCCACCATTTCCCCTTATTGCACAGAAACAGACAGGAAGTTCGTCATAACTAAAGGAAGTACTTCCAGGAAACGGAGCAAAAGCACAAAATAAAGAGGGCGGATATGAATATGGTGAAGAAATGGCAATCCTTTCTTTTTCTTATTTGTTTAATAAAAATGTGCAATAAATAAATAAATAAATAAATAAAATTAGAATAAAAATATTTAGGTCTAACAGAGTCTGAAAATTCTTAAATAGCTGAAACTCACTTCTAAAAATCATAGTGCTGTGACAAATAGGTTAAGGCTGTTGAAATCTCAACTGTGCAGTTGTGGCAATTAGCCTGTGGTGGTGCTCTAGTTCCTATCCACTGTCATGTGATTAGCGTAGTAGCAACCATTAGCCATCAGGTGGCACTGTTAGTTAGGGCACTTCCCAGTATTCTTGACCCAGCACTTGCATGCTACTCAGTGCTGCTAGCACCGGAAGAGATGAAGAGGACTATTTGGCCCCAAAAAAGTACATGGGGCTGAGTTCAATGACTGGAAATCACTGAGGAGATAGGGCAGGGAGCGGAGGTGAGTCAACCTCATCTGCCTCAGCAGGACTTGAGCCTACTCGTGCTTTTATCAGCAAGTAGATCAGCAATACATTCACCGCCTCACTTTGTTGATGAAAAATCTAAGTTGTTCCCGTTTACGCACTAACAAAAAGATCCTACAGTTTTGGGAACAAGGACAAGGCTCAATTCAACCTCAATTAATTTGGTTTAAAGGAACATCTTATAAAATGTAAAGGGTCTTTTAACGGTTCCAAAAAGTTTCAAAGTCACTATACATATTTGAAGCTACTCAACTACTAAAACCTCAACAGGGTTCAAGCGTATATTTTTTCTAGCCATCTAACAGACAAACCTTATGAACACAAGTTTTGCCAGCTCAACCTATAACAATGTTCTTCTACCACACTTTCCATGTGCCTTTGTATGGAGGCATAAAGAAGAGCTGGATGGTTGTGTACTGTAGGCAAAACTGTCTCTGTCAAAGTTAGGTTTAATGTGAGCTCTAAACACTTTTCAGCTCCAGAGCAGTGCAGCTCTTGTTTACCGGGAAGAGAATGACGTGGGACATTACATAAGATTGAGTCTGCCTTTAACAAAAAGTGATATGCAGCAATTTTTAAAACCAGTTTGTTGAATCTTAACTAGGCTGCACCACACCAAGAAACAATATCAGCTTCTGTGTTGGGTGTGTGACGTGCTAAATAGGTTGAATGACTCTTCAGGGTGTGGCAAGGTAGGTTTGTGTTTGTGCACGTGTTTTGTGTACTGGCTGCTGGTAATTTAATCCAAAATGTTACTTTTGATTTAGTAATCTCATTTTAATTATAATTAACTGTTAATTAACTAATTAACTGTGTTTGTGCTTTTTTAACACTGTATGTGGCAAGATTGTGGTTGTACACAGATCTCATCGTTCATTTCTTTGGTGTTCTTTCCCCCAGAATGTCGTGGCTATAATTTTGATTGTCTGTTTTATGATAAGCTGGCCCTGCCCAATTTAAATAAAACATTTGCCCTTACAGTCAGAGTAAATTTGACAGTACTGCTTTTGGGAAGTCAGGTGTATCTTACCCCAAAAGAATGAAACAAAGCTGCTTATCAGCATGGAAAAAATTACAACACCATTTATAAGGCTCTAGGGGCTCAGAAGAACCATGATATGAAAGCCATAATGTGTGAATGGAGACTGTTTGGAAAAGTTGTACATTTTACACTGTCTACACCGGATGTTGATATAATTTTCCACATTTATATGCTACAAATTTAAAATGAATTTAATACTTCCAATTCTACCCAATTTAATTTTGAGCTATTCAATTTAACAAAGTTTAAAAAGAAAAAATGAGAAATATGAAATTATTGAACAAATACATAAAACATTGGCTAATGATGAAAAAGCCCATTAATATCTAAATAGAGAATGTTTGGAATTGTTGTTGTATCGTGTCACGCCATGCCAAAACAGTCTGAGGCTGTCTACACTGGACGCGACAAAGTGACCATTGTAAATCCATTTGTCCTTCATGTCAGAAGCAGCGCAGAGGTATGTGGAGTACGTCAGAAATAGAACGTTGCTTGAGTTTACTGATGGGGATTTGTTGCATCATGCCACATGTAGACAGTATCACTGATTATAATGGGTTTTATTGACTTTTGTGTCGCATTGCGCCGCTTACATCCAGTGTAGACACGGCGTTACAAGGAAGATCTATCTTAGCCTACAAAAAAGTTGTAGAAATTTGCCAGAAATTCTGTGCTGCAGCCGTGCAGTTTAATATTAATAAGATCTCACATGGATACCGTTTGAGAAGCTATGCAAACCATACAATTTACAATTGGCTTTAAACACTTTTTATGTGTTTATTAAAGAACGTTATGGAGATGGTTTTGTGTTAATTCTTGTTCTTCAGATGAGACGTTAAACCGAGGTCCTGACTCTCTGTGGTCATTAAAAATCCCAGGATGTCCTTTGGAAAAAAGTAGGGGTTTAACCTGGCCAAATTTGCCCATTGGCCTCTGTCCATCATGGCCTCCTAATCATCCCCATATATATATACTGATTGGCTTCATCACCGTCTCCTCTCCACCAGTAAGCTGGTGTGTGCTGGGCGTTCTGGCGCAATATGGCTGCCGTCGCATCATCCAGGTGAATGCTGCACACTGTTGGTGGTTGAGGAGATTCCCCCCCTTCCATGTAAAGTGCTTTGAGTAGAAAAGCGCTATATAAAGTAACAAAATATTATTATTAATTTGATTAATAATACAATTATTAATAATAATTTTATAAAATTTATTTTTATACCAACTCTACCCAATTTCTATTATTATGTTATTTAGTTCCAAAAGTAAAAAACTAAATAGTAAACATTTTATACTATAACCGCAACAAAGTAAGGAAAAATGGTTGAATGAATACATATAAAATTGGCTAAAGATGAAAAAATGTGTGTGCATTTTAGTCACCTTCACAGTTGTGTCAAATGTTATACACTGCCCCATTTTGTTCAATGTTCGAAACTACTTCAGTATAAGTAAATGTGAAAAGTAATGCTGCAACCCTCCTTGCCTACTAAGACATATTTTATTTTTACATTTAGGAATTATATTTCTATTACTTAGATTTAGGTGAAAGTTTTGAGTAAGTGCTATATCAAATTAAACAAGAGGACCTGATTTTGAAAATACTATCTGGAAGATGCTGCTCATGTATCATAGAGATTTCATTCTTACTAAGACCAATAGTCTTATTTCATTCTTATTTCTAAGTGGGTAAACTGACAGTGTTACAAGTCAACCTAAGTTACAACAGTCTCCAGTCTCCCTGAAGAACTTATGACATTCAGTATAAGCAAAACAGAAAACCAGACACTTTTTCAGAGCGCTATAGCTAATGTGACTCACTAAATTGTCCTCTCTCCCCCTCCCTTCTGTTGAGTCAAACTGTAACATTTACTTCTCCATCTCAACTGCTTTGCCGTTTCTCTCTCTTTCGCCCTCCCTCTCTCTGATTGGAGATTAAATGGGCATCCTGCCAGTTTTTCATATTTCCTGGCAGCAAAGGGGCCAGCCAACTTCCTGGAGGGGAGGGGCTTACTGAAAGGTTACATTTGCACAATGTGCCTATGGAAAAACACAGAGCGGGGAGAGAACACAAGAGAGGGAGAAAGAGAGAGGGGAGGGGCAGCAGGGGAACAGAGAAAGGGAGGGGGAGCCATTCTACCATTCTGCTGTGCTCGGGTAATGGAAAAAGCCCTCCAGGGGAATATTCAGCATGCAAGAGTATCGAGTTGCTCTCCATCATTACAATGCTGCCTAACACCCCCCCCCCCCCCCCCCCCCCCCCCCCCCCACCCCCCCCCCCCCCCCCCCACGAAAGTTTGGTGTGATAAACATTTTAATTTGAATAAACAGCTGTTAATGCGTCTATTCAGACTGACAAAAACATTTGCATGGTGTCAATGTGATGGATTTTTTTTAAAGGAAAGGTTTTCAAATCTCGGTACCATCGCACTGCAAAGAAAACTGACCAACCCAATGAGATTTGCGCTTTTGGCCACATGACCAGAACTGCTGCTGTGACATAAAACTATGGCATGGTGGCACTCACAAACAGACTATTTTGCTAAGCGATAGTGAATAGCAGAGGAAGAATCCGGAATATCTTTGTTGTCTCTGTACTCTTGTATTCAGTGTTGTTTGATAAACACTATTGAGATTACAAAAACCTGGCTGTTTGAGAACATTTAAATACTGTTTGAATTCCGTTCTTCGCAGTGACAAAAATGGAAAGTTGTGCAATACTTTCCTTGTGTAGCACTGTTTTTCAGAATTTCCATCTACAGTCAGAGAGAGAATTTGCATTAGCAGTTCTTCCCCCCCGCATTGGTCGGAACAGCATGTGCAAATCTGACCATTTTCTTGTTGTTGTAAACAGGCCTAAAATGTATATCTCAAAAGTGTTTTTTTTTTTGTTTAGTTTTTTTAAGTGTTTTTGTCCATACAATGAAAGCAAATGGGGTCCAATGTTGTTTGGAATCAATTTTCTTTTTTATTGTATGAAAATATCTTATTTTATTCAGAAATTCCAATCTTAAGTCTACACATATTTCTGCTCATTTCTTTTTATTTTTAATTTTTTTTATCATTTGCAGAGACTGCCACACCATATTTTGAATTATTTTTGTTCTGTGCTGGTCTATAATTTTAGAAATAACTATTTTATGATGAATGTGATATGATGAATATGTGATGAATATATACAAAAAATAAATTAAATTGTGATTGGTCGCTTTATATATTGTTCAGACTGTTTAAGTATGAAAAAAATTACCTGAGTATGTGGTTCTCAGCCCACAGAAAGAAACTTGAATCTGAGATTAAGACTTAGAGCAAAGGAAAACAAATTCCACAGTTACCCCCAATTTACAATTGAAAAAACGATCAATTTGAATTGAACGAGTATTTACAGAAAAGGAATTTCCAAAAGGATTTGAGACTTGACTTACATTCTACATTAGAGGCTTTCTTGGCCAGAATGAGACTGATTTGTGGATATGCTCTGATATTTGCACGTCCCTTCTTTTACGTAATCGGCATCTGTGACAAAATAGACCAGCACTAATGATGGTAGTGATGACATTTAGAAAGCCAGGCATACTGCACACTGCAAGGAATGGACTCCACCACACCCATCACACTCCTACTCACTCAGTATTTCAAGCGCAAAAACACTGCTAAATTCTGGCAGGACTGGCAAACCTGCAAACAACTTGCACAACCAAAAATAAACTGTATACTCATGGGGGCCTGAAGTGTCAGTGCAAACATTTCAAATTTAATATTGAATGGATAGTCTTTTTGAACAATACTCCATTCTGCCTTTCTGCACAGGTTTTGAAATCCCTAAGAGAGAGATGGAAAGAGTTTGAACGAGAAGCAGAGGAAAAGCTAAATTATTGTCCCCCAAATCCTTTTCATGTCTGTTTGAGCTCTAGCACTGCAGCCACACACTGAGAGGTTACTACATTTTAGCACAGCACAGGCAAGGCATACATCGTCCACAAGACTCCTGTACACTCTCATACATTCTTTTCCCCCAGTAAACCTTATTTTCTCTGTGTCCCTTACTCATTCTTTCACACAAACACTCACTCTCTCTCTCTCACTCTCTCTCACACACACACACACACACACACACACACACACACACACGTGGTTTATGGGGATTTTCCATAGACATAACTTATACAGATTTTGCATGAATCTGAAACTTTTAAGTTATTGTCTGAATTTCCAGCATCATTACTCCAGTCTTCAGGAAAACAAGATCTTTCAGAAATCATTCTAAATATGCTGTTTCGCTGCTCAAGAAACATTTTCTATTATTATCAATGATGAAAACATTTGTGCTGCTTAAAAATGTTGTGGAAACAGTGATTGGGAGGGATTTTTTGATTAATGGAAAGTTTAAAAGAACAGCATTTATTTGAAATAGAAATCTTTTGTAACAGTATAAATGCCTTTACTCACTAGTTTTTACTCATTTTGAGTCCTTGCTGAATACATTTTTTAAATTATATGTATTTTTTTAAACTGAGCCTAAACTTTTGAGTGGATGAATATGTATTACAATTCATAATTTTCCTCAAACCATTCCTGAACAATGTGTGCAGTGTGTATTATTCTTCTGAAAGAGGCCACCTCCCTAGGGAGAACACCATTGTCATCAAGAGTTGTACCTAGTCCGCAAAACAGTTTAGGTGGCATGCGTCAAATTTACATCCACATGAATGGCAGGACCCAGGGTTTCCCAGCAGAACATTGCCCAGAGCATCACACTCCCTCCACTGGCTTGTCATCGTCCCACAGTGCATCCTGGTGACATCACTTCCCCAGGTGACCTTTTTCCAATGCTCCACGCTCGTGGAGATGCCACAGTGAGGAAATTTTCACACAGGTAAATAAACTTGGGACAACACCGGTATTACTGATAACAACAGGGGGTAGGGGGATATTGTATATAATCACATCATGTGAGGGTACGTGGGGTATTGAAATAGCTTTATGCACGCAAGCTTTTCACTTTCACCTGCGAATTTGCGATCATACTCCGTAGAGCGACGGTACTGACCTCACATTTTACAAGATAGGGTATCTGCCAATGACCCTCAGGATCAGGTGTGCTTCAGATCCTCCGCCGTCATCTTGCCAGTCATCTCTCCTAACTCTCGTCACGTGATAAGTGAAATCTTACTCCTGCTGCGACTGCTCATGCTGTATGAAGCAGAGGAGAGGCTTTCATTTTTAAATTGTTACGTCCATTGTCCAACTGAACTAATTGGTTTTTATTTTGATAAAACAGCAAAAGGACAGTGGGCAAGTAATGCAATCGGTGTACGGCCGAACACTGTGTAACACTGATTACCACAGCAAGCCTAACGCTTGTGTGCCCATTATAGGCACTTTCGACGGCCATCATAGATCATCAATTTCATCATAGATAGATCATCAATTTCTAGGGTCATCATAGGCACTCTGATTGGTCTGTGGCCACACAGAGTGTGATGCACTATGTTGTGACACATTCCTCTCATAATATTATAATCATATAAATGTTGTGTGACTTGTGTCACAGTAGACCTTCTGTTGGCTTGGACCAGATGAGATAGTCCTCGTTGCCCTTGTGAATCGATGAGCCACCCTGTCGCCGGTTTGTGGTTTGTCCCTCCTCAGACCACTGTTGGTAAATTCTCACCACTGCTGACCGGGAGCCACACACAAGCCTTTCCGTTTCAGAGATACTCTGACCCAGTCACATAAAAGTAGCTCATATCTTTATTCCTGCCCATTACTTCGGCATCCAACACGTTGATTATGAGATCTGATTGTTTGCTTAGCACCTATACCCACACCTTTAATACATGGCCTTGTTAGGAGATGATCAACGATATCACTTCACCTGTTTTGGTTCATCAGTGTAAAAGCACCATTTCTGGTACAGAAAACACAAAGTAAAAGCTTGAAAACAATCTTAAGTGATGTTAAGACTAAATGAAATGGAGACATAAATAATAGCTTTTTCATTAACAAAATGAAGTATCTTGATTTTTTTTGGTTTGTTTTGTAATAATAATAATAATAATTAGTTACATTTATATAGCGCTTTTTCTGGGACCTCAAAACGTTTTACATGGAAGGGGGGGAATCTCCTCAACCACCAACAGTGTGCAGCATTCACCTGGATGATGCGACGGCAGCCATATTGCGCCAGAACGCCCAGCACACACCAGCTTACTGGTGGAGAGGAGACGGTGATGAAGCCAATCAGTATATATATATGGGGATGATTAGGAGGCCATGATGGACAGAGGCCAATGGGCAAATTTGGCCAGGTTAAACCCCTACTTTTTTTCCAAAGGACATCCTGGGATTTTTAATGACCACAGAGAGTCAGGACCTCGATTTAACGTCTCATCCAAAGGACGGTGCTCTTTGACAGTATAGTGTCCCCGATACCTTTTGTAAGGTATTCATATATAAAATGTAACAATTGGAACTCAAAAGAGGGTCATATGCTAATTGATGAGGGTTTCCATGACAAATGCAAAGATGCAGCACAGAGCTACACAAAATAATGCTGTAGATGTGTAGACTAATCATGGACCATTGTTCTCAGACACCAACTTTATCAAAGTGAAAACAAATCTGGTTTCAGGTCAGTAATCCAGGAGAACTCATTTGATCACCTCCATAGACCACATGAGAACTGAAACTGAATGAAACACGTCCATCGAATGCAGCTCTCGTACTGTAAATCATCCACCCACTGCAATCAGGCTCTGACATCCTTTATTTCACCGGAGGGATCCAGGCCGTTTGTAACTCGTTTTAATCCCATTGCATTCTCTCTCTATCCCCCTCCCTCCTCCTCTTATGCTCATTGTGCGTGTCTGTTTCCCATACCAGACAGTGTCTAGACCGAAGCAATTACAGACAGCGCTTGAGCGCCTTGCCGCGGCCTGATGTTTGAGGGCCCTGGGACTGTCCTGGCAGCGGTCAGTAAGAAGAGGGGAGGGAGGAGGTTTACTGGAAGGCCTTATCATCCAAACATTTCATTTGCTCAAATGGTTGGAAGAACACCTCTTATTGTTCATCTCACCTCTTAATGCTCATCTTCTACTTGGAAAATTATGACACTCTTATGAAGTCCGGGAGAAATGAGGATGAAGAGGTGAAAGATGAACCGGCTCTCCTTGGCTGGGCCTACATCTTCCGGTTTGTGCTAGAGGCTGAAAAGAGAAGTTTCACATGATGGAATTGGAAATTCCCTGCTGTACGGAGATGGAGGAGGGCTTTTGAATCTAAATATGAAGCTGTGAGATTGAGAAAAATAACATAAATATTTAATCATGAGCATCTCATTATGGGGCATCTACGATTTTTATGGATTATGGAGCTTCAGAAAGATCAACTCTTAATTACAGATACAAAAGAAAATGTGAAGATCACTCAATTTACACATTTCTCAAGGTTAATGTGTATCTCTTCCTAGATTGACAGAACGAAATATTTTTGTTCATATAAATAATAGAGCAAAATTTTATAAATAGAATATTATCTATTATCTAACATTCAATGTGGTTAATCCATGTCATACAAAAGTACAAAAAACTATACAGTCTGCATCAAGGCTAAATTTTCACCAAATGTTTTCAGGTTTTCAGATGATTTTGTGAGATTGTACGGAGCCCCTAAAGGGACGTGGTGGTGGAACATTTTTTAGGAGGGGAGAATGTTTTTTTTCCAAATCTTTTGCGCTCCCTCGCAAAACTTTTGCGTTCCCCCGAGAAACTATGCGTTCCCTCGCAAAACTTTTGCGTTCCCCCGAGAAACTTTTGCGTTCCCTCGCAAAGATATTTGCGTTCCCACGCAAAATGTTTGCGTTCCCTCGCAAAGTTATTTGCGTTCCCACGCAAAACTTTTGCGTTCCCTCGCAAAGTTGTTTGCGTTCCCTCGCAAAGTTATTTGCGTTCCCACGCAAAACGTTTGCGTTCCCTCGCAAAGATATTTGCGTTCCCACGCAAAACACTGTTGTGAGCTCGGACAGACTCTTCCTGTTTAATGTCCCGCTGGCAGTGTTTCAGAGCTCCGTAGGCTATGTTAATTCATAGTGTTTGAACTTGGACTCAAATATAAAGAAATGCGGTCAGTCATAAGGAGTTCAGTGAAGTTGGTAATATACATATCGAACTTCCCGGATCAATATTCTTGAGTTAACCGTTGTTAAAACATAAACGACACCTATTTACAATCACAGTAACCTAGACAACGAGCTACAACCCAATTCTCCTCAAAACGAGCTTTATAATATAGGCTAAATGGATCTCTATGAGCAGTCGGCTGAGAGACGAGTCCGAAGGGACCGTCTGCAAAGTGCAATATAATCCAAGAAACGACTACAGCATCAACTCATAGTCAAAAATACAAAAATAGTCATTAACTTCAATGTTACAAACTGTAGTGCCACCCAATTCAGTTTACACATCAATGGTGACCCACTGGGCATACTACACTGCTTTTGCACATTTTATTATGAAAACTATTCAATAACTTCACTGTGACACACCAAATTTAGTCCACACATCACTGCTCTAATGTTGGTTATACAACACTTAGTTTGGGAAGTAATTGCACATAAAAAATAAGTAGGCCTGGCCTATTCTTTACACAAATTATATTGGTACCGTACGCAGCTAACATAATATAGTTACAACCATAGCTTTTGCATTATATTTGCTTACTGAATTTGATGGCATTACACTATATAACATTGTGAAGTTATTTAATATTTTTTCTAAAAAGGGTGATTTTCTAAAAAGTTATTGATCTTATTTCATAATAAATAATCATAAAAATTATGCATTTTTTATCAAACTAAGTATTGTAGTATAACCAGCAGGAGAGCAGATGTGTGAACTGAATTTGGTGACAGCAGGTTACAGTGTCTCACAGTGAAGATATTGAATATGTTTAATAATATAAAATATGCAGAAGGGTTTTTGGATTTGCACTTTGCAGACGGCCCCTTATTCGGACTTGTCTCTCAATTGGCTGGTTAGAGACAAATTTATATTATAAAACGTTGTCTAGGTTACTGTGATTGTAAATAGGTGTTGTTTGTGTTTTAACAACGTTTAGCTCAAGAATATTGATCGTGGAAGCTCGATAGCCTATATCATTGCCAACTTCACTGAACTCCGTAAGCACTCACCGCATTTTTTTATATTTGAGTCCAAGTTCAAACACTATGAAACGCTCCATTAACGTACGGAGCTCTGAAACACTGCCAGCGGGACATTAAACAGGAAGCGTCTGTCCGAGCTCACAACAGGTTTTGCGTGGGAACGGAAATATCTTTGCGAGGGGACGCAAAAACTTTGCGTGGGAAAGCAAATATCTTTGCGAGGGAACGCAAAAGTTTTGCGAGGGAACGCAAAAGTTTTGCGAGGGAACGCAAAGTTTCTCGGGGAACGCAAAAGTTTTGCGAGGGAACGCAAAAGATTTTGAAAAAAAAATTCTCCCATCCTAAAAAAATTTACACCACCACGTCCCTTTAGGGGCTCCGTACGATTGAGAGCTCAGCACCAACATAAAGATATATCATTCCTCACTAGAGATGGGAATGAAAGGAATAACAATTCTGCTTCCAATTTCAATTTCACTGAACGATTTTTGTTCCTTGATAGTTCTGTTAAAGGTCCCGTTCTATGCCCCTTTTCACAAGATGTAAAATGAGTCTCTGATGTCCCCAGAGTGTGTCTGTGAAGTTTCAGCTCAAAATACCCAACAGATCATTTTTTACAGCATGTTTAAATTGTCTTTTTTGAGGACTCAGAAAAACGCGCTGTTTTAGTGTGTGCCCTTTAAATGCAAATAAGCTCCTGCTGCACGACACAGGGGGCGGAGCTTCAAGAGCTCGCACTCAGACTCTTAGGACAATTTCATCTCATGGAATAATGATAACATCAGCAACTCTCAGTAACGGTGTTCATTTCGAGTCGGACAATAATGCCTACAGAGTCAGAGGGCTGTATAGAGATGGAACAGGTATAGTTTAGTAGTTTAATTACGGTTATTATAACGTATTTGTCATCTGCTTGTATGTATCCATTATTTATTAATAGCCTACAAGTCTGCTGTGTCAGACCAGGTCCGAATGATGATCAAACATATACTGATGAGTTTAATAAAGTTTATTGTACATCACACAAAAGATGAAGCGTCAGTTTTACTTCAGAAAATCACCGTAAGACCTGAGTAAACACAGTAAGTTATAAGAAGTGCGCGAGTTGAGGGAGTTGAGGGAGCATTCCCGTGGGCGGAGGTTAGTCAGAGAGCTGTTCTACTGACGTCATTAAAAACGGAAGTAGAGCGATGTAGTCCAAACGAGCCGTTCACTGTAGGCGACTTCTGTTAAATAAAATATCTCGCTTGGCATTGAACTTTGAGCTTTATAATTTTACAGATATTATTTATACTCTAACAACAACATTACACACTAACTTAAGTTTGAAACATGGGATCACGAAGAACGGGACCTTTAATGATTGTATGAGTACTTCTGTGAAAGAAAGAACAGACAATATTTGGAAAACAGTTCTAATTGCATATGAGATTATTTCAGATTTAAACAGAACATTAACAAATCAGAACTAAATTGTATACAATTTTCTAGGAGAAAAACATTTCCCATTTATTGTAGCAACTGTGCTGATAGCGATGAAAATGGGTTTGATGCTTATATTTTTATTATATTAGTGTTCTGCGTCTGTGGATGAATGTAAACCAGAACTGTTAAATGTATAGTTCACCCTGAATGAAAATTCATCATTCTTATGTCATTCCAAAACTGTATGATTTTAAATATTCTGTGGAACATACAAGAAAATATTTTGAAAGATGTTTGTGACCAGTGTTTGTCCCTATGATGAAAGTCAATGGGGTCCACCATCCAATGTTATTTGGTCTAGTTGCTTTGGACTTTCATTATGTTCAAAAGACTGAGACATTCTTCAAAATTCGTATTCCACAGAAGAAAGTCAGGCTTGAACCACACGAGGGTGAGTAAATGATAACAGAATTTTCATTCTTGGGTAAAGAATAAAAATATTCTTTAAAATAAGAATTGGTTCTGTACAAAAATTCTTGGTCCTTTAAACATACAAAATATCCTTGTGTCAGTAATGAAAGAAATATGTCACAGACAGTATCATACATACCTCCATACTATTTATCAACCTCATTTATGTACTCTGCCTTACCCACAGTTCTCTCATGTTGTAAAAACTCTCTCTTTCTTCATCTTTCCGTCTGGCCTTACTGCAGCTCCCTTTCTCTTCCACCTCTATTTTCAGTCTTCTCACCTGCACTTGTTTTACCCTCTCTCTCTCTCTCTCTCTCTACCACTATCTCTCATTTCTCTCTTATTTGTGTGCCTCTCTCTACCCCTCCTTCTCTCTTTCCACTCTCTCTCTTTCGTTCTATCTCAACCCAAAACCCCTGCAGTGGTGTACTCCCACCCACTCGCACCGACACTGACACACAGAGGCGGCTGTGTGTGCGTGTGGACAGCATTGCTCTCCCATCGCCATAGACAGGGTGACTTCAGCGGGAAAGAATGCTCTCTCCTTCTGCTCTCTCCGACTTCCTCCTTTTCCCAGAGCCTCTGCCCTCCACTCCACACAGCACAGCACAGAGAGCACGCGAGTGAGCAAACACACACACACACACACATTAGGTTTCCATGTTTTATAGGGACTTTCAATAGTAATGGTTTTTATACTGTACAAACTGCATATTCTATCTACCCTAAACCTACCAATCACACAAAACTTTATGCATTTTAACATTTTCAAAATAAAAACTAATTCTGTATTATTTATAAGCTTGTTTCCTCATGGACGAGTCCCCATGAGTGAGTGTGCATTCAAGTTGAAGTCCCGACCGGGATGGAAAAATAAGCACACACACATATACAGTGAGATGAAAATGGGAAAGACACACATACAAATATTGAAAGCACAAATTAACTTATGCACAAACTATATTGCTAAAATGATCGTGATTTTAACGGTAAAAGACCTGTAAAAATCCTACAGTGAAAAACTGTTAATTGGTTAACAAAAAGTTTCCATACTATATACGGTAAATAACTGTGATAGATCTAATGGTACATTTCATGTAATTTTACTGTAAAATACCGTTAAATTTACAGTTTTTGAAAGTGAAAAAGAACAACTCATTGTACAATTTACAGTAAAATACCGTAAATTGACATTCCCACAATTCCCTGTGTGACACTTCACATTTGATGTATTTTTGTTGAAATAACTATGTTTCTTCATAGTTTTCTTAGTTTTTTTCTTATCAGTTATGTACATTAGGGTTTTATGTTACATTTAATGTTGTTAAATTAATGTTTATTGCATTTTTTAAATGTCATGTGGTTACCATGATGGTGTTTAATGTTTGTGCAAACGACACTGTGCAGCTTCTATATATTAGTATTAACTTTCTTGTGGAAGAGCTTTGATGGATCTTTGATTGATCATGTGACTCTCATCACTGCTGTGATTGGTGGTTGTCAGTGTATTACAATGGTACAAAACAGATATTAATACTGCAATAGATCAGTAAATTAACATTATCAGATAATAAAATACGGTTTATTACTGTAAATTTTAAGTTAAGTCTGTAAAACCAATAACGTTGCTACCGTATTTTTGACGGTAAAGTACTGGCAACCACAGCTGCCGTTTTTTTACCGTAAAAATTACGGGTTTATTTTTTACAGTGTAGATAGAGTTTGAGTAGGCTACACTGTAAACAAATAAAATAAAACTGTAAACAAATAAAATAAAACTGTAAAAACTGTTTTAAAAAAAACACTTTTTTTCTTTTGTCAAATCAACTTAGATAATTAATATGGTTCATATAACATAATATTTTGAGTTTCTGTTAATTAAACCAATCTCCTTTTTTGTATTAACTAAATTTTTTAATTTCAAATGGAAACCAGGTTACTTATAGCCTGGATGCCAGCCGAACTTAGCCCCCCCACAACATTTGAGGTCGGGAAGTTCGGTCTGGACTTGATCCGTTGTGAATCAAGTATGCCCGAACCAAAGCTGTTCGGACCAATCAAATTGTCAGGGCGGGCTTTATACGATGATGGACAGATGATCAACAGTAATGTAATCATCCACGTCACCAAAGAGCGCTTGGGTTGAATTTGTTTACAACAAAGAATGGCTGCCGCTGGAGAATTGAGATGTGTAGATTCAGTCATCGAATCTGTTATAGAAGATGTAGACAACTCATTCATTTTAAAAGAGGAACAGAGAACCGCGATCAAGGCATTTGTCGATCGGAAAGATGTTTTTGCCGTCCTTCCTACGGGATTCGGCAAAAGTTTAATTTATCAGTTGGCCCCCATGGTCGCTAAGAAGAGGGGGCGCAATAAAAACCCTGCGGTCATTGTGGTTTCTCCTTTGGTCGCACTCATGGAGGACCAAGTGAAAGAAGCAACCGAAATGGGCATCACGGCGATGCAACTCGGCGTGCACGACGAGGTGGACATAACCAGCGGTCTTGCCAGCTCCTTTTCGGAAGCCCGGAATCCTCAACAAACGTCATTTACTCCATTGCTGTGATTGGTTGTAGGTCTATCCAATTGAAAGCAGAGGCATTTTCTTTCGTGGTTCGGATGAAACGCCCCATAATCACAGCCCAATGGAGCAGTATCAGACTCACATTCTGACTAGAATCTGAGTATGATGACGTTAGGCTAGGTTACTTACTTACTTTAAGTTAAATCAACAATATTTTTTTTACAGTGTAGTATTAACTCAAACGTGCAACATTTTACATTTGTGTTATTTCAGAATTTTTTTCAGGCAGATAATTGCATGTTTGCCAAACTACCACATATGATGTATGTATGTTGGTCACCACGAAATGTCACATAAAACCAGATGAAATGTAACTGGTGCTTTAACATGACAGTTAGACACACCTTTATATCTGAATGGACAGTTCTTGGACAGAATAAGCAAAAGTATGCTACAGATTTAAGCTAATACGACTAACAGTATTATTTTAGTAAGCCTGGTGCAAAAGTCTTGAGCAAGAATATCTCCTAGTACTTAAAAAAAGAAACTCAAGTATATTATTGGACAGATTTGGATAAAAAAATGTGCTCATACCCTTAACAATTTACACTAAATATAACACAAACATTTTTTAGTACTTAAATGTACTTTAGTGCTTGATGGTAGATATTATTTTGAAGCTATTTACTTTGAAGCTATATACAAATCTTTAATAAAGAGAGTAAACGTATAATAAAAATAAATAAATAAATTGAATGGATATACAATATGTGGTGGAATCCAAACATGTCTAATAGTCCTATCAATGTCTGTCATGTCGCTGACTCTGCACACTGTCCTTCAAGCATCTTTTCATTCAACACAATCATTACGGGAGGATAGCTGTGCCCTTGGTGAGACCGTTTTTCTGCGTGCAGTCAAGGAACTTTGTTTGACCTGCCTTTTCTCCTCCAAAACCCATTCTGATGCACCGGGCGGCAGCAATTAAAGACACAGAGGCCGGCACAGTCGGTCATTAAAGACAATCAATGATGGACCCAGTGGTCTCCAAAAAGGAAAAGGTCTAACACCTGGCCCACATATTTTTCTCTGATGTGATGGAGAATAATAGCCATTGCATCTTGTTTGCATAAGGAGTGTAGCTGTTGTGTGATATACATTATTGTATAAAAGTTTGGGGTTGGTACGTTTTTGTATGTTTTTGAACGATGCCTCTGCTCACCAAGGCTGCATTTATTTGATCAAAAATACATTAAAAACAGTAATATTGATCAATATTATTTACAATATAAAATAACCTTTTTCTATTTTAATATATTTTAAAAATATTTTCTGTATTTACAGCATCATTACTCCATTCTTCAGTGTCACATGATCCTTCAGAAATTATTCTAATATGCTGATTTGGTGCTCAGGAAACATTTATTCTTATTATCAGTGTTGAAAACAGTTGTGCTTTTTGTGCAACTAATACATTAAATGAACAGCATTTATTTTAAATCAAAATGGCAACATTATAAAAGTCTTTACTGCAACTTTTGATTAATTCAATGCATCTCAGCTCAAAAAAATATAAAATTATTTTTAAAAAAATGTACTGAACACAAACTCTTGAATGGTAGAATTGCCACATTTGTCATTTGTGTGTCTGTTTTTATTGGCTGTTGGTTCATAACCTTTACAAGATGTCAGTGTGCCCATGGACAGTGTGGTTCAAATGTTTAGTTTTGTTGTTGATCTAGCAACATTCTGGATAAACAGCCTTTTTTTCAAACAGCAGGTTTTGGATAATGGCATTACAAAAAGGATTGTGGTTACAGATTAGAGTATCTGGATCTCCGCAGTGTATATATGCATGTTTTACTGCGTTGTTTTATTCCTCACACTCCAACTGTGTGTGCATGTGGGGGACTGTTAGTGGCAGCAGGGGGTTATGGGTAGCCTCTTGATTCACATCCACCAATATGAGGAACTTTTAACCCCACAGACAGCAGAGAATATAGAGACGGGAAATATAGCTTTCATCCTACCAGTCATGTCTTTAATGATAATCAACAGAACATCAGGACATCAGGACATATTGGAAATGTAAATTCTTCCCTTGTAGTTATTTTTTCAGAATTGTCATTGTAGTTAAAAAGAAACCTGAAAAAAAAAATGTATCACAGCTTCCACAAAAATATTAAGTTGGACAACAGATTTTAGAACCACAGTGTAATACGTCACATGGGAGAGGACTAAAATTTTTTTTTTAGCTAAAAATGACAGCAGACTCAGACATTCTGCAATACAACAAAAGACAACAAACAGTATACGTATAAAAGAACAGAAAATCCAAGCATTTAAATTTAATGCAGTACAGAGAAGGGATTCTCAAGATGTTTTTTCAGCTGATATCACTGACTGAAATGAATGACTTGAAGTACCTCCTAAGATTTTAAGTGATGATCTCTAACCTTTCACTACATGGGCTATTTTACTGTTTCTCAAATAAAAAGGCCAGTATTTTTATCCCTTGTATTTTCATCATTTAAATTGGCAGAAAATTAAAAAATATCAATCAATCAAGATAGTATTATCTATTCAAACTAAATAAAATGTTGAAATTGTCTTGCTATATAACTGTCCATCATGAACTGTAAAATATATAAGCATGTCAAAATAAACAATCTGGACAAGCATTTTCTAAAGCCCTATTTACACTATTGTTTTTTTTGTTTTAAAACTTTTTGAATTTTTGACCCTGGAAAACGGAGGCTTTTGGAAACGCTACAGACTCCGTTTAAGTTCGAAAACTCCAGAGTTGTTATTCAGTGTAGACAGACCAAAACGGAGACGGAGACGGCATCTGCCTACATTCGCTCCCTGACTGGGTCTTCTGGATCATTGCGTATCCGTATCATGATTCGTCAAGCTCCTATCATATGACCAGTGTCATTCTGAAACACGACTATAACAGGCCAGCCTCGACAACCGTATTTAAACAAGCGCTTGGACAAGGAACTGCAAGCTTTGCTGAAGCTTCTGCAGCTATTGTGCAGTTAAACTGCCTACATGGCTACAAGCTATTATTAGAGCAATCGGCAACTGTTTTACACTTTTACGCGCATGCCTACCCTTACGAAAAAGAAGTATACTTCAAGTTCATTTTATGAAGTATACTTAAGTAATGTTCAAGTATATTTTTAAGTATACTTTATGTAGAAAGTATACTAATGTCAATATGTACTAGTAGTAAACTTGTAAGTGTACTATTTTAATACCGCTTGGGACTAAATTGGTTTAATTAAAGTAAGTGTAACAGTAGTAAACTTAAAGTGAACTAGTTCATAATTACGTTTCTCATTTGTACTGCAAGTGAACTTATGGGTATAGTTTACTATTTAACAAATTTTTTGTTTATGAAAGTACACTTTGAAGTTAGGGTTAGCCTAACCCTAACTCAGTAAACTACTAGTTTAGTAGTTCTATACTACAAGTTTTCTTAACATTATACTTATAGTTTACTATTTAGATATTATTTTTGCACTTGCAGGAGGCCTATACTACTATGTTCAAATGTTATTTTTTATACTTGGAAAAAAATACCTTTTACTTTAATTTTAAAAACATTTAATTAGCTTCATGCATCCTTTTTTATAAACACTTGAATGTTGGTAAGTTTCAAAAAGAAAGGCAACATTTTAAACAAAAAAGTTGAGAAAATCTAATTCGTGTCAAAGACTTGATCAGATTCAGAACGATGATCAAAACACAAATGGAGTAGATCGAGTCCAACAACCCCAAAGCTTCACAGTCGTTTTCTCTTCATGGGTTACGCTTCATTTATTTTGGAAACATTAAGCAGTTTTGATTTACATGCTGTTTAACGTTCGATGACCAGTCAATGGTGGGGAAAGAGTAAAGTAGAACTAGAAAAAGTTTGTCGAGACAAACTTTAAGTTGGCTTGTGAAAGTTTGGACCAATAAGTTTGAAGAAGTTTAAAGTTTAAATTAGTTTAAAGTTTAAATTAGTTTATAGTTTAAATTAGTTTAAAGTTTAATTAGTTTATAGTTTAGTAAGAAAGAAAGAAAGAAAGATAGATTAGTTAGAAAGAAAGATTAGTTAGAAAGAAAGAAAGAAAGATTAGTTAGAAAGAAAGAAAGAAAGAAAGATTAGTTAGAAAGAAAGAAAGATTAGTAAGAAAGATAGTTAGAAAGAAAGATTAGTTAGAAAGAAAGAAAGATTAGATAGAAAGAAAGATTAGTTAGAAAGAAAAATTAGATAGAAAGAAAAATTAGATAGAAAGATTAGATAGAAAGATTAGATAGAAAGAAAGAAAGACTGATTAGCAAGAAAGAAAGAAAGATAGATTAGTAAGAAAGAAAGAAAGATGGATTAGTAAGAAAGATAGAAAGATAGATATATTAGTTAGAAAGAAAGAAAGAACGAAAGAAAGAGAAAGAAATAAAGATGGATTGGTAAGAAAGATAGAAAGATAGATATATTAGTTAGAAAGAAAGAAAGAAAGAACGAAAGAAAGAAAGAGAAAGAAAGAAAGATTAGTTAGAAAGAATGAAAGAGATTAGTTAGAAAGAACGATTAGAAAGAAAGATTAGTTAGAAAGATAGATTGATTAGTTTGAAAGAAAGATTAGTTAGAAAGAAAGACTAGTAAGAAAGAAAGAGATTCATTAGAAAGAAAGATTAGTTAGAAACAGAGCATATGAGCGGAGTGGAGCGGTGAGAATATCCGCTCCTCGCTCACGGAACTGTTCACCCCTCCGCTCCCCCGCTCAAAGCCACATCAGGCCGCTCCGCTCATTATCGCTCAGCGCTCAACGCAGTTTGCTTCGCGCTCCACTCAAATCTCCCCCCGCTCGCTTCAAAAAAGGTAAAAAATCTGCATGTATTTCACTTTTAGCTTAGACCACAGCCTTACCTCCCAAAGAACTAAAGAGCAACAACAACATTTTCCAAATATAAATGTTTTATTTCAAATTAAAAATTAGGCCTAGCCTAAAGAAGGAATAAATAGCCTACAAAAAAAGTCATGTAAACTTAAAACGAATAAATAATCTCCTAATAATATAATAAAAATTATATAAACAAAAATATAGATAGAAGTTTTAAAAGTAAATCAACTATTAGGCCAGAATTTTGATAACTGGACTTTCGTGCAACGGGCACAATTTATATTGGCTTATATCCATTGTAGCTACACAGATCCTGAGGTAAAATTAAACGAATAAATGGGCCTAATAATATAAATAAAAATTATATAAAAAAAATATATAGATAAACGTTTTAAAGTATAACCTAAATTAACTATTAGGCCAACATTTTGATAACTGAAATGTTGCAGCGCGCATTAAAATTTAAATAGGCTTATATCAATTGTACAAAACAACTGCTGTAAAATTAAACGAATCAATGCCTAATTATATAAATAAAAATATACAGGCTATAGACCTAAAACAAAGTTTTAAAAGTAAATTAACTATTAGGCCAAAATTCTTATAACTGAACTTTTGCGCAGAGTGCACGTGGATTACAATTTAAATTGGCTTATGTTGTCAAACTAAAAAACTAAATAAAAAAAAAATGAATTGCTTTCCTTATCTATAGGCTAGTTCTTTTGAGTTCACCTTAAAGAACACAAGTTTGGACAATGTCAGTCTGAGGCTTCAGGTGGTTTCTTTACAGCAGGCCAGCAGCGGAGAAAACCCTCTCTGCGCTCGCAGATCCACTTGGGCGCTGAACACAATGCAAGCTACTTTACCCAGGCGGGGGAAAAGACTTAGTTAGTTTTATATTAATAGTTTTGACTGAAAATAATCTACTGTGTATGATGGATTCTGGGTCAGGTTTGACTGAGCATGCTTCAGACACGAGGTGTGAGCGCTGAGCGAAATTGGAGCGGGAAATAGAGCGACGCTCCGTCCTTTTAAAAATGCCGCTCTGCGCTCTGTCCAAGATCCGCCCGCTCGCGCTCCCCGCTCGCTCCCGCTCCACTCCGCTCACATGCTCTGGTTAGAAAGAAAGATTAGATAGAAAGATTAGCTAGAAAGAAAGACTGATTAGCAAGAAAGAAAGACTGATTAGTTAGAAAGAAAGAATGAAAGAAAGAAAGAGAAAGAAAGAAAGAAAGAAAGAAAGAAAGAAAGAAAGAAAGAAAAAGATGGATTAGTAAGAAAGAAATAAAGATTTGTTAGAAAGAAAGAAAGATAATTAGTTAGAAAGAAAGATCAGTTTGAAAGAAAGAAAGAATGAAAGATAGATTAGTTAGAAAGAAAGATTAGTTAGAAAGAAAGAAAGAATGAAAGATAGATTAGTTAGAAAGATTAGTTAGAAAGAAAGAATGAAAGATAGATTAGTTTGAAAATAAGATTAGTTAGAAAGAATGAAAGATAGATTAGTTAGAAAGAAAGATTAGTTAGAAAGACAGAAAGATTAGTTAGAAAGATAGATTAGTTTGAAAGAAAGATTAGTTAGAAAGAAAGAAAGATTAGTTAGAAAGATAGATTAGTTTAAAAAAGTTATATGAAAAACTGTTAAAAAAAAAAGAAAAAAAAAAGAAAAAGTAGATTTAATAGGCTACTCGATCAGAAGAGTCAAGTATACTTTGAATACTTATTTATACTTTTAAGTATATCTCGGTCAAAAGATTGAGTACAAGTACAGGCCAAATATACTTGGAGTTTTCTCTCAGTATACTTAAGTGTAATTTTAAGTATCTTTCTGAGAATTACATAAAGTATATTTTTGAGAAGTATATAAAATGTAGACTGAAAGAATGCTTTCTTAATTTTAATTGAAAAGAAGTATACAAATAGAACACTTGAATAAACTTGTTTTTCGTTAGGGTAGTGTGCATGAATGGTCATGTGACATGCGTTTTAAGTCTTAGGCTGAATCCCAATTTTCTGTCTTACCCCTTCCCCTTCCCCCTACCCCCACCCCCACCCCTACCCCTACCCCTTCGTCTTACCCCTAGCCCTTGTCCCTCGAAACCGAGTGGTAAGCACGAGGAGTACAAACATACCCCTATGAAATGACACCACTCAGTTACGTCATGGTGAGACACCACTTGGACAAAAATCTGTCTTTATTGCCCAATAAAGTAAACATAACAGGCAAATACATTAGATAAAAAATATATTTTATTACAGAACCAATAAAGTAAACATAAAAAACATATTTTGAACTTAAAAACAGCTCGTTTTCATCCCGAAAGTGGATCAGCTGCCTGGTTTCCTCATGCGTCCTTGTGTGATACAGGACAGTATATGTAAAGCACGTATCGATGTCTCCAGGGTGACCATACAACGTCCTCCTTTTACCGGACATGTCGCCTGGATTTCGGGATCGCTCAAAATGTCCGGGATTCGGCTTTTGCTTTCTGCCTTCACTATTCATTATGTTTACATGCACAAGGTGTTGTTTCAATCGGACTGAATTCATTCATTTAAATCTGTGAATCTGAATGTAGTGTTTATCTAATATTCCCGTGTTTTCGTCACACTCACACACGTACGTGCCAGCTTTTCAGGTGATGCATTCAGCTTCAAACGGAGTGGGACGAAAACACGGGAATATTAGATAAACACTACATTCAGATTCACCGATTTAAATGAATAAATTCAGTCCGATTGAAACAACACCTTGTGCATGTACACATAATGAATGGCGACTGTAGAAAGCAAAAGCTGAATCCCGGACATTTTGGGTGATCTCAAAATGTGGGACTGATTGTGCAAGTTAGCAATAGCATAGCCTAGCGTAGCAAACTAGCGATTTTTATAAACAACATGGTTGCAAATATATATGTGCATAACTGTGTAGAGCACAAAACAAGACTGTCATAATTTTTTTATCAATCATTTAAGCCGAAAATACTACATTTATGGAACACTCTGGATGGTATGCCCGCCATTGTTGCCGGTTGCGCAGTGCATTCTGGGTACCCCTTGGTTTCAAGTAAGCTCGCGGAAATTCTTGGTCTTAAGGGGTATCTACCCCTTCCCCTTAGCCCTACCCCTAGATCAAAATGAGAATTGGGATAGCCCTTCCTCTCACGTGAACGTGCAAAACTAAGGGGAAGGGGTAAGACAGAGAATTGGGATTCAGCCTTATAGTGTGTCGACGAAGATCTTTTCTGAAATACAGTGGAATCGTCAGTATGGACGAGGATCATTTTCATTTTAAACCGTCGTTTTAAAACAAAAACGCACTAGTGTGGACATAACCTTAATTATGGTCTTCTTTCAAAAATGACTGGTCAGTCATTAATTTACATATTTCAAATGACTCAGAATTTACAAGTGTGTTGGAGATGGAAAACCCAGAGTGGAGTGAAAACAGAGCATTTCAATTATTAGTTTCTCGGCATTTGTCTCTAATGGTTGGCATGGAGTGTTTGTGTGCCTGGCGGATTTAAATCAGATTTAGTTTGGGCAAATCTTTTTAGTCAAATCAGTTATAGGTCTTTTTGCTTATCCAAGAAATCTGCTCTTTATGTGAACTTGAACTGCTTCAATTGCAGCTTGCTCTCCTTAATATATAATGGTCAAGTTAAGATCGACCCAATTAGCTACATGACAAAAACGAATGGCAGCTATTAAGCACCTGAATCTCAAAAAAGAGAAAACTGAACTGAACAGAAGTGAATCTGTGAGAATCCAGAATTGACCCTGTTTCACACCAATAATGGTGATGCTTTGATCTTAACCCAGTCTGGACAGCAGTCTCTCAGGTGACCACTTATTGTCTCATTAGACGAGACACACCAGTGTTCTATTATACTTCCTCTCATCCTCGCTTTCTTTAATTCTTTCATCTATTTTCTCTCTCTTTCCTTTTCTCTCCCTTTCTTTATTTTTCTTTTTCCTTTTTTTACTTCTCTTTTCTCAGTCTATTCCTCTCTATTTCCATATATCTGTCACACAGTCACCGTACCACACGTGTGGCAATAAAAAGAGAAGAACTATATTGGCTGTAAATACATGTATTTATTGCAACAACAAAAAAAATTAACAAGAAAAAGCAAAGAGGTAAAAAAGAGATCAAATAGAAAAGTGTGTTTTTTGGGACTATTATTTCACTTTTATTGTGTCAATTTCTGTGTGTGTGTGTGTGTGTGTGTGTGTGTGTGTGTGTGTGTGTGTGTGTGTGTGTGTGTGTGTGTGTGTGTGTGTGTGTGTGTGTGTGTGTGTGCGTGTGCGTGTGCGTGTGCGTGTGCGTGTGTGTGTGTGTGTGTGCCTTTTCTCGTTGCTATCTTTCTGTTTTCCTCTAGTTGAATTCAGTCTGAGCCCAACATTTGGACCACTTCTGGTCCGGGGCGTTTCACACTGAAACACTCCTTTTCTCTCCAGAACAGGCTGTTTTCTCTCACTCCATTCCCCTCCCTCCCTACTCTCTGTCTCTCACATCCACACAAGCACACAGAGCTCTGTTTATGTTGCCCACACAACAGCCTCACTAAACTAGATTGCATGTTTGTTTCTAGTGCAGTCAGTACAGAGAAGTGAGAAGCAGGAGGTTTACAGCGATGTGACTCTGCTGTGTAGTGAGGGTTCACGGTGTTCATGTTTGCTCCATCAGGCCTCGGCACACTGTGGGTGATGAAATGAACAGGGGGGAAAGCAGATGCTTGGGTCTGGAATGCCTTCCGCAGCCTGAAACAATTTTAGGGTGGAGAGGAACGAGGGTGAACGAGGAGGAATGCGTGATATATGCTGGATGTACTTTCAGTAAAGCCTATATGTTTGTGTTGCAAGATTATACACAAGTGTTATTTCAGTATTATTTTATATGCTATTATAGTATTTAAAAAAAAAAATTTATTAGCTTTTATTTTTACATTTTGAATGTTCATTTTAATTTAAATGATAGTGTTATGTGCTTTTGTCATTGACTCATTTATATTATCTTTTGTTTATATATATATATATATATATATATATATATATATATATATAAAATATTAAAAGATGACATTTTTGAAAAGATTAAACGAAATAAAAATATTAGATGAAAACTATCAGTTAGATGCCAAGACAACGTATTACATTACAATGTAATTTAGGTATTAAAATAGGTACTAAAATAATATAACTAATATATATATATATAGCCTTCAATTATTTTTGTTTTAATTTTAGCAATTTTAATACCTAAATCACATGTTGTCTTGGCATCTAACTGATAGTTTTCATCTAATATTTTTATTTTGTTTAATCTTTATTTCAATGATCAAAAATGCTTTTAATAGTTTTAGTTAACAATAAAAACACTGTCTTGTTTAAATTAAAATTATTTCTAAGATTAAAATAATAATTCACCTAAAATGGGAATTCTGTCCGCACACATGCCCCCATTAAGTGCAATTACAATTAATGAGAACTGGAGCTTTCAAGCTTAAAACCCCCGCAAAAAAACCATGAAAGTTATTCATATGTCTTTGCTCTACAAGTCTCTTAAGCCATACGATAGCTATGTGTGAGTAACAGACAGAAATGCAAGTCATTATTCAATGAAAATCTTGCTCTTGCTCCGCTTGATGCCTTCATGAGAGAAGTATAGCAATGCCGAATTTGTGAACAAATCGTTTTGGGTTGAACACATCTTTTGAATGATAAAGTAATTAATTTTTACATTTACATTTGAAAACAGATTAGAATGATTTACATCCCACATTAATTGTAATTGCATGAAAAAAAAATGACCAGTAAATTCTTCAAAATATCTTCTTTTGTGTTCCACAGAATAAATAGGCATACAGGTTTAAAGCATAAGGGTGAGTAAGGGTGAGTAAATGATGAAAGTATTTTCCTTTTTAGGTAAATTGCCCCTTTAAAAGTAATAGATGGAATCTGTGTGCAGAGTAGTGGGCATAAAGCTTTATTATAAAAGCAGCTCCATCTAAAGTAAAACTGAAATGAAACTGGGTAAGCTAAATTCTTAATGACATTAAGCATAGTGCGATTGTGTCAGCTTCATCAGCGATTAAAACTACAATCTATAAATGTTTAATGCCGGCCACAAAGCGAGATACTAGCTTAGCATACACCCAACACCTCCGCCCGCTTCGCCTGTGTGGCTGTCGCTTTTGAAATAACAACCCTTTTTCTGCTACACTCAATCACCCACACACACACACACACACACACACACCAACGAATCTCTCTCTTTCCCCCGCTTGCCTGCTCTCCCTCTCTCCCTATTTCTTGCTAGTTCTCTCTCCTCCATCCATCCCCCTCCCCCCCTCCCGTTCAGCTTCTATAATTCAAATCCTGTCAGCCCTGTTCCAGACTGCTGGCGCCAGCCTCTCTCTCCAGGAAAAAAAAAAAGAGAGCTAGGGAAAAAAAAGCAAAGGAAGAAAAAAAGCTCTTTGAGGGACAAAGCCGACAGAGCCACACACACACACACACACACACCCTCTCTCTCTCTCTCTCTCTCTCTCTCTCTCTCACACACACACACACACACGCACACGCAGGTCAAAAAGCAGAATGAAGTTTTTTCTTTCTTTTTTTTTAAAGAGGCAGCTGTGGGTGGACTTTTCAGGACCCAATATTTTCCCTTTTTCACTCCCTTCTTTTTCTCTTTTTTTTCCTCTTTTGTTTTAATCTTTCTCTCTCACTCTATTTCCCTCCATTCCTCACACTCTTTGATCTTTCCACTGCCTTAACTGGTCAATGCTATAAAATCCCACTCTGTGATATTTTCTTAGCTAGTTTTATTGACCTTTTAAAATGAGTTACAACACGAAGTTAAGCGAATGTTTTAAACCTGGACTAAACTTCCATTTTTCCATCCACATTTAATATTGTCTAAAGGGCCACTCACACAGTATGTTTTGTGTGTGTGTGGTCAAGAACGCGAGATGAGAGTCAGTGGAGCGGAAAAAAGTTGAACTTCTTTTAACTTTTAACCGCGTTTTTAGAACACTGCGTTCATTATGCTGCAAAAGACGTGAGATACAAGCGCAACAGTCTAACACATCCGTCTACTGTGTTTAGATAGAAAGACAGTAGAAAAGTAGTGCTTTGGAATGAAAAAAAATTCTGTGTGTACGACCCACAGTTCAGACTTTGGCAGATTTTATGGAGAGAGATAAAGGTCCAAAAGTCAAATGCAGGGCCTGCCATAGCTTGTCAGCAGTTAAACTGGGCTAAATATAGCCCACGGGACCAAATCCATCTATTTCAGGTCTTAATGAGCAGTCTAGTCATGTGACGCAAACTGGCAGAAATGACAAGCCCATCATCCACGACTCGTCCACTGACTCAAGTGTTCCCTCACTCCTCATCAGACTCTCCCACAATCCCTCACTCGCTCCCACTTGCACGAACTCTGACTTTTGTCCT